>OU963896.1:52500-652500 GCA_902850365.2 Chilo suppressalis | reverse complement strand
TTTATGTTGAAAGGATGGCCTATGGCCCGCGTGATGGTAAGCGGCCACCATAGCGTCTAGCGCTTGCGATACAAAAACATCAGTTGCTCCGTTGCCTACCTTATTGGGCGCTGGATGAAAATCAGCGATGCTGTGGTATCGCGAAAGTACTACCACAGTAGCATAGCTGAGACAGTGAGACAGCGACCTGTTGGCCCTGCACAGCAACACCAGCACATTAGTTTTGTTAAGATAAGATGAGATGAGATGACATGACATGACATGACATGACATGACATGACATGACATGACATGACATGACATGACATGACATGACATGACATGACATGACATATGACATGACATGACATAACATAACATAACATAACATTTTTTTTGTAGAAAGATCGTTAAAAAAGGCATACTGTTGGTGATCTTTGCGTATGTACTGCCTGCCGCTCGCCGTTCAAAACCGTGGGCGCGCTGCCAAGCGCGGGCCAGCGCTAACAGCCGCCGCTCGCGTTTCAGCCTTTATATCGACCCATGAATATGTTCCCAACGAATCACTAACGAGAAATTATCACTTGTCACACAGAATCTTCCTGTTGTTAAATGGTATGCACCAAGAAATAGTTTATATGGCGTTGCTCCGATAATATATAAAAAATGGGTGCGTGTACTTATGTAGGCGCGTGAGAAGTTATCCTTCTTTGGCATCGTTTAAAATTAGTTTTTAATTGCATGCAAATAATTAATTACAATAAATTAATAAAAAGTCTGGAAAAGGACACAGTCAATAAAGTTCAGTTTTAATTTGAAAAAATAAATAAATAATCAAAATATTCAATTAAAATCGCTACTGAATATAATTTATTAGAACATATGTGATTTGCACTTGTATGAAACTCAAACACGTATTCCGAATATACAAACTAGAAACATGTGGATAAATATTATAAATATGAATACCTATAACTGTTACTTTATTACAAAAAATAAAGATGTGGTTTTCGGTTCTACTACACCAATGGTCAAGAGATGGCGCTGTAGTCTCCTGAATCGCGCTTTGCTTCCGTTGTTCCAGATTAATAAATACTTTTGATAGGCCTTCACAATGCAGTCGTTAGCACCCACTAAATAGATTCTATTTCTATTTTGTTGGTAGATTTTCTTAATGTGCGGTAAACACAAAACTTTGTGTTACAGTGATGCGCGCGCATCTTAAAATTTCACTCTCATCATTTTTTCATAACGCGCCTAAAGAAGTATAACTTCAACAAGTTACCAAAAGAAATACGACAAATAGATAATGTAGTTAAATATAAAGTGATCTTAAAAGTTACTAGTAAATAAAGCTTATTATACATTAAAGGAATATTTAAGTCATGTTGAAATATAAATTATTATTTATGTTTATAATTAATAAGAATCAAATAATCTATTATATTGTTTGATAATGATAATGTGAATTTGACATAATTTTATATTATGCTTAATTAATGAATGGAATAATTGTAATAAGTTTTTTTCTTCTCAACATGACAATTAATTTGCACACCCCATTGGGTAAGAATATAGGATGCTCTTTATCTCTGTATCACCATTTGTTACCATAATATTCTGCAAATAAAGATGATTAATATTGTTATTATTATTAAAAGAGGTGTCGCCTATTCGGAGGTCCTGCGTTGGGGGAAGCCTTTGTACGATGAATGAATATGAGCAGATGTAACTTCATCATGATCATCATTATCAGCCTATCAATGTTCCCACTGCTGGGGCACAGGCCTTCCCGATGAATGGAATAGGGAGATTGGGCCATGACCCACCACGCGGGCCCAGTGGGGATTGGTGGGTGTTAACGACTGCAGATGCAGCTGGGACCAATGGTTTTACGTGCCTTCCGAAGAACGGAGGAGATTTTTGGTCACCCATCCAATGACCGACCACTGCGAAAGTCGCTTAACTTCAACGATCGCAGCCGAACGCGCTAAAAACTTGCGCCAGCGAGCTCAGTTGTAACTTGGGGCTGGCCAATATTTATATTTCCAAAAAGAATAATTTTATATGTTTTTCTATTTGTTACCGTATTAACCCATAACACAAGCTTTACAGTGTTTACTTTGGGGTTAAGTTAAATGGCATTAGAGTTAGGAATACTTTAGGATAAAAAAATAAGTACAACATTTTTTTAAACAGGCTTTTCTCTAATGTAACAACCCCTTTATTAATAAAAAATGGGATATAAGTAACCTATAAAATGGAGTATTTTTATCAGTTTTTTTTTACTTTTTAGTTCTTTTACAAGGCGCTTACCATATCAGGCCGACTATATGCTCGTTGCCCACTTCTTTTTGCATAAAAAAAAACTTATCATTGCAGTCAAAACTCGATGTTGCTGATGAAAAAATTGTGTGTGTCAGCTCCGACGCACGACCGGAGTTTACACTCTAAAAACGATTGTCTTTGAACAGACACAAAACAAAATCAAGTCCGAAGAAGAAGGAAGGTTACAAGTAGAGATACCTCAGGAATCGTCCCATGGTTTCGACTATCATAGGTTCCATGTCACACATTTTATCATCTAACATCAGCGATATTCATCATATATTTTATTATGTATTTCTGGAAACACACAATTTCAAAAATATCACACACTAGTCATCATTTTGTAAATATGTATTATATTTCCATCTGTACTGAAAATCAATATTCCAGAGTGCTGGACACTTACCGGCATTTCTCTATTTTCTGTTATTTATTTGTTTTCAATAATTTTGCTCCGATTTCATCTATTTTTAGTTTATTTATTTTATTGACATTTGTGACAACTTAATGTTTTTTATCCGTTGACATGGCTAAAAGTGAAACGTGCGCAGATGAGGTTGCGCACAAAAACGTATCGAGGTCATTTGTTCAGTAGATTTTACTCCTCACATTTTTCTCATACCGGGCCCCTTATATATGCAAATCGATTCTTAAGGAGTAAACTCCAAAAAAAATGGTTTTCCGAAGACTAAATTACATAAGAAAAAGTTTAATATGACATTGTCCCTTATCCAAATATGAAATTGAAATGGATGCCGGAAGTGAAAAAGTTACACGATCCGGCTCGGGTATTATTACCGGAGCCGGAGGAGTTGAATATATTCAAATAAAAAAAAATCTTTAAAATGAAAATGTTAAACTACAGTAGTGAGGAGCTCGATGGCGCAGGTGGTTAACGCATTCGGCTGCGATCGTTGAAGTTAAGCAACTTTCGCAGTGGTCGGTCATTGGATGGGTGATCAAAAATTTACTATCTCGAGTTCCTCCGTGCTGCGGAAGGCACGTTAAACCGTTGGTTTCGGCTGCATCTGTAGTCGTTAGCACCCGCTAATCCGCACTGGGCCCGCTTGGTGGGTCATGGCCCAATCTTCCTATTCCATCCAAAGGGAAGTGGTGTGCCCCAGCAGTGGGGACATTAATAGGCTGATGATGTATAAGCACTTCTGAAAGCCGAAGAACTATGCTATTTGGTCACATAATATCTACTGTAAGAGACTAAAGTTTGTGGTAGGTGAGCCTTACTCGAGCGCGGCAGATAAAAATAAGGTAGGCAACCTTGCACCTAGCGAAATACCCCCCACCATACCTGAGCCCTCTATGTAGAAGCTAACGTCTAGGGCGGCCAAAAATTTTACAACAATTGGCCAATCTTTTGGCCGCGGCCAAATCGTCAGTCTTTTGAATAGGAGCTAGGGGAGGGAGCTGATGTGCTTAAATATTTTTTCCCTATTCTAGCCCTTTGTACGATCGCCCCCACACCGTATAAATGGGAAGATCGATATTATTTCTGTCAACAGAAATGTTACGTGAACATTCCAGTAGCTCGTATTCAAAAGACTGACGAGTTGAACACATACGCGTACGCGAGCGGTCTTTAAGGCATTGTCCTAATACAACGCGATAACGCGATCATCGCGCGTTTAAACGATGCGTCCATCGCGCGATCGCGAACTGGGTGTCCTAATAGAATGCGAATACGCGATCACGATTTACGCGAATATCATCGAGCATCGCGCGAACTTCAGTTAGGACACCTATTCATCATTAATAGGTTTGATTGCGCGTTCGCGCGAACTAAATTCGCTCGAATAGATTTTTAAACAATTTAGTCGCGCGAAAGCATCGCGCGATCGCCTATTAGGACACCTATTCTAGGTCAATATGTTTGATCGTCGACTCGTACGATGATCGCATCGCTCATTCGCGTTATCGCGTTGTATTAGGACAATGCCTAAGCCTATTCTAGACGGATGTAATCCACGTACCAACCATGCTGACCTTTGGTGGGAAGTTGGTTTTCAATCGCGTTATGATTTTCGGCTATACGGATATAATCCACTCGCACGGTTCCCAACTTAGGGGTTTTGCCCCCAGATTTAGGGGCTAGAAGTGTTAAAACGGACTTTTTTAGGGGCTGGAATTTTTTGGGGGACCTTTTAGGGGCCTTTTATCAAAACTTTCAATTAAATCGAAAAAGAAAGCGTGTGTTTCCTTTCAGTTTTGTGCGTAGAATGGAACGCACCACGATATGAAATGACTGGAGTGACTGTGTGGCGGGTTGTTTCCTACGGCTGTATGGACTAAAGTTAAAAAACAGCTAAATAAGATTTAAAAGCCTGTCAGCTCATTTTCGTTTGATTGACCTTTGGGAAACTGTATTTATACAATAAAATATTTTTCTGTAACTAAATAAGTAACGTTTTAATTAAGGAGCAACGAAAGAATTTAGGTAATAAGTAGATACATATAAAATTCTTTAAAATACTTCGAGGAGCTCGATGGCGCAGGTGGTTAGCGCGTTCGGCTGCGATCGTTGAAGTTAAGCAACTTTCGCAGTGGTCGGTCATTGGATGGGTGACCAAAAATTTACTATCTCGAGCTCCTCCGTGCTTCGGAAGGCACGTTAAGCCGTTGGTCCCGGCTGCATTTGCAGTCGTTAGCACCCACCAATCCGCACTGGGCCCGCGTGGTGGGTCATGGCCCAATCTCCCTATTCCATCCATAGGGAAGGCCTGTGCCCCAGCAGTGGGGACATTAATAGGCTGATGATGATGATGATGATGACATATAAAATTCTATATTTAGGGGTTTTTAATACTTAGGGGAAAATTTTGGTAAGGATTAGTAACACTGTCCACTCGCCAACACGCAGTCGCGAGCCGCCTTCTGGCGTGAAAACACGTATGCACTTGTATCATGCGCTGACTGTATTAGTAACCGCGTTGTAGAAATGGCTCCAAATTTGTCTAAATTTCAAAATGTGGGCTTTGCCTTAACGGTTTTGTTCGCAATAGACGACAAAAAACAACAAAAAGGAGAATGTGTATGAAGCGTTGGTTACAACGGCGAATGATTCTCAGCCATTCAAAACTTATGTCCAACTCCCTACACTTTTAGAGTAATATCTCCCATGCATTTTTGACGTGACAACGTCTTAAATTAGGTTGCGGCTGGGAGTCACTTATGAAAAAGTGTAACGCTCGGTAACGTTACGATGAGTCTCTCGTGTTAAGTTTAAGTTTACATGTACAATGTTTTAGTAAACAAAATATATTTCTATAGTTAAAATTTGTGCAATTCTTATTTTCATTCAATTCCTTGTTCCTATTGTGCAATTTAATTATATTCATATCAATAAATATTCTACCGAGAAAAAGACGTTGTCACGTAAAATCTTCGCCCGTAAAACCGACTTTACAGGCAACCATTTTTTTTTTTTGACGAGCATCTTTATATGATTCCGACGTAATGTCCCCATAAGCATGGGGATCTCTATAGAGATCAATTAGTTCGCTAGTAATATCGCGTTCGCGACTCTGGTCTTCGGACGACATTTTTTACATGCATACGTGCGCACCCGCTGACTGCCACAGCGCAACTGTCTTTGGTTGGTTGTAATCCGCCGGCCAAACGGTTGTAATCCACGCGCTCCAACCAGTGTTACCAACCCTTATTTGACCCTAAGTATTTTTTAAATTCCTCTAAATTCCCCTAAATATAGAAATTTATATGTACCTACTTATCTTAGTACCTAAATTCTTTCGTTGCTCATAAATTAAAACGTTACATATTTAGTTACAGTAAATTATTTTATTGAATAAATACATTTTCCGAAGGGAAAATCAAACGAAAATGAGCTGACAGGCTGTTAAATCTTATTTAGCTGTTTTGATTGGTGAAAGGCAAAGAACTTTAGTCCATACAGCCTTAGAAAACAACCTGCCACATGGTGAGTTCAGTCGTTTCATATCGTGAATTATCGTGGTGCGTTCCATTCTACGCACAAAACTGAAGGAAAACACACGCTTTGTTTTTCGATTTAATTGCAAGTTTTGTGAAAAGGCCCTAAAAGAACACCCAAAAAATTCCAGCCCCTAAAAAGGTCCGTTTTAACCCTTCTAGCCCCTAAATCTGGGGGCAAAACCCCTAAGTTGGGAACCGTGGCTCCAACCGCGGATGTAAACACACGCCCGTAATCCAAGGACGTTGAAGGTCAAATCAAAATTTGGATTACATCCTTCGTCTAGATGGATGGCAACGGGCAAGGTCACCTTGGTTGCTACGCTGGAGTACATCCGTCTGGCATAGGTCTTGGAGGCTGTCGCGCAAGGCTCGCCACTACAACCTCCCTACTACAGGTCGAGGGCGGGACGATTTGGATGACTCAGTTGCTAACAACACGACCGATACGTTCAGAACTAACGACTTCCTGTTCCACCAGATCAACACCCAACTTCTTAGCCAAGACGGTGACAATATGAGTAAGACCAAAAGATATTTTTCTTTTTTTTTAACTCAGGTACAAAAAACTGTTTACAGACGAACGGCGCCTTTAAGAATCACACCGCCGAACGGACCTCACACCTGGCTCCCGCGAGTCTTACGAACACCCCAGTGGCTGCCCACCTGGGACCCCGCAAATTCGCTAAAAAAGTCCTGCGAATACCTTCTACACTGCTTAATGCGAAGCCGCGGGGTCCCCGTTAGGAATTCTTGGGCGATTCCGCACCAAGACCAAAAGACATGGCTGATTGTTGATTTTTTTTGGCTGCCCCAGACGTTCGGCTCTACTTAGAGGGCTCAGGTATGTGTGGGAGTACTCAACTAGGTGCAAACTTACCCCTCCTTATGATAATTTTCCACGCTCAACTGAATAAAAAAATGCCCGTTTGGGCTCCCCTACTATTCAGAATTTACGCAATTCGTTCATTGACTAATACTAATTCTGAGAACCATTACTATATTTTCTTGATTCATCCAAGAGGTCAATCATATTTTTTATTTACTAGTTAACTATAGTCGAATTCATCTGATAATATCAGCATTCTATATGAATTTTATTAACTTAGTATAGGATACAAATTATTGTCTAAGTGTCGCCGCACACGGGCCACCGACCACAACCACAAAACGCCGCCACCGGCATATTTCTTGTAGTTTTCATACATTTTATATGGACTCGCCACACACGGTACGCCGGTGGCCGCCACACGCTACAAATCATCGTTGCTCGCTTCTTGTGGCCCGCACCGGCCACTTAATGCGCCGATACAAAACGCCGCCACACGTCACTCGCGCGATTCCCCACCCCTCCCTCCCTTACCTTAGTCGGCCGCTGTCGCGCGCTTCAGCCACTTAAGTAGCCGCGTCTAGCTTCTCGTGGCGGCATTAACCTAACCTAACCGGCGGCGTTAGGTTAGGTTAGGCGACACTAAACCTTAGGATTAAGATGCTTTATGCTGAAATACAGGATGACAAACCTAATTCATTCTAGCAAATGCTCAAGATTGTCTTTATTCTTGTAAGCTTATACCTATATGGTGAACACGCCATAATGTTACAAATGTCGTAGATCATTCTGCAAAATAAAACCTAGAGTTTTTTATAAATAAAACGGTTCCCCTCTATGTTGAAAATTGATGTTTCCTTAATTTTCGCTTCACACCCAGTTCAAAACAAGCGACGAATGTGCGCAAAACTGAATAAACAAATTATGAATCATACAACATGTACAATATTTCCCACATATTTTCGAGAGCGCGAGGCACTCTGCCAAATGTAGACAGGCAGTAACTACCCGCTCGCGATTCATTGGATAATTCACGCCAACGACCAACGGACGAGGACGTAGGGTCGTAGGGTCTACCTTTAATCGCAGAACTTTTAATGGCATAATTTATTTATTTATTTCAGGAAAACCACAGCATTGTCTTATTTCTAGTTACATTTCTAATATTTTCTTAAACTAATGCCAATAACAGTTTTCCTGGTAACATATTCACTTGCGTAACATTTTTGTATCTATATAGTTCATTCAAAGATATTTGAAACAATAGCAATAATATTATTATATATATATATCAGCGGATGACAGCAAATTAGTTACGCAGAAAATAATTTGGCACTCGCTCATTTAACAGACATTCAATACTCATAATTCTGTAAGTCAGAATATGCAGAATTTTAATATGCACAATTATTAAAAAGCTGAGTCGCGTGAGTCTGGCTTCGCTCTATAGTTTCCGTAAAATCTATTATTTGTATTAGGCTAGTTGACACTTTTCGAAAATATGTTTTAAATGTTGTTTTATTTTACCGAAAACATGTAATTTATTTCTTTTGACCCAGAAAGCTACTAAACTTTAATTTTAAAATAGCATTTTCATGGACATACAAAAACGCTGTCGGCCATTTAAGACCACAGATTTATCTATGCTATGACGTAAAAACATTTGTAAACTAATACTCGCAAGCACGTAGGAAATAACCTATCTGAGTTTACCTTATTATAATATAATAAAATGATGATGATTTCTAATAGATTACATGAAAAATATAGTAACTACCTACACATGATTGTATTATACGAGAAGAAACACATCGTTAAAGACTCCAGACAGCTTGTGGTTTAAATTGCCTAGTAATAAAAACATACCTACATATGTTTAAAACTTGCTAAATCCTGTAACTTTATCGGCTGAAAGTCATGTCTTTTTGAAAATATCACTTCGATGTAAGTACTCATTGAATAAATATTTAAAGTTTAAAAATACAATTTTTAAGGTGTGTAATGTACCTACCAAGTCAAAGAGTTTTGTCGTTTCTGTTATCACAAATCCACCATTAATTTAGTCAACAAAACCAATAAACAGAAAATTTTCTGCAATATGTAAGAGTTTTTAGATTTCGATTTTGACGGCCCCCCATTTCACTTATAGAAAATTATGCCAAAGGAGTAGAGATGATGACGGGGTTAAGTAAACGAAATTACGTCCGCCAGTTAGATCACCAAAAAATTATGTATAAGTTCTTATTTTATCTTTTATCAATCAACCAAAACATCACAAAAATAAAGCGCGTTAAAGTTTGGCAGTAGCGTCTTGTGAAGTCATTGCTAAGCAAACATTGTAACAGGATGTGACGTCATGCGGTATTTCAAATCAATCATATCTCTGTTATGTTTTGACTACGAAAAAAAATGATTATCTTGTCAAGTTTCGGTAATGGAGCTTATTAAAAAATATAAATTTATTATAAAGTTCACTTGCAATAGATTACAATATTTAACTTATTTATAATTAAATTAAATGTCATGATTACGTGACGTCACTCCCGGAAAGGGCTTCGTTCCTGGGAATGTTTATATTATTTGAAGTGGTTTTCCCGAAATACTTAGAGATGCTTACAATATCAATTAACACCAATCGATAGTGACGATTGTTGTTTTCAATAATCGAATTTAAAATGGATTGCCTTAAGGGCACTGTGTTAATTTGAGATTCCTCTTAATTGTGACGAAATAATAATTAACATTCTATGAATTACACTAATGGTGTGGATTGAAAAAAAAAATCAAAATTCAATATCGTTTATTCAGTCTAGGCTGTTACAAGCACTTGTGAATGTCGAAAAGCTACGCCATCGGTTCGCAAAACTACGGCGGGAGACCTTGTACTGAGAAGAACCGGCAAGAAACTCAGCAAGGGCTGCTTTTTTCTCCCTGTTTTATTTCATACAGTGTCGTCCAATTGAAAGTTGACATCAAACTTGCAAACATGTGTTGAGGTCAACTTCCATCACATAATGTCAAATATGTAACAATCAATGAATTTACTAACAATAAGTGCAAAGATAAGTCCCAAAATAGCAAGAAACAATTTTCAATTCAATTGATCACCCATAACAATCTACATGATGGTGGACGAAGACTGAAAATAAAATTCGGTATCATTCCTATTTCAGAGAAACAATATTCAGCCAGATAGAGAGAACCCGAGGACGTAACGTACGGAGTACTAAATTCATTAAACCAACCCGTGTGAATAGGGTTGGCTAATACCTACTACGTACATGGGCACAGCTTGGTGGTCGCAACTAACAATACGAGTTCTCAAGGTTGAAAGCTTAGAGCTTAAGATAAAGGATTTACAGCTCAAAATATTGAGGCTATACGATCATCACAATTATCATCAACGTAGCCGTACGA
Organism: Chilo suppressalis; assembly: GCA_902850365.2. Lineage (NCBI taxonomy): Eukaryota > Metazoa > Arthropoda > Insecta > Lepidoptera > Crambidae > Chilo > Chilo suppressalis. The sequence goes on along the minus strand of OU963896.1, from coordinate 641,987 downwards.
CGTCCACTACTGAGCATATGCCTCCCCCAAGGGACTCCACATCCATCGGTCTTCATGTTCATGAGAAAGCTGTCCTCGCGATAGCGGTGGGTCGTTCTCAAATTTTCTGACGACGAAACGCAACCGTTTTTCCTTAAACGAAAACTAGTCCGCGAAACGGTTCTCGTTCGCAACTGGTTTTGGTTGCGGCTGGTTGACGACGCAACGAAACGACACGCGACGCGAACCGGTCGAACCAATGTAACGCAACGAAACTGAACTAAATCAAATACATATTATACGATAATCGACTTTAGATGTTCACTAATAAAGATGATATTATTGTAAGATCGAAGCTCAATTGTCATAGAACGAAACGGTCTCATATCATTGCGTTCTATTATAGACTGTATTTACTTCAACATAAAGTACATATTGGCGGGCAGACAATTCGAAGACTAGTTGTTCGACGAAGACTGTTTTGATCCGAAACGTAAAACGGTTCTATCGTCGCGGAACACAAAACGGTCCTTGAAACCGGTTCGTCTTTGGAACGCTCACACCTACCGCGCGATAAAATTCTTCAGTCAGAAGTCAGACGTGACAAGGAAAATTGCTTCTGTTCATTTTCGCTCGTCTGTCAAGTGTGAGTCGAATATAGGCGGCCCTTGCTGGCCGTTTAAAAATAATTAGTATGCCCAAGGTGTGCACGGACCACACATCTAAAGTGAAACTTCTTTTCTTAAATAACCTAACTTAGGCGGTGCATAAGGCATAGGGAAATTTAGTAGCGCACGCATTACTCATATATACGATTCATATATATATATATATATATATATATATATACATATGAAATGAAATGAAATGAAATGAAATGTCATTTATTCAGTCTAGGCTGTTACAAGCACTTGTGAAGGTCAAGAAGCTACGCCATCGGTTCGCAAAACTACGGCGGGAGACCTTGTACTGAGAAGAACCGGCAAGAAACTCAGCAAGGGCTGCTTTTATCTCCCTGTATTGTTATATACAGTGTCGTCAATTTGAAAAATTACTTCAGAAATACGTCTGAAGTCACTTTCCATTACATCATCTAGAATATAAATAGTTACAATTAATTTTATAGTTAACATTTTAAGTAGTATATAGGAAGCGGCATTAGATAGGTACAATATTACTGTTATGAAAAATGAGTAATACCCATTTAATATCAAATTATAAGAAACACTATGTCCATGCATTACGATCATTTAGATAATCATCAACTTTATAATAGCCCTTATTCATAAGAGTATTTTTGATCTGAGATTTAAATTTAGTCCTATATATATATATATATATAAATATCATCATCATCATCATCAGCCTATTAATGTCCCCACTGCTGGGGCACAGGCCTTCCCTATGGATGGAATAGGGAGATTTGGGCCATGACCCACCACGCGGGCCCAGTGCGGATTGGTGGGTGCTAACGACTGCAGATGCAGCCGGGACCAACGGCTTAACATGCCTTCCGAAGCACGGAGGAGCTCGAGATAGTGATTTTTGGTCACCCATCCAATGACCGACCACTGCGAAAGTTGCTTAAGTTCAACGTTCGCAGCCGAAAGCGCTAACCACTTGCGCCATCGAGCTCCTCAAAAAAATAAATATGTTTAAATAATATAAATATGTTTTGTGTATATTCATATGTCTTATTGCGTGTGAAGCTCGTAGCGTTTCAGTCTTTGCCGAGTTACCCTCCAACTTTCATGCTCGTCGAGAAGAGATGGTTTGATTTTTTTTCTTAAAAGTCAGTATAGTAAGGTCAAAGAGCACTTTCTGGAAATAAATTCACACTCTTAGTTGTCTATTTATTCCACTCTTTGTTTTATCTTAACATAATTTCATGTAATGTGTATTAATTATTTTATAGCACAGTGTGACCTAAACCCGCACTTTACGCACGCTTTTCCGTGACCTAAGTTGCCTATTTCTGCACGGTGTGTAAATGAATTGACCAACTTCACTCATGTAGAATTAGTACATTACGATACGCGTAACTTAACTTTACTATGCCAATCAAGGAATAAACGTTCATGGATACATTGAAATTCTATTTTGTTGTAATGATATTTGATTTTTTCCTTTTGAAATATACTTTCAAAATGGTAATCTGAACCGGAATTCTTTCTTTTCAGAGTTTGACTTGCAGTCTGTATTGCAATTCTTTGTGATTGCAATACATGAATTTTACTTTCAAAACACTAATCGCATCCCTCGGGGGGGCCTCAGGCCCCCTCGAACCCCCCCCCCCCCCCTGCCCGCGTCCGGGGCGGGTTTATGTCACACTTGCTATAAAATAGTATACGATACTTGTGGCCTAAGTTGTCTATTACTGCACGGCGTTTAGCACCGGGCGCAACTTCACGCCGTGCAGTAATAGGCAACTTAGGTCACGCGTATCGTAATGTACTATTATAGTGTATGTATATGTATATGTGTATGTATGTATTTATTGTAAGTATTTGTGTATATATATATGAATATATATTTATGTAAGTAGTCTTAGATAGGTATATAATCTGCAAGTGAGTACTTATTGCACACCTGTACACGTGCTTATTTTTTTCTCTCACTAAGCCTTGGTGGGCTGGAAGAGATCTCTCTTAGAGATAAGCCCTCCTTTGCTCACATATTTATGTTTTGTATCTACAATTTTTGTGTGCAATAAAGAGTATAATACCATTTTTTGCTCTTATTTTATATTGTTTTATTGGTTACTGGTTAAAGTGGCAGCTCTCAATAGCTCAAACTCTTTGAATATAGTTTTTTTACTCTGTTTTCGCAACTCACCAATAGGTTTAAAAACTTGTATGGAAGTTGCACATGTTTTAGTTATCCAAAAAGATATAAAAATCTGAGTGGGCAAGACAACGCTGAATTTAAGAAGAAAATGGTCTCACACTATAAATAGTGAAAGATAAATAAGATTTTAAATAAACAGATAAATTTAAAAACACCAACAAATTTTTCAAAGATGGTTCAATTCTCCCACCTGGGAATCTCTTTGTTTTCCCCTATATTTACTCCACGCAGTGCATTGTCTGAAGGAACGTCGAGAGATAATGAGAAGATGCTGCGAAAAAAACAGCAAAACGGACGAATGTTTACTAATAAATAACAAAAATCTCATTTGGACAGCCCAACAAATGGGCAGCATTAGGAACAGACAAACTGCCCGGTTTTATATCGCCGTACGAAACAAAAGAAGTAGATTAAAGATTTGGGCCTTCTTTCCACTATACCCGCTTTTACTAGCACCTGTTTCCCATTCTTATCTAACATATATAGTTTTTAATGCCTTATGGTAGCCATAAGGCATTAAAAACACTACACACACACTACACACTACGAGAAATCGTTACGATTAGACTGTACAGTCCGAACGGTACCGATAAATCGTAGCGTGTATGTAATACCCGCCATACACACTACGAGAAATCGTTACGATCAGACTGTACAGTTCGAACGGTACAGTTTATACGATTTCGTTTAGTATAGGAAACTGTGCAGTTTTATAACATACACGCTACGATTTATCGGTACCGTTCAGACTGTACAGTCTAATTGTAACGATTTATCGTAGTGTGTATGGCGGGTATTATAAAACTGCACAGTTTCCTATACGTACGCCACGTGCGATAAACTGTTACGTTCGAACTGTACAGTCTGATCGTAACGATTTCTCGTAGTGTGTATGGCTACCATTAGAGTAGGAGACGAAACGAAGAAGTTCATAATGCATCGATTACACCAAAAAATGCGTCTGTCTATTGTCTAATTATTGTATTTAGATAACCATAGACCTCATTTTTTTATTTAAAAAGTTTGCTTGTGTACTTAATAAAATGATAATGACGACTTCCGTGGCCGAGTGGTTTATACGCCGGGTTTCATGGTGTCGCCGACTCGAGAGGTCCCGGGTTCAAATACCGGTGGGGGGTATGTTTGTATGATGAATGCGAGCATTTGTGCCCCAGTCATGGGTGTGTATGTATTTCTTTATAAATATACTTATATATGTATAATATATGTATTCTATCCGTTACCCTAGCATCCCATAACACAAGCCTTACAGTGCTTACTTGGGGGCTAGGCTAATTGGTGTGAATGTTGGAAATATTTATTTATTTAAATAAAAATGATTTTTTGTAAAAGGCTGAAGGACTACTGCTTTTAATAGACAAAAGAAAGGAGTGCAGAAGGATATCTTGTAAGCAACAGGAAGCAATAGAGCAGTCACTCAGTGCATCTACACATATTTTAGAGAAACGATGTATTTTGCAAATCTTGAGCGGTTAAATGCCTTCCAAAATGAGCAAAAACTACAGGGAGTCTGTTTGCTTTATATGCGGAGATGTTGTTAAACTTAGGATAAACAAAAGTTGTTGATCCAGTAAAGACTTAATTAAGCATATGAAGCTTAATTTTAATTGACTATTCGAAGTCAGGATAAAAATGGGCGTCACATGAGGATATATCAAATTTTCCATGTTAATTTTGTTTACTTCAATACCAGCAACACGTTCAAAGTGTCAAAAAAGAAATATAATATGAAGTATGATATATTATTTATTCTATACGGACCTTATGCTTATTTTACGTTTCCGGTGCATAAAAAATTGATTTATTGAAGAGAAACGACCTATTTTGTGAGCCTTGAGCGGTAATATGCCTTCAAAATGTATTTCTATAAACATACACAGTCAGGTCATAAGTATGGTCATACAGAAAAAACGTTTCTTTTAGAATGTTCGCCACAAATTTTTTTATTGAATTCGAATTTCAAATTGTTCATGAAAATAAAAATGTATACTTTTTAGAATTTTACTCATTTTTAAATATGGACGCTTAAAGAAGACCGTGTTGCAGTTATTGCGTTGCATCGTTGCGGTTACGCGCCAATTCAAAGGCCCCCCTCCAGTCCAGATTTGAATCCGTAAGATTACAAGATATGGCAACACTTAGAGGAAAAGGCGTGCTCAAAGCCTCATCCCAATTTGGAGTCACTCAAGACATCCTTGATTAAGGCAGCCGCCGATATTGACATGGACCTCGTTCGTGCTGCGACAGACGACTGGCCGCGCAGATTGAAGGCCTGTATTCAAAATCACGGAGGTCATTTTGAATAAACTTTATTGTCAATAAGAATCTATGTTTTGTTAAGTTAATTTTGGTATATAAATGGTTTCATAATGAATAAACTTGTTTCAATTATTTTATATAAAACATGTGACAGAATTTATGACCTGACTAGGTATTTATATATGTACAGTATATGTATTCTATCCGTTACCCTAGTACAGTGCTTACTTTGGGGCTAGGCTAATCGGTGTGAGTGTAGGAAATATTTATTTATTTTTTATTTATAGTTGTAACTTTTATATTTTTGAGAAAATTTCATCAGAGTTCCAATGTGTACTACCGGGTGACCCGCTTTCTTTGCGGTCATGTGTAAATACGCAGAGATTTTATGGCACATTTTACTTCCAAACCAGTATACAAGAGATCACTACAAGCAGGCAGAGAAATAAGACACTATACTGGAAATAACGTCTGCGTTGAAATTTATATGCGATGGGTAAGGAATTTTTCATTAATTTTGCATAAAAGCCTGTAACCGACACTGGTTCCGCAGTTGGAGCGCTGCCAGCTCTAGTCTGTGCCACTCCGCGTGAAGGATTTATGCACAGCCTCCTCCACGTAGATAATGCATGAGCAGGCTGTGTTACTTTAATGTGTTAGCATTTTTTTATGCACAAAACAGGGCGGCAAACTGAGTCCTCGCCGGCGGAGTAATACCGGCCATACACACTACGAGAAATCGTTACGATCAGACTGTACAGTTCGAACGGAACAGTTTATACGATTTCGTTTAGTATAGGAAACTGTGCAGTTTTATAACATACACGCTACGATTTATCGGTACCGTTCGGACTGTACAGTCTAATCGTAACGATTTCTTGTAGCGTGTATGGCCGGTATAAAGGGTGTAGGGAAAGACGAGAAAGGGGACCGTGAGAGGTGCGGGCGGCAGGTACATTCTTGTCAAAATTGCAACCGCCTAACCTCACTGCATTTCTTCTTATCCGAATCCGGTATTGAAATTATTTTTTTATTATGGCGGTGAGGGTTAGCACTCTGTCTCGAAGAGAGACACATCGCCCTCCACACCGAGAAGAGGAAGCCACCGAATGAGACCCATGAGGGAGGCCCAGTGAGTGACCTGCGAGCGGGCGGTGGACTTATCGTGAGGGCCAATCAGGTTTGGATTGTCGTGATCGTGGAGGTGTCATTTCCGAGGATTGTAGTTTCAGTTGGCTTGGCTGATGTCAGTCCGGTGATGGTGGCTTAACCAACTCCAATGGTGGAGTAAGCGTCTAACCTAATCTTTTCAAGTGCTTATATACTCTTTATAACGTAACGTAACATTAGCGCGATTCAGACTCAAGCCGTTGCCGTTGGTACTCGCGGTAGCGTTGTGAAACTAATGAAATTTTATTGTGGTTTTTAAAAAGTTTTTTTCATATGTTGTTGCAATGCAAGATTTTACGCTACAATAACTTAATCTATGACACAATTTATGTTTTCTTCTAAGGAATTTCCAATAGGTCAGTTTTTTTTTAACCAAAGTTGAACGACTATTATCTAATCTTAAGCTAACAAATCTATTTTAACCGTTATAATTTCCCTTAAAAGGTAATGAAAAGGACTATTATCATGATTTTTCTAGGGTTTTTCAATACAAAAGTTTAGCTTTTAGAAGAGGGACGCCCTACTCGAACAAAAATTTGCACTTTAAACTTCAATATTTCGCAAACGGATTCCTAAATCGAAAAATAATCTTAGGAACCCCTAAGTAATTTTAAAGGACCTATTCAACGATACCCCACACGATGGGGTAGATGATGAAAAAAAATCGCCAGATTACATGTAGGGGTGGTACCCTAAAAAATTGTTTTTACAAAATTCTACTGTACTATTTTGTCGGGTAGATCGATATACATATCTCCACATAATTACATCTCTGTTGCTCTCCAAGCCAAACCGGGGACAGACAGACGGACATGACGAAACTATAAGGGTTCCTTGTCAGGACTACGGAAACCAAAAAAAAGTATGTACATCACATAAAAAAGTAAATTGACCGACTTTTCTAATAACGTAGTAGGAGTAATTGTAATCTGCACAGCAACATTGCCTCATCGTTTTCTTATATCAACGATCGAGTCGAGTTTCCTGCAAAATTGGAACGATCTGCCTCCACCTATGAGAAAACTGGCTTCCAAAGTCACTTTTAAAAAGCAGATAAAAATATTTAGAAATCCAATAATTAGACATCCCGAAGGTTTATGTGTGGCAGGGCAGGTAGCCTTGTTTTCCAAACAGTTTCCGGATACTACTTTTGTATATAAATAAATAAATAAAAAGCCTTTTTATTTCCAGTACTTAAAGTTTACACATTTTACAATCTATTTTAGTGTTAGTTCATGTAGTTTAATCTATGTTGGTATAATTTCTTTTTTCTCTACTTAATTCTATGTGTATCCTACTTTCTATATTAATTTTTATAAAAGTATTTTAAATCTAATCTACTGGAACCCCAAGTTGGGTGAAGGCCTCCTCCAGTGACGCCGATTTGTCTCTGTCTTCAGCTACTTTTCTCCAGTATGGACCAGCTATCGCTTTAATGTCGTCTTTCCATCGTGTAATAGGTCTAGTTTTTTTGTTCTTTTGCCTAGTGGGCCATTCCAGAAAGTTACTTTTTTGGTCCATCTATGGTCAGTTAGCCGGGCAACATGTCCTGCCCACTTCCATTTCAATTTTTTTGCGTAGCTTAAAGCGTTTGTTGCTTTGGTTATTTTTCTTATTTTAGTATGACGTATTTTATCTAATTTTCTTATCTTTAGCATGCTTCTTTCGAGTCCTCTCTGACAGACGATTATCTTTTTTCTTGTTTCAGCAGTGAATTTCCACGTTTGGCAACCATATGTCAAACATGGCAAGAGGCTTGAATTCATGACTTTGGTTTTAATGGCTTGTGGTAGATCCCCTTTAAAAATTTCCTTGAGACCCCAAAATTTGTTCCATGTTAGTTTTATTCTTTTCTCTATTTCTGTATTTTTATTTTTCCTGTCAAAACTTATGGTTTTTCCCAGATAGACATAATCTTCAACGTATTCCAATGGTTTGTTATTGATTGTTATTGGTCTTTTAGAACTGTTTGTCATTGTCTTAGTCTTTGTAATATTCATCTCTAGTCCTACCTTTTCACTAACTTGGTTCAGGGTTTCTACCATGTTCTGTAGTTGAGAAGATGACTCGGATATCAGTGCTAGGTCATCCGCGAATCTCAGGTGGCTCAAGTAAGTACCGTTTATGTGTAGACCTTGTTTACTCCAATCTAGCTTGCTAATGATCGACTCGAGAACAGCTATGAATATTGTTGGAGACAGCGGGTCACCTTGTCTCACTCCTCTTTTTATTGGAAAGCTAGGGCCTAAGGTTTCTAGCTTAATTTTACCTTTATTGTTTTTGTATATGGATTTAATGATTTTTATATATATTTCTTCTACTCCCTGTTCTTTCAGGCTTTCCCAGATGCTGTTATGTCTTACCGTATCAAAGGCTTTTTGGTAGTCAATGAATGATATATAGAGTGTTCTTTGTTTTTCTTGATACTTTTCCATTATCAACTCAAGGGTATGGATGTGATCGACTGTTGTATAACCCCTTCTGAAACCTGCTTGCTCCACTGGTTGCTTTTTTTCCAATGTGTCTCTAATCCTTATGTTTATAATTGTGGAGAATAGTTTATATAGACTTGGCAGCAAGCTGATTGGTCGGTAGTTTCCGATGTCCTTCGGGTCGCCTTTTTTGTATATTAATATGATGTTGGATTTGGACCATTAGGAAGGTGTTTCCGACTTTTGCAAGATCTTGTTAAACAGTTCCGCTAACGGCAGGGCTAGAGGTTGGTGTCCAATTTTCAGTGTTTCATTTGTAATATTATCTGACCCAAGGCTTTTATCTAGTTTCAGTTTCTTTATTGCTTCAATTATTTCTGTTGCGTCTATGGGTTTAACGTTATTTCTAGGTGTGGCATCTATTTCTGTGTCAAGATTTATGGATTTCGTGTCTCTGTTGCTGTAAAGATGTCTATAAAATTCTGTTTTTCTCAGTCCTTCTATCCATGTTGTATTAATTTTGAGCTTCTTATAGGCCTTCTTTGTACTTCCATTTCTTTGCAGATGTTCTTTTATTGTGTCTTTCCTATATTTTTTGTAGTCTGTTTTTATATACTTATTGACTACTTTGTACAGTGCGGACAGTTCGTTCTTCTGACTTCGTGATTTGTTTTTAGTTTTCTGTAGTTCCTTCCTTCTTTTTAGTAGCCTTACTGTACTTACCGACAGTATTTTGTGTTGTTTATTTTCTTCTCTCTTTGGGCGAGCTTGTTTTAAGCTAAAAGTGATAGCCTTTTCTATCCTGTCGTAGCAGTATTGTACCGTGGTATTTTCACTTTTGTATATACTTTAAATAAATCATGTGTAATTATAGTTATTATATATATGTATGATATCATCTAATTTTATCTCGCCAACAATCACTTCATTATTTGTCTCTATATTGTAGTAAATGTGTTTGTCTCCACTGCATTGTCATGGCTGTTTTCTCTTTTCTCCTTGCAAAATCTTTTAAATGTTTATTATTAATAAAGCTAGTCTACTCACTCATAAAGAAGATGGCTGAAAATCGGTATTTTGCCTTAAAACTGGCAATTAGCCGAGCCTTGGCCTTTTGCTTTCTGCAGCATGCATATAGATATTTCATAGCTGATTTCTTGTATCTTTTTTTTATTGTATTACTCTGTCTGTAAATGTATATGTATGTTGAAGAAAAAAAATAAACGCATTATCTATAAATCTATCTAAAATAAACGAAGTTGTCCAAGTAATAACTTTGTTAAGCACAACAGGTAGGGGGCGCCGCGTGAGTTCCGGATCCAATCCCGTATTGTCTCCGCCGCGTTAATGAATATTTGATTCGTTTAATGAGAAACTTCAGTAGCGGCTACATCTGCTTAAATAACTTACTGTTAGTCAACTTCGCGTCTTGGTTTCTAATGATTAAAATAAACTTTAGTACTGATTGCACTAGATTACACTGGTAATCTATATATAGCTATATCTATCTAATCTATATATAGGTATATATAACTCGAAAGGTGACTGACTGACATAGTGATCTATCAACGCACAGCCCAAACCACTGGACGGATCGGGCTGAAATTTGGCATGCAGGTAGATGTTATGACGTAGGCATCCGCTAAGAAAGGATTTTTATCAATTCTACCCCCAAGGGGATAAAATAGGGAATGAAAGTTTGTATGAAACTTTGTCAATTTTAAACCGATCGAGCTGAGACTTTGCATGCAGGTATAAGAAGAATCATAAATGAATGTATAATACAAGCCTGAAAACAAAAACTGTAGTCTACAATTCAGCTCTACGCCGAAGCGAATCGAGGGCGGGCCGCTAGTTATTAAATATAGCAGTTAAATGCTTGAATAACAAATAATAAAACGACTATTTTATTTACTAGAGGCATAATAAATTACTACTACTCTCTTCTTCTTATTCAATTATTACTTAGCACTTTCGGCCTGCCATCGTGGAAGTTAAGCAACTTTCGCAATGGCTGTTCATTGGATGGGTGACCAAAAAAGTTATTATCTCGAGCTCGTCCATGATTCGGAAGGCAAGTAAAGCCGTTGGTCCCGACTGCATCTATAGTCGTTAGCACCCACCAATCTGCAGTGGGTCTGCGTCTGTGTAGTGGGCCATGTGGTCACGACCTAAAAGCCTGTGCCCCAGCAGTGAGGACGTTATAGGCTGACGATGACTTTTTATTTACACTAGGCATAAAAATTGTTCCACCCCACTTGATGTTAAGTGTAAGTGGAGCCGAGCAGTAAAGATAGATGATGCTGCAGAAAGTGTACCGTCAGACCCTCACCTGGCATTGCGAACTAAACCCTCTAACCCGTGGAGTCTGGACTCTTTCGAGTACTAACCAATAGAAACATAACTCTACCAGAAAGTAGTGTTATTTTACTTAGAACAGAAATCTGCTATGCTTCACCTCTTGTTTGAATAATTATAGTACCCAACAAACAGGGATTTAACTTTTCAAGATTTGTCTCATAGTAAACCGTCACCATGGCATAGGCCTTTAAGCGCTTTTTGAAGGGGAGTGAGAAACTACTTAACGAAGAATAAAATCAGAAATTCTTACACAGAATCATTATATATCACAAACCCACGCCATTTAACTGGGCTAAAAAACTGTCATATGAAGCCCCGTCTCCTGAATAATGTCGCCACTTCATCACCAAATACTAAAACATTAAAGACAAAAACGAAAGAAAACATGGAAGGCTTGTAAATTGAATAAACTTTCAAACAGGAAAAGGAAGGAGTTAAATTTTCTATCGCAGCGGAGAGTGCGGGTGTAATTGTATTAAGCGGGCGGGATAATACAAAAACTTTGATAAAAGAGTTGAGAGCGAACAAGTTGGGAAACCTTAGAATTAAATGCTCAGTCGGTCTTTTGAGGGACGCACCATGGCACAATGGGATCTACTGAGACATCGAGATAACGAGAACAATGGGGAAATAGCCAAAGGGGTTTTTAATGTGATTGCACATTTGCTGGGTCGAACTCACAGACACTGCACGTCTATCTAAGATTTGAAAAAATAAATGTGTCTGACTAGAATTTGCTGTGGGAAATTTTGGATTCAAAACAATCCTGTAAGCGGGTTAACAATTTCAGAATATCTAACTCTCCTCAAAGAAGTCCTGTAATTCGTTTTTATGGTCTCACAAGAAACTTAAATTATGCCAAAATAAAAAGTATTTAGTGTCTGGGTAATAAATTATCAGTGTATAAGAGAGAGAGAGAGAGATTTTTTTATATTAACCGTTATAACCGTATAAGATAAATGAAGTATGAGGAAATCTGTAGATAGAAGAACTAGAACCACGGAATCCGCTCAACGCATCTAAAAGCTGAAGTGGCAATGGGCAGAGAACATAATTCGGCGAACCGATGGACGAAAACCAACGTTCTTCAATGGCTACCTCACACAAGCGCAGTGTCGGTAGACCCATCACCAGATGTACTGATAACATCAAGCGAGTCGGGGGATGACCCACTGGATGTGGAAAGCGCAGTATCGTTGTGTATGGAAATCCCTTGAGGAGGCCTATGTCTAGATTTGGACATCCATAGTCTGATGACGATGGTGTGTGAGATGACCGATTGATGCTACTGCAGCCTTCTGCTCCGTATGTCCTGGGTTAGAATTATTAGTTATTTTTGATTTAAATACTTTCATTAGTTTTCTTAACGTTATTTAGTTTCCATAGTGCTCTGCTAATTTTGTGACAGAAAACTTTAAACAAGAATATGTTTTCTTAAAAAAAATAGTCTACAAGTTATTGCTCGCACTTAAACCTAGGTACACTCGCGGAAAGACCCGCTCTGTCACCCATAATACCATAATCGCTTGCGGTAGCGGCGTAGTAAAAATTCATTCATAGACATGTAATTATCGCTGTCTTACTTTTTCGTATAGCGCTGTCGCGATCACGATGCGGATGACAAATTGCAACTAAAACAAATGCATTTCAATTCATTATTCAATCAATAAAATGCTACGGGGCGTAGTAAAAACTACTGTAGAAAACCGTTCAAAGCATTTTGTTCAAATGACAGAGCGCAAAATTCCGCGATAGTACACATAACACGGGAGCACTGTTCCTAATACAATAGTATTACATCTCTAAGGAAAAATAATACTTTAGGGTATAATTCTAGACTTCTGTTTTTTTTGCTATTTCCGTAAAGTCTACAGACACTTGATCCGTACCCTTTTTGTGGCACATTACTTTATTCATATCTTGTGTATTTTCCGCGTTTACCTACTCGAAAACAACAAACCTAATCTTACCTATTTACTCTGGTTGAAAGTTCTACTATTATGGTAGGACATGAGTCTGTGTCTCATATTATAGTATCAAAATAAAATAAAATATTGTTTAGACGAGCGCGCGTTGTCGTGCACCACATAAAATATCACATCCGTTTCCCTCACACACGAATATACGATGATGCACGAGTAAGTACATTGTTTTGCCATGTTCAGTATTGTTCGCTGTTTCAGTTAAAATAACATCAAAGATTTGTTAAATTAAATGCTATTTCAGTTATATGAAGGTTACTTTTCTTGAATCCATAAATAAATAAATAAATATTTCCAACACTCACACCAATTAGCCTAGCCCCAAAGTAAGCACTGTAAGGCTTGTGTTATGGGGTACTAGGGTAACGGATACTATACATATACTGTACATATATAAGTATATTTTTATTTAGAAATACACATGAAACATCCACGACTGAAGTACAAATGCTCGTATTCATCACACAAACATCTGCCCCCACCGGGATTCGAACCCGGGACCTCTCGAGTCGGCGACACCATGAAACCCGGCGTACACCACTCGACCACGGAGGTCGTCAAAATCATTCTGAGCAACTTTTTTGGATCATTCTTAGTCTGAAACTAAGGATCTGTTCTGTGGAAATTGAGTATCAGATAATTAAGTATATAAATAAAAATCTCTATGACTCGGGAACGATTGTGTGTGCTTAAATCAGTTTTGAATTCACGGGTTAATTTTAACACTAAACCGCTAATGGTTATTTTTAATATGGTAACTACCATGAGCGCCTTTTTATACGAGGCGCAACAAATTACACCAACCCACCTGATGTTAAGTGTAAGTGGAATCCACTGCCGAAGTTGGATGATGTAGCAGAAGCTGTGCCTCTCCAGCCATCCTAAGATTGCTGGCCTGAACCCAATCCCTTACCCCAGAGATTCATTGAACCCTATTTACCAGCGGAAATACAACACCACAAAAATGTAGTGTTATTTTACCGTGGCCTTCTCTAAGCTAGAGGTTGCTTCCAAAGACGCGCGCTCCATTTCAAGCAGACAATCCATTGTGCCTTACCTCTCTTAATACAAAGTACAAACAAAATGTGGACGATACTGTATCTATAACCATTATTCTTACTCTCGAAATGAAGATAATCGAAATTTTCCTGGTGATATAATGCATACGCGCTTTATCTATGAAAACAAGTCAGACTATAAGTTCTGTTTAGACGAACGAGCAACTCCTATTCGTACACGCCCTATGATGGATAGCCATTTTCAAACAAGAATTCCTCCGAAATATTATAGACATCCCTCCAAATTGATTGATATTGCTCCGGGTTTATTTCACCCGCGGTTTACTAGCGTCGTTATAAATTGACGAGGCATTATCGTTGACATTTATACTGTGTGCGTTATCCGCGGCGCCCACCCATCCGTTACGTGATGCATTGTTTATTGTGTACGCGGGCGACTTATCGACTCCGGCGGTATCTGAACCGCTTAAGATAAACTACTGCGAGGTCAACCTTTTAAAACTAAAGCCAAATATACAATCGCGTGTCACTTGTTTCGTGTCTTCACAAACGAGCAGACATGACCAAAGTAGCCGTTGTCACTGGTTCGAACAAAGGCATCGGATTCGCCATTGTCAAGGGGCTATTGAAGAGGTTCAAAGGTGTCGTGTACTTGACGGCTAGAGACGATGCAAAGGGAAGAGCGGCGGTGGAAGAACTCAACAAACTCGGCCTTCAGCCGGCGTATCACCAACTGGACGTAACCGACAGGGAGAGTGTGACGACATTCCGAGATTACATCAGAGAGCAGCACGGCGGTATAGACATCCTGATAAACAATGCCGCTGTTGCGAACACCGTTTCACTGTACAACTCATACGAAGACAACAAGTACGTTGTAGATGTGAACTTCTTTAGCGTTCTGACAATACAGGAGATACTTTACCCTCTCGTGAGAGATAATGGACGAATTTTGAACGTATCCAGCGATTGCGGTCATCTTTCGAACGTCCGGAACAGTTATTGGATACAGAGATTATCTAGCAAGGAGTTAACAGTGAAGGATATTATAGAATTCGTGAATTGGTTCTTGGAAGGAGTTAAGGGCGGAACTTTCAATTATGATGACATCGCCGATGGTGGTACATTAGCTGGTTATAGAATCGCCAAGGTGGCTCTTTGTGCCCTGACGATTGTGCAACAGAACGATTTGGCTTCTAGAAACATATCAGTTAACTCAATGCACCCGGGATTTGTCAAAACTGATATGACGGTCGGCAGAGGCTTCTACGACGTAGATCAAGCTGCTGAGACCCCACTTTACTTAATCCTAGAGGCTCCTCAAGATCTGAAAGGTGCATACGTTTGGTACGATAGAAGAGTGCTTGATTGGTATGATTATAAAGCTGATTATTACTTCAAATCGAAAGAATTCACAAAATAGTTCTTTTCCTTAATATATGATTTGTTAATGTTTTAATAAAAAGTGCATCTAATTTGTTTTTTTTTTGCCGTTCATTAATTAAATAAGCAATCGATTATTAAAATGTTATTAGTTTAATGATAATGCGTGGAACAAATTTGTTCTAAATAAAGTTATGCATCAAGGGTGATGAATTGAATTTAATTCTACATTGATTATAATCACCAAATTTCTAATAATATAAATTTTGTATGTTTTTAATTTTTTACGCAACCACGCAAAAGTATCTGAACGGATTCGGGGGAAATTTGGTACATGTATAATAGTTTAACCACAATAGGGGTGATGACGGGGTACAGTAAACGAAATTCTATTCAGTCCGTCAGCGAGATGATCAAAAAATAATGGACACGTATTTTTTCTTTGGGCAATCAACCAAAAAATGACAAAGTTATAGCGCGTGTATTTTCACTTATAAGTGTACCAAAACGTGACGTCATGCGACTTGTCAAATCAATATAATATATCTCTGCAATGTTTATATTATGTGAAAAAAGGCAAAAATACGTGTCCAATACTTATTGATAATATACCTGATAAACGAAGAAAAAAATAGTGATCATCCCTTTTCACCCCAGAAAAATGTTAGGTTCCTCAGAAATTCTCAAAAACATTTATGTACGACGAAAGAAGTAGACGGCATTCGCTAGTAAATTTAATACTAAAAAAAAATGGTTGCCTGTAAAGTCGGTTTTACGGGCGAAGATTTTACGTGACAACGTCTTTTTCTCGGTAGAATATTTATTGATATGAATATAATTAAATTGCACAATAGGAACAAGGAATTGAATGAAAATAAGAATTGCACAAATTTTAACTATAGAAATATATTTTGTTTACTAAAACATTGTACATGTAAACTTAAACTTAACACGAGAGACTCATCGTAACGTTACCGAGCGTTACACTTTTTCATAAGTGACTCCCAGCCGCAACCTAATTTAAGACGTTGTCACGTCAAAATTAACTACATCGCTGCATGAATCCAGAAAAACCTGTCTAAGCCTCAGCCAGTTCTTTTTTTTTCGCTCTCTATGTTGCTGGATAAATTTTATTAAATGAGATTCGTTTTCACTTTCACAATCCGCAATAGACCTTGGTTTATAAAGTTCTATGGTACTCGTTACAAATAAAATTGTCTTATCAAACTGCTAATCACGGCTGTGCCGTCGACCTTCGGTTATATAACGCACGCAACAAACCGAACACTGGTTTTCAAAGTCAAGGTCACACTTATCTGAGGTTCCATGTATCTATGAGTCAACGTTTTGTTATTCAACATATTATGTGACAATTTAAAGTATCTTATAAGACTTAAATGTTGACATGGCAAAAATAAGGTTGACTCTATAATCTAGCGAATTTTTGTATTCTTAACAAAAATGATATTTATTACTTGTACATTATGGAAATAAAGAGGCTTGTATTTATACATTTAAGAATAATTAAAACAAAAAATATACTATAACAATGAACCTAAAACTAAAAACCTTAAAAAAATAAAATATAATAACTAAAATACATTATTAAAAGGAGTCCCTTTAGGCAAGGTTCCGAAGATACTGGCAGCGTTCCCCCTTTGGATAGCTAGACTAATTCTTTGTCCAAGGTAGCTGCCAGCTCTTCGGTCTCCTGTGATGTCGACTAATCTTTTCGCTATTTCTTTAAAAAGCCTTATAGCGCTAGGACCCCACGGACCAAGGGTCTCGACACCGAATGGGACAAAATCATATCTAATAATAATAATAATCTTTTAACATATTATTATATCATCGTAGATCAAATTTATTCATTTGACTTATTTGGAAGAAAACAATTTTCTTTATTACTACACTACGTGGGGTGGTAAACATGCTTACGAAACATTTATGTTTCCATACTATGTCGTATTTATCCGTCAAAATTAAATGCAGTAAATGGGAGAAGTCTTTTGTTTATACGCTTGAGACGATAATTTTATAAGAATTCATAATTGGTGCTAATATGACCATGATCCACGAGATAGGGGTTGGGGTCAGGATAGGCAACAGCGTGAATGACAGTTTTAGTACTACAAGCGTCTATTGGCTATTGAGTCGCTCACCATCAACAACACTATCAGACGGACCATATGCTTGTTTGCTACCCTTTTAACATAAAAAAACATGATCTTTATGATTCTCTGTAACATGATTTAAATTATATTTTCAATACAATAATCTTTTTTGAGATTAATAAAAGAGATTGTTTTAAACTTTCATGGTCACTAACATTATAGATATTAACGGGATTGTTACCATCTCCGTGATCATGGCGCTTGCAACAGTACCGAAATATCGGAGACTCATCAAAAACAAGGTACATGGTAACAATCCCGTTAATATCTATAATAAAAGAGATTTCCCTCTGCAACGCTACAAACATACAATTCTCTGTATAGATATACTTTATTATTATGTTTAAATACCTTTATCACTTCCTAATAACAACCAGTTCTGTTTAGATCACGACCAATTTATTCTCTTAACATCCTCATCTCCACAATAAATTGTATTGTTCTTGAATTATTGTGATGACTATTCTCAGTGGAAATCAATTGTAATCGTTACATTCATTTATTCGGCGACTGTGCTCAAAGGTCAATTGTGACGTTATCTTCGTCAACTTTTTTGCCAGTCATGATATACGACTAGTTATGCTAATATGCGTGCCGGTTATCTAAAGATAAATACAGCCTACAGTGTCAGTCGAAATTTGATATTGAATACGAGCAGTCATGTCGGAAAAAGTAGCGATAGTGACCGGTTCAAATAAAGGCATTGGTCTTGCTATAGTTAAAGGTTTGTGCAAGCGGTTTGAAGGTGTAGTGTATCTCACTTCCCGTGATGAAACCAGAGGGAGACAAGCGGTGGAGGAATTGGAGAAAGATGGACTCAAACCCTTGTACCATCAGTTGGATGTTGCTGATAAATCTTCGGTGGTTAAATTCGGTGATTATGTCAAGAAGAAATATGGAGGTATAGATATATTGATTAATAACGCAGGGGTTGCCCCGGAGATGCCGCTCAAAAATAACTATGAAGATAGTAAAAGTGTCATCGATATTAACTACGGAGGTTTACTAACAGTTGAAGAGGTACTGTTTCCGCTACTCAGGAATAATGCACGCGTTGTAAATGTATCAAGTGATTGTGGCCACCTATCTAACGTAAGGAATGAAGAATGGATTAAAAAATTTAGCAATAAAAACTTCACTAGAAGTGATATAAATGATTTCGTTGACTGGTATCTGGAATCTGTTAAGAAAGGGACTTTCAAAAATAGTGATTTGGCCGATAACGGATCAGTTGCATCATATAGAGTATCAAAGGTCGCGGTGAGTGCGTTAACCATTATACAGCAGAAAGAACTTGAATCAAGAGGAATCATAGTGAATTCTATGCATCCAGGGCTCGTTAGCACCGATATGACGATGGGGATAGGTTTCTTCAGTATAGATGACGCTGCAGAAACTCCCATTTATTTAGCTCTCGATGCACCGTCGACTATAAAAGGAGCATACGTGTGGTATGATAAAACAGTTCTGGATTGGTACGATTACAAGGCTGATTATTATTTCAAAAAGAATTCGGTGTACTTCCAGCTGTCTAAAAACATTTTCAAAAACTTTATTTCAATTCGTCACATCGGTGTTGGTATTTTATCTATAGCTTTGATAATAGCTTTTACGAGAATATTATAAATTAATTCATTGAAACAAAATGGTTTTATTTGCACAATTTTCCGTTTCGTGTTTATCCTTCTACATACATAGCTTCGTTGTCTTTTGCGGATGCTCGTAAATCCAACAGAGAAAGCCAGCTCATTTTCCTGGCTCGGGCACACGTCGAAAAGCATATTATTGGAGCGTTCAGCACCGAATAAATTGACATGCGCAACACACTGAATGATTGATCGCGCAGACGAATGATTCTCGTCAGTTAACCGCCAAGTAAATTACCGGATCGCAGTGCGGCAGCGTCGGTACCATGCGTTCCCATAAATTATTCATGGGCTCCATTAATGCAGTCCCGTGTAAGTGCCTGTTTGCTCGCTTTAGAAAGATTGTTTCCGCAAGGAGTTATTGCGTAAACATTGAATATCAAGAGGAGGAAATCGGGGTCCACAGTTTCTATGTTTACAGTTGGTTTTATAGCGAGGTTGTGCCGTCATGTCTTGTTTGGTACGCGGCATCGCTGTTATGGTCGGGTGTAATGCTTTTATTATAGCTCCGTAAAGATCGGAGGAGTTTTCGACAAACCGAATTGAATACAAAGGTTGCGATAAAATTTAACTCTTCCGCAAAACCATATTCAGAGAGCGACCCGATTTGTATATTTTTCTTTTCCAACTTAGCATGGGGAGTTGTATCGAGGTAGTAATTAAGTTTGTTTTATTAGTGCTAGCCTGGGAACAATTGAAAAGTATAGAATAAACCAACTAATTACTTAATGTCTAAGTAATTTAATGTCTAAGTTAGTTAATGTCCGTCATAGGACAAGTTGGTTTCGGATCAACTTGTCATTGCCATAATTTTTATTGCTTCATGTTGGTTACATTTAGTTCTTAAATAGATTTAATAGAATTACAGCTCGTAAACATGAGCCTTGCAAGGGCATTGAAAATTGTAATAAAAGTATACAAATATTACTTTAAAATTTCATAAAATTACAATAGAATAACAATTTAAGATGATTTTGTTAGAAAAATTAAAATAGTTATGTTTTTATTTTTTTAAGCATTTAACTGCTAGATGTTTAAATCTAAAGAAAAGTTTTACCACAAAAAATCCATGAGGACCAGGCAGCGGAGGGGACTCGAACCCGCACCCTTCGCAATTCGGGCGAATGAACTGACCAATGGTCCGCGTGGATTTTTTTCTGGAAATACTTTTCTTTAAAATTAAAATAGTTAAAAAAAATCATTATCATCATCAGCCTATTAATGTCCCCACTGCTGGGGCACTATGGATGGAATAGGGAGATTGGGCCATGTCCCACCACGCGGACCCAGTGCGGATTGGTGGGTGCTAACGACTGCAGATGCAGCCGGTACCAACGGCTTAACGTGCCTTCCGAAGCACGGAAGAGCTCGAGATCGTAACTTGTGGTCACCCATCCAATGACCGACCACTGCGAAAGTTGCTTAAGTTTAACGAGCTCCTCATATATAAATATCATAAAAAAATATAATTTTAAAATTAGTTCATATAATATTTTAATCAATCATAAAATACAGTTAGGGTTAGGTCAAGGTTGTTTGTGGACTATAACTGCATCCAATAAATGCCATAGATGTAGGCAGCATCGTTAAGTTGGGTCTTGTAACAAATATAGCTCCATTAATTTTATTTGTCAACCCCCCAAGGAGTATCACATATGCCTTCGATTAATAGATATTCTCACTAGGGAAATATCTATAGGTATATATAAAATCAAAGGTGACTGACTGACATAGTGATCTATCAACGCACAGCCCAAACCACTAGACGGATCGGACTGAAATTTGGCATACAAGTAGATGTTATGACGTAGGCACCCGCTAAGAAAGGATTTTGATCAATTCTACCCTCAAGAGGATAAAATAGGGAATAAAAGTTTGTATGAAACTTTGTCAATTTTAAACCGATCGGGCTGAGACTTTGCATGCAGGTATAAGAAGAAGCATAGATGAATGTCATTGTGTATAATACAAGCCTGAAAACAAAAACTGTAGTCTACACTTCAGCTCTACACCGAAGCGAAGCGAGGGCGGGCCGCTAGTTACATTTGATGTTTTCGTTAGTGAGTTACAATTACTTGTATTAAAATAAAAAGACGGCATTATCATGTCATGAAATACAAGAACATTATCTACTTTAAACCAATGAAGGGTTATAGGTAATATCCGCGTCGGCTCCAGTTTAGATGGGCCAACAACAAGTAACAATTAGGACTTATTTTATTATTATACATCTGTTATGGTATAAAAAATGTAATGTAAATAATCGAGCGAATAATCTTTTTGAAGTTATACTTCTTTAGGCGCGTTATGAAAAAATGATGAGAGTGAAATTTTTAGATGCGCTCGCATCACTGTAACCCAAAAGTAACAGCATGAAGTTGGTCGCGGGCGCGTTATGAATGTTAGTGTCTAATAATGGTGGTTTATTAAACATTTAGTGGTTAATAATCCACCATTATTAGACATCTGTTCGAAAGGTACTTTGAACGATCCACGGAGCTCCATAAGATGATCGCGTTGTCAAAAACAATGTTGGCACGCTCGTCGCCTCTGATCACTGTTTTCATATTTATAATATTTATCCACATGTTTCTAGTTTCTATATAGACACAACGTGTTTTAGTTACTTACAAGTGCTAATTACATATGGACTAATAACTTAAATTCAGTAGTGATTTTAATTGAATATTTTGAATATTTATTTAATTTTTCAAATTAAAACTGAACTTAATTGACTGTGTTAACTATCCTTTTCCAGTCCTTTTATTATTTTATTGTAATTATTAATTATTTGCATGCAATTAAAAAATATTTTTAATGATGCTAAAGAAGTATAACTTCTCACGCGCGTACATAAGTTACACGCATCCATTTTTTTTTTTTACTTACCTATTTCAAAATTCTACCACTGAATTTGAATAACAATATCAGAAAAAAAACTTCACTCAATAAATCTTAAGCTAATTACAAACTAGATTATAATATAATTTGCAACATGTGTTGTAATGAATGTGTAGTTAACAATATAAAGTTAACATAACATTACGAAGTTAGCGTGTATGCGATCATGAAAGTTGAATGGGGAAACTAAATAAATTTAAACAAAAGATAAATCAACAAAATCGGTCTTTAAAAGGCCAAATTCAAATACTGCACGAACATTCACTTTTTTAATGCAAAAAGACTTAAATAAAGACTTCGTTAATTTTTTTATTTCGTTATTTAGTTTGAAGACTAAAGATACCACATAAATTAGTAAAGATCAGAATGTTTCTTTATTTTCATATGCAACTTGACGCCATTGGTTTTAGGACAAGTTAAAAAAGTTAGACACGGTTTCAAACCTTGTTTAGGTAAATTTTGCATGACCTTTTTTCTTAAACTCGTGTTAAACGCATGTGCAACATTTTTTTGGTAATAAGGTTTTGGAATGGGCTGACAGGTTGCCCGCACTACAGGTATCTGTGTCCACCAAAATTCATTAATTCAAATAAAATATATACTTGAAACACTCCACGATCGAGTCTCGTTGAATATTCACACCACTGATCACAGCAACACTTAATGGATTGTAGATGAGGGCCAGCATTAACAGTCGTGCCGCAACAAAATATGCATATTCTGTTTATTCGGCATAATCCGGGCCAAGAAATGCGGGATATGATGACAACGAATGAATATTCAGCCACGGCATTAACGCGCCAACTTTATGATGTGTTTCTGAATTAAAAGTTTGAGAGCGGTGTGGCGTATTGAAATTGTGAGCGACCATGTTCCCTGGTTGGAAACACACGGCCTTATATCACGGACGCGAACGCTGCATTTCTAGTTACGTCCGAACAATTAATCACTTTAAATCTAAAGAAAAGTTTACTAGAAAAAAAAATGCGGGTTCGAGTCCCGTCCGCTGCCTGGTCCGCGTGGATTTTTTTCTAGTAAACTTTTCTTTAGATTTAAACATCTAGCAGTTAAATGGTTAAAAAATAAATAAAATCATAAATAATCACTTGTTGTTAAGTGACGGTGGTGCCCAGACATGAAAATGGCTGGAAGAGCAGATTTACCTGCCACACCACACCACCTTTGTTCAAGTCCGCAAGTTGCTTTTTCTCACGTATCTTTTAAAACTTTCGGAAAAACATGAGCGTGTAATGCATTCCGTTACCGAATAGTGTGGAAAAGAAATGAGGGGGCAATGCTGGAGAAACGATTAAATATATTCAAAATACTGTTGCAACTGGGATATGGTCACATGTTAGTATATGCAGACAGTGAACAATAAGCTAAAAGAAATTAACGATAGATAAGTGTTTTCATGTAATGATGTATGGTTATCGTGTGAATGTAGTCAAATAGAAATGCCAAGGCGAAATTGTCAATTCACAAAATTGAAAGTAGCCTGAAAAAGGCATTCGCTACCCTCGAAAATAATTACCTGGTGTTGTCTTTTATGGAGAAAGACTAGGTGGCTATTTACTTAAACGAGAACTAAAATCCGATCGAAAAATCTACTTTATCTTACCTCTTATGGACCTCTTGTCATTAAATTATGCACTTTAATAGATACAGCAGAAAATAACTATTAATGCTGTAAGTAACAATAATATTAAAAAAAATACGACCATACAATAAATTAATTATCCATTAAAAAAAACGATGATATAAGCCTTTCATTCGCGAGTCCGACTTGTACTTTTGACGGTTTATTAATAGTTCATGTAATCTAAGATTTTATGTTATCAACTGATAAAAAACATAATATTCTTTTAAAAACACAAAGCCTTGTCTCAAAATATAAAAAAAATATTACATTTTATTAATTTATAACTAATAACAGGAGAAGGAGCTCAATGGCGCGGATGGTTAGCGCATTCAGCTGCGATCGTTGAAGTTAAGCAACTTTCGCAGTGGTCGGCCATTGGATGGGTTACCAAAAATCTTCTATCTCGAGTTCCTCCGTGCTTCCTGCAGTCGTTAGAACCCGTCAATCCTGGGCCCGCGTGGTGGGTCATGGCCAAATCTCCCTAATCTATCCATAGGGAAGGCCTGTACCCCAGCAGTGGGGACATTATTAGGCTGATGATTATATTTGATTAATTAAGGACTATAAACAAAAAAAGCACTTATTATTATTTATTAGATGTGCAAAAGTTGTAATGAACTAACCTGAACCTAGAACACTATGGTTGATTTTGAGCACCATTTCATACGCTGTAAATTTTAATTGAATTTATTTTTTTCGGCTTTCATTTTGTTTCGCAATATTTATCCAATTGATTTCAGTAATTTGACATTTGTATTTAAATCTTTTATTTTTAATTTTTATTTAAATTATTATCGATGACCTTAAATGTCATTTAATTTAAGTAGGCTGCTGCTGAGAATCAGTGTCGTGGCACATGTTGCCTCGACATATACTGAGCAGTGACCTGTTTGGTACACAACCTTTATGTAACACAATAAGTTATTTTTGTAATTTGTGCCAAATAAACGTTTTTATTATTATTATTATTCTCTCATTTATTTAATTTCACAAGTTAGGTTTTTTATAAAATAGATATAAAAGTAAAATACAAACACGTAAATACAAAAATAAATATAGTATAAAAAACCTAACCTAGAAGGCCACCAGCAGCGGAGCGAGGCCCAAGCTACCGGTGGTTAGGGCCGCAGCGAAAGAAACCGCCTGACGATGCGCGCCGTGTCCAGGAGTACTGCCTTTTGCATCTGCCCCTTGACCCAACCATCTAGCGAGAGGCTCTTTAGATGTTGGTCGAGACTCTTCGCTATGAGACCGTTTACGCTAACGACTATAGGGACAATGATCGTCGAATCCACATCCCACAAAGCGGTTACCTCGTGGGTCAAGTCCAGGTACTTGCTGAGCTTGTCCTTCTCGGCCTTCACGAGGTTCTCGTCATGCGGGATGGTGATATCGATGAGCACTGCCTGGCGTTTCAATCGATCTGTCAATACGATATCAGGCCTATTGGCAATAATAGTCCTGTCCGTAATAAATTATTATTATTATTATTATTATTATTGTGCACGAAGGTGGGTTCGTTCAGCACGATGTGGTGCTGCAACTCGCCTTGGCCTTCACGCTGCTTTCTTATACGTTGCGGGTTCGATGTTGGTGGCTAGTGCGTCACTCAAATTAAAGTCACTGGCTTCAGTACGATTCACAGTTTTATTGGTGCTTCACATAATCTAATACATTGAGGTCACTACACTATATCTATTATAACCGTGCTACACGTTAAATTACTTATTATAAAAATATTAAACCACTATTAAATATGGCGACTGCGCCTTGTGTCTCACACAACATGACCACTTGCTACGGTGGTTGCTATCGGAAGAGGAAATGCGCCGCGCTGCGTTCGCGCTAGTGTAGCGTTAAATTAAGGATGCGAATTTGCATGAACAACTATATTAAATTAATAAAGGAAAGGTGAAAACAGACTACGTTTCTCGCTGCCGAAACACAAATCCGTGTGTTTCGCGCGACGCATTGTGAGTAGCATCCGCGGCGATGTGATGCGGTTATGTCGCCGGGAGAGCGAGACGGAATTAGATGAGGCCTCTCTCAGGACCGGCACTCACGCGCTGAGCGAGAGTGGTTCACTCAAATAGGTGGAAATATCGATATATAAAAAATTGTGTGTGTCAGCTCCGACGCACGATCGGAGTTTACACTCTAAAAACGATTGTCTTTGACACAAAACAAAATCAAGTCCGAAGAAGTCGAAGAGAGATTCCTCAGGAATCGTCCCATGGTTTCGACTATCATAGGTTCCATGCCACACATTTTATCATCTAACATCAGCGATATTCATCATATATTTTATTATGTATTTCTGGAAACACACAATTTCAAAAATATCACACACTAGTCATCATTTTCTAAATATGTATTATAATTCCATCCGTACTGAAAATCAATATTCCAGTGTGCTGTACACTTACCGCCATTTCTCTATATTCTGCTATTTATTTGTTTTCATTAATTTTGCTCCGATTTTATCTATTTTCAGTTTATTTATTTTATTGACATTTGCGACAACTTAATGTTTTTTATCCGTTGCCATGGCTAAAAGTGAAAGGTGCTCAGATGAGGTTGCGCACAAAAACGTAACGAGGTCATTAATGTCATTCATCGATAGATTTTACTCCTCACATTTTTCTCATGCCGGGCCCCTTATATATGCAAATCGATTCTTAAGCAGTAAACTCCAATAAAGACGAATCTTTGAAAGTAAATAAAATAAATAAACATTTTCAACACTCACACCAATTACCCTAGCCCCAGATTAAGCACTGTAGGCTTCTGTTATGCGATTCTAGGGTAATGGATAGAATACATATACTGAGACATTATAAGTATATATAAATACATTTTAAACATCCATGAGTGTAGTACAAATGCATCACATCGTATTCATCACTTTGTGTGATGAATACGATGTGATGCACTTGCCCCAACGATTGTTTTAATCTCCTTTGCCATAGAGCTTACAATCGATATATTTCTACACAAAGAAAGCACTGTAAAGCTTTTATTATGGGATGCTAGGGTAATGTTTAGAAGACAGTGTATCTTAAATATGAATATTTTATCCAGAAATATAGGTAATTAAGCATCCATGATTGAGATACGAATGCTCCTATTTCATCATACTTACATTTGCCCCCACCGGGGTTCGAACCTCACAAGTATTCGACATCTTGTAACCCAACGTGAAAGTATCTGACATAAATTTGAGAATTATTCTACCATTCGCATCCATCATTCGCCAATGCGCAACGAGTGGTCGAGACCGCCCGTTGACGTCGAGCGATTCAAACATACAGAAATTATGTCGAATCAAAAAAAATGATAAATTTAAAAATCAAAATACCCGACTGCTAAAATATTACTTCATATAAAAATTGAAAATAAAAAAAAAAACAAGTCCAGTAGCCTATAATTCTGTTAAGTAAGGAACAAAGCTACTTTAACATCGGGATGACCATTAGATATTCATGAATGGATAACATTTTTCATTAATGGGTCCCGACTGTTAAAGTAACTTTGATTCTTACTTAACAGAATAATTCGCGCACTTGCGTTGCGCAGTCGGGTAATAAATATAAATCGAGAATTCGACGCAACGCGAGTGATTCAAAAACAGAGCTCCCGTTCGCCGAAACACCAGCGAAAAACTTTAGTTGTGGAAGTTAAACAACTTTAGCAATGATCGGTCATTGAATGGATGACCAAAAACTTATGTCGAGCTCCTTCGTGCTTCGGAAGGCACGTTATGCCGTTGGTCCCGGCTATATTTGTACTCGTTAGTCCCACCAATCCGCACTGGGCCTTCTCTCTGTTCCATCCAAAGGGATGGCTGAGCACACATACGCATATGTTAGATAATAAACATCAAGGTCATAAGCAAGCTAAAAACAATTCAATTCAATTTATTTGCATTAAATAGGGTACAAATAAAGGTGTTACATTTCATCTAAGTTGTAGCTTAACCTATTCAGTCATATAAAGATAACATGCAAATCTTTCTATTCAATTATAATTACCTATATAAATGTCAATAATTCTTATTATAATATTATAATTATTCGATGTCGTCAATTTTATGTGAATGTCATAATTAGAATGGTCTTGTAAAGAATATCAAAATTAAATGTTATATTTAAACCCATTAAGCATGTCTTTAACCCATGCATCAAATCCTACCATAATTCATGAACTCAACCATACTGTAAAACGTGTTTTCATTTAACCACTTACGAAGTTTTGACTTGAACTTATTAAAGGTTTGGCTTTTAATTTCTTCTGGAATTTGATTATAAATTTTAATTGCCATCGCTGGTGCATTTGTTTGGAATCGCTTTGTTTTCGGAACTATGTCCATTTTTATTTTATTAGGATACCTCAGACTTCGATCTGTTGCATCTTTTGCGACTGTATACAAATGGTAGTGCTGCTTTACAAAAGTTGCTACTTCGAGAATGTACAAAGAAGTCAAAGTTAAAATATTTAGGTCCTTAAAATATGTTCTACAAGAAACATCCGGGGCTATATTACAAATTGCCCGTATACACCTTTTTTGGCATACAAACAGTCTTTTAATGTCCGTGCCATTTCCCCAGATTATAAGACCGTATCTTAATATCGATTCCACATAAGCGTAATAAGCTGTAATAGCTGTGGCTTTATTTGCAACTTTTGATAGTTTATGCAGAGCAAAGACAAATGAACTTATTTTATTGCTAATTTTATTTATATGTTCCGTCCAATTTAAACATGGTTCTATTATTAATCCTAGGAAAATCGTATTATTTACATGTCGAATTATTTTATCATTAAATTTAATGTCAACTGTTTTATTTTTATAATTATTAAAATTCATATTTTATTTTTAGATAATTTTAGTATGTATTAACATAATTATAATATAATATATAGTTTTTTTTTTAAATTCATTAAATTAGTTTTGTCCAAGTTGATTTGTAAATTATTTTCTGAAAGCCATTTGACTATAGTTATCAGTGTGTTTATAATTTCAGTTTGATGTTCTTTTAAGGAAGCACTTTTATCCGACGTTACAATAATTAATACGTCATCAGCAAAGAGTATTGTCTTATGCTTTATAATTTTAGGTAAATCATTTATGCACAGCAGAAATAAAGGCGGTCCAAGAACACTTCCTTGAGGAACGCCGGAACATTGTTCCTCTAAATCGGACTTATAAGTGTGTGGACCCCTAATCCCAGTGTTCGTCAGCTTTGCCAAAAGTCGGTCATGTGATACACAATCAAAAGCTTTCGACAGATCCAAAAATAAAACAGACGTATAATTACCAGTGTTCACATTTCGTAATATTTAATCAACCATAAAGAACGCTGCATGACTTGTACATTTTTTCTTCTGGAAACCATATTGATCTTCACTTATTATTTTAAATGTGTTGAAAAATGACAAAAGACGCTGATGCATGGCCTTTTCAAAGATCTTAGAGAAAACTGAGACTAGAGTGATAGGTCTATAGTTGGATATGTCAGTTTTATCACCTTTTTTATATAAAGGCATAACTTTTGATACCTTTAGTTTATCTGGAAATGTTCCACACTCAAATGATATATTTATTAAGTAAGTCAACACTTGTTTTAGTTCGTCAATACATGATTTCACTACATTAGTACAAATAGAGTCATAACCTTCAGCTGGCGAATTTTTCAGAGTCATTATAATTTTTCTTGTATCATTTTTACCAACCGGAGTAAGGAATATGGAATTTTTTGATAGTGTCGTAGAAGTTACAGTACTGTTTTTTGCATTCATGCTTGTGCTTGGTATGCAAGTGAAGTAATTATTCATGCAGAAGCAATTTTTTGTGGACTAGTGACTTCGATGCCGTTGTATACTATTTTATTTAAATAATTAGCAGTATTTAGCCTACTTTGTTCAGATTTTATAATACTCCAGGTAGCTCTAGCTTTATTTTTACTATTCATTACAATTTTTTTTTTTATGTATTCCCTTTGTTATCCAGACTAATTTATTTGAACTTGTAACTTTTAACTTTACTATCGGGAAACAAAGAACGTAAATAAGACAAAAAAGCTCATAAAAACGATCAAAAGCATTATTTAGATTTTTATGCTCATACACCTCTGAGAAAGAAAGGCTTCTTAGATAATTTTTAAATTTACTAATATTATCTTCTGAATAACAACGTTTGTAAATAAAAAATAAACTAGGAATTTGCTTTTTGTAGTCTACTTGAAATTTTAATATTTGTGCGGTATTGTGATCAGACAGTAACAATGGCAGTATAGTGGTATAAAACCCTCTGCGTGACACACATTGCTAGCTATAATATCAAGACAGGATTTGCCACGAGTTGGAAGATTGATATGTAACATTAAATTATACTTTTTTAATATTTCATGTAACCTTGTAGTACTTTGATTTGATTCACATACATTTATGTTTAAATCTCCCGCCAATATAATAAATTTCCTTGGATATTTATTCATACATTTATACAGTAAAAGGTCAAGTTTGAGGAAGAAATAATCAATATGTCTGATAATTTTTGAAGGAATTCTATACAAGCAGATTATTATAATATTATTAGATAACAAACTAACAATACAAAATTCAAAATAATATGTCAGTGCTAAGTCATTGAAGTACAAAACATTTCTAAATTCTATTCCTTTCTTTATCAGTACACAGGCTCCACCTCTTTTGTTTGTCCTCGAGTATGAGGTGGCCAGAGCGTAGCCATGTATATTTATATTTTTTTCGTCCCCAAATCTTACAAAAGTTTCCGTAAAACATAGTATGTCCGGGTCAAAGTTATTTTTTTTCTTTATATCTCTAAGAGTTATTTCAAGTAACTCCTTTTTTGATAATAAGCCATGAATATTCTGGTGCATTAGTGTGAAGTAATTGTTTATATTAGGTTCGAAAAAATGTGTCTTTTGTGGGTGAGTTTAATGTATTATTATTTATTCGCTTCTGTTGTTTAGAAAAATAAAAAGGTATCGTTCCCTTCCTAGGACTCGTGCTATTAGCTGGTAATTTTTTTATCCGTAATGATGATTTTTGAAGATTGTTTTTTATAACCTCAAAACTTAAATAAGTGTATTTGTATTCAGCAAAGTCAATGCACAGATTAATTTTAAACGTAACATGCCTTAGATACATAGCATTATTTTGATAATAGTCATTTACTTCGAGAATTGTACAGTTTTCAAAGTGTTTTGTCAATAAATTTTGGTTGTAATTTAATAACTTTACATTCAAATAATTACTGTTGTTGATAGGTATTATAATTACACGGTAATTTCTTAATTTATTCAATGTTATACATATATTTGAGTGTAATTTGTGAATATCTTGGTCATGACTGCCAATACCCAATACAACAATATCACTCTTTCCTAAGTTACTATATATGTTATTATTCTCATTATTATCTAATATTTCTGAGCTTGTTGCGCCGGTCCTGATAAGTGCAAATGTCGTATATATGTCATTCCATTTACCATTTCTTGATTGTTTTAATATTGAAGATAATCCTCGAAGTTGTTCATCCCCTAGGATAATAATATTTTTGGGTGTATTTTCATGACAGGACGTCTTACGGGTTTCTATGTTTGATTTCGATAAACTTGAGATTCGATTGTTTGGCAGCATTCCCACTTGGTTCTCACTTAACAAGTTAGATGGCGCTGATTGCAAACTATCAATTTGATTGTTATCTTCTGACTGGGTAAAAATCAATGTGGTTTTCTTCGAGTTTTTTTGATTATTCTTGTTACTGGAACAGATTTTTGCCGGTGTAGATGTGCCCTCAGGTGTCGGTTTTTCAGTGCCTAATTCATACTTTTCTAATTTCGTTTTTGACGCTTAATTTTTCTTTAACAAATGTTGTATCTCGGCTTCAGCAATTTCTAGTTTTTCCCATAAAACATCGAACGGCTGTATAATTATTGAACACTTAATAATGGTTGATTCAGTGATGTTATTGATGCTTCAATACTTATACTTGATTTTTATAATGTAGGTTTTATACAAAATACTATGAAAAGCTATTGCTAGCACTAAATTACATAATTTAATAGAATATTTCATAAATTGCGAAATCTTTGTACACGGCTTCTGAACGGCCCGATGACGTCAGTTGCTTGTCGCCGCCTTTAAAAGGCCGAGCTCCAGCCTTTGCGAGGCCCGCATCATCCCCCTCTCGGGGGATGATCGCTTCAGATGAAGCTTGTAAGGCCCTTCTGGCCATAAGCATGATTAAAGGGTGTTTTTTAGTCAGTAAGAGTCTGACATAACCCTACAGCCGGCTGTAGGGTATCCATGAGGATTTCTCACTTTTGCGAGGCGATTCTGTATCGAGCCATCGGACCTCTGAGTTAAGTAATCATTTTCATATTGTTGTTTATAACTTTTATCGGAATTATATTTCTTTAATATTGTAAGTCGTAATATAATAATATGCTTTTGCCACTTACAATAGAAATTGCTTCTGTAATCTTAGAAATTAAAATAAGAGGTTGGTTATTTGCGAGTAAAGATTTTATACTTTGTTTTGGTATTTTAATTTTAATAATCAATAATTAGTGTACTTTAAACATTTAATAATTTTGAAAGTTGTAAAGTAGTTTTACCCTTATAAAATAAAGAAATCTGAATCTATTGAACAGTTTTATTTCATTCACCAGTCATTGATAACTTTACCGATGTGTATGAATTTTTCATTTGAACAGTAGATTGCAAATATTTCTTTAAATTAATAAATATTACTTGTCTATAAAACAAAATATTGCATTTTATCAAACTAGTTAGTCCTGGCATTGAAATTTAAGATTGAGTCAAGCTGTATTGAATAGTAGGTGGATTTTCCAAGTACAAAAGTTTTAACATCACATTTTAACTAGGGGATTTTACTTCTATGCTCAAATTAGCAAGAAACAACATTATGAATGAGGTTATCTATTCTTTAAATAAAAATCTTTATTGCACAAACTTTTTAAAATACTTCACACACAGTTAGAATAAGAGCTCGATGGCGCGGGTGGTTAGCGCGTTCGGCTGCGATCGTTGAAGTTAAGCAACTTTCGATGGATTGTTGCAACTTTGGATGGGTGAACAAAAATATTCTATCTCAAGTTCCTCCGTGCTTCGGAAGGCACGTTAAGCCGTTGGTCCCGGTGGCATCTGCAGTCGTTAGCATCCACCAATTCGAAATGGGCCCGCGTGGTGGGTCATGGCCCAATCCCCCTATTCCATCCACAGGGAAGGCCTGTGCCCCAGCAGTGGGGACATTAATAGGCTGATGATGATGATGATCCCGGTATTTGTGTGATGTATATTTTTTTGAGTCTTGGATGTTTAATATGTATTTCTATATAAATATACTTATATATGTGCAGTATATGTATTCTATCCGTTACCCTAGTATCCTATAACACAAGTTCTACAGTGTGTCGTGTTACGGCAAAATAAATAGATAAATAAAAAAATGTAAAGGAAAAAGTAGAAGAACACTTTAGGATATATATGTTACAGTGTAAACTCTTTAAAAGGACACTTAGGCCCACTTGCACGTTCCAGGGTTAATTTGTTTACTTCCGAGTTAACCGTTTAACTGGGGTTAAAAAAATATTTTTTCTTGCACTGCCACGAGCAGTGTTGCCAGGTCTCCAGATTTTACAGGAAATATCCTGTTTTTCTGAAATTTATCCTGTTCTACTGTTTTTCTACATGAATCTCCTGTTTTTTTTAGAATACGATTTTCTTTTTTAAATTGCATGTTGAGTTGCATTTTTCGTCATTAATAATGTAAATAACCTTAATAATTATAAAATAAATGTAATTGTCTAAAGAAAAAATAGCTTTGAGGGGCGGCAGAAGCCACAGAAACACATTCGTTACTGGTCTTTATCTTGATTTGATTTACCGTTTCGTGGGGGGGGGGGGGGGGGTGCAAATCGGAAAAAGTACACCTGTGCATCTACTGTTTTTAAATAATTAAATAATAAACCCGACGACGTTGTAGGGTTAAATTGCTAACTTGAGGTCTTGTCAAAATTGTATAAGGTTATTAAAGGCTGTGTTGTGTTTTTACAGAGATAACATTTTTATTTTATTTATTTCTGAATGATGGATGACTTTTTGTTTTCTGATGATGACGAAGAAATTGTCGACTATGATGTAAGTACAGATTTTTTTAATCGGAGAGTTGCAAAACGGATTGACCATTTTAATTTGCAGAGAGACAAAGCGTTTCATAGAAGATTTAGACTCGAAAAAGAAAACGTTCTATATTTATTAAATAAGATTGAGCATAAATTAATACAGCCTACACACAACAGGTAAGCTATCTAAATTTTGTTTTTAATACTAGAGTATCTATTTATCAATATATATATATATATATATATATATATATATATATATATATATATATATATATTTTTTTTTTTTAATGTACCTATACCTTACATCAATATCTAGTTTCGTCCCTTAGTTAATATATATTTTGTTATGTTCACAGAGAGGCTTTGTCGCCAATGAACCAGCTACTGTGTACATTGAGGTTTTATGCAACTGGGAGTGAATTATTGAACACGGTTCCCAACTTAGGGGTTTTGTCCCCAGATTTAGGGGCTAGAAGGGTTAAAACGGACTTTTTTAGGGGCTGAAATTTTTTGGTGGTTCTTTTAGTGGCTTTTAACAAAACTTGCAATTAAATCGAAAAACAAAGCGTGTGTTTTCTTTCAGTTTTTGCGTAGAATGGAACGCACCACGATATGAAACGACTGAACTGACTGTGTGGCAGATTGTTTCCTAAGGCTGTATATGGACTAAAGTTCTTTGCCTTCCACCAATCAAAACAGGTAAATAAGATTTAATAGCCTGTCAGCTCATTTCCGTTTGATTTTCCATTCGGAAAATGTATTTATTCAATAAAATAATTTACTGTAACTAAATATGTAACATTTTAATTTATAAGCAACGAAAGAATTTAGGTAATAAGATAAGTAGGTACATATAAATTTCTATATTTAGGGGATTTTAGGGGAATTTAAAAAATACTTAGGGTAAAATTTTCGTGAGGGTTGGTAACACTGTTATTGAAATGTGGTGATTTCATCGGCGTACATGAGTCAACAGAATGTAGAACTGTCCACAGGGTCACTGATGCCATAGCCCGGTTGTACCCAGAATTGATATTTATGCCCACTACAGAAGAAGAGCAAAGGCAAGCTGCTACGGAATTTTATCAAATTGCTAGATTTCCTCGCGTTATTGGAGCAATTCGATTCTTAAGGAGTAAACTCCAAAAATTTTTGTCACAACACTAACTTAGCCTAACCTAGAGTGAAGTATCACCACTTAGGCCCTGGAAGTACAGATAAGCCAGAAAGATTTTTGAAAGTCAAACTAACTGTTAAATCGCTTAAGAAACATACAAAAAAATGGGTGCGTGTACTTATGTAGGCGCGTGAGAAGTTATCCTTCTTTGGCATCGTTTAAAATTAGTTTTTAATTGTATGCAAATAATTAATTACAATAAATTAATAAAAAGTCTGGAAAAGGACACAGTCAATAAAGTTCAGTTTTAATTTGAAAAAATAAATAAATAATCAAAATTTTCAATTTAAATCGCTACTGAATATAATTTATTAGAACATATGTGATTTGCACTTGTATGAAACTCAAACACGTATTCCGAATATACAAACTAGAAACATGTGGATAAATATTATAAATATGAATACCTATAACTGTTACTTTATTACAAAAAATAAAGATGTGGTTTTTGGTTCTACTACACCAATGGTCAAGAGATGGCGCTGTAGTCTCCTGAATCGCGCTTTGGTTCCGTTGTTCCAGATTAATAAATACTTTTGATAGGCCTTCACAATGCAGTCGTTAGCACCCACAAAATAGAGATTCTATTTCTATTTTGTTGGTAGATTTTCTTAATGTGCGGTAAACACAAAAGTATTTTTTGTGTTACAGTGATGCGCGCGCATCTTAAAATTTCACTCTCATCATTTTTTCATAACGCGCCTAAAGAAGTATAACTTCAAAAATCACACAATCAAATTGAAAACCTCCACCTTTTTGAGGTCGACTGAAAAGAGTTTGCTAGCCAGTTGATTTTTGACCAGTTCAATGTTGTTTTAATAAACTTTAGTTTTTCACGGGTTAATGCACGAAACTTTATTTATTTATTGACGTTTCGCGGCCTTTACAGGCTGCGTTTTTTTGTTCTTTTTTTTTGAAAAACGTCAATAAATAAATAAAGTTTCGTGCATTAACCCGTGAAAAACTAGTTTTATTTAACTTTAATAAAGCGCCTGCAGCTACCATGCAGGCCAGGCTGCCATATAAGCAAAGCCGCCGTAAGCCGGCTCAATGCTTACAAACTTAAAGTTTCATACAAGTACAACAAAACTGAGTAGTTTTCGGCACCTGCGCTCGAAACTTGCCTTTCATTAGACAATGAAAACTACTGAACACTACCGCCTTCACAAACAAACCTCGGGATCATGAAAGTACAAAGACTATATGGAATAACGTTCGGTAAGCGATTGTTTAATTAAATGTAGCAACTTTCGCAAAGTCCTGTATTTGGATGGGTTGCATACGTATAAGTATCGTACGAGCTGTACATACCCATGGCCCTTACCTATAAAATATTATAAACAAAACTAGCAAACCAGTGAACCAAATGTTCACCAAAACCTGATTTAAAAAAAAATGTTTTTAATTAATACAGAACTTCGGAGATTTTGTGTGGTTTCGTTTGAAATTCGTGATTTCTCGAAAACCGTAAGTGCTATGTTACTCAAATCCGGTTTGTAGTCTTATCAGACTATTCTTAACTTATAACTTAAATATTATCTTTATCTATCTCTTACGGTTTGGCCGCTGAAACAGCACCACAGACAGACGGACGGACTTGTCTAATAGATAAGAGATAATTAACATATATAACTTAAACACAAGAAATTGTAAATTAACTTTTAAAAAATGACTACTTAACCTAACCCTTGAGGAGCTCGATGGCACAAGTGGTTAGCGCGTTCAGCTGCGATCGTTGAAATTAAGCAACTTTCGCAGTGGTCAGTCATTGGATGGGTGACCAAAAATTTACTATCTCGAGCTCCTCCGTGCTTCGGAAGGCACGTTAAGCCGTTGGTCCCGGCTGCATCGCCAGTCGTTAGCACCCACCAATCAGCACTGGGCCCGCGTGGTGGGACATGGTCCAATCTCCCTATTCCGTCCATAGGAAAAGCCTGTGCCCCAGTAGTGGGGACATTAATAGCTGATAATGATGATGATTTTTGGGGTCAAATAGGGAGATGGGTTAACACTGAACAAATCCACACTGCACCCACGTGGTGGGTCATGGCCCAATCTCCCTATACTATCCATAAGGAAGGCCTGTGCCTCGTCACTGTAGATATTAAGAGGCTGTTGATGTTGATGAAATTGTAATTTTAATATTGTATTGAAATCTAAATACCTAGTAATATGTTACACGTAGGAATAACAACGAAGCTAAGTCAATACGGGCTGTTGTTTAAATGAATACAACCTTAATACTTAATATGGATACATACAAGAAAAACAAAAACCAACAAAATTTATTTGTACCTATGATAAATAACAAATTACATACAATAATATTATGAGGGAAACATAAATATGGGGTGTTTTCAGTATTCGTTGATATAAAAATATCATTTCGTGATTGAACTCCACTCACACACACATAAACGCGCGTGTGCATGTGTGTGTTTTAATTTAAAGTAAGTACTTCTTCAACAATCAAATTTAAAAAAAAAACGTGTGTCTGGTTTTATAAATAAATAAATAAAACCACGATACAAATGAAACTTTTAAAGTGTTTTACATCGCTTTATTATTATTTGAATTCGCCTCATTTAACTGTAAATTTTCAGGAAATTGTTAAGTCAATGTCCCTGCCAGAATATAAGCTGAGGCAGGGAAATAGTTGACCTCTTTTTTTTGTTATTGCTTTTGTTTTGAGTAATCTTATTATTTAAGGCTAATAAAATTCTTCCTTTCTTTCTTTAATGTTAACCCGGCTTATAAAAAGTGGAAAATAAAAATAGTCCTTTCTCAGTTGGGAAACAAACACATGAGGCATCCTACCACTGTACCACCGATGTTTGCAGATGAGGATTAGTCAATAACAATTAATAATTAAAAAATTCAAAAAATTCAAAATTCAATATCATTTATTCAGTCTAGGCTGTTACAAGCACTTGTGAATGTCGAAAAGCTACGCCATCGGTTCGCAAATCTACGGCGGGAGACCTTGTACTGAGAAGAACCGGCAAGAAACTCAGCAAGGGCTGTTTTTTTCTCCCTGTATTATATACAGAGTCGTCAATTTGAAAAATGAGTTCAATATGAGATAACCCATGAAGTCACTTTCCATTACAAATGTAAATGATAAAACAATTATGACTATAAAATAAAAAATAAAAAAAACAGATTTAAAAATGAAAAAAAGTTTAGGAATGCCGTGTCCCACTGTTTAGGCATAAAAACAAATGTACCATTAAAGTTAAACACAACTATTAATAGTACCCAATGTAGCAAGAGCAGACTCATCTCCGCTGGCAGCACCCGTTCACGAGCATGACGCATGAACCAGCCATCGCTTCGCTCAACCATTTTTTAGGGAACGTAACGACCCGCCTCACACGACACGAGAGTATGACTACCCATAAACACATATGGATACTAGGTAGCAAAATAGGGGAAAAAAAAATTAAGTACCAGTGTACATTACTATAAAAAACTATAAACACAACTGTAGGACACATGCATGTGGTTACCTAAACACTAGTGTCGACTCTGCCACTATCCTCCAAACCCAAAATTAATTGCGACATGCTAAATATGAACGAAAAAATGTGCGGCGATGTAGGATAAGATAACTCATTATTATAGTACCAAACTTCAATATAAAAATATCGTTAACAAATTAAAGTTGTGTCACAATATTATCTTATCGCTAAAAGCGATTTCTTCTGGACAACCGTGGAAAGTTTGCAGAAACTGAAAGATTAGGGTGTTAAATTACATTTACTTATAAACTAAAAAAAACTATTAATATTACAACTTATTTTTAATAAAATTATAACTTATTCAATAATAATATAGGATTTGTTGACATTTATAATGTGATGACATATGACGATTAATTGACATGTTTAAATGGAATTATAGTTTTAATATGATTGACATTAATGTGACTAATTACAATATTAATATTTATTGGATTTCTTATAAAATAATTTGATATTTGCATGCTAATTTAGCGAATCATGTTTGAGCATCATATTTATTATAACAACTATTTAAGGTACCATGTTTATTGTAAACTAGTGGCCCGCCCGCTTCGGGGTAGAATGGATCAAAATCCTTTCTTAGCGGATGCCTACGTCATAACATCTACCTGCATGCCAAATTTCAGCCCGATCCGTCCAGTGGTTTGGGCTGTGCGTTGATAGATCACTATGTCAGTCAGTCACCTTTGAGTTTTATATATATAGATAAATATGTATATGGATAAGAATACAATATAATAGGAGTTTCTCTTTAAAATTACTAACTAAATAAACTCATTACTTAGTAACTAGATGAATTATTAAAATATCAGTAGGTAGTGTACGATCTGACATTTGTAATTATTGTAAATTTCGACTAATCCTTCTCCTGCAATGTAACATGGCTGTGCTGCTCAGTTGCGGCTACATAGTGTAAGAACTTGTAAACAATTAGCTTTGCGCACGGCTCATCTGATATGTTAAACTTTGATAACGTTGTAATAATATTTACAACGTGGGGTCCTAATGCTTTAAGGCTATTTAAGGAAATAACAAAATGGTTAGTCGACATCACAGGGGACCGAAGAGCTGGCAGCTACCTCGGACAAAGAATTAGTCTAGCCATTCAAAGGGGTAACGCTGCCAGTATCTTCGGAACCTTGCCTAAAGGGACTCCTTTTAATAATATATTATATATAGTAATTATGTAATTAGATTGTTATCTTAG
Organism: Chilo suppressalis; assembly: GCA_902850365.2. Lineage (NCBI taxonomy): Eukaryota > Metazoa > Arthropoda > Insecta > Lepidoptera > Crambidae > Chilo > Chilo suppressalis. Next base: position 602,085 of record OU963896.1, on the reverse strand, counting down.
AAAATTTTCATTGTAATATTTACATAATATGTTCATATTTAGATTAAAACTTATATCATTTAAATCCATAAAATTCCTCGCGAACCAGCCAGCGGACGGTCCCTGGCCGGCTGTTAAAGTAGCTTTGTTCCTAAATTAACAGAATGGTTTTTTTTGAAGTGAAAACTTCTTTAGCGGCGTTGTACACTTTTTTTTTGTATGGGTAAAAAATGTTAAACACGCGTCACGTTAAACACGTGGGCTGATCGCATCATCACTCGCAATAAAATTGGAAAGGTTGTTGACTTTCAATATATTGGACGAAACATAGTAATATTTTATTTTACCGTATTATAATAATGTCTCTATCTAGGACGTCCACGTGGCAGCTTTATTGCGAAGAAAATGCATTTTTTTTACAATAGATGTCGCTAGGTGCGTTTATATGTGATTCATGTAAGTTGATTTCTTTACAATAGATGTCGCTAAGTGTGCTTAAACGTGATTCATGTAAGTTGATTTTTCTGAGAGATAAACTTTTTTAATGTAATATAAATTGTCATGTTTGTGTACGATAGCGCAATAAATAAATATTGTATTCTACCACATACATGATAGTTCTTTTATACTGATAAATTAAAGCAATTCGTGCAAAATTATTCCCTAACCATTCCAAAATATCAAAAATGCACAACCTTAATATTCAAGTTTTCACTTCTGCCGGCACTCCCGGAGTGCAACCCATCGTTTTTTTTTAATTTACTCAGTAAAATTACATTACAGCTGCAGGTGTAGGTGAAACAGCAAACGTAGAGAGTGTGCACAAAAAGATGAGATTTGAATAAAACTATTAGTTGACAACAGTTCGACGGGGCTTTTTACGAGCGGTGTGATTTAAATCAGATTTTACGATTGCTACGTACGATTGCACGGCATCTATTCTTCAAACCTTATAGGAAATTTTACGACAAGACATGGATACGTATTTTCATTCTGTCTATGTATGCCTTCGTGGGAAACAAATGGTGAAAGTAGTTCATTACGAAAATATTATACGTCATAATCTTATATATATCTAAATATATATGTATACTAGCTGACCCAGCGAACTTCGTACCGCCCTAAAAAAATAGGGGTTGTCCAACGGACAAAATTGTTAATCTAAACCATTCTCAGATCCCCTTGAACACACACAAAAAATTTCATCAAAATCGGTCCAGTCGTTTAAGAGAAGTTCAGTGACATACACACTCACAGAAGAATTATATATATAAAGATTTATATGCAAGGTAGGGCAGAAGAATTGTTGTGGTAGAATCCCTAAACAAGGACCCCGCGGCTTCGCATTAAGCAGTGTAGAAGGCATTCGCAGGACTTTTTTAGCGTAGTTGCGGGGTCCTCGGTGGGCAGCCACTGGAGGGTTCGTTAGACTTCGTTCTTCGTTCGGTCCGTACGGCGGTGTGCCTTTTAAAGGCGCCGTCGTCTGTAAACAGCATTTTTTACCTGCGTTATAAAAATAAAGGGCAGAAGAATTGGAAATGAACTCTACTGAAGAAGTAAATTCCAACTTACAGAATTTGACAGTGTAATAACATTTTGATGGTGTTGTTTTTCTGTTGCAAAGGTTTCAGGGTTTCATGGGGTAAACGCACGGCAAGCAGTAGCCACAATGATCTTGAATCGGAACAAAAAAGTAAATGAAAAGTTTCGGAAAGTAGGATAGTAGTAGGGTCATGTGGGGGGCGACGCGAGGAAGTCCCTCAACGGGAATCTCGCGGTTCCGCACTTAACAGCGTATCGTCATCAGCCTATTAATGTCCCCACTGCTGGGGCACAGGCCTTCCCCATGGATGGAATAGGGAGATTGGGCCATGACCCACCACGCGGGCCCAGTGCGGATTGGTGGGTGCTAACGACTGCAAATGCAGCCGGGACCAACGGCTTAACGTGCCTTCCGAAGCACGGAGGAGCTCGAGATAGTAATTTTTGGTCACCCATCCAATGACCGACCACTGCGAAAGTTGCTTAATTTCAACGAACGCAGCCGAACGCGCTAACCACTTGCGCTATCGAGCTCTCGTAACAGCGTATAATGCGATTCAAATAAGAATATGAAAGCCAATGACCTCCAACTGTCAAATGTCGCTTGAAAAGTACGGTTTGCAAAAAAACCTTGGAACTCTTTATTAGCACTCTGCTAATTCTCAATTAAAAACCACACATTTGTAAACAAACAATAACAAATCTTGCCTACCGCCACCAAAATTTCTTTTGCAACTTCTCTTCTTCTACCTATTCTCGATTATGCAGATGTTTGCTATCCCTTCTTACCTTTGATCTTCAGTAAACTTGAACGTCTGCAAAATTTTTCCATCAGATTCATTTACGATTTACGTAAGTACGACCATGTTTCATACTACAGGCAGAAATTGAAGTGGCTTCCCGTTCGTCGTCGCCGTGATCTGCATATGGGGCATTCCACGTGAAGCGGACAGGTAAAAAAACTCGATGTTTCCGATTTCAGTAATATTTGAGTATGTTCTACTTATACTTATTATTGATACGTGTACCAAATATTTTTGTGATATAATGACTAGTTAAAGAGTAATGGGACTTTGAAGTTTTCGACAACCGGTTGGCATGCAGTACTTCAAAGCCGATTATGGACTCATAAAATTATATATTAAAATAACTTAACCACTGGATTTCTTACTTTATTTACTGGGCTTTTTAACTGTGTTTTTGGAATAGAGAAAAAATTTTTTTTTTCGTAAAAAAAACCAATTTAAGTTTTTTTTCTTGATTTTCACAAAGTTAGACCATTTAGTTTTTTTTTATTTTTTTTATATAAATTGCTAATATTGTATAGAACATTAGTGCCAACTTTTATAATGGGCGTGGAAGTGGATTAAGAGCTAGACTGAAAATACTGCCGAAGGGTGGCGTCCAGCGCCGCGCCTGTTGACCGCCGCTTGTGCGCGATTAGTCATCAAACCGTCAATCAAATAAAATCACTTTTGACGGAATGTTTTGTAGATTTTTAAGAAAACCAATACATTTTTAATGCCTATTAAGTACTAAAATACGTTACAACTACACTTTTAATTATAAATATACATTTTTTTATTCTCCATAATATGTGTATGAAATAAGGCCTAAAGGGCTTGTATCCAGGCCATAATATTAAAAAAAAGTTAATTATGGCGCCATGTTTGACAATTTTACCGCGTAATTTTGTGACGCGTGAGAGTGACTTTGTTAGTTCTGTGAGATTATATCGCTATTAAAAATATTTGAATATCATGACTCCTTACGGGGATCGATGTTATAATCCGTTTAATTTACCTGTACATAGAAAAACTAAAGGATTGAGGAAGTTATCACAAGTGCTAGCAGAAAAGTGGTCAATTACAAATAAAAACGTTAATTATTATGTGCGTAAGCAGTGTAGAGACCGTCTTGCTAGTGAAGAACCCTTAATTATTGATGATGTGATCCTAAATAGTCAAGCAAGCCAATCATCACTCCAAAATTCACAAGTCTCGTGTTATGTTCCGGAAGGAAATACGCTTACGAAGTCAACACAGACAAATGACATAAAATCCATTGACAACGAAATACTTTTACAATTGAAAGAGAAATTTAATGATCCTTCTACATCTGTTTCTGAGAAAACGATGATTCTTACCTTAGCACCTAAATCATGGAGCGAAAATAAACTTGCTGATGAATTCAATACCTCTAGACGGCAAGCAAAAAAAGCCAAGGAACTGGTTGAGCAGAACGGTATTTTATCATCGCCTAATCCACGAGAGGGCCGCAAGTTAACATCAGAAGTTGTAGATTTAGTTTCTGAATTTTATCTTAGAGAAGATAACACTAGAATAATGCCTGGGAAAAAAGACTTTGTGTCTGTTAAGCTACATGATGGCCAAAGAGTCCAATTACAAAAACAGCTATTATTGTGTAACATCAATGAATTATATCAACAGTTCAAATTGGAATACCCTGACACAAAAGTAGGTCTTTCAAAATTTTTTTCATTACGTCCTAAGCAGTGCATTCTTGCTGGTGATTCGGGTACTCATATAGTCTGCGTGTGTATTTACCATCAAAATGTTAAATTGATGCTAATCGGGGGGGATATTGCATCACTTACTTCTGAGTCTGCTATCCCCCTAGTATCGTACAAGGATTGCTTGCAAAAGATGATGTGTCCAGATCCGACACCAACTTGCAATTTAATGACAAGAAAATCGTCACTGGACGAACAATGCCAAAGTTGCCCTGGCCTTGTCGGAATTCGGGAACACTTACGAAATATATTTGACGCAAATCAAGTGACTAGTGTGCAGTTTAATACATGGGTTGGTACAGACCGATTCACAATCGCCACTCAAGTTCTTCCTTCTGATGAATTTGTCGACAGTCTTTGCTCAGGATTAGACGCTTTAAAACCTCACGCCTACATATCAGATCAGCAAACTCGGTATTTTAAATTATTAAAAGAGTCGATTTTGGAGGGTGACATAATCATTCAGTGCGATTTTGCTGAAAACTACAGCTTCGTAGTTCAAGACGCTGTCCAGGCATTTCACTGGAGTAACGACCAGGCTACTCTCCTCACATCTGTGTATTATTACAAAAAGGAGCAAGAGTTAAAACACGGAAGTATTGTAATGATATCGGATGACCTAAAACATGACACTGCAACGTTTTATACCTTCCAAAAAATTTTACATCAACATTTACAAGAAAAGGATATATCAACCAATAAATATATTTACGTAACTGATGGTGCACCCCAGCACTTCAAAAACAGGTTTAATTTTATCAACCTGTTTTATTTTAAACAGGATTTCGGTACAGAGGCAGAGTTTCATTTTCATGCTACTTCTCATGGCAAAGGGCCATGTGATGGACTTGGGGGCAACTTGAAACGTTTGGCAACTCGAGCTAGTCTACAGTCGGCGTCAGACAAAGCGATCACTACACCCGAGCGTTTGTACCAATGGGCGAAAACATCAATGCCCCAAACGCACGTTTTATATGCTCCAAAAGAGGACATTCAACAAAACCGATTGTTTTTAAAGAGCAGATTTGAATCGGCAGCGACAATACCAGGCACAAAAAAATATCATGCCTTTATTCCCACTACTGAAGGTATTATGATTAAACGCACGAGTAACAGTGAAGCATTTAAAATTGCAAAAATTTGTAAATAAAGTAATTAATCATAGAAGATAATTTGTTTTATTTAAAATATCAAACTACTAAAGAAAAAAAGTAATCTGAATAAAACAAATTTTACGGGTTAGATGCATTAATCTGCTTACTCACAAGTGGCGGCGTCAGGCGCGCCAGTTGGACGTCGCCGCGTCGCGGCGCTGGACGCCACCCTACGGCAGTATTTTCAGTCTAGCTCCTAATCCACTTCCACGCCCATTATAAAAAATGGCACTAATGTTCTATACAATATTAGCAATTTATATAAAAAAAAATAAAAAAAAACTAAATGGTCTAACTTAGTGAAAATCAAGGAAAAAAACTTTAATTGTTTTTTTTTTACGAAAAAAATTTTTTTTTTGCTTTTCCAAAAACACAGTTAAAAAGCCCAGTAAATAAAGTAAGAAATCCAGTGGTTTAGTTATTTTAATATATAATTTTATGACTCCATAATCGGCTTTGAAGTACTGCATGCCAACCGGTTGTCGAAAACTTCAAAGTCCCATTACTCTTTAACTAGTCATTATATCACAAAAATATTTGGTACACGTATCAATAGTAAGTATAAATAGAACATACTCAAATATTACTAAAATCGGAAACATCGAGTTTTTTTACCTGTCCGCTTCGCGTGGAATGCCCCGATATATTATCCCTACTCTTCTCAGTACTGTTCAATCCAAAAGCTCCTGTCAATCTCAAAGAACGTTTTCAGTTTCTTTCTTCTTCTCATAATCTTCCGCTACGTTCATCTGACAATCTCCTGCTTTTCACACCTCCTAACTTTTCCAAGGCGTAATAGCCACTCCTTTACCATACGTGCCATCCAACTATTTAATTCTCTGCCGGAAAAGATTAGGCGTGCCCAAAGCCTAGCCTGTTTCAAATCCCTAGTTAAGGAGCATTTCTTGTCAGATGAGCATAATTTTCATTAAAATATTGCTACGGTAGGTAGTAGTAGTAGTACTGCTGCATTATATTGCGATATGTGTGAATGTTTGTGTTTACTTTAATTTATTTTCAATTGACTACTTACAAAACTTTTCTCTTGTATTCCGCACAACCTTAATCATTATTATTATCGTGCTTTCTACTTTTCCAGCTCATTGGGTTGTCTGGAAGAAATCGATGTTTAGCGATAAGACCGCCCTTTGTGCAACTGTAAATGTTTTGCCTTGTATTTGTATTTTATTCGTGTTATTTATGTTGCTGTTGTGCGATAAATTATTATTATGTTATCTTATCTTATCTTAACAAATATTGATAAATTAATATTGGTTGATATTTTTATTTTTTATTAGTTACCGTCAACCAAATGTCACTTTAACTTGCGGTTAGAAACTCAATTTAAGACTTTCGTTTACCTAAAGGATGCATGTTCGTATGTGACCTAGTAATAGTGCATGATTATTCAACTACTCCGGCGGTAATGCAGAGATGAGCGGAATTGAAGAGCTAGATTCTGATTTATGTTTTTTCTCACCCAGTCTTAATAAATAAATATTTATTAAAAATAAGTTTTTTTTTCTCAATCTTAGTAAATATTTTAATAAAAAAATCTAATGTCTTTTCTCACTTAATCTTAGTTAGAAGTTTTATTAAATAAAATCTTTTTTTTTGCTCACTCTACCTATTTGGTTTGAATTAACAGTTATGACGTCAAAATATGGCGCCCAGTCGGTCCTATTCTTAGTTGAATCGCATTATAGAGGGTATTCGCAGGGTTTTTCAGCGGATAGTATGCCGCGCTCGTAAGCCGCGCGGACTGCTTAACTGAATTGCCAAGGACCACACATCTGGAATGAAACTTCTTTTCTTATATAATCTTACATTAGGCGGCGCATAAGGCATAGGAAATGGTGCAGCGCACTCATCACTCATATATATGTATGTATATACATATATCTCTGTGGTGTCTGGGAAAACCCGATAACGCCATTTTCGACATCTTTTAGTTTGGTACTGTGTTGCTATTATTTCACAACTCCCACAATCTATCTATATATATAAAACTCAAAGGTGACTGACTGACATAGTGATCTATCAACGCACAGCCCAAACCACTGGACGGATCGGGCTATAATTTGGCATGCAGGTAGATGTTATGACGTAAAGATTTTGATCAATTCTACCCCCAAGGGGATTAGGGAATGAAAGTTTGTATGAAACTTTATCAATTTTAAACCGATCGGGCTGAGACTTTGCATGCAGGTATAAGAAGAATCATAGATGAATGTCATTGTGTATAATACAAGCCTGAGAACAAAAACTGTAGTTTACACTTCAGCTGTACACCGAAGCGAAGCGAGGGCGGGCAGCTAGTGACATATAAGCTTTGTATCAAATATTTTAAAATAATTATAGGCGCATTTTCAGTACTTGAAACTTAAATGAAGATGTGTCTGGATTGAAAAAAGTCAACAAATATTATTTTGGATGCCCATATTGATGCTGTGTGTGGTTTAGAATTATGATCATACTGATGAAAAGGGTGGCATACAAGTGACCTAACTGATGGTAAGCGGTTATCATAGCTTATAGATATACAAAAAAAGGTCATAATCATAATAATAATAAAAAAAAATGTAAAAAATTAATATTTAGAAACATAATTTTGTATGTATTTTAATGAAATAAAGGAAATAATAATAAATTTTTATTTTCTCATACCACAATCTAAATAAAACTTACATGAAGCAATGGTACAATGTAGCAGACTGTGGTGGGCTGATACCTGAACTAGGAAAAATCCTGTATCCCAGGTTATCAACCGTCCACCCCAAACAATGGTCAGAAAACTTATGAATTGTATGTACTTAGAGAGATATTTTATAAACAATCATGATGGGAAGTTTTGACACACACTATTTATATAAAGAAGATATATTCTAATCAAAATCATTTATTCAGTTTAGGCTGTTACAAGCACATATGAATGTCTAGAAGCTACGCCATCGGTTCGTAAATCTACGGCGGGAGACCTTGTACTGAGAAGAACCGACAAGAAACTCAGCGAGGGCTGTTTTTTTCTCCCTGTTTTATCATTTGCAGAGTCGTCAAGTTGAAAAATGACTTCAGAGATGATTCATGAAGTCACCTTTCATTACATAATGTGAAATTATACATTAATTGTTCACCTGCATTTTGATTGCTGTGTCACACAGTATAAATACAAACAGAGTTATTTATAATAGACTACGGTCACTAGTGCCGTTGCACTCTGGTAGTGTTATTGCACTACGATCTTCTGTAAGGCGAAGGTTACTACCCTAGTCGGGGGCTCCAATTCGAGCAGAAAACGCTCTACATCTTTGTATATGCATACCTATGAGAAAAAATTGTATAGTTAGCAATTATTCAGTCTTTTCCTAACTCACAAACTGCTATTTTAATTTTATGGTCGGTTATGGTGATGGCTGGTTTCTGGTATCCCTTGCTGCCTTCTGGACTTAGGATTTTTTGTTTGGTTTCTCAAAGGTATAATAGATATTTTTGTGTATTACGTTTAATATACTATTGCACCTTACTAATAATTTTGTGTAATTAGAGCACTTCTTAGATTACATGTCATTTTGACGTGACAACGTCTTAAATTAGGTTGCGGCTGGGAGTCACTTATGAAAAAGTGTAACGCTCGGTAACGTTACGATGAGTCTCTCGTGTTAAGTTTAAGTTTACATGTACAATGTTTTAGTAAACAAAATATATTTCTATAGTTAAAATTTGTGCAATTCTTATTTTCATTCAATTCCTTGTTCCTATTGTGCAATTTAATTATATTCATATCAATAAATATTCTACCGAGAAAAAGACGTTGTCACGTAAAATCTTCGCCCGTAAAACCGACTTTACAGGCAACCATTTTTTTTTCTCTCTGACAATGTATTTTCCAAATTTGGAGTAGGAATTCAATTTTCCATTAAGATATGTAATACACGTATGGTTTATGTATGATAGTCTAGGCCTGGTGACCTGTAAGTGCAGGTAGCTATTCGTAGTTACCTTTTATGGGCACCAGTCTCCCACATAATAGGTTTATATATTTGTATTGATTAAGCTATATTTCTTTTTTATTTTTTTTAAAGCATATAACTGCTTGATGTTTAAGTCTAAAGAAAATATAACTAGAAAAAGTTCCACGCGGACCAGGCAGCAGAATTTTTTTCTAGTAATTTTTTCTTTAAAGCAGCAGCACATGCTTTAAAAAAATAAAAATCCACACGAACCAGGGAGCAGACGGGACTCGAACCCGCACCCTTCGCAATCCGGGCGAATGCACTGACCAATTATGCTACCGCAGCCCTCACGGACCGCGTCTAAATTCTTCTAGCCATTCTTAAGCTGCAAGGCAGCGCCATCTCTTCGCATTATAGGTATAGATTTTTTTCTAGTTATATTTTCTTTAGATTTAAACATCAAGCAGTTACATGCTTTAAAATAATAAAAATTATAAAATTTAAATATTGAAATTTCTCCTAATTGATACGTCAAATGCAATAACATACTAGGTACTTTATACATTCCGAATACTGCAAATTCCACCAATACATATGGCAGGTTCAATTTATAATCCAATAAGTAAGGTGATTGCCGCGGCAGGCTTCTTGCATGCAGGCTCGCACACCCGTGTCACAGGGGCCTGTGTATGACGTCTGACCGGGGCAGGGCTGGAATGCAAAAACATTCAACCATTAGTTTTCTGTCAACGACGCACGAGTGTGTCGTACGCGACCGCTGCTCAGGATGGGTGGGCGCCGGGTGCTGTAACAAAACACTATCGCTTACATTGTATGCCGATATTCGCACTGTATTGTACTGTATGTTTTGTAATAAAAAAGGGATTCGAGATTTTAGCTATTAACGGGATTGTTACCATGTACCTTGTTGGAGTTTACGCCTTAAGAATCGACTTGCATATATATATATATATATATATATATATATATATATATATATATATATATATATATGCATATATATATAGACGACCTCCGTGGCCGAGTGGTTTGTACGCCGGGTTTCATGGTGTCGCCGACTCGAGAGGTCCCGGGTTCGAATCCCGGTGGGGGCAGATGTTTGTGTGATGAATACGAGCATTTGTACTCCAGTCATGGATGTTAAATATGTATTTCTATATAAATATACTTATATATGTACAGTATATGTATTCTATCCGTTACCCTAGTATCCCATAACACAAGCCTTTACAGTGCTTACTTTGGGGCTAGGCTAATTGGTGTGAGTGTTGGAAATATTTATTTATTTATATTTATTTATAAGGGGCCCGGTATGACAAAAATGTGAGGAGTAAAATCTATCGATGAATGACCTCGTTACGTTTTTACTGTCTACGCTGTAGCAGCCGTAGTGTTGTACCTTTATTGCCTAGGACGACAAAGAAACCACGTCGCTGTACCACCGCGCCATTCGTTGAACACAAAACCATTGAGCTTTAGAAGTAAACGTGAATATGGCATTTACAGTATCAATCTTTTTTAAGTTAAATAAACTCTTTTTGCGTCTGGTTAGACTATCGAATTTAAGGAGTAAACTCCAGTCGTGCGTCGGAGCTGACACACACATTTTTTTTTATGAGTCTCCGATATTTCAGCACTGTTGCAAGCGCTGAAAAGCGCGCAAAAATCCTATTAATAGCTATAATGTAAGTGACCATGAAAGTTTAAAACAATATAAGGGATTCGAGACCCTGAATCAGACCATTGGTTCTTCACTTTCGGTCTGATAAGATTTCAAAATTTTCAATACATACTTGGACGCCTCTTTTCATCCGTTTCAAGGATGATTTCTGGGATTGTAACTAATCTGTATCCTTTCCCGGGGTTTAAACTAGCTTTATACCAAATTTTATGGCAATCGGTTCAGCGGTTTAAACGTGTAGAGCTAACAGACAGACACGCTTTCGTTTTTATAATGTTAGTAAGGTAGTATGGATGGATGATGCCTTCATAACGAGGTTATTTTTAAACATGTAATTTTTCAACCACACTCGAGTGTTGTAAAACGCGTACATTTTCATTTTACATGATAATTAACGTTTCGGACCCTTCACAATTTTAAGAGGTAACAAAATTAGCTTTGAAAATTAAAATCTACCTGGACCTTTCATGATTACACGTGTTTTTATTAAATTTAGACTACACGCGGAAGTATTAGAAACAATTCTTTTTAATTATGTTATTTTTGCATTTTAAATTAAGCAATTTGTACATTGGCCGGTTATAAGATGGGTGGCCAACATTTTTCTAATCTAAAGGCACGGTTTTTAAATTGTAACTTTTATAACATCGCTGCAAGTTTTTTCGTTCATGTTTAGCATGTCGCATTTTTGATTTTAGTGAATGTTCGGAAATCAATTAAATTTGATAAATTGATAATAATAAATAGGTAATTAATGTATTATCTATACTATATATAAAACTCAAAGGCTTGACTGACTGACATAGTGATCTGTCAACGCACAGCCCAAACCACTGGACGGATCGGGCTGAAATTTGGCATGCCGGTAGATGATATGACGTAGGCATCCGCTAAGAAAGGATTTTGATCAATTCTACCCCCAAGGGGATTAGGGAATGAAAGTTTGTATGAAACTTTGTCAATTTTAAACCGATCGGGCTGAGACTTTGCATGCAGGTATAAGAAGAATCATAGATGAATATCATTGTGTATAATACAAGCCTGAGAACAAAAACTGTAGTCTACACTTCAGCTCTACACCAAAGCGAAGCGAGGGCGGCCCACTAGTGTATCATATGTGTCTTTGTTACTTGAAATTAAAAAAAAAATGGGTGCGTGTACTTATGTAGGCGCGTTAGAAGTTATCCTTATTTGGCATCGTTTAAAATTAGTTTTTAATTGCATGCAAATAATTAATTACAATAAATTAATAAAAAGTCTGGAAAAGGACACAGTCAATAAAGTTCAGTTTTAATTTGAAAAAATAAATAAATAATCAAAATATTCAATTAAAATCGCTACTGAATATAATTTATTAGAACATATGTGATTTGCACTTGTATGAAACTCAAACACGTATTCCGAATATACAAACTAGAAATATGTGGATAAATATTATAAATATGAATACCTATAACTGTTACTTTATTACAAAAAATAAAGATGTGGTTTTTGGTTCTACTACACCAATGGTCAAGAGATGGCGCTGTAGTCTCCTGAATCGCGCTTTGGTTCCGTTGTTCCAGATTAATAAATACTTTTGATATTATAAATATGAATACCTTTATTACTAAAAATAAAGATATGGTTTTAGGTTCTACTACACCAATGGTCAATAGATGGCGCTGTAGTCTCCTGAATCGCGCCTTGGTTCCGTTGTTCCAGATTAATAAATACTTTTGATAGGCCTTCACAATGCAGTCGTTAGCACCCACTAAATAGAGATTCTATTTTTATTTTGTTGGTACATTTTCTTAATGTGCGGTAAACACAAAAGTAAAAATTTTGTGTTACAGTGATGCGCGCGCATCTTAAAATTTTACTCTCATCATTTTTTCATAACGCGCCTAAAGAAGTATAACTTCAAAAATCAAAATAATTGTTATAAAAAATTAGACCTTTTTAACAAGAATTATTCCTACAAAGTACTTTTTTATTTTCCACTTTATAAAAGCCAGAATTAAATGAGGCAATCTAAAACATTTTAAAAGTTTCACAAGCATCGTGTTTTCATAAAAAGTACAACAATTGTTTTTCGTCAATAGTGAAGGTTTGTGCCCAGCAGTACATAGGTAGGCTGATGGTAATAATCTTAAGAAAATATATATATAAAATATATTTAAAATATATATATTTTCTTTAGATTTAAACATCAAGCAGTTACATGCTTTAAAAATAATAAAAATTATAACTATAATTGCTATTTCTTCTTTCAAATGTTTAATACTTGTAAAAGTATTCATTTGACATTGTGGGTTTACCTATAATGCGAAGAGATGGCGCTGCCTTGCAGCTTAAGAATAGCTAGAAAGAATTTCGACGCGGTCCGTGAGGGCCGCGGTAGCATAATTGGTCAGTGCATTCGCCCGGATTGCGAAGGGTGCGGGTTCGAGTCCCGTCTGCTGCCTGGTCCGCGTGGAATTTTTTCTAGTTATATTTTCTTTAGATTTAAACATCAAGCAGTTACATGCTTTAAAAATAATAAAAATTATGACGGTAATAATCTTTCTATACTATACTCAGTCACTTCAAAGTGTGAGGGACTCGTAATTCACCTAATTCAGATGAATTATAAGACTCTCACGGAAGTAAATTGACAGAAACTCCACAATCCACTGCTTCTTCTTAGTTAAGGGCGCTTACGAACTCCGCTTTTGCTGGGTTTGAGAGGAAAACATTCTGATTAGAAATTATTAATAGATCTAAAGAAAATATAACTAGAAAAAAAATCCACGCGGACCAGGCAGCAGACGGGACTCGAACCCGCACCCTTCGCAATCCGGGCGAATGCACTGACCAATTATGCTACCGCGGCCCTCACGGACCGCGTCGAAATTCTTTGTAGCTATTCTTAAGCTGCAAGGCAGCGCCATCTCTTCGCATTATAGGTAAACCCACAATGTCAAATGAATACTGAATTACAAGTATTAAACATTTGAAAGAAGAAATAGCAATTATAGTTATAATTTTTTTTCTAGTTATATTTTCTTTAGATTTAAACATCAAGCAGTTACATGCTTTAAAAATAATAAAAAAAAAAATTATTTATAGATTTTTTTTATAGCTGGGTTACGATCAAAATTAAGATTTTTGTAGATGATGATTATATTAAATTGCAGCAATTAACCTTATGGATGTTAGCGTATCTGTTTAGTATGATACTATGTCTGTATTTTTATTACTAAACTAGTGGCCCGCCCTCGCTTCGCTTCGGGACAGAATTGATCAAAATCCATTCTTAGCGCATGCCTACGTCATAACATCTACCTGCATGCCAAATTTCAGCCCGATCCGTCCAGTGGTTTGGGCTGTGCGTTGATAGATCACTATGTCAGTCAGCCACCTTTAAGTTTTATATATATAGACTAGTGGCCCGCCCTCGCTTCGCTTCGGGGTGGAAATGATCAAAATCCTTTCTTAGCGGATGCCTACGTCATAACATCTACCTGCATGCCAATTTTCAGCCCGATCCGTCCAGAGGTTTGGGCTGTGCGTTGATAGATCACTATGTCAGTCAGTCACCTTTGAGTTTTATATATATATATTTTAAAGATGGTGTGATTAGGTTTTTATGTACAATTGTGGCAAACAATCGCGTGGAAGTTGACCTCATATACTATCCGCTCAAGATATCAGATATAGAATAATTATATGATGTTCGCGCGTCTGATACCCTGACCTGACATCATGTCAAACCTTGTTGTCTTATTTTACTATAGTCTTTGAAGTGAAACTTTTATATGCATGCTTGACTTGGGGGGTAAGCTGGCGAATGCGTAGTACCGCCATAATAAAATGCGCGTTACGAAAAGTGTGTGCGGGCGAGGCGAACGGGAGTTGAGTGGGGGATATAAGCAAGAGAACGCGCACCGCTGCGCGCGCATTTTCTTTCTCTCTTTCTCTTATAGCTAGTAAATGCAATATGTATATGTTCATACCTGCATATATTGTACACACATCAATATATATACATATACATAGAGATGGAGCTAAAGAAGTTTCAGTTTCAGTCCTGTGGTCATAAGCACACTCGTTTCTTTTTTGTTTATTTATTACAATTTCTGTCTTCTGGAAAGTTCGGACGCTCTGATTCGAGTGAATCAAATCAAATAATTTATTTTTGATACACAGATTCCATGACTGTCAAAGTTACATGGATGTTAAATTGAACAGCCGTGATCAGATCCATTTGGCAAACAACTAATCCACTACGTTCTTAGAAAAATATGTAGAAAAAAACGCTGCCGGCGAGCCACCCGATCTGCGAACGCCCTTACACCGTCGTTAGAGTTTGATTGATCGGTTCGCGCTTTTGATTTTAATTGATGAAGCCTCGCGGCGCCCCACCTGAGCGATGCCAAGCATTCGCGGCCTTTTCGACCCACTCTCGATACGATACCCGCGTTCCTTTCGAATGGCTCTTTGTGAAAGGATTGCATTGTGCCTTTTGCCTTTTTAAATATTTTCCCCAATAAAACGTCGTTCTACGGTTTTCATATATGCAACAGGCGAAAAATTTATTATTATGATGGCGTATTAAGTTTTTTTTGAAGTTATACTTCTTTAGGCGCGTTATGAAAAAATGATGAGAGTGAAATTTTAAGATGCGCGCGCATCACTGTAACACAAAATTTTAACAGCATGAAGTTGGTCGCTAAAGCGACCAACTTCATGCTGTTACTTTTGTGTTTACCGCACTTTAAGAAAATCTACCAACATAATAGAAATAAAATCTCTATTTAGTGGGTGCTAACGACTGCATTGTGAAGGCCTATCAAAAGTATTTATTATATAAAGCGCGATTCAGGAGACTACAGCGCCATCTCTTGACCATTGGTGTAGTAGAACCAAAAACCACATCTTTATTTTTCAATGTTACTTTTATGTTATTATTGTAATAAAGTAACAGTTATAGGTATTCATATTTATAATATTTATCCACATGTTTCTAGTTTGTATATTCGGAATACGTGTTTGAGTTTCATACAAGTGCAAATCACATATGTTCTAATAAATTATATTCAGTAGCGATTTTAATTGAATATTTTGATTATTTATTTATTTTTTCAAATTAAAACTGAACTTTATTGACTGTGTCCTTTTCCAGACTTTTTATTAATTTATTGTAATTAATTATTTGCATGCAATTAAAAACTAATTTTAAACGATGCCAAAGAAGGATAACTTCTCACGCGCCTACATAAGTACACGCACCTATTTTTTTTCATATTAATGTCTGTTGAGTTTTTATTTTTGTGTGGTGACCGTTTTGTTAACGGTCATTTAGTAAAATGTTTACTTGTTGGCTGTATAATGACCTTGATCAGGGCCTAGGATACTTTCACTTGCGGTTAATGTATGGCTCCTGTTAGATTATCAAATTAATAATAGTAATAATATACCATTTATTTTCTGCTCACAAGAGAAGCTTAATCAATCTAAAAAAATATAACTAGAAAAAAATCCACGCGGACCAGGCAGCAGACGGGACTCGAACCGGCACCCTTCGCAATCCGGGCGAATGCTCTGACCAATTATGCTACCGCGGCCCTCACGGACCGCGTCGAAATTCCTCTAGCCATTCTTAAGCTGCAAGGCAGCGCCATCTCTTCGCATCATAGGTAACCTACAATGTCAAATGAATACTTTTACAAGTATTAAAAATTTGAAAGAAGAAATAGCAATTATAGTTATAATTTTATTTAAAGCATGTAACTGCTTGATGTTTAAATCTAAAGAATTTTTTCTAGTTATATTTAAATTTTGTAAAAATATTGCTGTTGGTTGGGGGTGGAACTTTATTTGAGAATGTAAGTTTTCCTCGCAGAAGAAGTCGTAGGTAATTTCCTCAAATTTAATCATTACATTATCATCGCACTTCACCGAGATATATAATAAAAAATGGAAAACAAAGAGAACTATAAAAACTGTAATCAAAATTCGCAACATTTACGTTATCGTTTTAACAATCTGAAAAGTTCCTGACGGAAACTGCTCGGAGCATGTTCCTATGAAATCTTGCATGTAATGTAGCCACATAAATGAAGAAGGCACAAAGCTACGCTTCATGTTGTGCGCGTGTGTGAGTGAGCACTGAGGCGCCTTGTCACTACGGTTGCTGTGTGGACCAGAAATTTAGAAGATGAAATAAAAATTCATCATTATCATCATCAGCCTATTAATGTCCCCACTGCTGACGCACAGGCCTTCCCTATGGATGGACTAGGGAGATTGGGCCATGATCCACCACGCGAGCCTAGTGCGGATTGGTGGGGGCTAACGACTGCAAATGCATCCGGGGCCAACGGCTTAACGTGCCTTCCGAAGCTAATTTATTTAATTTTAAACAGTATTATTCTTTGCGAACAGAATGTAGTGCCTTTTGGTTGAAAAGAGTAAAAATTTCAACTTTATGTACTTGTTTATAATTCAGATTTCATATGACTTTCATACAGCTGATTGCATTACGACTTTTTAACCACAGTTCGTTTACTAGCACGCCGATAAATACATTCAGCGGCAGCGTTTGCGATAGGAATGAGTCCTGCGGGCGCATTGCGCGGGACAGACTAATGAGGTTAAAATATCCAGGAGATATAAGCTGCATTCCTGGAGCTGGTAGATTTAAAAATTCATTGCCTTTAACGGGAGTTGCCAATCCTACCTGTCACCGCCGATTGAAACGTTTCTCTGTGTGCGCGACAAACGCCAGGGTTCTACAAGACACCAGGCCACTCCCAAAACTACATGAAAACAGCAAGCCACCTTTGCACTATTTATGTGATTAATGTATTTAATAATATAATATGAGAAGCTAAAAACACAATAATAAAAAATAAAATAAAAACGTAATTGTGTGTGTGTGTGTGTGAGTGAGAGAGAGAGAGAGTGTGTGTGTGTGTATGCGTGTGTGAGCGTATGCGCGTGTGTGTGTGTGTGTTTTTGTGTGTGTATGTATTTATATTTAACGGTTCCCATAAAAGCTTTATTTATTGCCATTGTATTATGAATTTGCACTTTCTTCATCTATTCTAATTTCCTGAACTTGAATTAATTTCATCATTGTCATTAACTTATTAACTTAGAGGCATTATAAGGATATTTAAACCCAAACCAAAGCAGGACACAGCATGAAGCTTTGCCTCTATACCTTCTTTACTCATGTGATGTAGCGCTATTGTTTGTGTTGTTACATAGAGAGGCGACGCGAGTGGCTGCTTAGCTTATGCCATTCCATAAAGGACCGCTCCGTTAAGCAATATGGCGTTCTTGTAACTTATTACCGACTGCGCTTGTAAGTTACAATGTAAGTAATGTGAAACAAACTGAAGCTTGCAATGTTATACTGCAAGTTTCTCCATTGTTAAGTTTTGAAGCTGGACATGATATTTTATAGTATCATATGAAAGGACCTTAATGCTTATATTTGCTTACTGAATTTTGGGATTACGAATCTTGAAACTGGATGTTGTGGTCAGGGTAGTTGAAACAGGGATGATGACTATTTTTTTTGACGTGAGAACGTCTTAAATTAGGTTGCGGCTGGGAGTCACTTATGAAAAAGTGTAACGCTCGGTAACGTTACGATGAGTCTCTCGTGTTAAGTTTAAGTTTACATGTACAATGTTTTAGTAAACAAAATATATTTCTATAGTTAAAAACCACATCAGGCTGGTGCACCACGCGCAGGTAATGTGTGACCCACGCGTGCCCCACCTGCGGGGCATGCTTCACCTACCACGCCGCGCTATACAACCACACCAGGCTGGTGCACCACGCGCAGGTAATGTGTGACCCACGCGTGCCCCACCTGCGGGGCATGCTTCACCTACCACGCCGCGCTATACAACCACACCAGGCTGGTGCACCACGCGCAGGTAATGTGTGACCCACGCGTGCCCCACCTGCGGGGCATGCTTCACCTACCACGCCGCGCTATACAACCACACCAGGCTGGTGCACCACGCGCAGGTAATGTGTGACCCACGCGTGCCCCACCTGCGGGGCATGCTTCACCTACCACGCCGCGCTATACAACCACACCAGGCTGGTGCACCACGCGCAGGTAATGTGTGACCCACGCGTGCCCCACCTGCGGGGCATGCTTCACCTACCACGCCGCGCTATACAACCACACCAGGCTGGTGCACCACGCGCAGGTAATGTGTGACCCACGCGTGCCCCACCTGCGGGGCATGCTTCACCTACCACGCCGCGCTATACAACCACACCAGGCTGGTGCACCACGCGCAGGTAATGTGTGACCCACGCGTGCCCCACCTGCGGGGCATGCTTCACCTACCACGCCGCGCTATACAACCACACCAGGCTGGTGCACCACGCGCAGGTAATGTGTGACCCACGCGTGCCCCACCTGCGGGGCACGCTTCACCTACCACGCCGCGCTATACGACCACACCAGGCTGGTGCACCACGCGCAGGTAATGTGTGACCCACGCGTGCCCCACCTGCGGGGCATGCTTCACCTACCACGCCGCGCTATACAACCACACCAGGCTGGTGCACCACGCGCAGGTAATGTGTGACCCACACGTGCCCCACCTGCGGGGCATGCTTCACCTACCACGCCGCGCTATACGACCACACCAGGCTGGTGCACCACGCGCAGGTAATGTGTGACCCACGCGTGCCCCACCTGCGGGGCATGCTTCACCTACCACGCCGCGCTATACAACCACACCAGGCTGGTGCACCACGCGCAGGTAATGTGTGACCCACGCGTGCCCCACCTGCGGGGCATGCTTCACCTACCACGCCGCGCTATACAACCACACCAGGCTGGTGCACCACGCGCAGGTAATGTGTGACCCACGCGTGCCCCACCTGCGGGGCATGCTTCACCTACCACGCCGCGCTATACAACCACACCAGGCTGGTGCACCACGCGCAGGTAATGTGTGACCCACGCGTGCCCCACCTGCGGGGCATGCTTCACCTACCACGCCGCGCTATACAACCACACCAGGCTGGTGCACCACGCGCAGGTAATGTGTGACCCACGCGTGCCCCACCTGCGGGGCATGCTTCACCTACCACGCCGCGCTATACGACCACACCAGGCTGGTGCACCACGCGCAGGTAATGTGTGACCCACGCGTGCCCCACCTGCGGGGCATGCTTCACCTACCACGCCGCGCTATACAACCACACCAGGCTGGTGCACCACGCGCAGGTAATGTGTGACCCACGCGTGCCCCACCTGCGGGGCATGCTTCACCTACCACGCCGCGCTATACAACCACACCAGGCTGGTGCACCACGCGCAGGTAATGTGTGACCCACGCGTGCCCCACCTGCGGGGCATGCTTCACCTACCACGCCGCGCTATACAATTACACCAGGCTGGTGCACCACGCGCAGGTAATGTGTGACCCACGCGTGCCCCACCTGCGGGGCATGCTTCACCTACCACACCGCGCTATACAACCACATCAGGCTGGTGCACCACGCGCAGGTAATGTGTGACCCACGCGTGCCCCACCTGCGGGGCATGCTTCACCTACCACGCCGCGCTATACGACCACACCAGGCTGGTGCACCACGCGCAGGTAATGTGTGACCCACGCGTGCCCCACCTGCCGGGCATGCTTCACCTACCACGCCGCGCTATACGACCACACCAGGCTGGTGCACCACGCGCAGGTAATGTGTGACCCACGCGTGCAAGTAAATTCTTATTCTTATTTTCATTCAATTCCTTGTTCCTATTGTGCAATTTAATTATATTCATATCAATAAATATTCTACCGAGAAAAAGACGTTGTCACGTAAAATCTTCGCCCGTAAAACCGACTTTACAGGCAACCATTTTTTTCTTCGTATATCAGGTAGATTATCAAAAAGTGTTGGACACGTATTTTTTCTTTTTTCACATAATATAAACATTGCAGAGACATATTCATTTGAAAAGTCGCATGACGTCACGGTTGAGTACACTTTTAAGTGAAAATTCACTAAAAAGTGACGTCACGAGCCCCTACTCCCAAACTTTGACGCGCTATAACTTTGTCATTTTTTGGTTTATTGCCCAAAGAAAAAATACGTGTCCATTATTTTTTGATAATCTAACTGGCGGACTAAATAGAATTTCGTTTACTGTACCCCGTCATCACCCCTATTGCAATTATGTCAGCGCAGGCTTAGTGTTAAAGTTTCATTGTTATTTGGATACGGATCCCAATAATCGAAATGTGATAAATATTATTTAAAGAAACAAAAATCTGTGTCGTGTTACAAGACAATGGATTTACCCACGGGAATCCACCTGTTAACCGGGCGCGGCGATATATCAACCGGAATCAAAGTCTCGCAGCGCCGGACAGCCGGTGTCAAGTTTGTAGTAATATTATTTAATTTATCAAAGTCATCCATAGATGGCGTTACTGTTATGTTTAATATTTTTCTATGCAAGTTCTGAATCACGGTATTTAGTTTGTTTTTTGAATACACTTAAGTTCAATATTATTTTGAAATAGACATCCTTTGCCACAGATTTCGGTGTTTTATTTATTTAAATAGCTCACAGACTTTTTGAGATTTTTTTAACAGCCGATCAGGCATAAATGCGTACGATTACTACTACCTAAATAGACCCCCCTCTATCCCCCAGGCGCCCCTGCGCACCGCTCAGATACCTACAAATTTTTATTTCGGAATACATACCTACAAATTTTATTTCGGAATTCTGTAACACCTGTATATATCGCCTAGAGTTGTTCAAAGTAGCTATAAAGCAATAGCGTGCTGCAAACTATATGCTACTTTTAAAAAGCGCGCTATTATATACGCTATGTTAATAGCGCGCTATTTACTTGGAAGCTTGTGGCGGTCCATTGCCACGTTAAATCTTGCACCACGCTAGATGCTAGATATCGTTGAGTTTTATTATGTATTGCGTCACAATCTCGCAGGATCCCGGGTTCGATCCCTGGTCGGGTCAACTAATAAATATTTTTATATATAATACAATTACTATTTTTATTTCTTTTATTTATTTTCACACGTCTAGATTATTGTTGTACCGCCATTTTTTCCGATTCCCTTGGCACAAAAGCTTTAGCTAACTAATTTTAAATATTGTAAGTAATGTTTTACAATATTTATTTATTTTGATATCGTCTTTTATATATGCGGTTATTAATAGTTTATTTCGTGATCACAAACACAAACTCTTATAAAAAATAATGTTAGAAACCACGCAATCTATTTATCGCCCACGATAATAGTTTTCCTGCTGCGACGCGACGTTGCGAAAATTAATAGTAACGAACCGCTGCTATCAACGCGCACGCGATTACTGGCTGGCCTGCCTGGTAGGGTCGCGTCTAGCGCCTCCCGCTGCCCGCTGCCGCGCGCGGTCAATCAACTCAATATGTGCTATATAGCGTTAGCGTCTTGTAGCTTTATTAAATAGCACGCGATACGTGCTATGGACAAATAGCGCGCTATAATATGGCGCTAGACGCTATATTAACCACCTCTGATATCGCCGTGCTCATGCTAGGGGGGTAAGACTACATAGTATATTCTTATCTTCATCGCTTCGTTTAAACTATAATTCTGTCTCTGACGTCTGAACAGTTGTTCCCCGAGTTAGTTTGCTCGCTACATTTTACATCCACTTCATACTTAGGAGCAGAGAGCGCTGAATATTATATTCCAACTTCGTCTCTATGAGATAAATAAAGCATCAATAAATTAAAATGGAGCAAAGACATTCACAATTTGAAGATTCTACATGAGAATAACGACTAAAATGTAGAGTAGAAGAATACAATGAATTTATTAAACGGCTTCGTACTATAGAAATGAAAGTAAAGTTGTTGTTGTTCAGACCAGACAATCAGCAGTTTATAAAAAATGTTACAGATAAAGTAACACATTGACTCATGTCGATTTGTATTAAATAAATGTTTATTTCTTAAAGTATTTGGTCTAAGGAGCCTCAATATATCGATTTCACTTCATTAAAGCAGAATATTGCTGTAGAAAAATAATTTAAAAAAATATTTTTTCTGTCTATACTTTTTAAACACTAAAAACGCTGTTAACCACATCCGCCATGATTTTGACGTCTTTGGTAGTAAACAACTAAATGTCATTCATACATAACCTTCAAACTTGTATTATTAAAACTGATAATAAATGAAGAGACTTAAAATATTATTCAATGAGTACTTACATCAAAGTGTTCTTGGCAAACATATTTTTTTCTATGAGTCGATAAAGTTGCAGGATCCCTTTTAGCAAATTCTAACCAGGTATTGTATAGGTTAATTTCTTTCGGCACTTTAATCCACAACTTTCCTGGAGTCTTCAAGGATGTGCTTTTACATTCTCTTACAGTACAATAATGATAATTACTATATTTTTCGTGGTATTCATTAAAAATCATGTTTTTTTATTATAAACTCAGATAGGTTATTTTCTACGTGCTTACGAGTTTTTGTTTACTACCGGTTGACGTCATGGCATAGATAATCTATAGACTAAAATGGCCGACAGCGTTTTTGTATGTCCATGAAAAGTCTATACTAAAATTAGAGATTTGTAGCTTTCTAGGTCTCAAAAAAATACAATATTTTTTTTTCGGTCTAATAGATCATTTATTAACCATTTAAAACCTTTTTCCAAAAAGGGTCAACTAGCCTATTATTTTGATGTTGAAACTGGTGTCGATACTGGCATGATTTTCTTAACCTAAAATTAAATTTGACAACGGTGTGTCCTTGTCGTTTTTCTATACAGATGAAAGGAAAACTGATCTTTAAATTTTTTAGTTTTAAAAATCATGTCGTCATCGACACTGTTCTCCACCTGAATAAAAGCTGTTATCATAGTAGAGAGACATGAATCTTCGAAGACAGCCTAGGCTTGTTGAAAATATATCGATGTATCGATATATCGATATTTTTTGTTCGATATAGCGATATTTTTAGCCGATATATTTTGATTCGATATATCGATACATCGATACAAAATAACCAATATCGAAATTCGTATCAAAAACGATATTTTTTAATTATTAGCGGCATATCACGATCTAACTAAATTCGTATCTGGAAAAATCGTAACTGGATCTCAGATTAATGATATTCAACATATCTATGATCTGTGCTGTATTTAGTATTGTCTATGATTTGTAAATATGTTTCGCTGGTGAATTGGTTGTGCTGAATTCCATTATATTCTGTGGAAGTGTGTGACTAGTGTTGTTTACTAAAGATGGCACCTGAGAGGCCCTGCAATCATTTTCATCATTCGAAAATAGGGTCTATTTTTAGGGAGATAAATTTCGTTCAACTATTATTCCTCGTATCATCTTTCGTGAGATACTGTACTGTCATTTAATGTAGCGGCAATTTGGTACTTTGATAATTCTTTCTTTAATTATAATTTGTATTGTTATTATTACTATGCTAGGCTGACCTAAATATATTTTTGGGAAAATTGGTCCGATATATCGATATATCGAAGCCGATGTTGATATTTTTTTAAATATCGATGTATCGATATATCGATATTTTTTCAACTTTCGACATCCCTAAGACAGCCAACTAACGGGTTAGCGTGCCTTCCAAAGAACGAAAGTGCTGGAGAGAATCAATATAATCTTATGACCAACCATTGCGACAGGAGCTTAACTTCCACGATCGTAGACCTAACGCGTTAACCACTTGCGCCATCAAACTCCTCGTAATTTTATACATACCGAATATTAAGAGGCACCGGTTTATTTTGAAAGGTAATCCTCAAGATGTGATGCTGGGCAAATTTAAGGCAGCCGCCAAACAAATTATCTCATTTATAACCGGAACTACCTATCTTGGCAATCTGTCATAATTTTTCATAGATTAAATTAATTAATTTTGTGTCTATCCAATTAAGTCCAATATTCCAGTTTGAAATCCAAAAGTTTAAAGGTGCTGCTGAAATGATAAACACTCTCAAACTTGTTGCTTGTGTTCTGTGGCGTTTTTTAAAATGCTAGGAAAGTCAAAACTTTACATTGAATATTTTTTTTAAAGAATACCTGGGGTGTGATCTACTATCGATCGCGAAGCCAAAAATATAGTTCTTAGAGTTTTTGTCTGTTTGCCTGTATGTATGTCCGGGATAAACTCAAAAAGTACTGCATGGATTTACTTCAAAATTGACACGAATATTATTAAGAAGTCAGGTCAACATATAGGCTACATATTGTCACAAATGCTCTCGAAACAGAAACGCGAAAGTGCATGAGACCGAATTTGTCAGAGCACCGCGGGTCGCGATAGACGTCGAGTAATGCGGCTCATTCTAAAATGAGCCTTATGCAGTGCGGCGTAAGGGAGAACGCAAACACATCTGCACTTGTTTACAAGTTATGCGCGTTACCGCGTAGGTATAAGTAGGTACGTACTCGCGGGTGCTAGCTAACTCTCAATTTAACAGGTACTTTCTAGAATGCGTAGATTTGTGTTAATTGTGTGGTGAATAAAGTTCTGTCAAGCGTGTACTGGCATATAATTTCGAACCCCATCCCGACACGTAACAATATTATCACGCTATCACCTACGGGGAACGAGCAGTGAACCTTTATTCCTAACTCTATATGTAAGAAAAAACTATGACGCATTTTCAAAAAAAAGTCAAACCCATAACTTTAACACGAGATATAATAACAAACTTGCCGTTCCATGTTTCAGACTCCAAAAATCAAGAGGTTCATTTCTGGGATGTAGTATTGCATTGTTTAACAAAGTTCCCCAAGATCTGATTGAGCTTCCACTAACCAAATTTAAATCTCAGATTAAGAATACTCTAATGAATAAGGGCTATTATAAAGTTAATGATTATCTAAATGATCGAAATGCATGGACATAGTGTTTCTTGTAATTTGTTATTTGATGGGTATGAGTCAGTTTTTGAAACAGTAATATGGTACCTATCTAATGCCGCTTCCTATATACTAAATATAAAATTTATTGTAACTATATATCTATATCCTTAATAATGTAATGGAAGGTGACTTCAGATGTATCTCTGAAATCATTTTTCAACTTGACGACTCTGTATATATCAATACAGGGAGAAAAAAGCAGCCCTTGCTGAGTTTCTTGCCGGTTCTTCTCAGTACAAGGTCTCCCGCCGTAGTTTTGCGAACCGATGGCGTAGCTTCTTGACCTTCACAAGTGCTTGTAACAGCCTAGACTGAATAAATGACTTTTCATTTCATTTCATTTCACTCCACGCGTACAAAGTCTGGGGCGGCCGCTAGTAATGAAAATTGAAATACTTATTATTTTCGTATTTATGAATAATAATACCTATATTATTAAACCCAAGACTTTACAACATAAAACGTTATTCGGATTCTCTAATTTTGATATCAGTAGTGGTCAATAATTTCTCCGTTAGTAGGATCTTTAATTAAAAGATTAATACTTATTACGCAGCTAGGGACGTAAAATCTCGACCAAAGTAATTAAGTTTTCAGTGCCCGAACCTGAGAGGTTACAAATACCTATCAAAAGGCCATCCTTGTAAAATGGGAAAGTAAAACCTCTCTAGCACAATCAAAAGAAGTCTCTAGTAAGGAAACTCTGTTTCTTAGATTACTCTAGGCAATGGAAGTTTATGAGAAACTTTTTCACGACATTGGCCAGACTCAATTCTAGGAAGTTGATAAAATTCTTAATTCAATATCGTTTATTCAGTCTAGGCTGTTACAAGCACTTGTGACAGACTTGTGTACGACACAGCAATCAATCAAAATGCAGGTAAACAATTAATGTATATTTAATAATTATGTAATGAAAAGTGACTTCATGAATCACCTCTGAAGTCATTTTTCAATTTGACGACTCTGTAATTAATAAAACAGGGAGAAAAAAACAGCCCTTGCTGAGTTTCTTGCCGGTTCTTCTCAGTACAAGGTCTCCCGCCGTAGATTTACGAACCGATGGCGTAGCTTCTAGACATTCATATGTGCTTGTAACAGCCTAAACTGAATAAATGATTTTGATTATGATTGATTATGATTATGATTATTATGTGAATATCGAAAAGCTACGCCATCGGTTCGCAAATCTACGGCGGGAGACCTTGTACTGAGAAGAACCGGCAAGAAACTCAGCAAGGGCTGTTTTTTTCTCCCTGTATTATATACAGCGTCGTCAAATTGAAAAATTACTTCAATGTGAGGTAACTCATAAAGTCACTTTCCATTACAAATGCAAATAATATAAAAATTATGAGTATAAATTAAAAAAATATATAAAAAACTGGTTTAACAAAGTTTAGGAATGCCGTGTCCTATTATTTAGGCAAAAAAATGAACTATTAAAGTTTAGTACAACGATTAATAGTACCCAATGTAGCAAGAGCAGACTCATCTCCGCTGGCAGCACTCGTTCACGAGCATGACGCATGAACCAGCCATCGCTTCGCTCAACCATTTTTTTGGGAACGCAACGACCCGCCTCACACGACACCACCGAAGAGTATTTAAGAGAGCATGACTACTCATAACAACACATGGATACTATGTTACAAAAATGGAAAAAAATATATAAGTAAGTACCAGTGTACGGTTCAATAAACCGCACAATATAATTATTGCACATTTTATATTTTGCAGCATTGCATTCTTACTTTGGTGTGTCGAATCTAGAACGCGACGCATCAGTCTACGTTTCATCCGCGACTCATAAACTCCATACACTATTTCATTAGTCAAATAAGTTTCGTGTGCCAATAAACGGTATCTCTGTAAAATCCATTTTCTTTTCTTGTACGTACACACATCCCGTACAAAATGGTCCTTCGAGACTCCGAAGGCGGGACCAAATTTGTGTGATCAAGTGCTTGGTTAAGCCGTGTGAGTGTTTGAAATCAGGACACCACTCTGCCACGTCGAGTTACGTGAGTCACAAGTCCGGTCTTTGGTGAGTTATCTATTGCTTTCAAGTTATTTTACAAACATGGAAGAACTTTTGAGTAATCAGAACCGCATCATGGAAACTATGAACACTCTTCTCGTTAATTTCAAGAAAGTTGGGTCCGAGCGCAAAACTGAAAAACTGTACATGATATTCTTTAAGATCCTAGTGACATTGAAGTGGTCGAACGTGACAGAAGGAAGTTTATGCGACTCCTCCATCACGAATGTAGGCACGGCATCTGGATCAAATTCCTTCAGCAGGGTGAAGATGTCCTGCTGACTTTTCTGGGTTCCATGCCTCCGGAGAGATGGCATCTAATCCGTCTTGCTAACGGACCTGAACAGCAATGCCTTGCTACTACAAACCGCCTTCTTTTTGGAGTCCTATTTACAGACCTGCAGGATTCTGATCCCGTCCATTGTATCTATGGCGGTTTGAATGAACGCCAACAAATCTTTAGCTATGCGTTATGGGAACCTATTGCACGCACGACGGCAGTTATCGAGTGAGACACGAATAAGATTCTCACAGTATAGGCCGTCGTATACCATATAAGGTATACAATCATCATCATCATCACCAGCCTATAACTGTCCCCACTGCTGGGGCACATGCATGGAATGGGGAGATTGGGCCATAATCCACCACGCGGGCCCAGTGCGGATTAACGTGCCTTCCGAAGCACTGAGGAGCTCGAGATAGTAAATTTTTGGTCACCCATCCATTGACCGACCACTGCGAACGTTGCTTAACTTCAACGATCGCAGCCGAGCTCCTGCACAATATGTTTCGAAATTTGAAATGGATCCGAAAAGATGGCCTACTTTCGCTGCCATTTCAGTATGGTAACCTAATATTTGTGAGTAGGCTCAATAAAATTTGAAGTGAGATACTCGACGCGGGCGTGATAAAAATTTAAAAACGTAGTCGTTATTCTCTGCTACGGCCGGTGCGGCGTCAAATGATATTTCTCGGCGAAACAACATCACACGGACGAGGCCAAATTTTGAATGCGAACGTTCCACCGGCAGAAGAAGTTACTTCGCCAACAAATTCTTGAATATATTAAGTTTATCTCGAGACTGGGAGATTTGTGAGCCCGAGCTAAGTTTCGTATAAATCCTTAATGCTTACTTCGCATTTATTTGTCGATGCAAAAGAGTTGAAGTGATTTTATTTTATTTCTCTGAAAGGTTGTCAGATTCAAAGAATGATTGACACATTATAGAGAGAGCTGTTCGCGCCGTATACAATTTAAAGGCAAGAGAATCCCTTAGAGAAAATTTTAAATAAAATAATATTTGAACACTGGCGTCGCATAACATTTATGAAAATTTAATATTGGTATGTAAGAAAAAACTACGATGCATTTGTAAAAAAAGTCAAACCCATAACTTTAACACGAGATTTAAGAACAAGCTTGCCGTTCAATGTTTCAGACTCCAAATATCAAGAGGTTCATTTCTGGATTGTAGTATTGTATTGTTTAATAAAGTTCCCCAAGATCTGATTGAGCCTCCAATGACCAAATTTAAATCTCAGATCAAGAATACTCTTATGAATAAGGGCTAATATAAAGTTGATGATTATCTAAATGATTGTAATGCATGGACATAATGTTTCTTGTAATTTGATATTTGATGGGTATTAGTCATTTTTCATAACAGTAATATTGTACCTATCTAATGCCGCTTCCTATATACTAAATAAAATGTTAACTATAAAAATTTTTGTAACTATATATTTATATTCTAAATGATGTAATGAAAGGTGACTTTAGAAGTATCTCTGAAGTCATTTTTCAACTTGACGACTCTGTATATAACAATACAGGGAGAAAAAAACAGCCCTTGCTGAGTTTCTTGCCGGTTCTTCTCAGTACAAGGTCTCCCGCCGTAGTTTTGCGAACCGATGGTGTAGCTTCTTGACCTTCACAAGTGCTTGTAACAGCCTAGACTGAATAAATGACTTTGCATTTCATTTTCATTTTAGTTCATTTAATAAAGGAACATGGTAAATCTACAGAAATTTTAAACCGAAACTTTAATTAACTACTTTCATTTAGAGCAAAGTTATTACTGTTCAGGATTTTTGTTACAAAAGGAACTTTGAACAAATTCAAAAGACTTTTGAGTACAAAGTCGAGTCGAGTTAATCCAATACAAGCTTTTAAGTTACAAACTTTTAGTCCAACAAAACGTAATATAAAATAGTCAATCCAAGATTTTACACACCGAATACAAAATTATGAGTACGTTTACGACATCCAGACGAGATACACGTCATTTTGATTACACAAAGGAATGATTGACTGATTAAGGAAATATTTTGATTAGAAAAACGTAACTTTTTGTAGCAGTTGTGATTTCGTATTAGACTCAAGAAGTAAGTGCTGATCGAACAAAACTTAGCAGCTTTCTAATTTTAATCTCAAATATTAAGATAACTACTTAAATATCAAATTAGTTTGCATCAACCTTAAAAAGGAGTTGCTAAATTGCTAAGTCAATTCCAAAAACAGTGATTAACTAAAATTGAACATGGATTCTCTTAAAATAATTTCTCAACGTGGACATTGAGCAATAACAATGTTTAAATCTAAAGAAAAGTTTATTAGAAAAAAAATCCACGCGGACCAGGCAGCGGACGGGA
Source organism: Chilo suppressalis (assembly GCA_902850365.2). Classification (NCBI taxonomy): domain Eukaryota; kingdom Metazoa; phylum Arthropoda; class Insecta; order Lepidoptera; family Crambidae; genus Chilo; species Chilo suppressalis. The sequence continues at coordinate 571,585 of OU963896.1, read as the reverse complement.
CTCGAACCCGCATCCTTCGCAATCCGGGCGAATGCACTGACCATTATGCTACCACGGCCCTATTAGCCGCGTCGAAATTTTTTTTCCTAGCCTTAGGCTGCAAGGCAGCGCCATCTCTTCACATTGTAGGCAACCCACAATGTCAAATGAATACTTTTTCAAGTATTAAACATTTGAAAGAAGAAATAGCAATTATAGTTATGATTTTTTTTTTTAAGCATTTAACTGCTAGATGTTTAAATCTAAAGAAAAGTTTACTAGAAAAAAATCCACGCGGTCCAGGCAGCGGACGGGACTCGAACCCGCATCCTTCGCAATCCGGGCGAATGCACTGACCATTATGCTACCACGGCCCTCTTAGCCGCGTCGAAATTTTCCTAGCCTTAGGCTGCAAGGCAGCGCCATCTCTTCGCATTGTAGGCAACCCACAATGTCAAATGAATACTTTTTCAAGTATTAAACATTTGAAAGAAGAAATAGCAATTATAGTTATGATTTTTTCTTTTTTTTTTTAAGCATTTAACTGCTAGACGTTTAAATCTAAAGAAAAGTTTACTAGAAAAAAGATTTAAACATCTAGCAGTTAAATGCTTAAAAAAAAAATCATAAATAACAATGTTTTTTACTTTTGCGTATTAAAAATAAATAAATATACCATTAACGTAAGTTGAAATACCTACTGCAGCACGTTTCAATGCCTGTTAATTCATATCTTACGATTTTGAAGATGTTGCAAACCAAAATTCCCTTTAGACGATAAGCGACTTTAACTTTTTGCTACCACCTTTAATGTCTCTCTCTGGTCGGACTGAGGATCGTGGTCAGCATGCTAGTTGCATCTGGAATGGATGATCTGCCTCCACCGGTTTCTGTCCAGCGCGTCTCTCACAACCGTATAAAATTTGGACGACGACGTTTCTTTTATTTGATCTGTCCATCTAGTTGGTGAACGACCGCGCGATCGTTTGCCTTCGGTGTTCCCAACAACAATCAATTTTTCCAAATTGCCGTCATCCCTGCGCATTTTTGTACCTTTAATGTGCTTAAGCTTTAATAAATTGAATTCTATACAACACCATCGAACTACTTATTATTAATTTTATAAAGTAGCTAAGTAAAATATTGTCGCTGCGAGAAAGTCCCAGTACTTTGTTAGCCTCTTATTAGAATTGTACCTAGTTCGCTTACAAAGTTCCACTGAAGGACGCTGGCCGGCTGACATAGTATCGGCTCTGAAATCTAATTGGTCTAGATTCTGCTACAATACCTTCCTGTCCTACCCGCAAATCGACTGAAGTCTGTCATCAACAGAATATGCTATTTTCTGTATCTATGATTTTCTTTTCTTACTTTTTGCTTTCCGCCTAATAATCTTAGTATTATTTTGAAAGAAAACGTTTTATTAAAAATCTAAAATACATTTTGGTTGCATTTATAGCGGATTATCGCTGTATTAAATTGAGGGTTGGTTTCTGGGGGTTGATTGACAGGGGGTTTCTTAAATCAAAAAAAACTGGTACTCTGTTTCCACAGATCGCTGTGGCCCAATTTACTCGCAATTTTGAACCTTATTCATCTATCATAAGTAAATACATAAAATAATTTCGTCAGCACGATTTAGAAAATAAACCCGAACATTTTATTAGCACCATCTTTCGTAACCAAATGGTACTAAATACATATTAAACCCAAAATAAACTAAACATTGTTTAAGGTTGAACAAATGTTTATTGGACAACAATCTTGTAATGGTATTGTGTCCACATGTACTCGAAATAAAGAAAAGACAATTTAAATAATTAAGATCTCCCGCTGTCTGATTACTAATTAATATCTACTGAAGCAGTCCGAAAAGGCTGTGAGAGTGTTTGTAGCGCGGCGAGACGCTCAGAATAGCAATATAATTTTCTTACTTATTAACTCAGCTAATACCGTTTACCGCGTCGTTGGTAATTAAAAATCGTTGAAAATGGAAAATAAATATGTTCCAAAAATATGTATTTCCAAAAATTGTTTTTGGAAATTTAAATTTGTTAGTAGCGTTTAATTTAGAGGCTCGTGTGCGTCGCCCGCAGCAGGCGCATACCCGTAACTCTCATCCACACATTGGATACACTGCCCTGTTTATTTAACTTTATGGTAGCATAAAAATTATTAAAATTAAGCTTCGAAAGAACGTTGCCCGTTTAATAAACCTTAAACATTACCCTCGATTAACAATATCCTTTAGTACAATATATGAAAGCTAAGGTAATTTTTATATTTCTACCCCCATCTAACACCAACAATCGGAAAATAATCACGCGATCTATACATCCCTCTCATTCCAGTGCTTCTATTGTTTAGATACATGGTTTGAAAATTTGACCAATAATAATTTTTACTTATCTAACGGTTTCAGACATAAGACATTTTAAATGCCAACTTTACTTGAGCAAGCACTTAGGATATCTATATGTATATCTAAAACTCAAAGGTGACTGACTGACATAGTGATCTATCAACGCACACCCCAAACAACTGGACGGATCGGACTGAAATTTGGCATGCAGGTAGATGTTATGACGTAGGTATCCGCTAAGAAAGGATTTTGATCAATTCTACCCCCAAGGGGATAAAATAGGGAATGAAAGTTTGTTTGTTTGTCAATTTTAAACCGACCGGGCTGAGACTTGATGCAGGTATAAGAAGAATCATAGATGAATGTCATTGTGTATGATACAAGCCTGAGAACAAAAACTGTAGTCTACACTTCAGCTCTACACCGAAGTGAAGCGAAGGCGGGCCGCTAGTATTGAATAAAGTAAATAAATAGAAATTGAAAAAACTTATTCACATGAGAGTTCTTGCTTTCGATGAGGCGACAAAATTTGAAATAAACTCTTATAAAAAAGGTATTTCGACAAAAATGACACATAGGAGATTTTGAAGTCGCAAAGACGATATCCAGTCATATGTCAGTTTTTTTATGTTAAAAGTGTGGCAAACAAGCATATGGCTCGCGTGCGGCCTCCATAGCCATTACCAGGGCTTGAAACCGGTTTCGAAAATACCGGTAAATAAAGGTTAATACCGGTTTTTAGTAAAGGTTTCGTTCGGAGCGCGTCCGATATGAAAGCTGTACCTAAAACCTTAATAAACCGGTTCATTCCAGAGCGACACGTGCACGCGTCGGCATTGCTTGAAGTTTGTTTTGTTTGAACTAATCAAGCCACAACTTGTTAATGCTCAGAGATTGATGCATTTATTGACACGTTTGCTACACGGACACGGAGCAGACACAAAGGTGTACGGTCCGGAACCTTTGCTGCCCATACCTCAGGCCCAAATTAAAACGTGGCTGCGTGAAATAACTCAGAAGGATGCCGGCAAACGAAAGACGCGGTTCCGGCGGTAAATTAAAGTTTTGCCCTCCCTGACTAGTCATTGTCCCCTAAACAAACACCTATATACAATAGGAGTTACAGACAGCCCCCTATGCAGAGGATGCATGGAGGCAGAAGAAACGCCACAGCATGTCATCATGGAATGCAGGAGTGTGACCGACCAACGGGCACGACTTCTCCAGTCACCAGAATCGTTTCCGGAAGCTTGCAGCAGTCTACCAAGGCTGCTTTCCTTCTGGACCGATATAGGCTGGCTGGAGTAAACGGGAATGTTTTTGAGACACGCACAATCGTCCAATAATTAGGACTAAGTGCGGAAACCGCCCTGAAGAACTAACTAACTGACACGTTTGCTAGCGTCTAGTGAGTCAAGTTATTCATTTTGTAGTTGTGTACTGACACACTACTTCACTCACTCGCTCTGTAGTTGGAAAGAAACTGACATAAAATCATTATAAATTTGAATTGAAACTTCGAAGGTGATGCCGTCAGTAAGAGCGAAATGAAACCCTTTAAAAACTTCTAAATTGATTCAAAACCTATTTGATTTCGCTTTTTAGGAAAACCGGTTTTTATAAGGTTAAGGTACAGCCAAATCTAAATAAAACGCTCCTAATGTACTTGATGCTGATTCAGGTTTGAAAATTAACCGATAAACAAGCTCTGGCCATTACCCTAACCCCATCTTCTACCCCGTGGAGCAATGAAACCCTATTCACCGACAGAAACTCGACACCACCAAAGTTGTCAGTTCCAATGAACATTAGTAATTCACTTGTTTTCGGTTTCCGACGTTTCCAGGAATATTTCAGAATGTTTCAAAATTATTCCCTTAAATTTATAATCACTGAGAATTCAGATGAAATCCTCGACTAGCCCTTTAAATATGTAGCGTTTCTTGAACCATTTATGGCGTAGGGAACGAAATAAGGGTTTGTATTATTGTGATCCATCTTTTTAGATAAACCAATTTTAAAGACAATTTTTTTAAGGAGCTCGATGGCGCTAGTGGTTAGCGCGTTCGGCTTGCAGTCGTTGAAGTTGAGCAACTTTCGCAGTGGTCGGTCATTAGATAGGAGACCAAAAATTTACTATCTCGAGCTCCTCCGTGCTTCGGAAGGCACGTTAAGCCGTTGGTCCCGGCTGCATCTGCACTCGTTAGCCCGCGTGGTGGGTCATGGCCAATCTCTCCAATCCATCCATAGGGAAGGCCTGTGCCCCAGCAGTGGGGACATTAATAGGCTGATGATGAATTTTGAAGACCACTTAGTGCACCGACAGCGTTCCTGCATTTTGTTCTAAGTTCTTCTTAGTACTCCATTTAACTAACAAGAAGTATTATTATTATTCCAGATTTTTGGGGCTATTTAGTCCTAATGGGACTGTAGTCACTACGACCTATAAGATCTATTGTGACTAGGGTTACCATCCGTAAGGATTAGTCCGGACATGTTCGGACTTCTAGACTGTAGTCCGAACTTTGACTGGACCTTTAAATTGTTCGGATTTTTTAAATTACATTGAATATGAATAATAAAAGTACATATTGATTTAAATACCATACCATTGTAACTAAGTGAGTAATGGTACCATTTTAGAGCTAAGTCTCTTTAACAATTTATCAATATGTGGGCCCCATTGAAGCTTAGAATCTACAGTTATCCCTAAGAATACTGTGGTGTCTACAAGGCCCACATTCCTATCCACACACTGGTTTCTACCTGTTTATTTATAATACAAATTTCATACATTTCGTTTTTCCTTCATTAAGTAATAAATTATTATCATTGAACCAGTGGACTACCTTAGAGATACAACTGTTTACGTCGTCAATAACTGTTTCCTTGCGTTTGAGTTTAAACAAAAGTGATGTATTATCCGCGAACAATACTATCTCATGGTTATCTCTTGCATAGTAAGGTAAGTCATTAATATAAATTAAAAATAAGAAAGGACAAAGGATTGAGCCCCCATCTTTACCGGCGAATCTGGAGGCTAATTGCCATTAATGTGAACCCTCTGAATCCTATCCCTCAGGTATGATTCAATAAGATATAGATCGGTATCTCTAAATCCATAGTGGTGGAGTTTCCTGAGTATTGTTTCATGAAAGACGCAATCAAAAGCCTTTTACAAGTCGCAAAACACACCTGGAGTGTCCCGCGAGTTCTCCCAGGCGTTAAAAATTTGTTTGTATAAGTTCAACAAAAAGTGGCAAAAGGTCTGGACTTTTTTCCAAATGTCAGGGTTTTGTCAGGACGATTTTATTTATTTTTAAGCATTTAACTGCTAGATGTTTAAATCTAAAGAAAAGTTTACTAGAAAAAAATCCACGCGCAAAAAATCATTTTTTTTTCTAGTAAACTTTTCTTTAGATTTAGACATCTAGCAGTTAAATGCCTAAAAATAAATAAAATCATAACTATAATTACTATTTCTTCTTTCAAATGTTCAATACTTGAAAAAGTATAGTGGGTTACCTACAATGCGAAGAGATGGTGCTGCCTTGCAGCTTAAGGCTAGGAAAATTTCGACGCGGCTAATAGGGCCGTGGTAGCATAAATTTTTGTCAGGACTTTTGAAATTCCTAAATGGTAACCCTACGTAACTCGCCACCAAGTTAAAGTATCTCTTTTAAGTTGACAACTTCCAAGAATCGCAGAACGTTTCTAACTTTTAGAGATTTGATTTCCTCTGGATGTATTATAATATGTCGTTCCAGATAAATACTACGTTTGTGGATAAGAAGCCTGTATTCAGATATCTGATCTGAATCTGGGCTTCTTATCCACTAAATACCAAGTGTTCGATAGCTTAATGTCTTCTATATGTGGATTTCTCAATAAAAATCGGATTTCAGATTATAGAATATTATTCATAGTAAAATACAGATCTATTAAAATTATGTGCGAACGTTGTCTTTTTTGAATTCGAATCCAAGAGGGAGAGTGAATCTATATAAATCAAAATGAGTGAATGTAGTAACGAATGGGTACGAAATGAATGTATGAATGGACGATGACGATGGACCGATTGCAGTTTCTCTCTTCGAAGGATAGATGGCGTTAACATACCGCCGGCCTTGGAAAATTTAGTTTCCAACAAGATCACGCGTTCGTATTCTCGCAGACTTCTTCATCAGGATGCCGAGGAAGAGGACAAAGCTTCGAAAATGTCCTTTGTATATTTCCTGCTGCCGTCCGTATTTCAGCCGCTCGAGATATGCCGTCTGTGCCAGGGTAGACTCTCATGATTCTGCCAAGCCGCCATCTCAATGGTGGTAAATTGTCCTCCTTTATCAACACCAACATATTTTCACGAAGATCAGGAGCAGCGGACTTCCACTTGGTACGGGTCTGCATTTCTGAAATATACTCCGCAGTCGCAGTAAAGTGTTGTCGCATCTGTTCGATTATGTCGTAGCGGAGAAGGCGTCCAGGAATAGCCGTCGTCAGGTCTTCGCAAGCTGGAGCGGTCAGAGGCCTTCCTATGAGGAAATGCGCAGGGGTAAGGGGAGTATAGTCGCTGGGATCTGAGGAAAGAGGTGACATAGGCCTGCTGTTTAGCACGGCTTCAATTGAAGTTAAAACAGTTGTGAGTTCCTCAAATGTCAATCTAGCATCCCCCACAATTCGTCGAAGGTGATGCTTGCACGACTTGATTCCAGATTCCCACAAACCACCAAAATGAGGACTATAAGGATAAATAAGTTTGAATTTAATATTTTCATTATTTGCAAAATCAACAATGTTATCAGAGCAATTATTGATAAATTTATTTATTTCTTTCTCTGCCCCGACAAAATTCATTCAGATAATAATGAATTTCAATCGGTTTACCGCGGTGAGCAATAAATCGTTTCAAAGCCAATATATAATCAGCAGATGACAGACTGCTAACTAGTTCTAAATGAACCGCACGCGTCACGAAACAAACGAATAAACAAATGTAACCCTTAATTAATTGACAACCCCGGCCTCTACGGTTCATGATCGAAACAGGACCTGCATAGTCTACACCACAGTACATAAACGGATGACCAGGATGCAAACGCTGAGGAGGTAAGTTACCCATGATCGGTGTCAAAATGTTACCCTTCATTCGTGTACATGTAACACACTGTCTAACAACCTTTCTGGCGAGATTTCGACCACCTAATGGCCACCAAGATTCTCGAACAGAACTTAGTAATAACTGTGGGCCCGCGTGGAGCAGTCGTATATGCTGATCGCGAAACAACAACAACAACGTAAAACGATGCTTACTACAAAGTAATATCGGGTGCTTCTTATCATAACTAATAAAATCATTCGCATTAGACAATCTTCCACCTACTCTTATAATTTTATTCGAATCTAAAAATATGTTAATTCCAGATACTATTACGCTTAACAGGTACAGAAAGATTATTTATTAACGTAGAATATTCCGATGGAAACATTTGTTTTTGTGCGACAAACCTAAGCGTGCAGTCGGCCGCGCGGAGCTCATTAACTGATAGTAAACCGGTTCGGCGCGATCGCTTACTCCTTGGGCTCGGGCATTGTACACAAATCTAAGGACGTATGCTATTGTTCTTTTCATTCTACTAAAAATCGAATACCTATCAAAGTTTAATAACATGCATGTGTCAACTATAATAGATAAGGAAATTGTTTGCGACTTCAAATCTTTGATTCGACTCATATGACTCAGGTCAAAATATTCCCTCATAAATTCATTACAAAGCTTTCTATAATGAGCAAAATACTTACTACTACTACGTTCTACTTTACGTTCTAAATTTTTAAATCGATTTTCTGCCGTTTTTAACGAGTCACCGAGAAATTCAGCTGACTCCTTTAATGGGACATATACACAAAACCTATCGTACTCGTCACGTGTGGTTGTGTTACGAAAAATCTCCTCGCATTTACGCTCATCAATTGAGAGTATGTTGGTTGATTGGGGTATTTCCTCAATCTCCCAAAATCGCTTTAATTGTATGTCTAACGAATCTAAATTAACATTAGTGTAGTTACACTGTACTGCCTGGTACCTCGAGTCGCCATGGAAACTGCCCGATATTAACCACCCTAATTTAGAGCTATGTAAATATGGCCCTTGTGGTAATCGAATTTTTTCTCCATCTAACAACTCCCAAAACCTATCCGCCCCTATCGGAACATCGATGTCTGACGGTACATTGAAGGTGGGATCGGCTAGAAATATATTCTCCGGTAAAGGAGAATGCTCATGGATGTATGGACCGCCGTACAATGGTTGCATCAATACCAAACAAATGTTAAATGATCGTTTAATATTCAAATTAGTATGGCAAATTGGAATTTTGAAAATAAAAACAGGGGTTTTAATGTTATTGTAAAAAATGTGACATAACCTCAAATCCTTAATAACTCCTATTTAAAGTTGGTTTACAGCTATTTTGGGTACTTTTTTATTCTGTTATTTTTGATCAACTTGAGTCTTTCACTGTTTTTCCAACCTACTGCATAGATTTTCATGACAACACAGATTTCAGTGAAGGCAGATTTACGTATAGGTAAATAAAAACATTAATATAGGACACTTTTTATTAGATTACATATATTAATTGTACACATTATATTTGAATTACCAGTATATTTCAAATCAACATAATCTTCATAGAAAAAATAATCTAAATAAGGCGCCAGAGCAGTAACATCATTGTAACGACCCCAACTTAAAAACTGAACTACAGTTATTATGTGGTCCAAACAGCCCACAGGTTGTTTACCAACGAGACAGCTGCAATAATTACCTTTTATAGCCTAATGTGTCTGCCAAAGCAGCATCTCTACTGATAAGTAAATATGAGTTATATGTACGCTGCTTAAGTGTCAGGAATTAATCCTACCTCTTAATAATTATTTAGACCTAAAACAAGAGGAATATCATCTACAAACAAACAAATTCAAACAATTTGTAGCTTTTGTCTTACAACGTTCTAATGTAGCTCCTGGATTATTGAGAAGAGTGGCCAATCTTTCGTTGTTATCAGCAGTTCTTAATTTAACTAAATAAATACAAAAGGCTATAGAAGCGTTTGGCACTTGTTCTGCTAGATTGGTATACAGTTGAGCAAATTATAAAACTGTTCAGAGTTCATACCAAGTCAATAATGACATAAATGAGGAGACATAATTGAAACATTAGAAAAATCTAATTAGTAATTGGCTGATCGCTGTATCATAATCATTATATTATAAAACTGTGTGCCAGTAAAATCTCTTAATTAAGGTGTTAATTCATTCCATGAACCATAATTCAAATAGTGATGACAAACACATGCACCAGCTGGTATGCACAATTTATTATTATACAATAAGAGATCCCTGATGGTAGATGAAATAAGAGGACATTCAGGCTCTAAACAATTTGCAAATACACAGGAGAGTTAGCAGCATGTATGATGATGATGATACAATTTTTAGAGTCACTTGTTGAACTGCTTCTAGTCTTGGTTGTGGCAGAGGAGGTGGCACAGGTATAGAATGATTGCCACTTAATGTAGTATCTCCAAGAGTTAGGCGATTTGAGTCATGTTGTTGTTGCCTTTGTACTTGTTGAATCTCCAACGTGCAGCACATACATGTTCCATTCTTGAGATCTAAAAAGATAACATTAATAAAAAATGAATAATTAATATAGAAAATTCCTTTCTGTTTATTTTAAGGAATTTCTGTATTCTCTCATCATCTATTACCTGTCTAGTGATAACAAAACAAATAAAATAAAATCTAAATGTTACCATGACTACTACAAACATCTTAGTTCTGGATTTGTAATTAAGTATGATATGCAATAATAATACACAGTAATAATAGTTTTGTCATAAGATTGTGATAGTAAATGATTCCTAACCTAAGTATCTAGAACTGTTATTACTTTTTTAAGAAGTCAAACAAAACAGTTAATATATATTTCATACAGTTAGTTGCACATGACATTAGACAAACAATATTAGCTCACCTGAGTAGGATTTATCCATGACTGTAATATGTTGAGGGCTAAACTGTTCTTCTACAAAAAAAAATTAAGTATCACCTCTTGGGCCCTGGAAATACAGTTTTACAATACACTGGTTTAGCCAGTCAAATAGTCTAATCGTCATCGATTCCTCATTTGAAGTAGAATGCGTGAGTAGAAAACACTACAAACACACATACGGTAAATAAACGTCCTGTCGTGAATGCACTGTTTTTTTCCTGAAAACGTCTTGCCTGTCTTAACAACTCAGAAAAAAAACGTTTGATACGTTCACACGCAATCATTATCACTTCACAATTTATGTAAAAAACTCAATCAACACAAAAATAGGAGTAACAACAATTGACAGTTCTCCAATCATTTGCAATAGGGTAGGGTGATGATGATCTGAAATTGAATATACGAATAATCGATGGAATACAAAAAAAAATGTTTTTGTATATAATCGATTTACGCAATGAATAGATCAAGTCAGATACAAATAAATCCAGATTCAATTAATTAATAAACAGCATAGAAATAAATATAATTACTAGTTACTACTTAGTTAATGATGAAGTCGACAGTTAGGTGAGCGCCCTCTATAAAAACAACGATTAAAGATTTCCGCGAAATTAACCTTCTTTAACATTATTAATACGTGTCGAATTGACGGAACGTGTAGCCGTGGTATTCGAAACTTAGATTCGAATACCACGGCTACACGTTCCGTCTTACCTAAGAGCATCATCATCATCGACCCATGCTCGTCCACTGCTGGACATAGGTCTCTCCTAATGCACGCCACTGCTCCCGATTTTCTGCCACTCTCATCCAGCCCACTCCAGCCAGCCTACGAATGTCATCATCCCATCTTGTCTCAGGGCGTCCCACACTACGTTTACTACCTAAGAGCATGCCTGCACAGATTAACTAGCCTCGCTTTGTCGTCATTGTCGTCCGTCCCTCTCTAACTTAGATACTTTTATGGACGTAGAACAGGACGCGGCACAAGCCAATATACAATCATTGTATTTTGCGTTCAAGAATAAGGCCTTTTGACTACGTAGGTAAGACAAAGCGCTGGGTAAGCACGTGCCTCTTTTTGTCCGACTACCTACATGCTCGACATTTTATCATTTTCATCTCTATGCTTAACACGTTACATCCAGTAAGTAGACACTACATACAGCAAGAGACGTGATAGGAAAGTATCTAGTTAAGCCAAGCGACGGGTTATTGACTATGACGTGTCATCGCAACAGTTAAGACAATAAAAACGTAAAATCACTATTAAACAATAATTAGTAACACGTGATTTATTTGCTTTTTGATGGCCCACTCATTGGTAACAAAAACAACAATCGATTATAATGTATAACTAATAGGGTACTATGGCATCACTATTTTTACGATAAATAAACAAACGTCAGATATCCGGCTCAAAATATAAACAGTACTATGACTAATATTATTTTAAAAATTATTCCCTGTTCAAAATAGCCATTCTGATAGACCATCGTACGTATAAATTAAAGAAAATAATTATCATAATAATTTTATCTTGAGGCATGAGACAAAGCTGTACCAAATATGGGCATTCTCCTTTAACATATTTATATCTATATGCGCTGTAGGCAATATAGATGTGATACATGGTATAACTATACATTTAACCTGTGTATTATATTCGCATGATTTCGATCTCAATTTAATTTCGCATACTTGATTTGAGTTGGTAAGCGATTGGCCAACTCCACAAATACGAACAGTGGACTGTAAAACTGTAATATTTAATCGTTTACATAATTTTTCTGTAATAAAAGAATGCTGATGCTGATGATTGTGGGAACAATCAAGCAGTGCGCGTGCATAATGATAGTGATTATTAGAATCGGCAACTTCTATCACAGCTGTTGACAACAAAACCTGTTTCATGACACTCGACATGTCTTGCAAGTTATTTTCGCACCTTATTTCTTGCGTATTAAGATCTATTTTACTATGAAGTGTCGTAAAAGTAGTGGGAACGTTGCTGTCCGTCTCCAGTGCGAAACGCGTCTTTGCAGAGGATAGCACGCCCTTAGTTTCTAAATGTAGTAACCCGTTATGTCTCTGATTGCATTGTCTACAGGAACCGAACGTACATTCGGAAACAGAATGACCAGAACGTAAACAATTAGAGCATAAGTTCTTAGATTCTACGAATTTAATCCTATCTCGAATCGGCAAATTTAAGAAGCGAATACAAGTGTAAAGTGCGTGTTTTTCTTCACACATAACACAAGTGCGAGTTGGCTTATCTAGCTGCTTACTATTGCGCGTAGATACATAGCTATTAACGTGTTGTGCTTCATCAAAGTGTCTCTGATGTTGGCTACTACTATTAAATGATTTACCTTCATGTTGCTGTGACTTTGACGTGTGAACATTTTTAGTGTGGCTCACCATCTCTAACATATCAGCTCGATTTTTCAAAAATGATAGCAGGTGGTCTAACTTGAGTGCTGAATCGCCGCTGAGATCGGAAGTGATAGAACCTTTGTGATTCTCCCAATCTCTTCCAGTAAATGAATCCAATTTTGTGACAATTAAATAAATAATTAATGTGTCCCAAGTATCGGTCGGTTCACCGATAGATTTTAACGCGCGTAAATTACGATTGACGGTATCTATCAATCTTCTTATCTGCGCAGGCGATTCCGGCTGAATAGATTGTAGCGTAAACAGTGATTTTACGTGATTATGTATAAGAAGGCGATTATTGTGGAACCGTTTTACTAAAAGGTCCCAAGCGTTAATATAGTTGGTAGCAGTGAACTCTAAAGCACTAATTACTTGTAGGGCGGTACCACTCAACGATGACCTTAGGTAGTGGAACTTTTGAATAGGATCCAAATCATCACGTTTATGTATCATGGTAACGTACGAGTTTTTAAATTCCAACCACTGATCATAGGAACCGTTAAAAGACGGAAGTTTGATTTCGGGTAACTTAACGGAAACCATTCTCTGCATGTTAGATTTAGAACTAGCTTCGCTATTCTCATCCACCAACCTACATTTGGCAGCTGCTACAACACTAAAATATTGTTCTTCAAATTGCTCACGATACTCTAACTGACTAAGCAAATTAATTTCGTCTACCTTGCTTTCTATTTCAATCTGCGTTACATTAAAACTTTTTAGCAAATTTTCAAAATCCTCTATGCCTAATTGTAATTCGGTTTTATCTTTATCGCTCAATAGTTTATCGGAAATTTTATTCAAATGCTTTTCAAACATTGTCAACCGTAACTTTGAAGCAGCCCTCAATCGTTTTAGATCCGCTATGCGATCGGAACTACTTTCGCTCTTACGAGGGGATTTTGGCATTTTTAAACGATCATCGTCACTCATTTTGGTAATTTATAGAAACAAGAAAACACTTACGTGACTGGACGTCGTCAGGAATGCTCGATTGACACGATTCACACTGCAATATGAACAAAGTTGGATATTAGATAATGCACCTCGGAATGGATTAGGATCAGGATAAGAAGGTCTGACCGTTAATTCTCTAGTCTCGTCTTCCAGGTAGCCTGTAGCTCGTCTCGTCTTCTGGGTAGACCGTCTCTCGTCGACTCTCTTGAAGGCGCGAAGTCCAATTGTGATCCGGCTCGAAGGACCAAATGTTTGATAGCTTAATGTCTTCTATATGTGGATTTCTCAATAAAAATCGGATTTTAGATTATAGAATATTATTCATAGTAAAATACAGATCTATTAAAATTATGTGCGAACGTTGTCTTTTTTGAATTCGAATCCAAGAGGGAGAGTGAATCTATATAAATCAAAATGAGTGAATGTAGTAACGAATGGGTACGAAATGAATGTATGAATGGACGATGACGATGGACCGATTGCAGTTTCTCTCTTCAAAGGATAGATGGCGTTAACACAAGACACCTTGTGTTTTGGTGTTTCACGCTCCTAATTTCATATGAAATAGGTATGTGTTGAGTTTGCAATTATAATTTTGTAGTATGAGTGTTCGGCCTGATAAGGTCTATTAACTCAGCAGGAAGTTTTTGCGAATAACCTTTCCATTAGTGATATAGCGTGGTACGTAAAAGGAGTACTATTTATTTATTTATCTTTGACAAAGTTTCTACAGCGACTTTTGTGAATGTAATACAATAATATATGAATTCAATCTTAAGGCCAATTACAGAAACTTATTGTGTACACATTAAATACTAACGGCGTTACTTTGAATCAATATAACATCAATATATCATTTGACATTGTGGGTTACCTATAATGCGAAGAGATGGCGCTGCCTTGCAGCTTAAGAATGGCTAGAAGAATTTCGACGCGGTCCGTGAGGGCCGCGGTAGCATAATTGGTCAGTGCATTCGCCCGGATTGCGAAGGGTGCGGGTTCGAGTCCCGTCTGCTGCCTGGTCCGCGTGGAATTTTTTCTAGTTATATTTTCTTTAGATTTAAACATCAAGCAGTTACATGCTTTAAAAATAATAAAATTTATAACTATAATTGCTATTTCTTCTTTCAAATGTTTAATACTTGTAAAAGTATTCATTTGACATTGTGGGTTACCTATAATGCGAAGAGATGGCGCTGCCTTGCAGCTTAAGAATGGCTAGAAGAATTTCGACGCGGTCCGTGAGGGCCGCGGTAGCATAATTGGTCAGTGCATTCGCCCGGATTGCGAAGGGTGCGGGTTCGAGTCCCGTCTGCTGCCTGGTCCGCGTGGAATTTTTTCTAGTTATATTTTATTTAGATTTAAACATCAAGCAGTTACATGCTTTAAAAATAATAAAATTTATATCAATATAACATTTCATTTTACAAAAAAAAATACCTTAAAAACACTTACACACGGGTTTACAGGAATTTTTCACATGATAACTTTATGAAGTCTGGGTGTGTGTGTATGTTTGTATGTATGTGTGTGCGTGCCTCGTAATTGTAAAAAAATGATCTGTCGGGCGTGCCCCGGGCACTACATCATTCAAGCATTTCAGTTTGAGTGCTTGTAATTGTAGTGCTTGTAAATATAAATGTAGGTTTATATGCCGCTGAGGATAAAAACAAATAAATAAGATAAAAGTTTATTTTTCGATTGAGAATAAAATTGAATTTTAACATTTTAGTTTAACGAAACGTCAATGTCCAATTTTGTGTGGAAACTTGAACAGCAGCGCTACAACGGACGTAACGAGAACTAAAAATCAGTACACATTTGACAATAACATTTCGGACTCGCAAACTATTCATTTTGGATTCATTGAATATTAAATTAAAAACCCTTAAACAATCGTTATCTCAAATGACACAGAATTATAATAACTCAAAAAAACAGATAGAAGAATACATTCTGGCCTTGAAGTGTCTATCTAACACCTCCCTTCACGAAGACACACCTGTAAAGTGTCACTCTTTGGTATCGAATCAGAGCATTAATGAAGAAAATGACACTGATCCAGTATGTGAGTCCTTGATTAATAAATCTGTTCACTCAGAGACCACAATTACATGTAATTCTTTTAAGCAGAGAAACTTTCATAAGTATATGGTGTTATGTGACGAATTTGGTAAAGATCTGGGTTGCTTACTACAAAAACAGCTGGGTGAAAGTACAATTAATTATTGTTTGCCAGGTGTCACAATGCACCAATTAATGAAGAAAATATTAACTCTTGAACTTGACAAAAATACAAGTTTAATTATTTTAATTGGTAATAGAGGTAATGTTGGCAAAAATGACATTATGACTTACTATAACTCTTTGTGTTCTCTAAATGTAAATAGAATAGTTATGTATACATTTCCTTATAGTAAGAGTCTATCAAGTGAAGAAAATAATATTAGGTACAGGCTAAATTTGACATTAAGTACCATGTCTCAGTATAGTGGTCAAAAAGTACATTTAATTGATATAAATAAATTAATATATAATTTTAAAATGACAAGAGATAAATATTATCTTTCATATTACCATAAGAGACAAATAGATTCTTCGCTATTATTTTATTTTACACACATAGCCAAAAACTTGGCTAACACTACTGCTTCTATTGAGCAGCATAATTATGTGGATCAGACTTTGGAATTTGTTCCAAATACTGACATTAATTGTAATTTAAATTAGTTCGTAAGACAACAGAGGAGCTCTCTAGCTATATCATGACCAAGGAAAAGTCTAAATTTCTAAATATTGTTCACCAAAATATACAAGGCTTTTCTGGTAAAGACTTAGAACTATGCTTATTTTTAAATACAATGAATATAAACATTTTATGTATTACAGAGCACTGGCTCAGAGATTATGAATTAGTTACAGGCTTAGATAATTATACAGTTGTTAGTAGTTTTTGTAGGAAATCGGCTATCGGGGGAGGCTCTCTCATAATCTTACAGAACAATCTTAAATACGAAGAACGTACAGATATTGTTACACTTTCAGTTGAACGTAATATAGAAATATCTTGTGTGGAACTTGAAGAAATGATCATAATATGTGTATATCGGCCCCCATCTGGGAATTACACTCAATTTGAGTCTGCTATGGAAGATGCTTTCAATATAGTATGTAGATGTAATAAAGTGGTTGTTGTGTGTGGTGATTTCAATATAAACATTTTAGTTAAGTGTCCATTAGTGAGTAGGTTTCTAAACTTATTTAAATCATATAACTTGGAGCATACCTTCTTTGAGCCTACCCGCATCACACATGCATCAGCGACCTGTTTGGATAATATTTTTTGTAATAGAAATGTTTTTAATAAATCAATAATAAATTGTATTAATTCTGATCATAGCGGACAATTAGCCTCTATTGAACACCATCATGCTTCACCCAAACATGACCTAACTTGTAGACCAATTACACAAAAGGGTATAAATAAATTTCAAGATAGCGTTTATCACAAAATATCGTACTTACCAGTTTATAGTAATAATAATATTTTGTATGAAGATTTATTCAATTTAATTAAAGATAAATTTAATATAATATTCAAACGCAAAGTTATTAAATGCCATAGCTTTAAAAAGAAATTTAGTGATTGGACCACACCAGGTATTTACAAAAGTAGAAATAAGTTGTATCAATTATATGCTCTCAAGGCAACCTCATCTAATCCTAAGTTTATAGAATATGTCAAAAACTATTCAAAAACTTTTAAAAAGGTGTGTGCCATAGCAAAAGCTAACTTTTTATCAAAAAAAATTAGTCTTTCCGATACTAAAATAAAGACAACTTGGAATATAATTAATAATGAAACTGGAAGAAATAAATTTAATGAACACACATATTCTTTAAAAATAGACAATAAGATTATTGGGACAGATGATGCCGTTGCAAACACTTTTGAAAATTTCTTTTCTAGTGCACCATTTGAAACAACTAGAAATCTTAATTCTTGTTCTAGGTTAGCAATGACCCTCCTTGAGTCAAGTGTTGATAAGTGCAGTAATGATTTTCATTTTAGACATATCAGTAGTGACTGTATTATAAAAACTTTTAACTCAATTAAAATTAAAAAGACAGAGGATTATTGGGGAATATCAACATATATAATAAAACCGATTATCACTGTTATTGCGCCACAACTGGCCATTATATTTAACAAATGTATTGATGAGGGAGTGTTTCCAGATCTAATGAAATGTTCTAAAGTTATCCCTCTCTTTAAGGCTGGTGACAAATCAGAGCCCAGCAATTTTAGGCCTATATCTGTATTACCAGCGCTAAGTAAAGTATTTGAGAAAATAATTTATAACCAATTACTAGCACACTTTTCTATAAATAAGCTATTTCATTTAAAATAGTTTGGTTTCACTAGAGGCAAAAGTACTACTGATGCTGGAACTGCACTTCTCAAACACATCTTTGATATATGGGAGAGTAAGCACGATGCTATTGGCATTTTTTGCGACTTATCAAAGGCGTTTGACTGCGTTAGCCATGAAACATTGTTAAATAAAATGAAGCATTATGGTGTATCAAATATTTCACTAAGTCTGATACAGTCTTATCTTTCTGCTAGGATTCAGAAAGTAGTTATAAATGAAGCTGAGTCTACAGGAGCACCCATTTCTATGGGCGTGCCCCAGGGTTCAATATTGGGCCCATTGCTTTTCCTTATTTATATCAATGACCTTCCTCACTTTACAAGAGATTTGTGTGAGACAGTACTATTTGCTGATGACACCTCTTTATTGTTTAAAGCTAGAAGAGGAAATGATTGTTATGACGAAGTAAATTGTGCTCTCTCTGAAGTCCTTTACTGGTTTACGGTAAATAATTTAAAACTTAACTCCAGTAAAACAAAATGCATTAAGTTTACTCTACCTAATGTGAGGCAGGTTAATACTAGTATAAAAATAAATGACCAGCCTGTGGAGTTAGTGGATTTTACAAAGTTTCTGGGTATTACTTTAGACTCTCGTCTGCAATGGGATCCTCATATTGATGCCTTGTCAAGTAGATTGAGCTCTGCAGCTTTCGCTGTTAAAAAGATAAGACTCTTAACTGATGGGGAAACGGCAAGATAAGTTTACTTTGGTTACTTTCACAGTGTTATGTCATATGGCCTTTTGGTGTGGGGCTCAGCCGCTAATATCGAAAGTATTTTCATACTGCAAAAGAGAGCTGTTCACGCCATATACAATTTAAAGGCAAGAGAATCCCTTAGAGAAAAATTTAAAGAAATTAATATTTTAACACTGGCGTCGCAATACATTTATGAAAATTTAATATATGTAAGAAAAAACTATGATGAATTTGCAAAAAAAAGTCAAACCCATAACTTTAACACGAGATTTAAGAACAAGCTTGCCGTTCCATGTTTCAGACTCCAAAAATCAAGAGGTTCATTTCTGGGATGTAGTATTGCATTGTTTAACAAAGTTCCCCAAGATCTGATTGAGCTTCCACTGACTAAATTTAAATCTCAGATCAAAAATACTCTTATGAATAAGGGCTATTATAAAGTTGATGATTATCTAAATGATCGTAATGCATGGACATAGTGTTTCTTATAATTTGATATTAAATGGGTATTACTCATTTTTCATAACAGTAATATTGTACCTATCTAATGCCGCTTCCTATATACTACTTAAAATGTTAACTATAAAATTAATTGTAACTATTTATATTCTAGATGATGTAATGGAAAGTGACTTCAGACGTATTTCTGAAGTAATTTTTCAAATTGACGACACTGTATATAACAATACAGGGAGAAAAAAACAGCCCTTGCTGAGTTTCTTGCCGGTTCTTCTCAGTACAAGGTCTCCCGCCGTAGTTTTGCGAACCGATGGCGTAGCTTCTTGACCTTCACAAGTGCTTGTAACAGCCTAGACTGAATAAATGACATTTCATTTCATTTCATTTCATTCAAACTCGATATTGGTTCGTGCTAGGGGTACTGATCTTAACTTGAAGACTGACTTACAAAGAAGTTATTAAAGCGTTCAACAACAGCTAAAATTATTTTCAAAAAATCAAAAATCTGTGATGCGTGCCCTCTATAATTAGGTGATTGAGTAACAATCTTTCAAAAAAAGCAAACTTTAAAATTTATAATATTGCTGTTAAAGTTTGTTTATGTTAAAGATGATTTTCATGAAACCACGAAACTATAATTTTCGTTTATATTTGTAATGTTCTTCTGTATAGATACAGTTTACTTTGCGAAGCGTCGTTCAGGATTGAAACTTAGAAGAACAGCTGTCAAAAGTATAAAAACCTTTGTGATCAAAACAAAGGGGCTCTCAGAAGAATTTTCATTAAAACCTTGGGTAGGTAGGTACTCGGAAACTATTTTCTTTCAACTCGAGATCTTACGTAACGGTTGGACATTGGACTAGAGGTAATCTTTAGTTTCAGTGTCGAAGAATTCTCGGCAATCTCTAACTGGAGCGATATATCAATCCGTGTTCAGTGCGGCCAACTATCGCGTCTCAATGCATCACCGAAGATTTAAAAGGACGTCTCCGTTTGAGCCAGATTTAGATTTGTTTAAGTCTAGACACCATTTATCTGCACACCCCCATCTAGATCTACTTCATTTGTATGCTGCCCGCTTCTGAGGAGGAGCAGATAAAGTATATTGCATGCGGCGATTCACTCGAGACACTCAGTTACTAGAAATCTAATAATCTTTATATATAAAACTCAATGGTGACTGACTGACATAGTGATCTATCAACGCACAGCCCAAACCACTGGACGGATCAGACTGAAATTTGGCATGCAGGTAGATGTCATGACGTAGGCATCCGCTAAGAAAGGATTTTGATCAATTCTACCCCCAAGGGGATAAAATAGCGAAGCGAGGGCGGGCCACTAGTTCGGTAATATAACGCTTTCAAGTTTCAGTTTATAATCTTATCATTACTTATAACATTTTTATTGTGTGTGACGACTCCGTGCCCGAGTGGTTTATACGCCGGGTTTCATGGTGTCGCCGACTCGAGAGGTCCCGGGTTCGAATCCCGGTGGGGGCAGATGTTTGAGTGATGAATACGAGCATTTGTACTCCAGTCAAGGATGTTTAATATGTATTTCTATAAGAATATACTTATATAATGTACAGTATATGTATTCTATCCGTTACCCTAGTATCCCATAACACAAGCCTTATAGTGCTTACTTTGGGGCTAGGCTAATTGGTGTGAGTGTTGAAAATATTTATTTATTATTATTATTTATTTTATTGCAACTTTTAGGGTAATCAAAGTACCAATCAGTACGACTATGTGTGTCGTGTTTTTTTTATTTGTGTGCATTTTCATTCGTTCGCTCATCATTAAATTATCTTTTTACCCGACTGCGCAATGCAAGAGCGCGAAGCGAGTCGCGCAGACAGGGTATAGTGTTTAACAGATACAGTGATAACAGCGATGGAAAAATCACCCCCAGCTGACATGTTACTTACTTACTTACTTAATAACTTTGGTTTGGTGACTGTATAATTATTTAATTTAGCGATCTAAGGCAGTTGCCACCGGTGTCCAAAACAACAGACGGGAATTATTGCTTTCGTCAACCTGCGACATTAATGTCATTGATTGGTTTTGTATACATATAGGGTGATTAACATCGTTTGAAGTTAACCTCTGGCATCTACATATTTGTTTTCTGTGAATTATGTAGGTAACAAATTATGAGACTAAGATATTACACTGCATTTGTGTATATCACAATCTTAAAACTAGGCGTTGACAATGCAGTCATTGCCAATTTGAGATAGTCGACGAATAAAAGTAAATTAATTTTATATTTACTCCTATACTAAAACGACTAAAACGAAACCGTGCCTAGACCCGGTGGAAAATCGTCTCGTTATCAAGCGCTCTAAGAATGCTGATGCGGCAGAAAAGTGTGTGGCTCCGGCCATCCTCACTTTCTTCACCGCCTGAAACCAATATACCAAAATACACAGGCCAGTTCGTGAGAGTAAGTAAAGCGAGCTAGTCGGCTTCCAAAGACATTCGTATTCTCTGTACAAATGAATGAGCTGTATAGTTCTCTCATCTCCCCATCGTGTCATGTTGAATGCAAGAACCAAAAAAAAACTAGAAAAAACTTGATCTCCGAAATCAAAACAAAAAACCTGCGCCTTCGGCCACAAGGAGTCGGCTACTGGCATGCCCGTAGGCTTGTTGAAAATATATCGATGTGTCGATATATCGATATTTTTAGCCGATATATTTGGATTCGATATATCGATACATCGATACAAAATAACCAATATCGAAATTTGTATCAAAAAAGATTTTTTTTTAATTATTAGCGGCATTTCACGATCTAACTAAATTCGTATCTGGAAAAATCGTAACTGGATCTCAAATTAATGATATTCAACATATTTATGGTCTGTACTGTATTTAGTACTGTCTATGATTTGTAAATCTGTTTCACTGGTGAATTGGTTGTGCTGAATTCCATTATATTCTGTGGATGTGTGTGACTGTCTAGTCTTGTTTACGAAAAATGGCACCTGAGAGGCCCTGCAATCATTTTCATTATTCGAAAATAGGGTCTATTTTTAGGGAGATAATTTTCGATCCATTATTATTCCGCGTGTCATCTTTCTTGAGATACTGTACTGTCATGTAGTGTAGCGGCAATTTGGTACTTTTATAATTCTTTCTTTAATTATAATTTGTATTGTTATTATTACTGTCCTAGGGTGACCTGAATATATTTTTGGGAAAATTGGTCCGATATATCGATATATCGATGTTTTTTTCGCGATATATCCAAGCCGATATTGATATTTCTTTTTAATATTGATGTATCGATATATCGATATTTTTTTTTCAACTTTCGACATCCCTACATGGCCGTAGCTGTCACGTCTGTTCACACATGCCAGGTTAGCAGCCCCCCGCGTCCCCTCCCTCATCGGGCATGCAAGTAAATCAAATGTGCTAGCTGCATGCATGTCAGTATGCCAGTATTACAGGCATGCCAGTTAGCGTATAGACATGACAGTAGCTGGCACGTGCAAGGAACTGGTATGCTAGTGTGCAAGCTACGGGCATGTGTATCCCCAGCTTTAATGGTTTTATGTGCATAAGATTTAAAGACACCAAAACATTCAATAGAATGACTGCAGCGCTATTTGATCGCCTTTCGTTCGGTGAATCTTTGGTGACAGCACAATGGTGACGGAAATTCTGATCGTGAAAGTCGAATCGATTCCGTGTGAAAGGATCAAAGTGTGATTTCAAAAAGCAAAGGATGTGACTTCTTTCTTGTGACACTAAAACCGTAGCTTAGCTGAGGAAAACTACAAAGCATTGTCAATAAAAACGACATAGTTTAAAGGAAATACGTTGTTTTACATAAGCACTCTACTTGTGATGATTAACTTCTTTATTTCGAACCCTATCAACAGATACAACAGTAATGACCGTGTTTTTATGGTTCTGTAGCCAAAGGGTAAAAATGGGACCCTATTACTAAGACGCCACTGTCCGTCTGTCTGTCTGTCTCACACAGTCTCTAGACAGTTTGAACTTTCACAGATGATGTATTGATGTTGCTGCTATTATGCTATATGACGACCTCTGTGGCCGAGTGGTTTGTACGCCGGGTTTCATGGTGTCGCCGACTCGAGAGGTCCCGGGTTCGAATCCCGGTGGGGGCAGATGTTTGTGTGATGAATACGAGCATTTGTACTCCAGTCATGGATGTTTAAATATGTATTTCTATATAAATATACTTATATATGTACAGTATATGTATTCTATCCATTATTATTATTTAAATAAGATTGCACAATTTGTAGTTATACTGTGTGGCACAGCAATTAAATTGTAGATGAACATTTATTATTTCTCTAATAAAGATTTAATGTTGGTGTGGATTCTGGCATAGTTCTCTAGACCTGCACTTTGGTTTTGCAGCGATGTATCCTTGTCATAATCTATGCAAAGTGAAGGGGGGGCACTGATGTTGGGTTTGGTTTTGGGTTTATAGAATAGTGGCAGAGTCGACACTAGTGTTTAGGTAATCACATGCAGGTGTCCCACAGTTGTGTTCATAGTTTGTTATAATAAGGTACACTGGTAGGTACTTTTTCTGCCTATTTATGCAATCTAGTATCCATGTGTGGTTATGAGTAGTCATGCTCTGTTAAAAATCTCTTCGGCGGTGTCGTGTGAGGCGGGTCGTTAAGTTCCCTAAAAAATGGATGAGCGAAGCGATGGCTGGTTCATGCGTCATGCTCGTGAACGGGTGCTGCCAGGGGAGATGAGTCTGCTCTTGCTACATTAATTGTTGTATATAACTTTAATCGTACATTTTTTTATGCCTAAACAGTAGGACATCCTAAACTTTTTTTAAAATCAGTTTTTTTTTATTTTATTTTATAGTCATAATTGTTATATTATTTGCATTTGTAATGGAAAGTGACTTCATGAGTTACCTCATATTGAAGTCATTTTTCAATTTGACGACTCTGTATATAATACAGGGAGAAAAAAAACACCCCTTGCTGAGTTTCTTGCCGGTTCTTCTCAGTACTAGGTCAGTGCTACCCGCGGTTTATTAGGGATATTTTCCCGCAGTAAACAGTCATTATTTGTACTGTTTGACGATTTAACGAGAGTCGTGTGACGTCATCTGCATATAAGACGCCATTTTTGCTAGAGAAAAATTTCCGTATTTGGAATCACAATTTTCATTTCCGGTTGTTACTGATATACGCAACAAAATTATAGTATCCACTTTATATGAATTCACTGTAAAGTAATAAATAAAGCCGTAATGAGTTTTTCTTAATTTTCTTCCAGGCGAGGGTGCAGATTTAATATCCTCATGGATGGACAGCCGACTGCAGGGTTATAGGCTCTTATTTAATAAAACACACCCGGGGATGCCTATTTCCATAAGAACCTTACAGGCTTAGTCTGATGCGATCATCAAGAGAGGGGGATGATGCAAATAACGTTTTTCAGAAACTTTTCATATAGCCAATTGCGCGTGTGTCAGTGAGCACTGGCGCCGGTGGCAGGGTTTTATACGCCATGTCGAATGCCATTTGATCGGTGGCAATTAACCGAAATCACGATATATCGATTTGCCATTTGATCGAAATTTCAATATTTTCAATTGATTTTCAATAGATAGCTGTCATATTAAATCGAAATTTCGATGCTTATAGCGGATCTTGTTTTGTCAAGAGATGCATTACAAATTACAAATGATGACTAACTTTGAAACCAACTGTGTATCTGGAAAAATTATACCTATCTCGTAAAACGTGTATTAAATAAATAAAATAAATATTTCCAACACTCACACCAATTAGCCCAGCCCCAAAGTAAGCACTGTAAGGCTTGTGTTATGGGATACTAGGGTAACGGATAGAATACATATAATTTACATATATATAAGTATATTTATATAGAAATACATATTTAACATCCATGACTGGAGTACAAATGCTCGTGTTCATCACACAAACATCTGCCCCCACCGGGATTTGAACCCGGGACCTCTCGAGTCGGCGATGCCATGAAACCCGGCGTACAAACCACTCGGCCACGGAGGTCGTCAAATGGTAATGTAATTATTAATATTTCCACTGAGTTTAAGGTCAATATCAAGCAACGTGTCGTCAATTTTACCAAGGAGTCAAAATAACGCAGAAGCATGGCATCGACGATGAAATACGGTAATTGGTAAATAAAAATACGAAGTGTACGCCACAATAAGATTTTTAATCGGAGAGCACATGCATTCGGCATTCGATCTTATAAAACATCGATCTAATTAGCTTTTAATCTAATGGCATGACGAGCTACTGATTATTATTTGTCATTGTATAAAATGGCATGCCGTTACAATGGCATTTCGGTTTATTGTCACCGATCAAGTGGCATCCTATATGGCGTAGAAAACCCCCCGTGGCGTACACAAAGAAACGTGTCTATTGTTTCAAAATTAGACAGAAGACGTAAAGATATTGTGTTTCGTTCCCTTCCAACTCGCACTGATTTTGGTAGACGTCAATATCCCTCTCAAAGTATTTTCATTTATAATACTATAAACAAAAAATTACAACACAACATGTATCCTATGTTGTCATATAAATGTAAAACAACTCTAGTTAATTGGCTGAGAACACTTCAACTATGAAGACACGGAATTAATTTTAAAAAGAATAACATAATGGTCGTACTGGAAATTAAATATATATACAACTGTACACACATTCACGCACTTATTCTCCATCTCACACAGACACACACACACACACACACACACACTTATACAAATACACCTGATACTTTAAGAAATTAGTTGTTATGTGCCCAAAATTTGTTAACTGCACTAGGCTAAGAGCGAGGCATCCCAACACAAGTATTAATTATTACTTTCTGGGTTGTCTCAACTTGTACTGTAAACTGACTCTTTGGGAAATAAAAACCATTTTCATTTTTTCATTTTCATTTCATATTGTGGGACGACAGGTCGCCAGTGCTTACATGCGCGCACTGTATGAAGCTTGGCGCCTGTGTCTACTCATGTGGCATTAGTATGCCGTTCAGGCGCTCCTGGAGAGCTCGCCCCGGCCATTTCCGCGTCTCTCTAACAGATTTATAGCCGGCGATAATCTGCAATGACGTATTTGTTAGGTACGCCTATGTGTTCAATAAAGACCAATATGTAGATTTTCCACATTTTATGGACTACTATTAAATAAAATCACTATATCGTAATATAGAAGAGTACAGTGTAAAAGTGAAAGCGTGGTAGAATAAAAATGACTTTACTAGATGATGATGCTGTTTGTAGAAAATAAAACTGTTATAGAAAAGTTTACTAGAAAAAAATCCACGCGGACCAGGCAGCGGACGGGACTCGAACCCGCACCCTTCGCTATCCGGGCGAATGCACTGACCATTATGCTACCACGGCCCTTTTCGCCGCGTCGAAATTTTCCTAGCCTTAAGCTGCAAGGCAGCGCCATCTCTTCGCATTGTAGGTAATCCACAATGTCAAATGAATACTTTTTCAAGTATTAAACATTTGAAAGAAGAAATAGCAATTATAGTTATGATTTTATTTATTTTTTAAGCATTTAACTGCTAGATGTTTAAATCTAAAGAAAAGTTTACTAGAAAAAAAAATCCACGCGGACCAGGCAGCGGACGGGACTCGAACCCGCACCCTTCGCTATCCGGGCGAATGCACTGACCATTATGCTACCACGGCCCTGGGCCGTAAAATCATAAAACTGTTATGTTTGAAGTGAATCATCTTTTTGTATGGGGTGTAAATAGAAAAAATCCTATGGTTAAGATGAAATGGAAACCCAAACAACATATAATTTTACATAACAATTTGAAAAAATATGTAAATACCATACTTAAAGATATGCTTTTTAATAGATGAATACAGCATTCACATAAATGCAAATAAACTATGTCTGTGTGTGTGTGTGTGTGTGTGTGTGGGATGCGTGCGCAGCTCTTCCCGACTGCCGCGTATTCCTTAGACAACATTTGTTGATAAACTGTTTATGAAGTTCATCACCTTGTTTATAAAAACAGTTTTCCGTAAACACTGTTTCGGTTTCGGAAACTTTGCCGTCCGCACTATAGTCTGTTGTTGCTAGGATGCTGCCCGAGGAGGCAGCATTGCTCTGTGCTACTTACGTAGTAATTCATGAGAGTACAGATACAGGAAAATAGGCAAAGGTGGTGAGTTCGAAACTACATTTTAAATGGAAGTCATGCATTTGATGACCTTCGAGGATTTGATGGGTCCCTTCATAACTTCACTAGAATGTCAAAAATTGATTTTGAAACATTATTCAGATTGATTGCGCCGTTAATTGCAAGATAGGAAACGAAATTTCATAATCCTATTCAGTTCCAGCGAAGATAAGCTATTACTTTAAGATTTATTGCAACAGTCATATGGCTTAATGTCATATACTTTTAAAATATCAAAACTATTAATCAGCAGGATCATACCAGAAGTATGAGAATCGAAACTTGGTCATTGGACAACACTACGTCCATGCTTAAATCTATATATATAAAACTCAAAGGTGACCTACTGACATAGCGATCTATCAAAGCACAGCCCAAACCACTGGACAGATTGGGTTGAAATTTGGCATGCAGGTAGATGTTATGACGTAGGCATCCTCTAAGAAAGAATTTTGATCAATTCTACCCCAAGGGGATAAAATAGGGAATGAAAGTTTGTATGGAACTTTGTCAATTTTAAACCGATCGGAATCATAGATGAATGTCATTGTGTATAATACAAGCCTTAGAACAAAACTGTAGTCTACACTTCAGCTCTACACCGAAGCGAAGCGAGGGCGGGCCGCTAGTAAATTATAAACCTCTCGCAACACACGTCCACACCTGTCAACTTTTGTTTATAAACTAAATGTTTCGTCTTGCTCTCCATTCAGAGTGGAGAACACGGCAACATTTATCTGAAACAATGTGTTATAACTTTTTTTTTTATAAACTCGGCGAAGGCTGAAATGCTACGAGCATCACGATCGTCACCGCCTAATGGTAGGTTATTTAAGAATAGTAGTTACCTTTAGAATTGAAGTAACCTAATCCAAAATTCTTGTTTTTTGGTAAACGCTAAAAATGTGATAGACAAGTTGACCATTTTTTTTGTTTTTCTATTATAATGCTATAAGTTATCATATTTTTTATTGTTAATGGTAGGAGAGGAATTGTTTTCACGATTGTTTACTAAACCAGTCCATGTAACTAATTAGAACCTTTGTTAATTAATCATCTAAAAAAAACATGTCACTTATTTTCCGAAAACAGTTTATTATAATTGGCTTATTTCACTTTGTGTCCATTTTTTACTAAAAAACATAAAACAAAAACGTAACTATTTAATATAGAGGCGATTCATTTCTGATGCTATATGTTTGATAGATGACCAATTTTGTAATATGGTAGTTTAATAAATTAATGATTATCTAAATTAAAGGAAAATGAAATAAATGTCCACGCAACACTGAATGGGGTACTTCAATACCGAGGGAGTCGCGGTATGCGTGTCATTTAAAAGAGACGGAACTAGTACGTTTGTCTTCTTCTGACCTAAAAGAGCCTGTTTATTATTAATAAACTGATAGAATACATGTTTTTATGTTGTTTCACGTTTAAAAGTCATTTTGCATTTTTTGAAGTTATACTTCTTTAGGCGCGTTATGAAAAAATGATGAGAGTGAAATTTTAAGATGCGCGCGCATCACTGTAACACAAAATTTTAACAGCATGAAGTTGGTCCAACCAACCAACTTCATGCGGTTACTTTTGTGTTTACCGCACATTAAGAAAATCTACAAACAAAATAGAAATAGAATCTCTATTTAGTGGGTGCTAACGACTGCATTGTGAAGGCCTATCAAAAGTATTTATTAATCTGGAACAACGGAACCAAAGCGCAATTCAGGAGACTACAGCGCCATCTCTTGACCATTGGTGTAGTAGAACCAAAAACCACATCTTTATTTTTTGTAATAAAGTAACAGTTATAGGTATTCATATTTATAATATTTATCCACATGTTTCTAGTTTGTATATTCGGAATACGTGTTTGAGTTTCATACAAGTGCACATATGTTCTAATAAATTGTATTCAGTAGCGATTTTAATTGAATATTTTGATTATTTATTTATTTTATCAAATTAAAACTGAACTTTATTGACTGTGTCCTTTTCCAGACTTTTTATTAATTTATTGTTATTAATTATTTGCATGCAATTAAAAACTAATTTTAAACGATGCCAAAGAAGGATAACTTCTCACGCGCCTACATAAGTACACGCACCCATTTTTTTCATTTAAGTCACTTCAATTGTAACGGTGCTAGTGTGGACAATTTTTTTCACTTTCACAAAAAACTTTCACAACAAGCAATAAAAAACAATGTCCATATAATGTTTATGTTTATATAATTAAACATGCGGTTAGTCTGAAAGCCTCAAAAGGATAATAAATCTACTAATGACTTGTGTGGATGTAATTTGGAAAGCACACGGAAATTGAGTTGATTCCGTCGCGTCACTGAAGCCTTACAGAATTATACAATTTGTTTTGTTTATGGAACACGACCCCTCGGTTTCACATCTAATGTTTAAATTAAGCCGCTGTGAATTCTATGAAAATCAAAAACTGAAATGCAAGTCTTGTAAAATGGAGGATTGATTGTAATTTAACAAAAACAGAGCGATATAGGGAGCTCCATGGCGCAAGTGGTTAGCGCGTTCTTCTGCGATCGTTGAAGTAAAGCGACATTCTCAATGGCTGGTCATTGGATGGGTGACCAAAATTTACTGTCTACAGCTCATCCGTGCATCGGAAGGCACGTTAAACCCTTGGTCCAGGTTGCATTCTGCAGACGTTAGCACCCACCAATCCGCACTGGGCCCGGGTGGTAGGTCACAGCCCAATCTCCCTATTCCATCCATAGGGAAGGCCTGTGCCCCAGCAGTGGGGACATTAGAAGGCTGATGATTATGAGCGATATAAATAATGAAATGAAATGAAAAGTCATTTATTTAATCTAGGCTGTTACGAGCACTTATGAAGGTCAAGAAGCTACGCCATCGGTTCGCAAAACTACGGCGGGAGACCTTGTACTGAGAAGAACCGGCAAGAAACTCAGCAAGGGCTGTTCTTTTATCCCTGTATTGTTATATACAGAGTCGTCAAGTTGAAAAATGACTTCAGAGATACGTCTGAAGTCACCTTCCATTACATCATTCAGAACATTATGTCAGACTCTTACTGACTAAAAAACACCCGTTAATCATGCTTATGACCAGAAGGACCTCACAAGCTTCATTTGAGCTGACGACCTCCGTGGCCGAGTGGTTTTTACGCCGGGTTTCATGGCTGTCGCCGACTCGAGAGGTCCCGGGTTCGAATCCCGGTGGGGGCAGATGTTTGTGTGATGAATACGAGCATTTGTACTCCAGTCATGGATGTTTAATATGTATTTATATAAATATATTTATATATGTACAGTATATGTATTCTATCCGTTACCCTAGCATCCCATAACACAAGCCTTATAGTGCTTACTTTGGGGCTAGGCTAATTGGTGTGAGCGTCGGAAATATTTATTTATTATTTATTATTTGAAGCGATCAACTACTGAGAGGGGGATGATGCGGGACACATCTGAAGTGAAACTTCTTTTCTTATATAACCTAACATTAGGCGGTGCATAAGGCATAGGGGAACGGAGCAGCGCACGCAGCACTCATATACAGGGTGTTACAAAAATACAAATAAAGCTTGAAGGGCGTTGAAGTACATGACATAAGGAGTCTTCTCTAATTTTCTTAAAATATTTGCTTGAAGTTTTAACTTTTTATAAAAACAGTTATTTTTAATGATTAATAAAAATATCGATAATTTTAAGACACGTCACTAGTTCGAGGATCATTAAAAATAACTGTTTTTATAAAAAGTTAAAACTTCATGCAAATATTTTAAGTAAATTAGAGAAGACTCCTTATATGATGTACTTCAACGCCCTTCAAGCTTTATTTGTTTTTTGTAACACCTTGTATATATATTTATTATTTTTTGAAATCTGAAAACGAATATATATCCGTATTCATTCACAACCATTTATAAAAATAAAGATTATTCTATTCTATTCTATTCATAAACGCCCATGTCTAGTAACCTGCAATAAAGAGATAGTTCTAATGAGTAATTCGTTGCGCCAAGCTTCTGTTAAGGAATGAAAGCGGCAAATTCAAGCACGCCAAAACAAAGTTGCACAATTTTTAAATTGTAGTTGCATTCGCCACTAAACATTGTGGCATTACTGCCGTAGTCCCAGATTACTGGAAGCTAACTTAATTCAGCGCTTATTGCAAACATAAACTGAATTAGAACTCGCAAATTTGTCGTGCAACCAAATACAGCGGTCTCTGTCCGCACACGCTGCTGTGGTCGCCGAATGAAACGCAAAAAAAAAGGGAACAGTGAACTTTTCCATTTTGCAGTGCGAGACTTTATTAAAATTCTGAAGAAGCCGTAAGGAAAATACTGTCAGCAAGAATTTAGAACGATGTAGCCGTCTGATAAGGATACATATTAAAAGAGTTTTATTATTCAAAAATTTTTAAGAATCGGATTTTATAAAACTCGTATCGATAATTTTATCGGTTTAATTTACCTAACGCAGATTAATATTTATTCGCGATTATTCTCGAATGAAAGGTATATACTACGAAGACAGACATAGAACAAAAAATAAAAAGCACGCATGTGGTGTTCACATGCGATAGAATTGAAACCTTTCGAAAAATAAATATTCGGTTCTTTTTATTTTATTGTTTTAAGCATTTAACTGCTAGATGTTTAAATCTAAAGAAAATTTTTAATAGAAAAAAATACACGCGGACCAGGTAGCGGACGGGACTCGAACCCGCACCCTTCGCAATCCGGGCGAATGCACTGACCAATTATGCTAACGAAGCCCTGATGGCCGCGTCGAAATTTTCCTATCCTTAAGCTGCAAGGCAGCGCCATCAGGGCTGCGGTAGCATAATTGGTCAGTGCATTCGCCCGGATTGCGAAGAGTGCGGGTTCGAGTCCCGTCTGCTGCCTGGTCCGAGTGATTTTTTTTCTTTTAAAAGCTTTCTTTAAATAAATATTAGCCTAATAAGAGAAAAAAACACTATAAAAAAACCGGGCTCAGGATCGACCACCGATCATTTGGCGTCGACCCCAAGACCATTACTGTTCGGCTATCTGTCTTATGCAGAGTTACGAAATTACAGATCTCTTCTTCTTAGTCGGGCACTCTTGTCAGAGTGGTCGTTGAAAAGGAATCAAAGATTCTTGTGGACTGTAGTAATATAATTTATTGACAAGGAAAGAAACAAAAGTAAAACAATATCAAAAAGAATATAAAATACACTATGGAGCATGAAACCTACATGGTTCTGCAACATCCCCCCCTTCAGTGGTAGAACCACTACTGCTGGCTATCTTCACCAGCTTGGTGAAAGGACGTCGTAGTAGGCCTCCTTTAGTTTGGATGTCACAAACTCTTGCTATGCCGTCTCTGCCGGGAAATAGTCTCACCACTCTCCCGCGGGGCCAGGTGCCTCGAGGCCGGTTGTTGTCACAGATAACGACGACATCCCCTAATGAAACTGACTCAGAGGGCCTTCCCTGCCTCCTTGGTAGAAGCGAGGGCAGATATTCAGGTACCCATCTTGACCAAAATAGGTCAGCCAACCGTTGGGTTTTCCTAAAGTCGCTCCGTCTCATGAGAGTTCTGTCATCCAACTCCAGAGGAATACGATGGTAGGCTGATGAGCTTCCTAATATAAAATGGAGAGGAGTATGGTGCATCCGGCTCGAAGGACCAAAAATATGAAAAGGAATCAAGGATTCTTGTGGACTGTAGTAATATAATTTATTGACAAGGAAAAAACCAAAAGTAAAACAATATCAAAAAGAATATAAAATACACTATGGAGCATGAAACCTACATGGTTCTGCAACAGTCGTGGTTGCACTGACGAGGTACATGGTGGGGTGTTCTTTGGGTCGCTATCAATTCCGAGGGTAGCTCTCCTGGCGATGTGCTTCCATATGTAATGGTTCGAGGTGTCGCGAGTACACTGGACCATAGTGGACTCAGTAGCCTTTGTGATGGCGTCTATCCAGCGGGTTAGTGATCGACCGCGTGCTCTCCTTGCCTTCTACCTGGCCTTGAACCACCAGCCTTACCATCGAATTCTCATTTCTAGAGATGTGTCCAAAGAACTTCAGTATTCGTAGTTGCACAGTTGACGAGAGTTTGTCTTTAACACGAAGCTCTTTGAGGATGGATACATTGGTACGAAATGCCGTCCACAGGATCTTTAGGAGGCGTCTCCAACACCACATCTCCAATGCATCGATTTTACGGCGATCCTGCAGTCTTGGAGACCAAGTTTCGGCTCCATGAAGAAAGATTGGAACACACAGTTGATCAATCTGACTTTAGTCTACTTGGCAACTCTTCTGTCCCTCCAAATCTTTCCTAGCCGTTCCACTGCAGACATGATAATGGCGACCTGAAATCACGAATACCATGTATCAAATACTGTCACATTTTCGTTTCATCGAGTTTCAAATCACAATAAGTTTCGACTTCAAATATAAAACATAGTCCCAAGCACAAGGACATAAGGTTTCGTAGTATCTTACAGAGATTTTACCATTTTAATTCTATATCGTAGGGCTAAAGGAGAGATAGAATGTCCTATCATAGAGGTTCTACACACACACACACACACACACACACACACACACACACACACACACACACACACACACACACACACACACAAACACAAACACACATACCGTATTTAGTTTAATTTTATCCTTTAAAAGAAAAAGTTATTTTGTAACTATTTAGAGTTAAATAGAGTAGTTATTTAGTTAACTTAATGTATGCCTAATATGTATGAGATCCTAGGGAGGAGCAGAACCGCCCAACACAAGCATCACTACATGCTTCCTGGGTAGTTGTGGCCACAGAATATTATTGTAAAATAAACGAAATAAACTATTTTTTTTTTTATTAAATTCTAAGATTTTTAATTTCGAGAAACAAATAACAAAAGATGTAAAGGCCTTTTTGGTTATTGAAGCTGTAACAGAATTATTTATATTGTTATAAATGTCTACATTTTTGCGAAACGTATCTTTCTAATTAAATTTGTTTAGTGTGCCGTGTTATTTGTAAATAATTGCTATGAACAAATAAATAATTGTAAGAGCACGGTTCATGAAATACAACATTTTCACACATTCGCATCACTGCTGTTCATGAAATCAAAATTAATTTATTCAGTCTAGACTATTACAAGCACTTGTGAATTTGGAGTCGTTTGGGTACAAGTATAATTTTAATATTTCCGTTGTCGATGGAGTATATCATCTGTGTTTGTAAAAAAATAAAGTATCTTTCTTTACAGACAAAAGGACAGAGGCACAACGAAAACAATGACTGTTTCGTTTTCACGCTTTAGGTACTATCGCGGAATTTTGCGCTCTGTCACTTGGCGAACAAAATGCTTTGAACGGTTTTCTACAGTAGGTTTTACTACGCACCGCCTTCGCGTCGGTCGCTCCAATCCGGGCCGCCGCACAAAAGTAAGACAGAGAGCATTTCATTGATTGAATAATGAATTGAATTGCATTTGTTTTAGTTGCAATTTGTCATCCGCATCATGATCGCGACAGCGCTATACGAAAAAGTAAGACGGCGATAATTGCATGTCTATGAATGAATTTTTACTACGCCGCTATTGCAAGCGATTATGGTATTATGGGTGACAGAGCGGGTCTTTCCGCGAGTGTACCTTGAAAAGCTTTTCAGTTAGTGGATCGGATACATTAATATCAACAGTAGAATCATAAAACAAATACACATTAGCCATCTTATAAAATGTCTCTCGTTTTCTATTTCTTTTCTCTTAACTTCAACGTAAACTAGCGAAATCAAAGCACTCTTCGAGCAGAGATTATATGTACGTTTAAATTGTTCCTAGGCGTTTCGCGTTTTTAAAATGCAACTTCGGCTTAATGACTTCCGTGACTTGGAGCCAGGCTGGGGGCCTACTCTCGGCTATAGTAACAGGGTTTGCAACTACTTTTATCATTGGCAAAGCTTAAAGGTTGCACAGTTCATAAGTTTATTCTATTTACCGCAATTGCTTTACAACCAAGAACTCCTAAAGTTAATATTCAATCCTCAAAGTTACAAGTCGCAACCATGTAGCTGCATGTTGCATCGTTAATAATTATCGTTTTAATTTAGATTTTTAATAACGGATGTATTAATTTTTTATCGCTTTTCAAATTTTACTTGTTGGTATCACAGAATAGAGCATGTATTAGTCAAATAAGGATGTGGCAGAATATCAGCGCAGGGCTTGTAACCGGTTTCTAAAACACCGGTAAATAAAGGTTAATACCGGTTTTTAGTAAAGGTTTCGTTCGGAGTGCATCCGAAATGAAAGCGGTACCTAAAACCTTAATAAACCGGTTAAAACCAGAGTGACACGTGCACGCGTCGGCATCGCTTGAAATTTGTTTTGTTTGAACTAATCAGGTCACAACTTGTTAATGCTCAGACATTGATGCATTTATTGACACGTTTGCTAGCATCTAATGAGTCAAATTATTAATTTTGTAGTTGTGTACTGTACTACTTCACTCACTCGCTCTGTAGTTGGAAAGAAACTGACATAAAATCATTATAAATTTGAATTGAAACGGCGAAGGCGATGCCGCCTGTAAGAGCGAAATGAAATTCTTTAAAAACCGCTAAATTGATTCAGAACGTTTTTGATTTCGCTTTTTAGGTAAACCGGTTTTTTAAGGTTAAGGTAGAGCCAAACCTAAATAAAACGCTCCTAATGTACTTGATACTGATTTAGGTTTGAAAATTAACCGGTAAACAAGCCTTGTAGCAGCGACTTCCGGTAATACGGCGGTCTAAGGCTGAGTCACATTCCCTTTTTGTTCCCAAACAAGTTGGTATGTCAGATTTTAAGTTTTCTGTATTTGTATATGTATTTTTTAGGGCAAATAAATACTTTGTGAATTTCAAATAGTTTTTATAGACAGGATCAAAGTACTATTCCGAATCGGACATTAACTGCAGTCTGGACCGCTGTGATTGCGTTGTAAAATCAGGTTACAAAGTGATATAAAACGTATATATTGTGGGTGGGTTACCTACAATGCGAAGAGATGGCGCTGCCTTGCAGCTTAAGGCTAGGAAAATTTCGACGCGGCCAATAGGGCCGTGGTAGCATCATGATCAGTGCATTCGCCCGGATTGCGAAGGGTGCGGATTCGAGTCCGGTCCGCTGCCTGGTCTGCGTGGATTTTTGAAGTTATACTTCTTTAGGCGCGTTATGAAAAAATGATGAGAGTGAAATTTTAAGATGCGCGCGCATCACTGTAACACAAAATTTTAACAGCATGAAGTTGGTCGCTTTAGCGCTAAAGCGACCAACTTCATGCGTTACTTTTGTATTTACCGGACATTAAGAAAATGTACCAACAAAATAGAAATAGAATCTCTATTTAGTGGGTGCTAACGACTGCATTGTGAAGGCCTATCAAAAGTATTTATTAATCTGGAACAACGGAACCAAAGCGCGATTCAGGAGACTACAGCGCCATCTCTTGACCATTGGTGTAGTAGAACCAAAAACCACATCTTCATTTTTTGTAATAAAGTAACAGTTATAGGTATTCATATTTATAATATCAAAAGTATTTATTAATCTGGAACAACGGAACCAAAGCGCGATTCAGGAGACTACAGCGCCATCTCTTGACCATTGGTGTAGTAGAACAAAAAACCACATCTTTATTTTTTGTAATAAAGTAACAGTTATAGGTATTCATATTTATAATATTTATCCACATGTTTCTAGTTTGTATATTCGTAATACGTGTTTGAGTTTCATACAAATGCAAATCACATATGTTCTAATAAATTATATTCAGTAGCGATTTTAATTGAATATTTTGATTATTTATTTATTTTTTCAAATTAAAACTGAACTTTATTGACTGTGTCCTTTTCCAGACTTTTTATTAATTTATTGTAATTAATTATTTGCATGCAATTAAAAACTAATTTTAAACGATGCCAAAGAAGGATAACTTCTCACGCGCCTACATAAGTACACGCACCCATTTTTTTTTTTTCTAGTAATCTTTTCTTTAGATTTAAACATCTAGCAGTTAAATGCTTAAAAATAAATAAAAACATAAGTATATATTACAACTAGAAACTCACAAATATACCATGTGTATCAAAATTCGAGATCCTTCATAACTAAATCTATTTGCATGCTTTACTTCAATTTATTTGCTTCCTAAAAGCTCGTGAATTTCAAAGCCATTGCAGTAATTAAAAAAACCGGCCAAGTGCGTGTCGTGCCACGCGCAGTGTAAGGTTCCGTAGTTGCCTGTAGTTACCGCAATATAGTTGAGCAGGAGTCTTTATTATCCTTATCGGAAATTCGAAAAACCAATTAGTATCAATCTATGTATATCAACTACGAGTAAAATACCTAAATCAAAGTCAAACTGCGTCTTAAACGCAAAATCAATTCGATATAATGATAATGATTACCACCGATTTATATTTAAATAAAAATAAAAATAAAAAAATCATTTATTTCGAGCAACATAACTCATAATCATAATAATAATACATAATCACTTACTATAGAAATAGGCACATGTCACTAAAAATACAACCTATCATTTATTTAATTTAATAAATTACATAATTTAAATTCAATAATTTCCATCAAATAAAATAATTAAAAATCAAAAGTCAAGTTAATAGTATTATAATGTCATACACAAAATGAATTTTAAAATGTCATAGGTACACAAAATTTCTTATTTATATCAGACCGCATTTTTTAGTATAAAATAGCTTACAATTATATTTAATAACATTACACACCTCTATTAGACAATATATTTTGTTTCCTCCCAGGCGGGGGGTGTGAAATTCTCATGGATAGCCTACAGTCAGCAGCAAGGTTATGTCAGACTTACTGACTAAAAGCTTCAGATGAAGACCTTTTCAAGTGCATATATACTTTTTATAAAAACTCAACGTTAGCGCGATTCAGAAGCCGTTGCCGTTGGTACTATCGGTAGCGCTGTGAAAATAATAATATTCAATTGCGGTTTTTAAAAAGTTTCTTTTTAGTTTTTTTAGCAATGCAAATTGGTACAATTACTTCATTTATGTCACTATTAATGTTTTCTTCTAAGGAATTTTCAATAGGTAAGAAATTTTCTTCAAACCAAAGTTGAACAACTGTTACCCTTAAACTAACAAATGTATCTGAACCTTTATAGTTTTCCTTAAAAGTTCACGAAAAGGACTATTATTATCATGAGTTTTTACATGTTTTTAAGCCAACAGTTAAGCTTTTAGAGGGGGGGACGCCCTACTCGAACAAAAATTAGCACTTTAAAATTCAATATTTGAGTAGGATCCCTACATCGAAAAATAGTCTGAGGAACCTCTTATTGAAGTTATACTTCTTTAGGCGCGTTATGAAAAAATGATGAGCATCACTGTAACACAAAATTTTAACAGCATGAAGTTGGTCGCTTTAGTGACCAACTTCATGCGTTACTTTTGTGTTTACCGCACATTAAGAAAATCTACCAACAAAATAGAAATAGAATCTCTATTTAGTGGGTGCTAACGACTGCATTGTGAAGGCCTATCAAAAGTATTTATTAATCTGCAACAACGGAACAAAAGCGCGATTCAGGA
This sequence comes from Chilo suppressalis, assembly GCA_902850365.2. Taxonomy (NCBI): domain Eukaryota; kingdom Metazoa; phylum Arthropoda; class Insecta; order Lepidoptera; family Crambidae; genus Chilo; species Chilo suppressalis. Next base: position 532,321 of record OU963896.1, on the reverse strand, counting down.
GACTACAGCGCCATCTCTTGACCATTGGTGTAGTTGAACCATAAACCACATCTTTATTTTTTGTAATAAAGTAACAGTTATAGGTATTCATATTTATAATATCAAAAGCATTTATTAATCTGGAACAACGGAACCAAAGCGCGATTCAGGAGACTACAGCGCCATCTCTTGACCATTGGTGTAGTAGAACCAAAAACCACATCTTTATTTTTTGTAATAAAGTAACAGTTATAGGTATTCATATTTATAATATTTATCCACATGTTTCTAGTTTGTATATTCGGAATACGTGTTTGAGTTTCATACAAGTGCAAATCACATAAGTTCTAATAAATTATATTCAGTAGCGATTTTAATTGAACATTTTGATTATTTATTTATTTTTTCAAATTAAAACTGAACTTTATTGACTGTGTCCTTTTCCAGACTTTTTATTAATTTATTGTAATTAATTATTTGCATGCAATTAAAAACTAATTTTAAACGATGCCAAAGAAGGATAACTTCTCACGCGCCTACATAAGTACACGCACCCATTTTTTAATATAAAGGACCTATTTAACGATGGGGTAGATAATGAAAAGAAAAACACCGCCAGGTTACATGTAGGAAAGTGACCCTAAAAAATATATTTCAAAATTTTATTGTACCATTTTATCGGTGTTGTAGGAAGGCCAAAGGGGAAGATCCTCCTCCGAGCTGGGTGATGGTAGCTCGGGGGCCGCGGCCCGACTGATGTTGGTCGGGCATCGTATATATGAAGAGTTAGCCTCCGAATTTCATTTGCGCGATGCAGGCTTCCATACTAATATTGATCGCAGTGCAGGTAACGCCATTTCTTGAGGATGGTAAGTAATGATTTCCTACATCCGTTGTATATCTGTGGGGCATATAGTTGTCGCCGCCACAGTGTTATTCTTATACATATCTCAACAAAATTACAGCTCTGTAGTGCTATTAATCTCCTAGCAAAACCGGTGACGGACAGACGGACATGACAAAACTATAAGAGTTCCTTGTCAGGAGTAAGGAACCCTAATAACAGTCACTTCGCAAAGTAAAGAGTAAAACGCCGGCCATAATATCATACAGAGTAACGGCCGTGCGAGCTGGTGGCCAGCAATCTGATTTGCTGTTTGCGAAATTAAAATGGGCTCCAAAAATTGGGCTGTAGCTAGGGTTACCAGATTGAGAAATCAAAATTTCTGGACAATATTATAAAATACCTGGACATTAGGATATTTGGCTGGACAAAAAAAATCAGCATGACTATAAAAATTTCTTATTATTACAAAACAGAGGAACCTTAATTAAACAAAATTAATATGAAATAACTTTTTTGCCACATATATTTAGCATTTCCTTTAGCCGCATTTATCATTTTAGAACCCTAATCTGTATTTAGAAAAGATTTAAATTTAGTACAAGTTTCGTCAAAGTTCAAACGAATTATTCAATCCCGGGCATAGATAGCAAGAGGCCGCAGCGGAGCCAGTGTTGCCAACTCGGTGGAAAAACCACTAATACTGGTGGTTTTTAATTTTCAGCTTCTTTTTAGCTGGAAATTTTGCCTAAAATCGGGACACTGGACAACGTGTGAAATAGCTGGACAATCCAGCCAAGTCCAGTCAATCTGGCAACCGTAGCTGTAGCCGAAACTACCGGCGCGGGTGAATATGTCGTGAGATTGAATTTTCTGAGAGTCGTTGAATATCGTGCTCCGAATCAAATATGCAAACCGTGGGAATCGAAAATTTAAAAATTCAATCACTTATCTTTTCAACTTAGCACATTGACCTTACAATACACACGCTGACAAGGTAAGTCCACTTTATAGCAAAAACCAAATCCGAACAAATGATTCAAGTTTCGATATATTTGAATGATAAAACGGCTTGGTTGTAATTTTACAAGGCTCCCTTAAGCCTTAGAAAGAGTTTTGAAGAGAACCTTGCACTTATTCCCTTTCACATACTTGTTCATTTTGTTTTGAAAATTGTTTCTTGCTATTTTGAGACGTTTCTTTGCACTTATTGTTAGTAAATTCGTTGATTGTCTATTGTTACATATTTGACATTATGTGATGGAAGTTGACCTCGACACATGTTTGCAAGTTTGATGTCAACTTTTAATTGTACGACACTGTATGAAATAAAACAGGGAGCAAAAATTAGCCCTTGCTGAGTTTCTTGCCGGTTCTTCTCAGTACAAGGTCTCCCGCCGTAGATTTGCGAACCGATGGCGTAGCTTTTCGACATTCACAAGTGCTTGTAACAGCCTAGACTGAATAAACGATATTGAATTATGAATTTTGATATGTAGTAAATAAATTAGATAAAAATAAACTTTCGTTCATCGTTAAATAAACTTTATTATACTTCTGTGATTCTCTCGGGCGAATCACATCGTATAATATCAGTCGAACGTCACTTACAAGTAAGTTCCTTTGACTTTGAATTATAGCGATGCGATCTATTCACCTTCATAAACATTGGACAACTGCTTTTTCAAGTAGGTTCTTTGGTGATATAGTCCGTTGATTACATAAACAAACTAACATTATCCGTTAACTAAGTATGATTTGCAAGAGAATTACTACCGTACGGCTAAAATCATTGGATTACGTCACAACCGAGGAACTTGGCTGGCATTTCCTAAAAGCACCTAGATACATTTTCAATGATAATAGCTGTCGTGGACAGCAAAGGAAAAGGTGGATGGGATGGGAAAACAGGTTTATTTTGGAATTTTGACTATAAAATGTAACACCGAAACTGTATAAAAAAGGAGTGCAATAAAAATAGCTGAATACTTGACATTAATAGACTAAAGAGTTAGCTCACAGATTCAGAGAAATACATAAATATAAAAAGTGTGTATGTGAGGTCTGTCCGTGACATGGCCCAATTCCAAAATAAACCTGTTTTCCCATCCCATCCGCCTTTTCTTTTGCTGTCCACGACAATAGCTAATGAAATAATTAAACATTGCTTAATAACAGTTGAACGTCGCTTACAGGTAAGCTCCGTTGACTTTTAATTATTTCATTATTATTATTGACAACGCTGGCTACCAACAGAATTATATTTTACATCCAATTCACGCGGATGCTTACTATTATTCAATTATTGATATGCAACTCGTTAACAATTTAAACAATTGCCTGTCACAGCATCCAACGGGAGTAGAGTTACCATAACTCAGGATTTGTCCTGAGATTTCAGGATTTTTGGATTTGATTTGACAGGATTGCGGCTGGATTTTGAAAATTCTCATGAAATCTCAGGATTTTTTGAATCACACTAATATTATAAAGGCGAAAGTTTGTGAGTATGTGAGTGTGTATGTTTGTTACTTCTTCACGTCTAAACGGCTGGAGCGATTTTAATAAAATGTGGTATGGACTTTGCTGACACCCTGGATTAACACATAGGCTACGTTTTACTGAGGGAAAATATCCCTAATTAACTGCGGGTAACACCGCGGGGCACAGCTAGTTTCCAATAAAATACAGCTTACGTTTTAAAGATCTCTTTAATAAAAACTTAAACAAACTAAAAATATTGGTAATAATTGCACAATTTAAAATCAGTACTTTATTATACAAGTTGGTACTTAATCAGTTTTATCATACTTAATATGTGAAGATAGATTTTTAATTAAGGGATTTTCTTTTATTATGGGTACAATGCCCCACATGTTAAAATCTTCAAATTATATTGATTTAAAAGTAGAAGCAGAGTATAAACGATAATATTACGACTTTTTTAAATTGTTAAGTACGATTGAGAGAAAATTCTCAAACTGTAAAAAATCTCAGGATTTTTCAATGGAAATTTAGCCTTTTCCCCGGACTTTTGATTTTATCATCTGGTAACCCTAAACGGGAGCCGCAGTTGTTTTGAACAAAGCTTTATAATGAATTTCAAATTGTACAGCAACGGAAACACGTGCTATTCGGCCATTTTATTCCAGATCACGGCGAGCTCATATATTTCAGCCTTTCGATGGTACTAGCACGTTTCTTCGTACCTCAGAGTTGTTACGGAAGAGTTGCATTTGCTTGTTACAATTTGAATGTAGTTTGGATGCAGTTGACGTAGAAACTTTATACGCTTACAAATGTAATGGATAACCATTTTTTGAACTCGGAAATCAATTAAGCTTACTTATTACTTTGCAAGACTCAATAGCATGATGGCTTCGAACCACCGACCACTAGCCTCGACCTCAAGTGACCAAGTGTTCGGCCATCTGTCTCGTAGAGTATATCAGTAACTCTACGAGACACTAATAACAGATCGGTATCTTGTGTCAAATACTTCCGTTTCATCGAATTTCAAGTCACGATGGATAACCATTTTTTGAACTCGAAAATCAATTAAGCTTACTTATTACTTTGCAAGACTCAATAGCATGATGGCTTCGAACCACCGACCACTAGCCTCGACCTCAAGTGACCAAGTGTTCGGCCATCTGTCTCGTAGAGTATATCAGTTACTCTACGAGACACTAATAACAGATCGGTATCTTGTGTCAAATACTTCCGTTTCATCGAATCTCAAGTCACGATGGATAACCATTTTTTGAACTCGGAAATCAATTAAGCTTACTTATTACTTTGCAAGACTCAATAGCATGATGGCTTCGAACCACCGACCACTAGCCTCGACCTCAAGTGACCAAGTGTTCGGCCATCTGTCTCGTAGAGTATATCAGTTACTCTACGAGACACTAATAACAGATCGGTATCTTGTGTCAAATACTTCCGTTTCATCGAATCTCAAGTCACGATGGATAACCATTTTTTGAACTCGAAAATCATTTAAGCTTACTTATTACTTTGCAAGACTCAATAGCATGATGGCTTCGAACCACCGACCACTAGCCTCGACCTCAAGTGACCAAGTGTTCGGCCATCTGTCTCGTAGAGTATATCAGTTACTCTACGAGACACTAATAACAGATCGGTATCTTGTGTCAAATACTTCCGTTTCATCGAATCTCAAGTCACGATGGATAACCATTTTTTGAACTCGGAAATCAATTAAGCTTACTTATTACTTTGCAAGACTCAATAGCATGATGTCGTTTTCTTGTTCATATAGAGCAATAATTCGGAGCGGTCGGTATATGAGACGTCACCTGTGCTGTCATCTGCATAGCAATGAATATTATAAATTTGAAGCATATCATTAATATGAAGAAGAAACAGCGTAGGCAATAGCACTCAGCCTTGTGAACACCCGCGCTTACGAATTTGGAGTCCGAGCATGTCAAAAGTCTAAAATTGAAAAGTTTGAACACAAGCAATTTCGTCTAAAATATAATCAGACACCTTATATTAGGCTTTATAAAAAATAAATAAAATAAAATTCATTTATTTCGAGCAACATAACTCATAATCATTATAATAATAATCACTTACTATAGAAATGGGCACATGTCACTAAAAATACAACTAATCATTTATTTAATTTAATAAATTACATAATTTAAATTCAATAATTTCCATCAAATAAAATAATAATAAAAAAAATGGGTGCGTGTACTTATGTAGGCGCGTGAGAAGTTATCCTTCTTTGGCATCGTTTAAAATTAGTTTTTAATTGCATGCAAATAATTAATTACAATAAATTAATAAAAAGTCTGGAAAAGGACACAGTCAATAAAGTTCAGTTTTAATTTGAAAAAATAAATAAATAATCAAAATATTCAATTAAAATCGCTACTGAATATAATTTATTAGAACATATGTGATTTGCACTTGTATGAAACTCAAACACGTATTCCGAATATACAAACTAGAAACATGTGGATAAATATTATAAATATGAATACCTATAACTGTTACTTTATTACAAAAAATAAAGATGTGGTTTTTGGTTCTACTGCACCAATGGTCAAGAGATGGCGCTGTAGTCTCCTGAATCGCGCTTTGGTTCCGTTGTTCCAGATTAATAAATACTTTTGATAGGCCTTCACAATGCAGTCGTTAGCACCCACTAAATAGAGATTCTATTTCTATTTTGTTGGTAGATTTTCTTAATGTGCGATAAACACAAAAGTAACGCATGAAGTTGGTCGCTAAAGCGACCAACTTCATGCTGTTAAAATTTTGTGTTACAGTGATGCGCGCGCATCTTAAAATTTCACTCTCATAATTTTTTCATAACGCGCCTAAAGAAGTTTAACTTCAAAAATATAGTTAATGATAACTCCCGAATATATACAGCTTTTAGCATAGATAAAATGTATCAGTTATCGTTAGACAATGATTCACGTAAGTTAACAGCGTTAACAAACATGTACCAAATGAAAAGTTGTCTGATGGGACTGAAGATTTCACCTAGTGTATTCTCCAGAATTATGACTATAGCCATGTGCGGTTTAAATTACAAATCAGCATTTATATATTTAGACGACTGTATAGTTATAGGACGAGATATCCAGGATCATAATAAAAACCTAAATAGTGTTCTTGAACGATTTAAAAAAGTTAACTTTAAATTAAATCCTACAAAATGTTAACGTCAGTTAATTGGCGTATCACATCACACTAATAATAATAATAATATACCATTTATTTTCTCCTCACAAAAGGTGTAACAGTACAATAGGTAACTAACTTAATCAATACATTACACATAAACCTATTATGTGGGAGACTGGTGCCCGTAAAAGGCAACTACGAATAGCTACCTGTACTAACAGGTCACCAAGCCCCGACTATGATACATAAACCATACGTGTATTGCATATCTTAATGGAAAATTGAATACCTACTCCAAATTTGAAAAATACATTGTCAGAGAGAAAAAATTACATGTAATCTAAGAAGTGCTTTAATTATACTGATATTATAAAGGCGAAAGTTTGTGAGTATGTAAGTGTGTATGTTTGTTACTTCTTCACGTCTAAACGGCTGGAGCGATTTTAATAAAATTTGGTATGGAGTTAGCTGGCACCCTAGATTAACACATAGGCTACTTTAATCCCGAAAAATTTTGGTTCCAGAGGGATTTGCAAGAAACTAAGTTAACGCAGACTCTAGTCTTCAGAGCTAAGCCTGTTCGACACTTTCTCAATATGCGGGCCCCACTGAAGCTTCGAATAGTAATACCTAAAAACACTGCAGTGTCGACAAAGTACACATTCTTATCTTTGATATTTACACGAAACAACTGAAGGTTGTGTCGGAAAAAAATTAAAACACTTATTTTCGGCCAGACCGCTAAGTTTCTCGTAGTTCCATCTGATAAGGAATAAGGAACTTCTTTCCAATAGCTAAAGGTTAGATTAAAGGTAACTAGCAAACCAGTGAACCAAATATTCACCAAAAAAAAAAAAAAAATTGAGGACTTCGGAGATTTTGTGTGGTTTCGTTTGAAATAGAAATCACGTGATTTCTCGAAAACCAGAAGTGCTACATTACTCAAATCCGGTTTGTAGTCTTATCAGACTATTCTTAACTTATAACTTAAACATTCTCTATATCTATCTCTTACGGTTTGGCCGCTGAAACAGCACCACGGACGGACGGACGGACTTGTCTATTAGATAAGAGATAATTGTCCTCAATAATACCGAGTGACATTAACTAAATCAATTTGGCAATAAAGATCTGCGCCTAATCTCAGTCGCTTGTTTTTAGTAGGGCCCTTTATATTTTGTAATGCAAATCTTGGGAGAAGGTAGTCATTATGTTGATTTGTCCGGTGAATAAATCTATCAGACGGTTTAATACAGTTTCAAATATTGTAAAGGAGACATTTCATTTTCAAGGAATCTTAATAGCGTCCTCTGTTATTCGTATATATTTCTGATATATTCTGGTATAAACATATTAATAATAAACAAAAAAAGTAGTAAACCTTAATCTATATATATAAAACTCAAAGGTGACTGACTGACATAGTGATCTATCAACGCACAGCCCAAACCACGGGACGGATCGGGCTGAAATTCGGCATGCAGGTAAATGTTATGACGTAGGCATCCGCTAAGAAAGGATTTTGATCAATTCTACCCCCAAGGGGATAAAATAGGGAATGAAAGTTTGTATGAAACTTTGTCAATTTTAAACCGATCGGGCTGAGACTTTGCATGCAGGTATAAGAAGAATCATAGATGAATGTCATTGTGTATAATACAAGCATGAGAACAAAAACTGTAGTCTACACTTCAGCTCTACACCGAAGCGAAGCGAGGGCGGGCCCCTAGTCTGGTATAATAAGCAATGTTTCAAGAAACTACAGAGCTATTTATTTGTTAGTTAAGTGTTCACGCACACCACTCGTTAAATGAAACACGCTTAAACGGGTTCAAAATGAGTTTCTCACTTTTTTGACGTTAATTAAAATAATGATTTCTAATTACTTTTGTCGAGCTACCTTAGGTAGCGAAGGCAGCTCAACAAAAGTAAATAAAAGTCATAATTGAGAGAGAGAGACAGAGAGACATTTTACTGACCACATTAAATCACAAAACAACATACAAAAAAAAACATTTTCAAAATTATAACAAATGAAAAACTACGAGTGTGCTTATCACCACACGACAGAAATGAAACTTCTTTAGCTCCATCTGTATATATATACTAGCGGACCCGACAGACGTTGTCCTGTCTACACGTCTTTAATTTGAAAATTTCAAACTTTTTTTAATAAGCTAAAGCATTCTGGACCATTTTGATGAAAATTACCATTCTCAGATCCCCTTGAACACACACAAAAAATTTCATTAAGAGAAGTTCAGTGACATACACACTCACAGAAGAATTATATATATATAAAGATGTGTGTGTGTGTGTACAATATATACATGTATTTACATATACATAATTCATTTACTAGCTATAAGAGAAAGCGAGGAAGAAGATGTGTGCGCGCACTGCTCTCTCTTGCTTATATCCCTCACTCATCTCCCATTCGCCTCGCCCGAACATACTTTTCGTATCGCGTAACGCATTCGCCAGCTTACCCCCCAAGCCAAGCGTGCGTAAATAAGTTTCACTTCAAAAAGATTAATTATAAAGAAAATATAAGTAGAAAAAAATCCACGCGGACCAGGCAGCAGACGGGACTCGAATCCGCACCCTTCACAATCCGGGCGAATGCACTGACCAATTATGCTACCGCGACCCTCACGGACCGCGTCGAAATTCCTTTAGCCATTCTTAATCTGCAAGGAAGCGCTCAGTTCTATTTATATTTTCTTTAGATTTAAACATCAAGCAGTTACATGCTTTAAAAAATAAAAATTATAACAAAGATTAACTATATTAATATTTCTGATCAATTAGGACCCTGCCTCAGCATTATGTTAACGCAAACGCCACAAAACGAATCACATAAATCTGATGACGCAGAAAAGGATTACAAAACGTCAATAATGTAATAAAAATAGCGTGTTGCATTTACAGTGCTGTCCTGCGTGGAATATTGCTCGCACCTCTGGGATGGCTCCGCCAAGTACTTGCTCGATGCTTTGGATAGGTTACAGCAGCGGCGCGCGATCCGCATCATAGGCGATGAGAAGGTGACTAAACACCTTGAGCCTCTTCAATTACGCCGTGACATGGCGTCACTAAGCGCGTTCTATCGTCTATACCACGGCGTGTGTTCTGAGGAGTTATTCTCTCTTATCCCACCCTCTCCTTTCCTTCAGAGGACCACGTGCGCTGGCCTACGTTGTCACCGTCTAACTGTGGCCACAATTCCAACGCGTACAAAGAAATTTGGTGACTCATTTCTTTGTATATATGATTTGATAACGTATAGTACACTTATAAAATTAAAAAAATGGGTGCGTGTACTTATGTAGGCGCGTGAGAAGTTATCCTTCTTTGGCATCATTTAAAATTAGTTTTTAATTGCATGCAAATAATTAATTACAATAAATTAATAAAAAGTCTGGAAAAGGACACAGTCAATAAAGTTCAGTTTTAATTTGAAAAAATAAATAAATAATCAAAATATTCAATTAAAATCGCTACTGAATATAATTTATTAGAACATATGTGATTTGCACTTGTATGAAACTCAAACACGTATTCCGAATATACAAACTAGAAACATGTGGATAAATATTATAAATATGAATACCTATAACTGTTACTTTATTACAAAAAATAAAGATGTGGTTTTTGGTTCTACTACACCAATGGTCAAGAGATGGCGCTGTAGTCTCCTGAATCGCGCTTTGGTTCCGTTGTTCCAGATTAATAAATACTTTTGATAGGCCTTCACAATGCAGTCGTTAGCACCCACTAAATAGAGATTCTATTTCTATTTTGTTGGTAGATTTTCTTAATGTGCGGTAAACACAAAAGTGTTAAAAATTTTGTGTTACAGTGATGCGCGCGCATCTTAAAATTTCACTCTCATCATTTTTTCATAACGCGCCTAAAGAAGTATAACTTCAAAAAGCCTTGGCGAAGAACGCGATGGTGGATAACATCTATACACCGTAACAGAACAAGATATAATACAATACAAATACAAATATATTTATTAAAATTTACATCATACAGTCAGCTTATAACCATGGGTCCCACACTAGGAGGTACTATCGTGGGCACCCAATGAATGTTAAAAAAAAATATTGCAACAGATGAAAAGTAAAATTACAGAATACAGAAACTACCTTTTTAACTACGTTATAAAGTAATAAAGTGTGTGTATGGGTGTGTGTGTGTGTGTGCTTGTACCTATGCATGTAGGACGGTGAGAGCCAAGGACTTCGGGTAATGCTATTCCAGTCGTTTAAGCTATTATGTTTATGAGTTACAATTGTATTTTTCTGGTGAAAATACGATTACTATGTGAGTTTTTTATTCGTCTTTTTCTAAAAAAAAAAACTGCTAAATTGTTACCAACTTAATATCACTAAAAATTTTGGTGTCATACCGATTGAATAAACGCGAGAATATGGACGCCGCGCCTCGCCTCGTCTCTCTTCGTACCTCGCGCCCAAAACCGACTCCAGTCGGAGGACAGACGAGACAAGCCGAGGTGCGGCGATGTGACGTGAGGGCCCCCAGCACACTCTCTCGCGCTCCCTCGTCTAACCTCGGCGAGAGTAAAGTGCTAGCATGAGCTGTGCGTTGATAGATCAGTCAGTCAGTATAAGTCGCGGCATTCGAAACTCTTGCGCCAGTGTGACCAGATTCGGTATTTTAAAACTTTTTCGGTATATTTTACTGACTTCTTTTTCAAAAAAATACTGAAATATACCAACAAGCACAGGGCCATGTACCTATTTTCATGTACAAGTTGGTATATTACAGTATTTTTTGAAGAGCTTCGGTTTTTTCGTAAAATTTATTCTGATCACACTGTCTAGCGCTGACCGTTATTGCGCAGAAGTAAAAATTAAGATGTGTTGGGGGGAAACGAGGTGCGCGGGTGGGCGTGCGTTGCGCCTATTGGCTCTCCAGTCGTACCCATGCACAGCTATCCCTGACGCGTTTTGTTCAGCGCTAGAGTTACGTGCCGCGACCTGAAACAGTTTGCCTTTTACATATTATACAGATTGTTGTTCAACGATTACGCTTAAGACGTTAGTTAGTGACGTAAGGATGCCGGCAAACGAAAAACGCAGTTCCAGCGGCAAACAAGAGACTTGCCCGCACCCTTACCAGACTTAATAGGGACAAACTCCGCATAATTATAGGAACCCTAACTGGTCATTGTCCCCTAAACAAGCACCTATACACAATAGGAGTAACAGACAGCCCCCTATGCAGAGGATGTATGGAGGCAGAGGAAACGCCACAGCATGTCATTATGGAATGCAGGAGTGTGGCCGACCAACGGGCGCGACTTCTCCAGTCGTTTCCGGAAGCTTGCAGCAGTCTGCCAAGACTGCTCTTCTTCTGGACTAACCTAGGCTGGCTGGAGTAAACCGGAATGTTTCAAGACTCACACAATGGTCCAATGATTAGGACTAAGTGCGGAAACCGCCCTGAAAAACTAACTAAAAACGTTAGTTAACTTTTAAATTAGATTTATTTAAGTTAATGATGTGAGTTTCGTTACGATAGCAATAGAGTAAGACCACACTGAAGAATAAAGAAAGATTAAAAGAATATTCAAATGAGCTTTTTATAATTCAACTTGAAGAAAGATTCTATCATTCGTTCACACGAGACTTTCAGTAACTAGCGGCCCGCCCTCGCTTCGCTTCGGTGTAGAGCTGAAGTGTAGACTACAGTTTTTGTTCTCAGGCTTGTATTATACACAATGACATTCAGCCCGATCGGTTTAAAATTGACAAAGTTTCATACAAACTTTCATTCCCTATTTTATCCCCTTGGGGGTAGAATTGATCAAAATCCTTTCTTAGCGGATGCCTACGTCATAACATCTACCTGCTGTCAAATTTCAGCCCGATCCATCCAGTGGTTTGGGCTGTGCGTTGATAGATCACTATGTCAGTCAGTCACCTTTGACTTTTTATATATATATTGACGCCCATGGGTGAGGCGGTTAGGCTTATCGCGTTAACGAGCTGTAATTTAAACTGAATTTAATATCCAACTTGAAGTGGCCATAAGTTTGAGAAAGGAGTTTATTTTAAAGTGGTCCGTGAAGGAAGCATTGACGCGTGAATGAGAAATTTTAACGGAGCGGAGTACTCCCAGCGAACCGACGTAATGAAACACAATCAAACAATTGCTAAACCTAGGGAGTGATCCTTTTTAAACAGCCATAATGTTTACAAAAATTACGAAGTGCCCTCTGCGACCACTATAGGGTTGTAACATCTGAAAACGACTTAGTCTTAGTCTTAGTAGAACGGAGGGCTGTTTCCGCAACTCTACACCCTGTGCCTATTTTGCGTGGGGATTGGCATCAGTCCTGCCATCCCAGCTCCTCCAGAAAGCTCAGCAGTCCCCGGATGTTGCTGCAGGCTTCTACTAGTGTCCGCGGGCTTCCCATTAGAGAAGTCCTTTGTCTTGCGACGCCTCTGCACTCCAGCAGAACATGGGCGCTCGTCTCCTCCTGCTCCAGGCAGGCTCTGCTCAGAGGGATGTCAGAAATACCTGTATTATAAAGGTGTTTGTTGAAGTAGCCGTGACCCGTGAGTATACCCACGATTTGTTTCAGGGCTTGTCTAGGTAGTCTGATTAACTTACGTGATAGCTGCTGGTATACCTTAGGAACGGCTTCCCTAGCTTGCCTGCAGTCAGTGTGTTTTGCCCAATATTCATCGTGTTGTCGTTGACAGCGCTCCCTTATCCAGGTTCTCAGCTGTCGATAAGGTCTGAAAACGACTTGTTAAGATAAAGAAAGAAAGAAAGAGGGAGGCTTTTTAGTGTTCCTTAGTCCTGACAAGGAACCCTTATAGTTTCGTCATGTCCGTCTGTCTGTCCGTCCGCGGTTTTGCTTGGAGACTGTTAGCACTAGAGAGCTGTAAGTTTGTGGAGATATGTATATCAATCACGTCGACAAAATGGTAGTTTTTTTTTATATATTTTTAGGGTAACTCCCCTACATGTAACCTAGAGATGGTTTTTTTATCGTCTACCCCGTCGGATGTGGTATCGTTGAACAGATACTTTAAATTAACTTCGGAATTCCCAAACTATTTTTAAATTTAGGGATCTATTTGCGAAATATTGAACTTTAAAGTTCTAATATCTTCTTTTGTTCAAGTTCAAGTTCAAGACTCTAAAAGCTAAAATATTGGCTTGATAAACCTGGAAAAATTCATAAAAAAGTGCTTTTCTTGAACTTTTTAGGAAAACTATAACGGGAAAGATAGACTTGTTACTTGAAAAGTAATAGTCCTTTAACCTTGGTTAAAGATTTTTTTTCATTTATTCAAAATTTCAAAAAAAACATTAATTTAATAGGAAGTAATTGTAGCGGAAAACCTTGCATTGAAAACAAAATTGCGTTATCGACACGTTGTTATTAAAAAAAAACACTTGAAAAAATCGGCGGTTATGTTATGTTATGAGACACATCGTTTGATATTTATTTATTTTTATTTATTTATCATCAACAAGTTTCAACAGCGTTTTACACAATATAATCTAATCAAATTTTTAAACGGTATTTTAGCCACAACGTACTTTAGATATAAATAGCTTTGTTTTAATTTCCGATACAGAAAATAAAGACTCTGGCTCAATTACATCTTGGTAAGAACGGGCAAGTACACCTACGGAACCACACACTGCGCGTGGCACTGGGTTTAATCCACTCTGGACCCAATCCACATTGAGCCCACTCCTTAGGATCCTCTTTAATGGAATAGGAAGATTTGGCTATGAATCGCCTCGCGGGCCCAGTGCGTATTGATGGTTAGTGTATTTATTTAACTTAGTTCCAACCGAGTGTTCAACGACACTTACGCATGTTTTTGAAGTTATACTTCTTTAGGCGCGTTATGAAAAAATGATGAGAGTGAACTTTTAAGATGCGCGCGCATCACTGTAACACAAAATTTTAACATAATGAAGTCGGTCGCTTTAGCGACCAACTTCATGCGTTACTTTTGTGTTTACCGCACATTAAGAAAATCTACCAACAAAATAGAAATAGAATCTCTATTTAGTGGGTGCTAACGACTGCATTGTGAAGGCCCATCAAAAGTATTTATTAATCTGGAACAACGGAACCAAAGCGCGATTCAGGAGACTACAGCGCCATCTCTTGATCATTGGTGTAGTAGAACCAAAAACCACATCTTTATTTTTTGTAATAAAGTAACAAAAAGTATTTATTAATCTGGAACAACGGAACCAAAGCGCGATTCAGGAGACTACAGCGCCATCTCTTGACCATTGGTGTAGTAGAACCAAAAACCACATCTTTATTTTTTGTAATAAAGTAACAGTTGTAGGTATTCATATTTATAATATTTATCCACATGTTTCTAGTTTGTATATTCGGAATACGTGTTTGAGTTTCATACAAGTGCAAATCACATATGTTCTAATAAATTATATTCAGTAGCGATTTTAATTGAATATTTTGATTATTTATTTATTTTTTCAAATTAAAACTGAACTTTATTGACTTCGTCCTTTTCCAGACTTTTTATTAATTTATTGTAATTAATTATTTGCATGCAATTAAAAACTAATTTTAAACGATGCCAAAGAAGGATAACTTCTCACGCGCCTACATAAGTACACGCACCCATTTTTTTATTATATCCCTGCTGTCTTTATATTATATTAACACGCTGTTTGCACTATTTGTGCCAATAACTTACGAAAACGAACATTGAGTAATGCAGTAATAATTATTTTTATTTCAACTAAAGCGCAGACTATATGGAGGGCGAAGTGAAATGAAACGATCTTCTATAAGCATATTTTTACCCCAAATGGTCTGAATATTAGTAGGTAAACTGTTAACTGTAACTTTTATTGGAGTTTACTCCTTAAGAATCGATTTGCATATATAAGGGGCCCGGTATGAGAAAAATGTGAGGAGTGAAATCTATCGATGAATGACCTCGTTACGTTATTACTGTCTACGCCGTAGCAGCCGTAGTGCTACACCGTAGCACAGTATCGTAGCGTACCTTTATTTATGCACATCTGAAATTGACTATTGTAAAAAGTTTAATGTAAAATATTTCGTCGATTAGTTATAATAAATGTATATGAAATGAACAAATATATATTTATATATGTATATTATTTTCATTAATTTGTTAATTTACCCTTTCATACAGTATCAATCTTCTTTAAGTTAAGTAAACTCCAGTCGTGCGTTGGAGCTGACACACACAATTTTTTTTAAATATGTATATATTATAAGAAAATTCTTAGAGAATTAATTTCTATTTAAGACAAGCAGCTGTGGCAGCCCTAAGGGGACGCGCCCCGACTAAGAGCCGTCGTAAACTGCTAATGAATTTTGATAGCTGTGTAATTAAATTTTATTTTAACTGCGCGCTTTGTGAGCTTCAAAAATATATAATTGGTTTTTTTTATTCAATTTCTGTGCTGACGCAATACTATTTTTCTTTTCAGATGTGATAGCGTTTGTGACTTCGCCAATGAAAGAGCAATTGAGTGTGGCCGCACACGGGCCACACGCCACAGCCACAAACGCCGCCACGAGAAGCTAGAAGCGGCTACTAAAGTGGCTGAAGCGCGCGACAGCGGCCGACTAAGGTAAGGGAGAGAGGGGTGGGGAATCGCGCGAGTGACGTGTGGCGGCGTTTTGTATCGGCGCATTAAGTGGCCGGTGCGGGCCACAAGAAGCGAGCAACGACGGCTTGTAGCGTGTGGCGGCCACCGGCGTACCGTGTGTGGCGAGTCCATATCAAATGTATGAAAACTACAAGAAATATGCCGGTGGAGGCGTTTTGTGGTTGTGGTCGGTGGCCCGTGTGCGGCGACACTAAGATAAATTAAAATACACGTAGCTATGAAGTGTTATAAGGATTAATTTTTATTTCATATCTTTTACAGATGTTTTTAATACTTAGCACTGTATTCGTTAAAGGAAATTAAAAGCCAAACCTTTAATAAGTTCAAGTCAAAACTTCGTAAGTGGTTAAATGAAAATACGTTTTACAGTATGGTTGAGTTCATGAATTATGGTAGGATTTGATGCATGGCTTAAAGACATGCTTAATGGGTTTAAATATAACATTTAATTCTGATTCTTTACAAGACCATTCTAATTATGACATTCAGATAATTATGGACATGATAAATTGACTTCATCGAATAATTAAAATATTATAATAAGAATTATTGACATTTATATAGGTAATTAATATAGGTAATTTAATAGAAAAAATTTGCATGTTATCTTTATATGACTAAATAGGTTAAGAGACAACTTAGGTGAAATGTAACACCATTATTTGTACCCTATTTAATGCAAATAAATTGAATTGAATTGAAAAAAAATGGGTGCGTGTACTTATGTAGGCGCGTGAGAAGTTATCCTTCTTTGGCATCGTTTAAAATTAGTTTTTAATTGCATGCAAATAATTAATTACAATAAATTAATAAAAAGTCTGGAAAAGGACACAGTCAATAAAGTTCAGTTTTAAGTTGAAAAAATAAATAAATAATCAAAATATTCAATTAAAATCGCTACTGAATTTAATTTATTAGAACATATGTGATTTGCACTTGTATGAAACTCAAACACGTATTCCGAATATACAAACTAGAAACACGTGGATAAATATTATAAATATGAATACCTAGAACTGTTACTTTATTACAAAAAATAAAGATGTGGTTTTTGGTTCTACTACACCAATGGTCAAGAGATGGCGCTGTAGTCTCCTGAATCGCGCTTTGGTTCCGTTGTTCCAGATTAATAAATACTTTTGATAGGCCTTCACAATGCAGTCGTTAGCACCCACTAAATAGAGATTCTATTTCTATTTTGTTGGTAGATTTTCTTAATGTGCGGTAAACACAACAGCTGTTAAAATTTTGTGTTACAGTGATGCGCGCGCATCTTAAATTTCACTCTCATCATTTTTTCATAACGCGCCTAAAGAAGTATAACTTCAAAAATGTATAACACTTAGTCCAGGCGGGTGACCGAATTAATCGTTATTTTCAACATCATTCTTCAAGGCTCCACGGGGGATGGTATGGGATCAGAGTAGGCAACGGCGCGAGCGATATTTTTAACGCGCTTTTATTTGGTCGACTTGTATATAACTACTAGCGGACCCGACAGACGTTGTCCTGTCTACACGTCTTTAATTTGAAAATTTCAAACTTTTTTTAATAAGCTAAAACATTCTGGACCATTTTGATGAAAATTACCATTCTCAGATCCCCTTGAACACACACAAAAAATTTCATCAAAATCGGTCCAGTCGTTTAAGAGAAGTTCAGTGACATACACACTCACAGAAGAATTATATATATAAAGATTTGACACTGCGATGGTAGCGCCGTCTGTCGGATCCAATGTAGAACATTCCAAAATCAACAACTACTAATAAATTAAAAATTAATTAAAAAAACATTGTCCAGCGGACAAAATTGTGAATCTAAACCATTTTCAGATCCCCTTGAACACACACAAAAAATTTCATCAAAATCGGTCCAGTCGTTTAAGAGAAGTTCAGTGACGTACACACTCACAGAAGAATTATATATATAAAGATGTAATAAAATCCATAAATCTAAATTACAGGTACATCTAATTCTTGTATCATCATGAAACTTGGCAAATATATGAAGATTAGATGACAATACAATATTATGGTACCATCGAGCTGGTCTGATGATGGGACTGGAACTTGGCTGATGGAACCTTGGACTGCCTACTAGTAAACATATCGAGTTTGGGCGCATTAGATTCGTCTTAACATATTCTATTCATTTTTCCTGTTGACTGAAACTGAAAAGAGTAAAATAAATTAATAGTTTAAAAAAACTTAAAACACACTTTTATTTACTGCACTAAAAAGGCAAAAATAAACAAAATATACTCTCTGTTTACTTCATTCTCTAAGGCTTGTGTTATGGGATACTAGGATAACGGATAGAATATATATACAGTTCATATATAAGTATAATTATATAGAAATAGATATAAAACATCCATGACTGGAGTACAAATGCTCGTATTCATCACACAAACATCTGCCCCCACCGGGATTCGAACCCGGGACCTCTCGAGTCGGTGACACCATGAAACCCGGCGTACAAACCACTCGGTCACGGAGGTCGTCAACTATGTTTGCCGCATACCACCAGGCGGCCCATAAGCTTGAGTGCCACCCTTTTAACTTACGATATTTCACGCTGGTATGGGAGCGGCATCTATATATCCAAT
Organism: Chilo suppressalis; assembly: GCA_902850365.2. NCBI lineage: Eukaryota > Metazoa > Arthropoda > Insecta > Lepidoptera > Crambidae > Chilo > Chilo suppressalis. The sequence goes on along the minus strand of OU963896.1, from coordinate 513,527 downwards.
CCGCACTGGGCCCGCGTGGTGCGTCATGGCCTAATCTCCCTATTCCATCCATAGGGAAGGCTTGTGCCCCAGCAGTGGGGACATTAATAGGCTGATGATGATGGGAGCGGAGTCAGCTGCTAACTTATTCCTGTGCAGTTTTTGAAAGTCTGTCAAAGTTCAGGATGATTTCTTAAACCGTTACAGGCGAGACGACAAATTGTCACTATTGCTTCCGAATCAAGTGTGAGTCTTTTATAAATATCTAGCTTCCCGCCCTCGCTTCGCTTCGGTGTAGAGCTGAAGTGTAGACTACAGTTTTTGTTCTCAGGCTTGTATTACACACAATGGCATTCATCTATGATTCTTCTTATACCTGCATGCAGTCTCAGCCCGATCGGTTTAAAATTGACAAAGTTTCATACAAACTTTCATTCCCTATTTTATCCCCTTGGGGGTAGTATTGATCAAAATCCTTTCTTAGCGGATGCCTACGTCATAACATCTACCTGCATGCCAAATTTCAGCCCGATCCGTCCAGTGGTTTGGGCTGTGCGTTGATAGATCACTATGTTAGTCAGTCACCTTTGAGTTTAATATATATAGATAAAAAATGTGGTATTTGAGTTACAGCTTATGGGTATATTTATTGGCCACAAAATTAATAACATAATCTGCATCCTTACTAATTCTATCACAAAACCAAGAAAATATTCAACTAGAAAAATTGTTTCATTTAAAAAACATAAAAAATACTCCATCATTCCTTGTAATAAACGACTTTTACAGGCCAGCAGTAAAATTTTATTAAGCTCTCAAAGTCAAAAGTACAAGCTGAGATATTAGGCGTGCTTGCTCCAGTATTGTGCATTGTAATTATTAAGTTATGGCTGCCGATTTCCATTAGCATTAATGGGTTCCGAAGCTACTCGGCCGACTGTAGGACGCTAGCTACTCGCCAGCGGACAGTCAACTCGGTTATTGCTTGCACTGGATGGACACCTTCAAGTCTCGCGCTACCTTCGTTGGGTAAAGTGCTAATGGAATTATGTTGTGTTGGTGTCAAATAAGTAAGTTTTTTAGTTTCTCAAAACTTTCTGAGTGTCCCACGTATAAAAGCTTGTCGCGAAATTGGACTGTGTAGATAAACAAAATTTTATCGGATTATTATTGTTTTAATTTTCATATTGCTACTACCAGAACCTTCTTAAATCTCACGACAAGCTTTTATATCATACTAGCGGCCCGCCCTCGTTTAGCTTCGGTATAGAGCTGAAGTGTAGACTACAGTTTTTGTTCTCAGGCTTGTATTATACACAATGACATTCATCTATGATTCTTCTTATACCTGCATGCAAAGTCTCAGCCCGATCGGTTTAAAATTGACAAAGTTTCATACAAACTTTCATTCCCTATTTTAGCCCCTTGGGGGTAGAATTGATCAAAATCCTTTCTTAGCGGATGCCTACGTCATAACATCTACCTGCATGCCAAATTTGAGCCCGCACCGTCCAGTGGTTTGGGCTGTGCGTTGATAGATCGCTATGTCAGTCAGTCACCTTTGAGTTTTATATATATGGATAATTCCTAGTGATATCGATAATTTATAAGGAACATCTTAATCGCAAAATGAAAGGTCTAAAGAATTCGTCCATTAGATTATCAAGAGGACGTTTATTTTTTCTTTTGCCAATCAACCAATAAATTACGAAGATAAAACACGTCAAAATTTGGATATATTTTATTTTATTTTTTTAAATCGAAAGAAAATATTACTAGAAAAAAATCTACGGAGACCAAGCAGCAGACGGGTCTCGAACCCGCACCCTTCGCTGTCCGGGCGAATGCACTGACTCAATCAGAAATCAATATATCTTTATTCAAATTGGATGTACAGTACAACACTTTTGAATCGTCCAAACATTTTTTTCCCTACCACTCGTTATTGGACATATTTTTTAGCTGCGGAGAAAAACGAGCGAAAAAAGCTCCACAACATCAAAAGCATAATGTAACAACATTTACAAATCATTATGTTGTTACAACGTCAATACAATCATGATTTATTTAATATAGAACACCTGTTGGAATGATTGGAACAGTTCAAACCCAAGCATTTTTGTCTGTAATATAATCAGACACTTTGTAATAAGCTTTTTTAATAAGTGCTTTTTTTATACTATCTTTGAATTTATTTATGCTTAACTCTTGGATATTGCTTGGGACTTTATTGTATAAGCGAACACAAAGACCTTTAAATGAATTATTAATTTTGTGAAGCCTAGTAGCAGGTAAAGTTAGTTTATTTTTGTTTCTTGTATTAAGTGTGTGAACATCACTGTTTTTAAGAAACAAATTAATAGAGAAAAAATACATTGTGGGTTTACCTATAATGCGAAGAGATGGCGTTGCCTTGCAGCTTAAGAATAGCTAGAAAGAATTTCGACGCGGTCCGTGAGGGCCGCGGTAGCATAATTGGTCAGTGCATTCGCCCGGATTGCGAAGGGTGCGGGTTCGAGTCCCGTCTGCTGCCTGGTCCGCGTGGAATTTTTTCTAGTTATATTTTCTTTAGATTTAAACATCAAGCAGTTACATGCTTTAAAAATAATAAAAATTATAACAAATTAATATTTTTTCTTACTGTTATACTATCGCGGCCCTGATGGCCGTTTCGAATTCTTTCTAGCCTTTCTTAAGCTGCAAGCCAGCGACATCTCTTCGCATTGTAGGTAACGTCTGCTGCCTGGACCGCGTGGATTTTTTTCTAGTAATATTTTCTTTCGATTTTTCAATTTTGGATAACTTAATCTTAACTGTCTGTTTAATAATTATTGTTAACTAACAAGACATGACGTCATGCGACATTTCAAAATATGTGTCCAGTAGTTGTTGGCAACACCAACAAGAAATAATTTTTTGTCCTTGTTACTCCTACGTATCCTCTCTCTCTCTCTCTCACGGGTAATGGCGGTTTGTGTAAACTTTAACGTCTACAAGAATAAATTTAATTTACATTCCATGAAACTGGTTTTATCTTGCTGCCCACGACGCACCTGAAGACCCTGAAAATAGGTACTTGTTGATGGTCTACTTGATAGACCCCTCTTTATTTCCCGTCCACTAACAATCTATACTTATAATAAATCTGAAGAGATGTCAATTCTGTACATGAAATATATTTTCAAAATAACTATCAGGGGGTGATTAGTGATCGATACTGATGCCAAAAATGCAATCAGTAAAATTTTTGTCAGCCTGTCTGTCTGTCTGTCTGTCTGTGTGTATGTTCCTTATAGAAACAAAAACTACTCGACGGAATTTAACGAAACTTGGTACAATTATTCTTCATACTCCTGGGCAGGTTATAGTATACTTTTCATCACGCTACAATCAATAGCAGCAGAGTAGTGAAGGGAAATGTTGGGAAAACGGGAGAAGTTACTCCATTTTTTAAGCTTCCGTCGCGGGTGCAGCCTTAATGGTTAAAGTTACATAGAAATCATGTATGACGGAAATATTCTACATAAAATTGTCTAAAAAATATCACGCAACAGCATATGTCTATCTTTTATGGTTGACTCACAATAACACGTGTAATTATATAAATAAAGTCATTGTTTATAGCACAAGCCTGAGAACAAAAACTATAGTTTACACTACAGCTCTACACCGAAGCGAAGCGAGGGCGGGCCACTAGTTGTTAATAATTTAGATTTTTTTAAACGATTTCCAAATCATTTCGAGGCATTTCTATTAACAAAACAAGAACACTAACATTTGATTAGACAACATTTTAGATTAAATTTGTCAATATAGCGAAAATCTACACGATACTCCCGGTATTATGAAACAATAACAATACCTCGTTAACTACCTCCGGCGGAGTTGCAACTCAATTAAAATCCAAATCTCGCCTTCTGCCCGTCGGACCGTACGGCCGGCGGCGTCTTCCTAGGCTTGTTGAAATTATCGATATATCGATATTTTTTGCCGATATATTTTAATTCGATATATCGATACATCGATACAAAATAACCAATATCGAAATTCGTATCGAAAACGATATTTTTTTAATTATTAGCGGCATATCACGATCTAACTAAATTCGTATCTGGAAAAATCGTAACTGGATCTCAGATTAATGATATTCAACATATCTATGATCTGTGCTGTATTTAGTATTGTCTATGTCATCATTCGAAAATAGGGTCTATTTTTAGGGAGATAATTTTCGTTCCATTATTATTCCGCGTGTCATATTTCGTGAGCTACTGTACGATATTTTTGGGAAAATTGGTCCGATATATCGATATATCGATGTTTTTTCGCTATATATCGAAGCCGATATAAATAAATAAAATAAAAGATCGATGTATCGATATATCGATATTTTTTCAACTTTCGACATCCCTACGTCTTCCCAGCCGTTTGCATCCAATATCTGAGCTGATAGAGTGACCCGGCCGACCGTAATCCTGGCCACAATAACACTTGTATAATTTAACCTACCCAAGATACATCAATTAAAAATTACTTTTTCATCCCACCACCTCGGAAAGTGTAATTTTGCGCTTCGAAATCTGGCTGGAAAATTCTATTTTATTCGCTTGAGCGGCAAAGTAGATTTGAATTTAGAACATCACATATAATGAGTACTCAATATAATTGTAAATTCAAAACGTCATTAAACCTATTTAATGTAACCTCTATGGTGCCAAATTTATGATTAGAACTTTTTAAATTGTGAAAAAATTTAAATTTGGAACCTTCTTGGTTTCTTTGTTTTATTTGCGTGCTTCGCGCCATTCTAGTTTTTCACGTTTTATTGCTTAAATATTTTGTCATTATAAATTGTTTTCTTTTTCATTTTGTCATTTCCTCGCTGAGGTGGGATGAAAAGTTACGTATTGCACTCGAGTGGAAAGATTTTTCACCTTGTGCTCGTTTGTTTCCCTCGCTGACGCTCAGGATTCTAATTTAGAATCACTCGCTGCGCTCGTGATTCAACTTTAGAATCCTTCGCTTGCTCGGTCATCCAAATCGAGCACGCGGTTAAAAAGGAACTTTCCACTCTTGTATAATAAATAACTATTTTATAATTTTATTTTAATTATTTGTTTCTTAGGTTTTCACGCACATCACTCATTAAATAAAACGTCAATAAATAAATAAAGTTTCGTGCATTAACCCGTAAAAACTAGTTTTATTTATTTTAATTATATTTCAAAATTATTTTACAATACTAATTAACTATAAATTTATTCATTTACCCCTAATAATATTTACTCAAATTAAATATTAAATTATTATCTTTTCAATGTAAATGAAATACTTTATATCAAGCTCTAATTTGATATTTCTAGCAACACTTTCCAGTACTTCTGCTTTGTTGTTACGACTTATTTCAATTTATATATAAAAGCGACGGGCAATATGTACATATTTTAATTTTTAATCATTTTAATAAACTAAATAAAATTACATTTAAATCCACCTTCAATTAATTATGTAAAATTAATATCCATTTTAAATAAACGATACGGGGTGATATTTGAATATTATTAGTATTTGTATATTATTATTCTTGTACATAATGTAAATTTTAGTTATTATATTATATTTTTAAGGTTTTTAGTTTTAGGTTCATTGTTACAACTTTATGCAATTAGAATGTATATTTATTTAATACAACAAAAATCATTTTTGTTTAAATAAATTTATTGTAATCCATTATATTCTTAATTATAATCTGCATCTTGATCTAATTAATTTTTTTAATTAAAATTTTAAATGTAATTGTATTATTATTATTAATTATTGTATTATTATTAACCTACGAAGGTTTCTATATAATTGCCGGCCAAGGTCACACTAATTTCCGCACCCGAGCCCATTCATTCGGCTTCATTCATTCGCCAACGGTTTTTGAAAGGAGAAATGAGTTAGCTCTCGCCACCGGCACCGCCATCTTGCTTTTCGTAATGGATTTTAGTGAATGCCTTAGAATTGACGCTAAGCAGTGTTGGTAATATAAATCAGCTTTGAATAAAAATTACGTTTCATTTCTGTTCCTTTAAACAGATTTGCTTTTAATTTTTTTTGGCTCCTCGCGAATGGCGCCCTCTCGCTGTTAAACTTTGTTCGGAGTTAATGTTTTTCAGTGTAATTAATTTATTGAAGCGTTAAATGAAAAGGTCCTTGATTCCGGCGTAAGTTTCGTTTGGGCAGTTTCGACATTTGTACAAAGTTGTTCTGGTGAAGATGCATTTACATTTTAATATCTGTTGGCGACATGAGGAGCTCGATGGCGCAAGTGGTTAGCGCGTTCGGCTGCGGTCGTTGAAGTTAAGCAACTTTCGCAGTGGTCGGTCATTGGATGGGTGACCAAACATTTATTATCTCGAGCCCCTCCGTGCTTCGAAAGGCACGTTAAGCCGTTGGTCCCGGATGCATCTGTAGTCGTTAGCACCCACCAATCCGCACTGGGCCCGCGTGGTGGGTCATGGCCCAATCTCCCTATTCCATCCATAGGGAAGGCCTGTGCCCCAGCAGTGGGGACATTAATAGGCTGATGATGATGATGATCTCATCTCCTACAATTCCTAAAACTTGAGCCGACCGTAGAAACTCAATTCCCTCATTTCAAAAATCCAGTATAAAATTAATAGTGTCACAGCAATAACTGATTCCAAGAAACAATTAACCTGATTTTAAATGTATAATACAATAATAACATTGAAATTATGCTGTCAACGTTGTACTATTCATAATTAATGGGTTTTAGCAAATCATTAAAATGTACATTCATGTAATATTTTGATTATTCTAGGCGCTGCCTGGTAAACTGACATTTTCGTAAAGTTTACTTAGTAATTGCTTTTATTTTGAAATGATGGATTCTTTGATATGAATCCATTTTAGTACCTATTAATAACCCAAAATGTCGTATTGATATGTAAAAACGCTACGCAAATATGTGATTATAAACTTCAGGTCTTTTTATACGCAGCAACCCATTAAGCCCGTCACAGACGTAGCTATAATATATATTAATATATCGAGATATATATTATATTACAGCAAACTACCACACACGGGAGCTATACCATAAAGCCCGTCACAGACGTAGCTATAATATATATTAATATATCGAAATATATATTTTAATATAGCAAACTACCACAGACGGGAGCTATACTAAAATATATATTTTGCCCTCACTCGGTCTGCGGTCGTACTGTACCGTAATATACCGAAATATATCTGTCGACATATTTTGGTGACGTCATAGAAATATATATTATAGCTGCGTGTGCGGTCACTCGAAAATTTATATTGAAAACATGTTGTACTATGTCTTGCTATGATTCATATTAATATATATTATAGCTACGTCTCTGACGGGCTTAATATATATTCTTATATATTTTGGCAGGCGTTCGGTAAGAAATGGAACATTCCGTATCATAAAATATATCAAAATGTTTATATTAATATGCCAAAATATACCGAGATATATCTGTCGACATATTTTGGTGACGCCATTGAAATATATATTATAGCTGCGCTTGCGGTCACTCGAAAATTTATGTTGAAAATATGTTATAATATGTGTTGCTATGATTCATATTAATATATATTATAGCTACGTCTGTGACGGGCTTTAGGCGGCTATTAAACAGTAGGTTTTGCGGTCAGTTTGCTAGCAGTCAAAGTTATGACTGATCTCGTCTGATGGTTTGCGTGTTGAATTTTCAGTCACCGTCCTTCTTTCAACATTCGTGGCTCATAGAAGACGTCTTAGGCGAGTGTCCGCAGTTTTAAGTAATTAAGTAAGGTTTTAATCTTGATATTAACGTATTACGTACTTTCTTAAACCGTCGACTTTTTTTTTCAAATTCAAATCATCTTTATTGCGAATACAGGTTGCAAAGTTGTTACATAGTTACATTTTATACAGTACAGCCGTATTCTACCTTATCGACATGCAATATAATATTTCTATAAAACATTAATTATTTCAATGTCACATTAATAAATTTAACATAGTTAATTCAAAATGTCAATAAGCGATAAATATATGATTGAAATTAATTCATGCATGTCATTTTCTATATTAGTCTTAAAACTTTTGTGTTCCAAAAATTCACGGACCGTATTGTAACATTTTTATATTAAAAAAAAATATGGGTGCGTGTACTTAAGTACGCGCGTGAGAAGTTATACTTCTTTTTGGAATTATTAAAAAATAGTTTTTAATTGCATGCAGATAATTAATTACAATATGATAATAAAAGGATTGGAAAAGGATAGTCAACGCAGTCAATAAAGTTCAGTTTTAATTTGAAAAATTTAATAAATAATCAAAATATTCAATTAAAACACTACTGAATTTATGTTATTAGTCCATATGTAATTAGCACTTGTAAGTAACTAAAACACGTTGTGTCTATATAGAAACTAGAAACATGTGGATAAATATTATAAATATGAAAACAGTGATCAGAGGCGACGAGCGTGCCAACATTGTTTTTGACAACGCGATCATCTTATGGAGCTCCGTGGATCGTTCAAAGTACCTTTCGAACAGATGTCTAATAATGGTGGATTATAAACCACTAAGTGGTTAATAATCCACCATTATTAGACACTAACATTCATAACGCGCCCGCGGCCAACTTTATGGTGTTACTATTGTGTTACAGTGTTGCGCGCGCATCTCGAAATTTCACTCACATGATTTTTTCATAACGCGCCCTCGGCTAACTTCATTATGTTACTTTTGTGTTACAGTGATGCGCGCGCATCTTAAAATTTCACTCTCATAATTTTTTCATAACGCGGCTAAAGAAGTATAACTTCATTAATGTTGTAATTTCTTTTTATATATATTGGTCACGGTAATTTCTCGCACACTTTCAGGTAATTTACTATAAATATAAGGAGCATTGAAAAACACACTTTTCCTAAATAGTGCCGTATTACAGGGGACTACACAAAGTTTTCCAATATGACGTTCACGAGTTCTGGTCTTAAATATTTTAATATTACTTTTTATGTTTTGAAGTTATACTTCTTTAGGCGCGTTATGAAAAAATGATGAGAGTGAAATTTTAAGATGCGCGCACATCACTGTAACACAAAATTTTAACAGCATGAAGTTGGTCGCTTTAGCGACTTCATGCGTTACTTTTGTGTTTAACGCACATTAAGAAAATCTACCAACAAAATAGAAATAGAATCTCTATTTAGTGGGTGCTAACGACTGCATTGTGAAGGCCTATCAAAAGTATTTATTAATCTGGAACAACGGAACCAAAGCGCGGTTCAGGAGACTACAGCGCCATCTCTTGACCATTGGTGTAGTAGAACCAAAAACCACATCTTTATTTTTTGTAATAAAGTAACAGTTATAGGTATTCATATTTATAATATTTATCCACATGTTTCTAGTTTGTATATTCGGAATACGTGTTTGAGTTTCATACAAGTGCAAATCACATATGTTCTAATAAATTATATTCAGTAGCGATTTTAATTGAATATTTTGATTATTTATTTATTTTTTCAAATTAAAACTGAACTTTATTGACTGTCTCCTTTTCCAGACTTTTTATTAATTTATTGTAATTAATTATTTGCATGCAATTAAAAACTAATTTTAAACGATGCCAAAGAAGGATAACTTCTCACGCGCCTACATAAGTACACGCACCCATTTTTTTTATTTATCTATTGTACTGAGTTCTGGCCTTAAATATTTTAATATTATATTTATCAATGAAAAATACATGCTGTGAGTAACAAGCGCCATAAAGCCTTATAATACCCCTTAATACAGACATACATAAGGTCCGACTCGTTTGTTTAGAGGTTCCGATATCAATATTATCCCGAACGTAGGTAACGTGAACTATCGGCAGCTGGGTGTTATTACAGGGAAACAAGGTGAAGTCGATGGGGTTCATAGTGTTGTGCACGAATCGACGTGTATTATCGATATTATAATCAATCAAGTGAAACTTATTGAAACAAATGTATGATTTAAAGTATCCCATGAGAATATTATCGGCTCGTAACGAATGTTTCATTATAAAAATTGTGCAGTACAAATAATCAAGTTTTCGAAATGCAGGGTATTTGCTTAGACAATAAAAGTCAAATGCGTGGATGGAATACTAAAAGAATGAAATTTAATAAGAGCCTTTGATTTAAGTACGAATCTGTAGAAAAAAATATTTTGGAAAATCATCTAGTCTAGCGATACAATGCAAGAAGTTGTAAAATTACTGAAATAAAGAATCATAAATTAAGCAAAGTCTGCATTAAAACCTAATGAGAAATATATTAATATTTTTATTTTTTTAAGCATTTAACTGCTAGATGTTTAAATCTAAAGAAAAGTTTTACTAGAAAAAAAATCCACGCGGACCAGGCAGTGGGCATTGTGGGTTACTTACAATGCGAAGAGATGGCGCTGCCTTGCAGCTTAAGGCTAGGAAAATTTCGACGCGGCGAATAGGGCCGTGGTAGCATAATGGTCAGTGCATTCGCCTGGATTGCGAAGGATGCGGGTTCGAGTCCCGTCCGCTGCCTGGTCCGCGTGGATTTTTTTCTAGTAAAACTTTTCTTGAGAAATATAGTAACCTGAATCAATTAATAAGTCCAACTCAAGAACAGAAACAGAACATTGTTCGATAAAATTCACTTCTAGTCAACTTGCAAATTTTATCGTCCTCAAATAGCGTTGCCGATGGCTGAACGAACAGCACTACGGAATCAATAACAGGAATGTGAAGACGCGACATCCCTCCTCGTGCGAAATACCCATCGACTTACTCTTGAACCGTGCCTGATAACTGCCAATTCGGAGTAAAATAGGTGCTCTTGAAAAACTACCGTACCGGAGAAATATTACGCTACCCCGTGTGGATAACACGAGAAGAGTTGTCATAATAGGTTCGCATTTGAAAAGGTGATTCCGCGCTACGATATCGTCTTCCCAGTGGCGGACAAACAGGGGGGCGGAAGGGGCGGCCCGCCCCGGGCCTCCGATCTTGGGGGGCCCCCAAATGCCAACGCGTTCCTATGATCAAATCCTCTAGACTTTAAAAATGTGCTTAGTACCTACATAATTTCATCAAGATCAAAACACTACAGCCATCTAGACTTTTTACGCAGTACTAATATTCTTTTAACTTCGCTGAACGCGTCCAATACGCTGGGGGAATTCCCGTCTCTGTAGTGGATACTTCCTCAGGAATCCCTGAATGAATGAAGTACAAATAATTCACTCTTGTACGCCTACATTTATTAACATTCACTATATTTACGTCGAAAAATAAACAATGGTCTCATTTAAAATCCGTCCAAAGTAACCTCATTAAAAAGTGTAATACTGTTTTTGATTTTTGTTGCGGCATAAAAGTAAATGAGGTTGAGTTAGTGCATTTTTTAAGTATTTTGAAAGAGTGAGTAATTATTCGTATAATTTAGCCTAGAAATCATAATCCGTAGTTTCTAGTCAATATGTACCGTATTGTAGGTATGTAGGTATGTTTATTTAGCCGAAATAATTAAATTGGAATTTAAATTTCACTTGCCAGATTTTAATGAAACAAACTAAGAAACTACATTTTTTTAAAGCTGGGGAGCCTCATATAGCTTGGCCGCCCCGGGCCTCTAACGAGCTTAGTCCGCCACTGCGTCTTCCTCGTCTTATTTCTCGGATGGCATATCGGTGTGTTTAGCAATAATTTCCCTTGCTGGTCTGGGAGTGAAACTATACATGAATTACGCCAACTCGATATAGCTAATCGGAGAGCAAACAGCATTTATTATTCTAATCAATGTAACAGAGCAAATTCTGAAACAAATTCTACGCGGTCCGTGAGGGCCGCGGTAGCATAATTGATCAGTGCATTCGCCCGGATTGCGAAGGGTGCTGGTTCGAGTCCCGTCTGCTGCCTGGTCCGCGTGGAATTTTTTATAGTTATATTTTCTTTAGATTTAAACATCAAGCAGTTACATGCTTTAAAAAAAATTATAACTATAATTGCTATTTCTTCTTTCAAATGTTTAATACTTGTAAAAGTATTCATTTGACATTGTGGGTTACCTATGATGCGAAGAGATGGCGCTGCCTTGCAGGTTAAGAATGGCTAGAAGAATTTCGACGCGGTCCGTGAGGGCCGCGGTAGCATAATTGGTCAGTGCATTCGCCCGGATTGCGAAGGGTGCGGGTTCGAGTCCCGTCTGCTGCCTGGTCCGCGTGGAATTTTTTCTAGTTATATTTTCTTTATATTTAAACATCAAGAAGTTACATGTTTTAAAAAAGAAATTAACTAATTAACAGACAGTTAAGATAAAATTATCCTAAATTGTCTTTCTACAACTGACTTTTTTGAGCTTTGTCTTTGATTTTATATACTTACACATTTTTTTCACAATTTTGGTCTTTTGTGATAAGTTAATTTATTACTGACTGCACTGCACAAGATAAGCCAAAAAAATCTCTTAAAATGTATAAGGCAACTCTGAAAACTAATTCAGGTTATAGATTGGTAAGTCTGTAAATATTGTTTCCGGTTCATATTTTTGTATGTTAAAATATCTACTAAACATACGATTTAAAGCTATACCTAGTCAACAAACACCAATGAGTAGTTCCAGGCTTTTTGGACAAATGTTTTATACGTATGATGTTAGTTGTGAGTGGAATTCAGTCTTTAATATACTTAACTGATCTGGCAGAAAATTGTGCGACTCCCAGCCGTTCAGTCTGTACGTACTTACTCAGTACGTACTCAAAACGGACTACACGTTTCTTTACTAGTGAGATAAGACTGCAGGAACTCTCATCAAATTACGGTCATCATTCCCTCCGAATCCGTCGGCATAAGCACGTTTTAGGGTGCGGCCAGAGTGCACTCAGATTCAGATTCAGACTCAGAAAACAAGCGCGAGAAATAAACAGTGTAGTCTAAGCAGGTTGCCCGCTGCCACTATGGCCACCCTGCTTTAACTACACTGTTTATTTCTCGCGCTTGTTTTCGGAGTCTGAATCTGAATCTGAGTGCACTCTGGCCGTAACCTTAGGATAGACGACTGACGACTAGATCACCAGCGCCAACGCGCCTCCGACTCCTCCCACACAGGCCACAAACACCAACACTACACAGCTAGCATACTTGCACACTAGCTTAGCATTAGGCAGACACCGCACCCGTAGGATAAGAGAGCGAAGACCCGGTCTACACACGACACGCTATACCAGGTACAGATACGTACCTTAGCGTTTTTCCCCGCCCCCCACGACAACGGCTAGCCAGAGCGAAGGTCCGAGTTTCTGAGAAGCCCTCTAGTTGACCAGCTCCCCTCAGCTTTGTGTGGTGTAGAGCAGGGCTTGTTTACCGGTTAATTTTCAAACCTAAATCAGTGTCAAGTACATTAGGAGCGTTTTATTTAGGTTTGGCTCTACCTTAACCTTAAAAAACCGGTTTTTCTAAAAAGCGAAATCAAATAGGTTTTGAATCAATTTAGCGGTTTTTAACGGGTTTCATTACGGCTGAAATAAATACACAACTACAAAATGAATTACTTGACTCACTAGACGCTAGCAAACGTGTCAATAAATGCATCAATCTCTGAGCATTAACAAGTTGTGACTTGATTAGTTCAAACAAAACAAACTTCAAGCGATGCCGACGCGTGCACGTGTCGCTCTGGATTAAACCGGTTTATTAAAGGTTTTAGGTACCGCTTTCGTTTCGGACGCGCTCCGAACGAAACCTTTACTAAAAACCTGTATTAACCTTTATTTAGCGGTATTTCTGAACCCGGTTTCAAGCCCTGGTCTAGAGGCTTCAGTTGGAGAAAAGACCCCCGTGGAGAGATACCATCCGCCTGGAATACCTCAAGAGGCACTCACCAAATCTCGGCTAGAGGTCCCCTTAGGATCTCGCCGTCCCCTATCCCGGTAACGCTGTAAATGTCACCTGCTACCAACAGCATACACACTCAAAATAGAACTGTTATCATTGCAAGCTCATTGCTCAAAGTTGTAGGTAACTTTGCCATTTCGCGTAGCCACTCAACAGCCTAACACCAGTCGCTTTAAATGTTGCTCATCAAAAAATCTAATTCTATTTGTTAGGTCACATGAATATCAGAGGTGGTGTTTTCTACGCCATTTAACTGAAAGGTACACGACAGCTCCTCAATCCGTTAACGTGTGTGTTTAATCATGGCGACACGTAGTCAAGGTAACCTATAACGTCATTCCACGAACCAATCCCGAGTAATTGAATTAGCTGCTCAATAATCTCTCCAGCAAACTCTAGGCGATGCGTGGTAATTTATTATAGTACTCGTACAGCTCCCGTAGCTTGAGTACCACAATTTACATTATATCTCGTTATAATTTCTATTATTTTAAAGCATGTAACTGCTTGATGTTTAGATCTAAAGAGAATATAACTAGAAAATAAATCCACGCGGACCAGGCAACATTCGCAATCCGGGCGAATGCACTGACCAATTATGCGAGTAGCCCAAGATCGATCTGAGTGGCGTGCATTTGGAGAGGCCTATGTCCAGCAGTGGACTATATATAATATAATAATTCATTTATTTTATGTTAACCGAACGCACTAAGCATCCGCGGCATGGAGCTCCTCCTAATAAAAATGTCCCAATCTTAAAAGTATGCTTGTAAGTATGAATACGGACACATAATATTAGGCTAATTACGTTTTTAGGAAAACATACCATAAAAATATTTGTTTAAAGCAAGATAGAGGGAACCCCTACATTATACCAAGCCATATATATTTTAAATACAAAACAAAGGATTGTAAATTGTTGTAAGAATACTGTAAACTTTAAGTTTAATTATAAGAAACGAATTAATTTTGTTAGTACCTAGTTCTACAAAATCAATTGTGAATTCTGTTTTGTTACGAACACAAATAAATCCTCTTTTCATTATTTCGTTGATTTAATAACTTCGAATGAGAAGGTAATTTTGATAAGTTTATTATTAGCCGTTTGGGACATAATTTCACTTCTAGTCAAATAACTTGTAGGCAAGAGTCTGGAGTTCCAAGAAATGTAAGATTTATTAAGATTTGATTTTGCTTAGAAACATCTTATTATGATATACAATAATAATTGAAGTTAAATAGTTAATTTGAAGGCTAACAGACATAGAATTTTATCTAGTTATGAGCTAACTTATTACCTATTATATTACAATACATTAAAATAACACAAACTTAAAAAAATAAATGGATGCGTGTAACTTATGTACGCGCGTCAGAAGTTATACTTCTTTAGCATCATTAAAAATATTTTTTAATAGCATGCAAATAATTAATAATTTCAATAAAATAATAAAAGGACTGGAAAGGGATAGTTAACACAGTCAATTAAGTTCAGTTTTAATTTGAAAAATTAAATAAATATTCAAAATATTCAATTAAAATCACTACTGAATTTAAGTTATTAGTTCATATGTAATTAGCACTTGTAACTAAAACACGTTGTGTCTTTAAAGAAACTAGAAACATGTGGATAAATATTATAAATATGAAAACAGTGATCAGAGGCGACGAGCGTGCCAACATTGTTTTGACAACGCGATCATCTTATGGAGCTCCGTGGATCGTTCAAAGTACCTTTCGAACAGATGTCTAATAATGGTGGATTAACCACTAAGTGGTTAATAATCCACCATTATTAGACACTAACATTCATAACGCGCCCGCGGCCAACTTCATGCTGTTACTTTTGGGTTACAGTGATGCGCGCGCATCTAAAAATTTCACTCTCATCATTTTTTCATAACGCGCCTAAAGAAGTATAACTTCAAAAACTATATTTCTTAACCTACTTACCTACATAAATAAATAATTTACAAAATAAAAAAATATATCACCCCCCGCGCCGCCATCAGGAATGGTGCCCAATAGGCTGGCAGAATTGCCGCGTTGGATGGCAAGGCTGATCAGTTGACCAAGATAGCTGCCGGCCTTTTGATCACCAGTCACTTCGGTGAGCCTCTTTGACAATTCCTTGAAAAGGGAACGAGCGCTTGGTCCCCATGGGCCCATAGTCTCAACACCAAACGCCACAAATATGTAGCTCTCATTGTGAGCTGAATATTTGCGCCGCTTGGAGCACTCGGCAGAGGCTGCCGTCGCGCCTGCAGCTAGGGAGGTACGGTATGGCACGCAGCAAGCGTATATCCACGCAATTTGAGCTAACTTCAATTTACGAATGATGGCAGCCCCCCCTTGTAGTTCTGTCCTGCAAAGAGGGGGGCGGCGGAGGGAGCTACATGGGCACGCCCAAGTAGCCCTCCGCAGCGGACGGGGGGCGGTACGGTGGGCACTAGGCCGCGTACTCAGCCCCCACGCGCGGGCCATCCTGCGCACGTCTGCGGGGTCCCTGCAATACCCCGGGAGACCCCTGCCGCAGAGCCCCGGCTAGGCCGGGAGGCTGCTAGCCTCCCGGCCTAGCCATCCCTAAACGGGGATCCCGCGGCTTCGCGCTAAGCAGCTTAGGGGGTGTTCGCAGGGTTTTTTAACGGATATTATGCCGTAAAGCGCCCGTAAGGGTTACGGGGTCCTCGGTGGGTAGCCACTGCTGGGACTCGTAAGGCTTGCGGGAGCCAGGTGTGAGGTCCGTTCGGCGGTGTGCCTCTTAAAGTCACTGCTATGCTACCCAAAAATCTCGGCCGTAGCCTTATTCGGATTCCTTCAAACTATCCCAACATCTAAGAACATTTCATTATTTTTACAGCGTTTAAGTACAGTAAACACAAGTTATAAATAGCTCTTGCTTGCTGTAACACCCATTTCGCCGGGGCCGCGGTCTTTAAATAAACTAGTTTTCTCCAAAACTAACGCGGCCGGTCCATAGAGCCAAATGAAGTACAACCTAGTAACTCATAAATGAAGGCCCCGAATTTCAGAGTACACTCTCCTCATTCCGTCATTGCTTCACCGCACCCAAATTTCCATTCAAGTTTATTCTGTTTCTCCAACATCAAATTATATATTTGTTATGGGCTGAGTGATTAATCGGGCATTATTCATTATGCTCGGGCAATATGAATAATGCCCAATAAGAACGGGCAATGTGATTATAACGCATGAATTTATCACATTGCCCGGGCATTATGAATAATGCCAAGTGCCTAGTGGGCAGAGTGATGTAAAGTATGTTTAATACTTTCAAATGAATGCTTAGTTAAATAGACCGAGCATTACAAGCAATGAAATCAATTATCGGGTAGAGTAATAATGAAAATAGTTTAGTATTTATTTTTAATATTTAAATAATCAGACTTAGGTTTAAGGGCTACATTTAGAAACTATAGTATATAATAGTTTCAATGCAGTTTGTTTGAAAAATTCATTAAATCTGTTAAATATTCAAAATTTATGGTTCCCTATTTTTTAGGATGCAAGGACTACGGAAGTAAGAACCAGTACTTCTGCCTTATCTCCGGCGCTGCGGGAATAGCAGCCCCTCCGCCTTTGCGTGACAAAGTCACAAGCATCACTCCCTTTCTGCTCTGCTCTCCCTCCGCGCCTCCGGGCTCTAAAAAACACTCTATAGGTAAGGCAGACCAAGACCACGGCGTGTCGGGGTTGGCCAAGTCTGTTCTGAATTAAAGACTGTTGTTCACACACATTCACTTTTTTTTCTAAGTGTTGAGCCCATACTATTTTTTATTTACCAAGATCTCAAAACAAACACGAAATGGCGACACATCTGTCATATTGACAATATTACCAACTTTTTGAATTTATTCATACTGCCCGGTCCAAGCGATAAATTCAAGCTATCTCAAACACTGACTTATTACATGGACCACGAGCCGTCCGGCATTATTAATAATGACCGGGCAATGTGACAAATAGGTGAGTTTAGATTGTAATTAATCACTTGGCCCATAACATGTACACACACACATTCACATCACACAAAAGGAGATTCGACAACACATAAAAACAATTGAATCCTTTTACTTAAATAATATATTCATTTAACTTTGTTAAATTAATTCACAAGCATGGTATTGTTATCCTTACTTAAAGGTTGTATAACTGGTCCTAAGGGATGAGCGCTGTGTCTGTGCTACATGTATTTTTATAACCTAGTACAGGCACAGAGGATACTATAAATTTTTTATTCTAAGCTATACTGTATATTGTGTTGTACGATTCTTTTCAATTCAATTCAATTTATTGCACTCATGTGGTTACATAGATGGTTACAAAATGCTTATAGTACCTAACATGAACCCTGTCAGGGTATCGCAATATACAGTCTTAAAGATAAAAATTACAAAAGAATTTAATTAATAAACAATTATATATACGAATAACCTAATTTGTATTAAACCACTCTATATCTCAAATCATGCATAAATGTCATCTGATTCCATTAGTTTAACAATATAACTTACTCAATTGATCTTATTTACAGTAGAAATATAATAGAAATGGAAATTTATTTATAAAAATATTTTTTTTTTCTCTAGATAGTCCAACATACGCACAAACTGTTACTTGACTGATAAATAATTAGCTTGACATTATCAAAATAACAATTTATTGAAGTTATACTTCTTTAGGCGCGTTATGAAAAAATGATGAGAGTGAAATTTTTAGATGCGCGCGCATCACTGTAACCCAAAAGTAACAGCATGAAGTTGGCCGCGGGCGCGTTATGAAAAAAATATGGGTGCGTGTACTTAAGTACGCGCGTGAGAAGTTATACTTCTTTTTGGAATTATTAAAAATAGTTTTTAATTGCATGCAGATAATTAATTACAATAAGATAATAAAAGGATTGGAAAAGGATAGTCAACGCAGTCAATAAAGTTCAGTTTAAATTTGAAAAATTTAATAAATAATCAAAATATTCAATTTAAATCACTACTGAATAAAATTTATTAGCACATATAAATTTCGCATTTGTATAACATTATAACACGTGTTAAGAATATAGAAACTAGAAACATGTGGATAAATATTATAAATATGCAAAACAGTGATCAGAGGCGACGAGCGTCCCAACATGTGCGACTAAGAGATCCTATTACTATTTTGTTGGAAGCTTTTTTTCGAGACTTACGAGTAATGTGCGGTTTAGCGGCCGACTTCATGGTGTTACTTTTCTGTTACAGTGTTGCGCGCGCATCTTAAAATTTCACTCTCATCATTTTTTCATAACGCGCCCGCGGCTAACTTCATTATGTTACTTTTGTGTTACAGTGATGATAATATCAATCTCATAATTTTTTCATAACGCGGCTAAAGAAGTATAACTTCAAAAATCATGTGAGTGAAATTTCGAGATGCGCGCGCATCACTGTAACACCATGAAGTTGGCCGCGGGCGCGTTATGAATGTTAGTGTCTAATAATCCACCATTATTAGACATCTGTTCGAAAGGTACTTTGAACGATCCACGGAGCTCCATAAGATGATCGCGTTGTCAAAAACAATGTTGGCACGCTCGTCGCCTCTGATCACTGTTTTCATATTTATAATATTTATCCACATGTTTCTAGTTTCTATATAGACATAACGTGTTTTAGTTACTTACAAGTGCTAATTACATATGGACTAATAACTTAAATTCAGTAGTGATTTTAATTGAATATTTTGAATATTTATTTAATTTTTCAAATTATAACTGAACTTAATTGACTGTGTTCCTTTTCCAGTCCTTTTATTATTTTATTGTAATTATTAATTATTTGCATGCAATTAAAAAATATTTTTAATGATGCTAAAGAAGTATAACTTCACACGCGCGTACATAAGTTACACGCATCCATTTTTAATTACGAAGAACAATTATAGCACGACATATTTCTACATGAAAATTTATTTGTTATTTTGTTGGCCAATTACGAACATCCACTTTGTAACATCGAATTTATCTGAATATGTAGCTATGTGCTTAAAGAAATCTAATTTAATATTAATATAAAATAACATGTAAACTATACAGGGGTCTAGGTTCCGAATATGATTTTGTCCCATTCGGTGTCGAGACCCTTGGTCCGTGGGGTCCTAGCGCTATAAGGCTTTTTAAAGAAATAGTGAAAAGATTAGTCGACATCACAGGAGACCGAAGAGCTGGCAGCTACCTCGGACAAAGAATTAGTCTAGCTATCCAAAGTGGGAACGCTGCCAGTATCTTCGGAACCTTGCCTAAAGGGACTCCTTTTAATAATGTATTTTAGTTATTATATTTTATTTTTTAAGGTTTTTAGTTTTAGGTTCATTGTTATAGTATAAGATATATAATTAATATAGTTATAATATTATAATGTAGAGCAAATAACATGTGTCTACACATAAATATAATTAGGTATATATGCATACATATAAATATAAATATCAGGTTACCCGTGCAATTAATATGACAAAAACAAAAAGAAATTGCAGTTGCCTTTGTAAAACCCTGCCTTGAAATTATGGACAAATAGCTATACTCCATTCTAAAGACCTTTTAAAATCAATAAAATGTATAGGAGAAGTTAAAAAATAGAAATATTGTTTGAATTTCCAAATAACTTTCAAAACATCTGGAATTACGAAATATAGATAGATTATTTGGATTCCCAAACATTCTCGGCACGGTAATATTATCTATACAGTATTGTGACTCCGCCCTGTCCTTGAAAATAAATGCCTACACCGAGCGCTGCGTTGGCACGCGGTAGGGCCGCCAGCCTACAGTATTTTATGTAGTTTTGTTTTTAACGCGAGTGTAGGTAGATTACTCGTTTGTCTCTTTTTTCATCCTAACCACTTATTTATATATTATTCCAGATATTTTGCCCGATGGAAAAACCGAAATACCTAAATATTAGAAACAAATAACGTACTAGTAGATAGGTATATAAAAATATTCTATAAAGG
Organism: Chilo suppressalis; assembly: GCA_902850365.2. Taxonomy (NCBI): domain Eukaryota; kingdom Metazoa; phylum Arthropoda; class Insecta; order Lepidoptera; family Crambidae; genus Chilo; species Chilo suppressalis. The sequence goes on along the minus strand of OU963896.1, from coordinate 492,597 downwards.
TAAGACACCTTTCCAATATTTCAGGTAATTTAAAAAATGATATCTCTGGGTGTGTTATTGAAGAGTTCAAGCAACCAAAAACAGCAATTGTGCTGTTGTACGATATTGATCGTCGTTTGTTCTTTTCCATACTAAATTATGTAGGTCTCTACTTAATTAAATCAAATATTTACAATACAAAACGCACGTTTAAGCACGGCTAACTGCATAAAAAACAATTCAGACCGTTCGGTCGTCGTTGCGGCGCGGCGGCGCATTCGCGACTGGGTGCACGCCGACTGCACATCGAACTCGAGTGGCGTAGGTATGACTCGCTTTCCGACCGTTTGTATGAAGATAGAATACTGTATGATATTATTACCGTGCTCTCGGCGACCTCTGGTAAAGCTTTAGCGAAATCCTAAAAACCTTAGGACACAGAAATCCCTGCCACATCAATTACAATCGTTGAGAACATAGCAAAATAAATAGTAAGCTTTAAGAAACTAAAAAGGCAGATCAGGAATCAAGTTGCATTCTTGCGTGCATCGAATCATAGCATATTTTACTTAAGGACTTATGCAAAGGACATCAAGATATTGAAAGACGATAATTAATTTTTTGTCACCCTTGGTACGAACCAATATCGAACTCGGATATTTGAATTCGACCTCATGATCATCATCGTCCTATTAGCAGTGGGGACAACTGCTGGGGCACAGGCCTTCCCTATGGATGGAATAGAGGAATTGGGCCATGAGCCACCACGCGGGCCCTGTGCGGATTGGCGGGTGCTAACGACTGCAGCTGCAGCCGGGACCAACGGCTTAACGTGCCTTCCGAAGCACGAAAGAACTCGAGATAGAAGATTTTTGATCACCCATCCAATGACCGACCACTGCGAAATTTACTTAACTTCAACGATCGTAGCCGAACCTCGTACACGTTAAATGTCAAGAAGTATTGTGTGGAAAATCTGAACAGAACGCCACAACGGACAAATTTAAAATTAAAAAAAAACATGCAGAACTTGTTTCTTAGGTTTTCACGCACATCACTCATTAAATAAAACTAGTTTTAACGGGTTAATGCACGAAACTTTATTTATTTATTGACGTTTCGCAGCCTTTTCAGGTCTGCATCGTCAGAATAATGATTTTTTTATTTAAATTTGTCGAGCTACCTTCGAAAGACTTTTATTGAGCGTTCGGTTATTTCATTGGAAGATTTTTAAAGTTTTATTGTCTATGTATGAATTTATAAGTTAATTTAGTTAATAAAGAACTTTATTTAATTAAGTACTTTTTTGTAATTTTGAGTTTATTGATTTGACCCTAACTACCGTAAACTACCACCGGTTCCAAAATTGCGAGACCTTTCTGAGAAGGACCGGCGAAACAAACTCAGAGAGGCTTTCTATCTCCTTCTTATGTTAAATTATGCAAACAAAAAGAACTAATAGTATCTGTTGGTCTTGCAGTGTGTGCTCGGGGTTGGGATTTTATCTCTTGTATATTGAGTTCCCAAGCTGGTGGTATATACCAACCATCTTCCCTATTGAATTTAATACATAAATAGAGTTTCGTGCATTAACGGACTAAAACTAGTTTTATTCATGCAGAAATTTTCGATATTTGACGCGTAACCAGATCGAATTGAACTATTTGAATTTGATATTAGTTTGTACTCAGGGTTCTGTTCAATGCCGATCTCTGCAATATATATATATAAAACTCTAAGGTGACTGACTGACATAGTGATCTATCAACGCACAGCCCAAACCACTGGACGGATCGGGCTTAAATTTGGCATGCAGGTAGATATTATGACGTAGGCATCCGCTAAGAAAGGATTTTGATCAATTCTACCCCCAAGGGGATAAAATAGGGAATGAAAGTTTGTATGAAACTTTGTCAATTTTAAACCGATCGGGCTGAGACTTTGCATGCAGGTATAAGAAGAATCATAGATGAATGTCATTGTGTATAATACAAGCCTGAGAACAAAAACTGAAGTCTACACTTCAGCTCTAAACCGAAGCGAAGCGAGGGCGGGCCGCTAGTAAAGTATAATCTTAAACAGTACTTAAAAGTGTCTTTTCGCTACGCTATTATTTCATCAGTATATAGTTAGCCGTTATATCTCGAAAGAGCTTTAAAGTCATTATTCAGCAAACACTGAAGTTTTACAAAGTCATAACATGAAACATAAACTAGAGGCGAGCTGGAGTTTATCTGGACTGGCGCAGATTCCAGCAATATTTCGTTTGTTGAATATGACAGGGGTAAACTTGGAAGAGTATCTCGGCCGGGAGCTTTGACCGTGGCAAGTCTAAAACTTTATAACGTACATACTACGAGATTCGTTCGACCGTTTGAGAAAACGTTGAAGTTAGAATCACTTCGACCTGAATGTCTCTAGGGGCTACTTTCATATCTATCACAAAACTAAACTATACAAATAGAAGGGAACTCTAATTTGTTTATGATTGAAGATTTACTGTGTCGCTTAAGCCTGAGGGCGGGTAGTAAATTTTCCCAAATTTCAAACTTTGGTGAATTACAATGTTTTGATAAGAGTTAGTTTGTTGATTTTCTTAAATGTAGTTGTATATTTCGACTCCTCCTCTACGACCTCCGTGGTCGAGCGGTTTGTACGCCGGGTTTCATGGTGTCGCCGACTCGAGAGGTCCCGAGTTCGAATCCCGGTGGGGGCAGATGTTTGTGTGATGAATACGAGCATTTGTACTCCAGTCATGGATGTTTAATATGTATTTCTATAAAAATATACTTATATATGTACAGTATATGTATTCTATCCGTTACCCTTGCATCCCATAACACAAGCCTTACAGTGCTTTCTTTGGGGCTGGGCTAATTGGTGTGAGTGTTGGACTTATTTATTTATTTGTAAGCGTGTAACAGCGTTCATCTGACATTGTGGGTTACTTGCAATGCGAAGAGATGGCGCTGCCGCTTAAGAAGGGCTAGAGAGAATTCGACACGGCTGTGAGAGCCGCGGTAGTATAATGCATTCAGTGCATTCGCCTGGATAGCGAAGGGTGCGGGTTCGTGTCCCGTCTGCTGCCTGGTCCGCGTGGATTTTTTTCTAGTAAATAGCATAGAAACAATATTTAACATTTTTTATTTCCTTATTATGTTTATTACATAATCAGTGAATTATTATTGCATTCTTACTAGACTTTATCCGCGCTTATTTTAGTTTTTCAGAAGCCTCAGGAAATTAAGAATTTTCGGGATACAAAAAAGTATCTTATGATTAAATCACTACTTAAAACTATTTGTGTGACAAATTTCATCCCAATCCGTTAAAACGTTTCACTAACACACGAATTTTCACTTTGATTATATGAGTGGGATCATTTTTGTCACTCAGAAATCATATCAAAATATCTTTATTCAAATTGGATGTATAGTACAACTCTTTTGAATCGTCCAAAAAATTTTTTTCCCTACCACTCGTTATGGACATATTTTTTTTGCTGCGGAGAAAAACGAGCGAAAAAAGCTCCACAACATTAAAAGTTTAATGTAACAACATTTACAAATCATTATGTTGTTACAACGTCAATACAATTATGATTTATTTAATATAGAAAACCTGTTGGAATGATTGGAACAGTTCAAACCCAAGCATTTTTGTCTGTAATATAATCAGACACTTTGTAATAAGCTTTTTTAATAAGTGTTTTTTTTTTATAATATCTTTAAATTTATTTATGGCTAACTCTTGGATATTGCTTGAGACTTTATTGTATAAGCGAACACAAAGACCTTTAAATGAATTATTAATTTTGTGAAGCCTAGTAGCAGGTAAAGTTAGTTAATTTTTGTTTCTTGTATTAATTGTGTGAACATCACTGTTATTAAAAAACAAATACATATTTTTTCCTACAAGTAATAAATTTTCGTAAATGTATTGTGATGCGACCGTCATTATTCCAAATTCTCTTAATGATTCTTTAACTTTAAGATTATAAATTGATCGAATAGCTCTCTTCTGCAGCACAAAAATTGTTTGAATGTCGGCGGCATTTCCCCACAATAAAATTACGTACGACATTACACTATGGAAATAACTAACTACTTTTATTCTTCTTGAAAACCTAAACCAAGATAACAAAAAATCTAACAAAACAAACGTGCATAAAACTCGTTAAAATGGCACGTATTCGAAACACCTGCCATATAATGTCGTCAACTCGACAACATAACTCAAACCTCCATAAACTCGTCCGTATTTCTCCCTCTATATACAGGGTGTTACAAAAATACAAATAAAGCTTGAAGGGCGTTGAAGTACATCATATAAGGAGTCTTCTCTGATTTTCTTAAAATATTTGCATGAAGTTTTAACTTTTTATAAAAACAGTTATTTTTAATGATTAATAAAAATATCGATCATTTTAAGTCACGTCATTAGTTCGAGGATCATTGAAAATAACTTTTTTTATAAAAAGTTAAAACTTCATGCAAATATTTTAAGAAAATTAGAGAAGACTCCTTATATGATGTACTTCAACGCCCTTCAAGCTTTATTTGTATTTTTGTAACACCCTGTATAAACAAAGAGTTGGAGGCGAACAATTTCGTTTCGCCTCAAAATTTTACAGTTGTTCCAACGTCCAGGGCTGGTACTGAGGAGTTATTCTCCCTTTTCTTCAGAGGACAACGCGCGCCTACGTTGTCACCGACTTACTGTGGCCACGATTCATACACAAAGAAGTTTGGTGAATCATTTCTTTGTCGTACTATTCGCAAGTGGAATTCTTTGCCCGCGCACGTGTTCCGACCTTCCTACAACCTGGGGTCATTTAAAAGAGGTTTAAAGAAGCTGTAATGACATACGGAGCCGAAACGTGGACACTGACGGTACGGCTGGTCCACAAGTTTAAAGTCGCTCAGCGCGCTATGGAAAGGGCTATGCTCGGCGTTTCTCTTAAGGATCGCATCAGAAATGAGGTAATCCGACAGGGAACCAGAGTCATCGACATAGCCCACCGGATTAGCAAGTTGAAGTGGCAGTGGGCTGGCCGTATTTGCCGAAGAACCGATAACCGTTGGGGTAGACGAGTTCTGGAGTGGAGACCGCGTCTAGGCAAACGTAGTGTAGGACGTCCTCAGGCACGATGGAGTGACGATTTGCGCAAGGTGGCTGGCAGGAGTTGGATGCGAGTAGCCCAAGATCGATCTGAGTGGCGTGCAATTTGAGAGGCCTAAGTCCAGCAGTGGACTAGGATAGGCTGTTGATGATGATGGTGATGTAAAGAAGCATTTCTGCAGGCCGGCAAGGTAAAAATGGTTCGTGTGGCAGTTCATAACTGGACTTTACAACCACTTATCATCAGGTAGGGTAGAGTCATTTGCCTACTTATCTGTAAAAAAATATCCCTATGTAAGTTAATCAGACTTCCTAGACAAGCCTTAAAACAAATCGTGGGTATACTCACGGGTCACGGCTATTTCAACAAACACCTTTGTAATATAGGTATTTCTGACAGCCCTCTGTGCAGAGCCTGCCTGGAGGACGAGGAGGCGAGCGCCCATGTGCTGCTGGAGTGCACGGGCGTTGCAAGACAAAGGATTTCTCTAATGGGAAGCCCGAAGACTATAGTAGAGGCCTGCAGTAACGTTCGGGGACTGCTGAGCTTTCTGGAGGAGCTGGGATGGCAGGACTGATGCCAATCCCCACGCAAAATAGGCACCAGATGTCGAGTTGCGGAAACAGCCCGCCGTTCTACTAAGACTAAGACTAAGAATCCCTATGTACGTTTAACATTCAGAATATTTATGCTTGATTCTTCTTCATTGATGCAGGCTTCTGACAGATATACAGCGGAGGCATAAATATACCTATATTATATGGAGCCGTATGTATCCTGCTGTCCCAGCTATCTTCGCGTTTGGACTTTATCACCACTTAATATCAGTTGGGTTAAAGACATTTACCTACCTGGATATATACAAAAAAAAAACCTTTTGTCAACATCCCAAAACAACTAAAATTGTTGTTCCCTTATTACCTCTTGCGAAACAAATCAAAACAGATTTATGTGACTAGTGGTTAATATAATGTACATGATATGCACAATCTATGTTAAATTCAATCGAAAGTAATAATTCATGATAATGTACACTGATGTTTAGTGCTTAGTTTGGGACTAAATATTTTTTCGATCTACCGATTATATTCATTCACAAAAAAATCTATTCATAATCTATTATGAAAGTTTATTATGAATGTTACTGTTTCGTCGTTAATGCGTATATCTCCAATAAAGCTCAGTTTTCTTTATCAATGCGTATAATCTATACTTATAATAAATCTGTAGGGAGGTCAATTCTGTACATGAAATATATTTTCAAAATAACTATCAGGGGGTGATAAGTGATCGATACTGATGCCAAAAATGCAATCAGTAAATTTTTTGTCTGTCTGTCTGTCTGTCTGTCTGTGTGTATGTTCCTTATAGAAACAAAAACTACTCGACGGATTTTAACGAAACTTGGTACAACTATTCTTCATACTCCTGGGCAGGTTATAGTATACTTTTCATTACGTTACAATCAATAGCAGCAGAGTAGTGAAGGGAAATGTTGGGAAAACGGGAGAAGTTACTCCATTTTTTAAGCTTCCGTCGCGTGTGCAGCCTTAATGGTTAAAGTTACATAGAAATCATGTATGACGGAAATATTTAACATAAAATTGTCTAAAAAATATCCCGCAACAGCATATGTCTATCTTTTATGGTTGACTCACAATAACGCGTATAATTATATAAATAAAGTCATTGTTTATAGCACAAGCCTGAGAACAAAAACTATAGTTTACACTACAGCTCTACACCGAAGCGAAGCGAGGGCGGGCCACTAGTAATAAATATAATTACAAAATTTAAATTTCGTAGAGAGAAGTAAAGATGGTTTTCTGTCACGTGGCTCATTTAGTTTCGTAGAGATAAGAGGGGTTTTTGTCACGCGGCTCACAGCTGCTCCTACTGGTAGTAAAACGATGCGACGTTCCGGTGCAAGCAGAACTTATTATTGTCTTGCCTGCACAGTCACATTTTTTAGGAAAACTGGATACTTCAGTATTGATTATTGCTTTGTGACATGGTGAATATAGTTATTACGTGATCAGTGACAAACTTATTCAATGTGTTACTTATATAGCCTGCCACACTGGATCTTTGCAAGAGACGATACTTAGTATTTGCATAATCTATATACATAAAACTCAAAGGTGACTGACTGACATAGTGATCTATCAACGCACAGCCCAAACCACTGGACGGATCGGGCTGAAATTTGGCATGCAGGTAGATGTTATGACGTAGGCATCCGCTAAGAAAGGATTTTGATCAATTCTACCCCCAAGGGGATAAAATAGGGAATGAAAGTTTGTATGAAACTTTGTCAATTTTAAAACGATCGGGCTGAGACTTTGCATGCAGGTATAAGAAGAATCATAGGTGAATGTCATTGTGACACTTCAGCTCTACACTGAAGCGAAGCGAGGGCGGGCCGCTAGTCAATATATAAAATTTAAGTTAATAATAACAATAATCATTTATTACGGATAATAATGGATCCGAAGTGGGTTAGTAACAAACAGATTATACTTAAATACTAATGTTAGTCAAGAAGCACACACAGTTTGAATAAATAAATAAATATTTGACACACCGATGTCCACCTCAGGATCCCATCGCCTATATGAGTGCATGCAGTAGTATCCAGCGAGGTAGCATCGGGGAGTCACACCGTCCTGCAAGCGCCCACAGGATGGTGTTGGAGCTAACGTGCACCAGGAGCTCTATTTTTGAATCACTCGTCTGACATAGTATCGTCGCATGCGACATAAGTCACCTTCAACTTTCAAGCCGCATAATACTGATTTTACGTATTTTTGAATCATTCGTCACCGATGTTACCTGTTTAATACGAAATATGAAATTTTACTCATTACACGCAGAAAAAATAAAAACCGGTAATTACCGCAATGAAAACCGAACAAAAATCGTTGTCGTTTTATATAAAGCATGACAATGATAGATTATCGTCGTCTAAAAGCACAAAAAATTTGACAATTATTCTATCATTCGCCTCTACCGTTCGCCATGCAGCGAGTGGTCTCACCCATTCGTTGCATTCGAGCGATTCAAAAATACGCAATTAATTATGTCGAATGAAATTTAGTAGAAAACGAGCGTACGACGCAAGACGAGTGATTCAAAAATAGAGCTCCAGACCAAGTAGCGAGGCGCAGCGCTTACGCATGATGGACGCAATACCACCTGTAATAGGGGTGATGACGGGGTACAGTAAACGAAATTCTATTTAGTCCGTCAGTTAGATGATCAAAAAATAATGGACACGTGTTTTTTCTTTGGGCAATCAACCAAAAAATGACAAAGTTATAGCGCGTCAAAGTTTGGGAGTGGGGGCTCGTGACGTCACTTTTAAGTGAAAGTTGTACCAAAACGTGACGTCATGCGACTTTTCACATCAATATTTCTCTGCAATGTTTATATTATGTGAAAAAAGAAAAAATACGTGTCCAATACTTTTTGATAATCTACCTGATAAATGAAGAAAACTGCTGGGGCAGAGGCCTTCCCTATGGATGGAATAGGGAGATTGGCCCATGACCCACCACGCGGGCCCATTGCGGATTGGCGGGTGCTTATGACTGCGATGCAGCCAGGACCAACGGCTTAACGTGCCTTCCGAAGTACGGAAGAACTAGAGATAGAAGATTTTTGGTCACCCATCCAATGACCGACCACTGCGAAAGTTGCTTGACTTCAACGATCGCAGCCGAACGCTCCTCATAGTAAGCCACCTGTAAGTTTCTCGGCAAACATGCCAGAGGCATGGTGTACGAGTAAATGTGAATAATTTAACGTCAAAATTTTAAAAGTTAATATTTTGACGTAAATGATAATATCGCACACCATGAGTGTGGCAGCAGCATCTGTAAAACATAATCAATAAGATTAATAATATCAAACTACAAGTATGTTTTTATAATATTACTAAAACTATTAAACTAAGTATTGTTAATATTAGAAACTAGCTGACCCCGCGAACCGCCTTAGCGTAGCTTTGATGCACTACTTTATTTTGTATAGCTGACCTATCTTATGTATGAGTACCTATTCAATTTGAACTGGAATCTATAATATCCTCTATATAAAAATGAATCCTTATTTCCCTGGTCTCGCCATACCTGAGGACTTTACTAATTTTTATTAAATAAAAAACAACATAATTATATATTTTCATAATAGTCCGAAGGCACGTTAAGCCGTTGGTCCCGGCTGCATCTGCAGTCGTTAGCACCCGCCAATCCGCATTGGGCCCCCGTGGCGGGTCATGGCCCAATCTCCCTATTCCATCCATAGGGACGGCCTGTGCCCCAGCAGTGGGGACATTAATAAGCTGATGATGATGATGATGATGTTGACTTTCAATATATTGGACGAAACATAGTAATATTTTATTTTACCGTATTATAATAATAAGTCTCTGTCTAGGACGTCCAGGTGGCAGCTTTATTACGAAGAAATTGATTTTTTTTATAATAGATTTCGCTAGGTGTTCTTAAATGTGATTCATGTAAGTTGATTTTTCTGAGAGATAAACTTTTTAATGTAATAGGAATTGTCATGTTTGCGCAATAAAAAAAAAATATTGTTTACCATTCCAACATATCAAAAATGCACAACGTTAATATTCAAGTTTTCACTTCTGCCGGCACTCACGGAGTGCAATCCGTCGTTATTTTTTCTATTTTTGTGTAAAAATCTTAATGCAGTTCACAGAATACATCTACTCACCAAGTTTCAACAGTATAGTTCTTATAATTTCGGATGAAAGTGGCTGCGACATACGGACAGGCAGACAGACAGACAGATTTTCTTTATATTTTTTTTCCGTAAGAACCTTGTACAGAGTATTAGAAAAGTACAAAAAAAATCAGCCAAATCGGTCAAGCCGTTTTCATGTTATGTCGTGACAACGGAAAACGGGTTTCATTTTTATATATATACTAGCGGACCCGACAGACGTTGTCCTGTCTACACGTCTTTGTGAATCTAAACCATTCTCAGATCCCCTTGAACACACACAAAAAATTTCATCAAAATCGTCCCAGTTGTTTAAGAGAAGTTCAGTGACATACATACTCACAGAAGAATTATATATATAAAGATAGATGTATATTTTGTACTTACATCGCTTTGTCTGTGTCATGTCGAGCTGTTCAATCTCTCTCCGTATGCGCGCGCAGATAGACACGAGTTGTCATGCGTTACTCTTTAGTAACGGCTATGGTCTACACATCGTTTTCAGCTAATAAATATATTATGTAAAGGAAACTGAACGTAAAAGTAGCTTCAAAGAGTTATTTATATGTGCTATGAATTGTGACGGAGTATTAGAGGTTAAACTTATGATTGTAAGTAAAGCTTGTTTCCATTGATAGAATAACTGCCAAGACACTCTTCATAGGTCTCAATTCAATTTAATCCATGCTAAGCTCTACCGAAAATTTAATATTATAAAAGTTAGTAAGTTAGTATTTATTTTAGAATTCATTAAATATGGTCCTTTTTAATGTATTTAAGTTTGCCTAACGTTTGGGTGGCCCTGCTTTAGTTCATGTTCGTGCCAGGTTATAAAGAGAAACTTTCAGTTTGCGTTTGAACGAAATTGCTTTCGTGGTTGTCTGCGGCTATATAACTCTGACGGTACCATTCCACCTGCTATAGTATTTCAGGTGAAAATTCACTATGTTCAAGCAAACTTACATAAAGATAAAGCTTGTCAGACAGACGAACGGACAATAGATGCTTCGTAATAAAGCTACATAGGCACCCTTTACGTTCGGAAAAAAACCTTTAATCTAAAGTACAGTGATTGAAAAAAGTCTTAACAATATGTAAGTGTCGCCGCACACGGGAGCCGCTAGAAGCGGCTACTAAAGTGGCTGAAGCGCGCGACAGCGGCCGACTAAGGTAAGGGAGAGAGGGGTTGGGAATCGCGCGAGTGACGTGTGGCGGCGTTGTGTATCGGCGCATTAAGTGGCCGGTGCGGGCCACAAGTAGCGAGCAACGACGATTTTTAACGTGTGGCGGCCACCGGCGTACCGTGTGTGGCGAGTCCATTTAAAATGTATGAAAACTACAAGAAATATGCCGGTGGCGGCGTTTTGTGGTTGTGGTCGGTGGCCCGTGTGCGGCGACACTGACTTTGCACTTTTGATAGATATTAATTTTTATTTAAACACAACTCAATCGACAAGTTTCTTTTTTTTTTAAGTCAGTCAATTATGTTTCAGAGAACCAATCTACTCGAAAAAAAACATACTTTCTGTAAATACTGTGTGTAAGCCTCAAAGTCTTTACTAACACTGTCAATAACAGACGATCATATATTACTTGCAATAAGATGCTCGTATGATTTGAGGAGCTCGATGGCGCAAGTGTTTAGCGCGTTCGGCTGCGATCGTTAAAGTTAAGCAACTTTCGCAGTGGTCGGTTATTAGATGGGTGACCAAAAATTTACTGTCTCGAGTTCCTCCGTGCTTCGGAAAGCACGTTAAGCCGTTGGTCCCGGCTGCATCTGCAGTCGTTAGCACCCACCAATCCGCACTGGGCCCGCTTGGTGGGTCATGGCCCAATCTCCCTATTCCATCCATAGGGAAGGCATGTGCCCCAGCAGTGGGGTTATTAATAGGCTGATGATGATGATGATGATTATTTTGATTACTACTACTAAATTGTATGAATAAGGGTCAATGAGAAATCAGAAATCAATATACAATACAATACAAAACACTTTATTGTACACCAAAGATAACATTAAATTTAGTACATAACCAATTAAAACTAGTGTAACAATGGGCAGCCTTATCGCTTAGAGCGATCTCTTCCAGACAACCTTTGGAGGACTAGAAGGAAGTGGGAAACACGACGGCGTAAATCACTTGAGTGATATAGGTGATAATATATACAATTATATACATACGTAAATAAAAAAAAAATAAAGATGTGGTTTTTGGTTCTACTACACCAATGGTCAAGAGATGGCGCTGTAGTCTCCTGAATCGCGCTTTGGTTCCGTTGTTCCAGATTAATAAATACTTTTGATAGGCCTTCACAATGCAGTCGTTAGCACCCACAAAATAGAGATTCTATTTCTATTTTGTTGGTAGATTTTCTTAATGTGCGGTAAACACAAAAGTAACAGCATGAAGTTGGTCGCTAAAGTCAACCAACCAACTTCGTGCTGTTAAAATTTTGTGTTACAGTGATGCGCGCGCATCTTAAAATTTCACTCTCGCGCCTAAAGAAGTATAACTTCAACAATACTAGTTCAGTTGGTAGTAGTAACATCAAAAGTTATAAGGACAAATAATGGGACTTTACGAGGTCTTTAAAAGCGTGGATAGATTCTGCACGTCGTATGGTAACTGGGAGAGAATTCCACAAATGTACGGCACGCACTGCAAACGAACGGTTATTAAATGTACAGGAGTCATGAGAGTAAGATTTTCTGATGACCTAAGGGATAACGTGTTAGAAGTGTGAAGGAAATTAAAACATTCCTGGAGATAGCGCGAGGTCTTAGGATTAAACAATATGTTGTAAAGGAGAGCAAGAATATGAGCATTCCGGCGAAGACGAATAGGTAGCCACTTGAGTTGCGAACGAAATTGAGAAACATGATCATAATATATTTACGCAAGCCAAATATGAAGCGGATGCAAAAGTTTTGAAATCGCTCAAGCTTATTTAGCTGGTCCTCGATAAGATCAAGATAGCAGACGTCAGCATAGAATCAAGAATGGGAAGTAACAACGACTGTGCTAATGTACAAGCCATTTTAATTATATTTTATTAAGTTTGCATTCAGAATCGATACACTCTAAACTGCTGACACAGTTGACCCACTAATTGGTTTAAGAACAATATTTTATATAATATGACAGTGCAATAAAGGCATTCACATCATATTGACGTATTTTAATAATTATCTCCTGACAATCGTCCCGTGACTAATTGACAAATTGACAGTCGTTAGGGTCCTAGTAACGGCCCCCTACAGTTTGGTCCTTCGAGAGAACTTTTCTAGATTTTCGGTTTCGCGAAAATACGTGTACGTGGTTTAGAAAAGTATTACCAGTGACAGGATTGACAGTGCATTGCGATTATATTAAGTGACATATGATATTAGTGACGGGGCGTCCAGTGACAATAATTTGCAAATACTATAGTATCTATAACATTCTGCAGTGACATACATTAGTGACAATATAATTATTAAGTGACGAATAAAGTGACATAGTAATAAAAAAAAAATACGTCAATATGATGTGAATGCCTTTATTGCACTGTCATATAATGTAAAATATTGTTCTTAAACCAATTAGTGGGTCAACTGTGTCAGCAGTTTAGAGTGCATCGACTCGGAATGTAAACTTAATAAAATATAATTAAAATGGCTTGTACAGCTAAGGTAATTTTGGTAGTGATGGGTAGGAAATTACGTAGTCTTCTAAGCGAAGCTGCTGAAGCAAACAATTTGCGGTTGAGCACTTGCATCTGTGGACCCCAGCTCAAACAATTATCGAAAGTTAACCCCAGGTTTTTTACCGACGCGCTAAAAGGGACATAATTACCAGCCAGATGGATATTGGTGCATGTGCAGTGCATTCGCCCGGATTGCGAAGGGTGCGGGTTCGAGTCCAGTCTGCTGCCTGGTCCGCGTGGAAAAAAAAAATCTAGTTACATTTTCTTTAGATTTAAACATCAAGCAGTTACATGCTTTGAAAATTTAAATCATAACTAATATATCTTTATTCAAATTGGGTGTATAGTAGAACTCTTATGAATCGTCCAAATTTTTTTTCCTGCTACTCGTTATTGGACATATTTTTTAGCTGAGGAGAAAAAAAGTGAAAAAATGTCCACAACATTAAAAGTATAATGTAGCAACATTTACAAATCATTATGTTGTTACAACGTCAATACAATCATGATTTATTTAATATAGAAAACCTGTTGGAATGATTGGAACAGTTCAAACACAAGCATTTTTGTCTGTAATTTAATCAGACACTTTGTAATAACCTTTTTTAATATGTGCTTTTTTTAATACTATCTTTGAATCTATTTATGGTTAACTTGGATATTGCTTGGGAATTTATTGTATAAGACAATAATCGTATTATGTAAGTAAATGTACTATTCTTAAATAATCATTACTTTATTGTTATTAAATTATAATAATATAATAAATGGCGATAACGTAAAATTAATCTTAATAAGACAGTCAGTTGATCTAAGTGGTCGTTTAATGTCTGTAAGCGGATTGGAAAAGTTTGTGCAATTTATATGTGCATTAAATCAAGTGTTAGTGTTATAAAGACTAACGTCATCATCATCATCATCAGCTTATTAATGTCCCCACTGCTGGGGCACAGGCCTTCCCTATGGATGGAATAGGGAGATTGGGCCATGACCCACCACGCGGGCCCAGTGCGGATTGGTGGGTGCTAACGACTGCAGATGCAACCGGGACCAACGGCTTAACGTGCCTTCCGAAGCACGGAGGAGCTCGAAATAGTAAATTTTTGGTCACCCATCCAACTTCAACAATCGCAGCCGAACGCGCTAACCAGTTGCGCCATCGAGCTCCTCGACAAACTAATGTATTATATTTAAATAAATTCTTCCCCCGAAGCTATTCCCACTTATTTACTTAGACTTTTTGGTGTTTGTATATATCAACCTCATTTCAATATATCAAGCAAAACCTCTGTAGGCAAATCGTAAACAAGAAACCAAACAAACAATCCTCCTCACGGAGATACCTACTACCGACCGTTTACCCAGAATATTAATTTAAATTGTTTAATCAAATCAATTTGTAAGGAAACTTTCCTAATTCGAGCCCAATTGGTCCACCGTCTGAATAATAATGTCGACATTGAGCAGTGATTGCGTTATCTCTACTTTGAGCTCGAGACACACGCGCGACAAAACGGGTCACGCGATCAATTTCTATTTGTCGCGAAAGAATAAAATCGCAATAAATAAGTTTGAAAAATGCTTGCTATTCATCCTACTTGCCCAGTGTTGCCAGGTCCGATTTTTAAAAATCGGGAGGTGAAACAGCTACAAGAAAAACAGTAGATGCAGGGGTGTAATTTTTCCGGTTTGCACCCCCCCCCCCCCCCCCCCTAGAAATGGTAAATCAAATCAAGATAAAGATCAGTAACGAATGTGTTTCTGTGGCTTCTGCCGCCCCTCAAAGCTATTTTTTCTTTAGACAATTACATTTATTTTATAATTATTAAGGTTATCTACATTATTAATGACGAAAAATGCAAATCAACATGCAATTTAAAAAAGAAAATCGTTTTCTAAAAAAACAGGAGATTCATGTAGAAAAACAGTAGAACAGGAGAAATTTCAGAAAAACAGGAGATCTCCTGTAAAATCTGGAGACCTGGCAACACTGTACTTGCCCCAGATATCAAGCTGAAATTGAACCAGAAGCCTTCATATATGGATTTGAAAAGTCGCATGGTGTCACTTTTATATTTCATTTTTTGAGTGTGTATGCTGTTGGTCGCAGATGACCTTTACAGCGTCACCGGGTTTGGGGACGGCGAGATCCTAAGGGGCCCTCAAGCCGAGAATTGGCGATTGCCTCTGGAGGTATTCCAGTCGGATGGCGTCTCCCCACGGGGGGAGTCCTCTCCGTCTGGAGCCTCCAGACCACTCGAACCTGAGGGTGGCATGATGTCACGTTTTGGTACAATTTTCACTTAAAAGTGACGTCACGAGCCCCTACTCCCAAACTTTGACGCGCTATAACTTTGTCATTTTTTGGTGGATTGCCCAAAGAAAAAATGCTTGTCAATTATTTTTTGATCATCTAACTGACGGACTAAATAGAATTTCGTTTACTGTACCCCGTCATCACCCCTATTGGAAGCATAAGGCTCAACTCACACTCATACTTTACTCATACATACTTTGACGACCTCCGTGGCCGAGTGGTTTGGACGCCGGGTTTCATGGTGTCACCGACTCGAGAGATCCCAGGTTCAAATCCCGGTGGGGGCAGATGTTTGTGTGATGAATACGAGCATTTGTACTCCAGTCATGGATGTTTAATATGTATTTATATATAAATATGCTAATATATGTACAGTATATGTATTCTATCCGTTACCCTAGTATCCCATAACACAAGCCTTACAGTGCTTACTTTGGGGCTAGGCTAATTAGTGTGAGTGTTGGAAATATTTATTTATTATTTATTTTATACTTGCGCAGAGTCAAAGCGATTTTTTTTCTACTACGAGAGGGGAGGCGGCCTATGATTTTACCAAACAAACGTTCACTAAAATAATGATTTTCATACATAAAATATAATTTTACTCATTCCATGTTCCTGTGTATCCCTTTTTTTGATAACTTGTATTCCAAAGAAACTAGACGCCCTCAAACATGCCAAAAATAAACAAATTTTTATTACCACTAAAGACGTCTAGTGAGGAGATTCAAAAAGCATTTACAAATAGAGCAAATCATAGAGGCCTATTATAACTACTTATTATTCTATAGGTAAAATTAATTTTACATACCTATATCTAATTTTCGTGTAGAAAATCGACGAGAGCCAAACCTCGAATTTTGCAATTTTTATACGCAATATTCAGTGTAAGCTGCAATGATTTTTTCACTCTTAATGACATTTTTTAGCTGTGGAGAAAAACAGGGACTATGCTCTGTTTGTGATTACGCACTACCTATTATACTAATATCGAGACCTTAATGAACGTAAATGTTGATTTTCCTTTGATTTATCTTAGACCTCAAGGCAAAACTATTTTTTTTTCCAACAATGTAAATAACTATGTAATACCTAGCTATCAGCCTGATAACAGATTTTATTTCTAGTAAAACAAATATTTAGTTATAAAAATGTTACAGTTAAACACTATAAAAAAAATAAAATAATGAATTTATTAAAAGTGAATAACCACGTGGTGTCACCATTTCTGAGATAACAAGGTTAATTCCCGGTTAAGTGTAGCATTTTATTATTAAGGAAAGGGGTCTATTTCTCTTGAATCTGACTAGATATAATTAAAATGACTATGATTAAACAGCCAGTCGCCAACAATGCTCGCAGAATACAGAAAGAGGTAAGAAAGATAATAGCTTTGAGGTGGAAGTATAGTGGGGGCGAACCAGCGACATCGGTTCCCGTATAAACGCTCTATGAGCACCATTCTAACCTCTTTCTGTGTTCTGTGAGCATATGGGGACGACAACGCACTGACATCCGTGTAATCGCGCGGGTGACCAATCAACGTGTAACCAATCCAACGACTCGTCGTCAAACAATCGACCCAATCGGCGCTCACACCCTGGAGCAACAACGCAATCAGAATCAAGTTTTGGTCAAGTTATCAGCATTTGCTCACACATAACTAAGGCGCGCCTGCCCCGCCCACAAGGCCCTTTCTGTATATCTTCTTCAACCTTTATCCACCCACTGCTGGGTATAAGTCTCCTCCATGGTGAACCATTTTTTTTATAGATAGGTCCTACCTGATGTTAAGTGAAGGTGAAGTCCAGACGCGAAGATAGCTGATACAGCAGTTCTAACTGCCACACCAGCCATCCTCACCCTGCCGGCCTGCAAGTTGCTTCTTCATGCCTCTTTTAAAGGATCCCAGGTTGTAAGAGGGAGGGAACACGTGAGCGGGCAGTTCGTTCCATTTACAGATAGTACGACAAAGAAATGAGACACCAAATTTCTTTGTACGCATTGGAATTGTAGCCACAGTTAGACGGTGACAACGTAAGCCAGCGCGCGTGGTCCTCTGAAGGAAAGGGGAAGGTGGAATAAGAGAGAATAACTCCTCAGAACACTCGCCGTGGTACAGACGATAGAACGCGCTTAGTGACGCCACGTCACGGCGCGATTGAAGAGGCTCGAGGTGTTTAGTCACCTCCTCATCGCCTATGATGCGGATTGCGCGCCGCTGTAACCTATCCAAAGCATCGAGCAAGTACTTAGCGGAGCCATCCCAGAGGTGCGAGCAATATTCCACGCAGGACCGCACCTGCGTCTTATACAACAAGCACAGTTGCTCGGGCATGAAAAAACGCCGCACCTAGTTGCTTGGTGTTGTGCGATCCGGATCCAATTTCGTCCTGCTACTCTTGTGATGTCATCGGACCATCTGGCGGGCTGCCTACCAAGGTTTCTGCGTCCTGTTCTAGGCCGCCACTCCACAATAGCTCGACTCCACCTGTCGTCCGTTCTGCGAGCCACGTGGCCTGCCCACCTCCACTTCTCTCGACTCATTCTCATTCTCTACCAGTCGACCAGTAAGAGCGTGAGAAAAAACTAATATGACGGGGGCGCAATAAAGACAAATGTAAGATAAATCAATATCAATATCTTCATCTGTGTATACGCCTAAACAAATTACAGCCGCGCGACCGCCATCCTTCGCCTTAGGGCTCGTACGTTAAGCTACTTAGATGTCGCAATGAAACGATGCTAGCGACAAAGTCGCACGTGTGCGCGCCCGCCTAATCTGAACTTTATTGCCATTCAAATATTAAATACTGGGAAAGGCTTCGTACTTTGAGCTTCAAAATTTCAGCTAGACACAATAAATTAATTAACTATGTCGACGTTGCGATAAGGAATGTATTCAAGTTTTAACATGACTAATTTAATTGGACAGTACCTTTGAGTTATTTATTATATAGTAATTTCTTAGTTTATTCAGGGCAAGATGGAAAGAGTTTTGCTTTTGACCTTTAAAATTACGAAGACTTAAAGTTTTATTTATTGTTAGACTTCCTCAGCGTGTTGATCGAAATAAAGTGCTTAAATAATTCTAGAGAAGGGAAGAACATTTTAAGTTATTACACACCAGTAAGGGATTTGTATCCTGTGATAAGTTTTTTGAGATTCACTTCTTATATTTTTCGGGACAAAGTATCCTATGTCTCTATACAGATATATAAAGTATCTGTATATGAAAGGACAATGTGAAAGTTGATCTTAGAACCAACACCAATTTGGCATTTATGATAATTCTTAGTATAGTTTTTGAGATAATTATCAGTATTTAGATTGTGACGGACACTTCCAGTTAAGTAAGCTATATTAAAAAGTTAAAAAATAATCTGAGACAATAAGTACCATTTTGAGGAGCTCGATGGCGCAAGTGATTAGTGCATTCGGCTGCGATCGTTGAAGTTAAGCAACTTTCGCAGTGGTCGGTCATTGGATGGGTGACCAAAAATTTACTATTTCGAGCTCCTCCGTGCTTCGGAAGGCACGTTAAGCCGTTGGTCCCGGCTGCATCTGCAGTCGTTAGCACCCATCAATTCGCACTGGGCCCGCGTGGTGGGTCATGACCCAATCTCCCTATTCCATCTATAGGGAAGGCCTGTGCCCCAGCAGTGGGGACATTAATAGGCTGATGATGAAGTACCATTTTATTACATAAATATATTCTAATTGTAAAGAATCATAGTAAACAGGATCGTTTCACTGATTTGGTGCAACATAAAACGGGCACAAGGTAAATTTGAAATACCCATCGTACAAAATTACTATGGAGATAGAACTTTAATAAAACGAGTTCCATACTTACTTAATAGTTTACCCGAGGACATAAGACGTGATCCTAAACTTGCTAAATTTAAAAGTTTATTAAAAAACACTTGTTACATACGTTGTAACCATTTACGTAAATCAGTTGTATTAATATAACCTAATTTAATAATTTATAAGCTAGGTTTATATAAAGCAAGTTACCTGCAGTCAAACTGCGTAATCAGTTTTGCGGGGTATGGTGTAAATGAAAATGTAAGTTTTTATGAATAAATATATTATATACATATTGTCATGTATGTGTGTGTGTCGTAGGCAGCAAACAGTCTCGCAATAAACCATTGCACCGAGCGCACGTCTTTTATTTAACAGTGGCGAACGAGGAATAAAATCAGTGATTTAATTATTGAATTATCAAAATGTCGGTTGGTCAAGTGCGTGAATTCGATACGAAATCGGGAAATTGGACGAATTATGTAGAAAGAATGGAAATGTTTTTCATAGTGAATAAAGTGTCGGACGAACACAAGCTACCTACATTAATTGCGGTAATGGGGGAAGACGCTTACGAACTGTTATCCTCTTTAGCAAGCCCGTTAAAACCATCAAATTTATCATATAACAGAGCGGTAGAATTACTTTCCGCCCATCTACAACCTAAACCTTCGGTATTAGCGGAGAGATATAAGTTTCGTCAACGTCGACAACTGCACAACGAAACTATAGCAGACTACGTAACGGAGTTGAAAAAGCTATCAAAAAATTGTGAATTTACTTCAAATCTAGACGAAAATTTGCGGGATCAACTAGTATGTGGCTTAAAAAGCGAGATAATAAGACAGAGACTATTTGCCGAAGAAAATTTACTTTACAATCGGGCCGTAACCTTAGCCTTGTCTTTGGAAGCTGCTGAGCGGGATGCGAGTGCGGTGGATCGAAATGGTACCGAAGGCGTTAATAGGTTCGGGCTCGGCGAGTGTGATAAGTGCGGAGACTTTAGACACCAAGCAGCTGATTGTCCATATAAAGATTTCGTGTGCAGTTGGTGTCGGGAGATCGGTCACCTAAGGAGAATGTGTCAAAAAAATATTACCAAGAGGATGGAAAACAATCAAAGGAATCGATCGAGATGGTCAGAATATGGCGGTAGTCATGACCGTGAGGCGAAATCATCGTCACGTGGCGGGCGCGTGACCAGTCGCGGTGCGGGCAGCAGAGGGCGAAGCGCGGGGCGCGGACGGCGCGGTGCGAGACGCTGGGACGATCGGACACGGATGCACATGTGGAGCGAGCGGGACGGTATAGTCGATAACGGAAGTGCGAACGAGACAGAAGAAGACATCAGCGAGTCTATACATCAATTGTCGCTAAACAATTATAAGCCGGTGTGTATTACCATTATGGTTCAAAATCATTTGTTAAATATGGAAGTCGATACAGGGTCGGCCTTATCTTGCATTAGTAAGAATGTTTATAATAAATTATATAGCGATTTACAGTTGAAACCTTGTTGTTTACAATTAAAATTTTACGATGGATCAGCTGTCCGGCCACTAGGGTTCATAGAAACGTTAGTTAGTTACAATAATGTAATAAAAAGATTAGATCTGTATGTTTTAAATAAGGGAACCACTAACTTACTGGGACGACAGTGGTTAGCAGAATTAAAAATACCTGTTAAAATACCTAAGCCTAACTTATCAAACCATTTCCTAGCCGAAAAGGAGCTGGACGGTAAACATATAATAAATGACATTATTTCTAGGCATAAGTCCCTGTTTGACGACACCTTGGGAAGATACGCGGGGGGCACAGCAGAGCTGTGCGTGCGTGAGGGTGCCGAGCCCATATTCTGGCGGGCGCGGCCGCTGCCGTATGCGCTGCGCGAGCGCGTCGACGCCGAGCTGGATGCCATGCTGCGCGCCGGCGTCATCGAACCGGTCGACCACTCGGACTGGGCCACACCACTGGTCGTAGTACGCAAAAGCGATGGTAACTTGAGATTGTGTGCAGATTACAAGGTAACAATTAATCAAGTTTTAGATGTTGATCGATTTCCGGTTACAAAAATGGAAGATCTATTCAGTAATCTCAGTGGAAACTTATTTTTTATCAAACTTGATCTTTCCCAAGCTTACAATCAGATCGTTTTATCTGAGCATTCTAGGAAATATACGGTCATAAACACACACAGAGGGTTATTCAAATATTGTCGCTTAGTGTATGGACTCTCGTCGAGTCCGGGAATTTTTCAAAAAATTATGGTTAATCTATTTAAAAACGTGAATAACGTATTAGTATTCTATGATGATATTTTGATAAAAAATAAGGATTTAGGTAGCCATTTAAAAACAATTAAAGAGGTGTTTGATATTTTAGAGAAAAATGGCTTAAAAATAAAAAAAAACAAATGCGAATTTTTAGCAGAAGAAGTTCGATATCTAGGATTTATTATCAATAAAAATGGAGTGCGTGTAGACCCGGAAAAAGTGAAAGCAATCACCAATATGCCTCACCCCAATAACGTAACTGAGTTAAAATCTTTTATAGGGATGGTCAATTTTTACGGGAAATTTAAAAAATTTGAGTATGTACTTATCGCCCCTTTACGATCTTTTAAAAAAGGGCAGACATTGGAAATGGGGAACAGAACAAAATACAGCCTTTACACGTATTAAAGGGTTTCTTTGTAGCACCAGTGCGTTAGCACATTTCGACATGAAGTGCGAAACGGTGTTGACAGTGGACGCGAGCGCGCGCGGCATTGGCGCGGTGCTGGCGCATAACGCAGCGGGAGCCAGCTAGAGCTCCCGAGGAGCGGGTTATCGCCTACGCCTCGCGCGCGCTCACCTCTCACGAGTTACACTACAGCCAGATACATAAAGAGGCACTGGCGATTGTCTTCGCAGTCGATAAATTTCATAAATACTTATATGGTAGAAAATTTGTCCTTCGGACGGATCACAAACCCCTTGTAAGCGTTTTCGGACCTAACATTGGGATACCTACGGCGGCAGCTAGTCGGTTGCAACGCTGGGCTATTAAGCTGGCGGCATACGATTTTACTATCGAATATATACGAACGGACAAAAATACGGCCGATGTCCTTTCACGTTTAATTGAGTCCCAAAAAAATGAGTTCGTTTCAGCAGAAGCTGACTTACCAGAACAAACCTATTTACATTTTTCCTCAGAAGCATTGTTGTTAGATTATAATGTTCTTAGGAAGGGAACCCAGGGCGATCCGATATTAAGTCGCGTTTTAAGTTATATAGTCGATGGTTGGCCTTCAGATATCGATATCAAGGAACTAAAACCTTATTTTAGCAGGAAAAACGAATTATACTGTGAATTAGGATGTATTTTATGGGGTCATCGCGTAGTAATACCCTTTTCATACAGAAAAAAAGTAATTGCGGAACTTCATGATCCACATATGGGTATAGTAAAAACAAAGGCTTTAGCCCGTAGTTACGTGTGGTGGCCGGGTATTGATGAAGCGGTTGAGGCGGAATGCCGTGCGTGTGCTGTGTGTGCAGCCGTCGCCGACGCACCACCTGCACAAGCACCACACTCGTGGCCCTGGCCGTCAAGGCCTTGGTCTCGACTTCATATGGATTTTTTAGGGCCAATAGGTGGTTAACGTATTTAGTGATAATAGATTCGTGTTCTAAATGGATCGAAGCGATACAAATGAAAAAGACAACAGCGCAGGCGGTAATCTCAGTACTACGGAATTTGTGGTCTAAATTCGGACTTCCTAAACAAACGGTCAGTGACAACGGTCCACCATTTTCGAGTTCAGAATTTAAAAATTTCCTTACCCATAATGGTATAGAACATATTTTTTCTGCCCCTTATCACCCGGCTTCGAACGGAGCCGCAGAAAACGCTGTTAAAATTATTAAGCGTGTGATTAAAAAGGCTTTTATACAAAACCAAGATGTAGAAGTAGCATTGAATAGGTTTCTGTTAGCCTATAGGAACACAGAGCATCCTACTACGGGAGACAGTCCAGCTCGTATATTACAGGGTCGAAGTTTACGTATGAGGTTAGACAACATAAAACCGGATAGGGAGCGTCGAGTGGGGGTACGGCAAGCGCGAAGCGAGCAGAACGCGGGCGGTGCACAGCGGCAATTCGTGCAGGGGGCGCAGGTCTGGTATCGTGACTATAGAGGCTCAGATAAGTGGTTAGAGGGTACAGTCATAAGACAAATAGGGAATAGCGATTACTGTATTGGATCTAGTTTTGGAACCGAAATCCACAGACACATCGACCAATTGAAACAAAGATTTACAAGTAAAGTAGGTAGTAGTATGAATGGTAGAAGTGTCAACCTTGATATAGTTAAGTCCAAGTTAGAACTTAATAAACAATCTCGGAAATCAATGGCAATCCCTATGACCAGTGGTGAGGAACCAGAACTGAGTGCAGATAATATCAATAATAAGTCTATTGCGGAGACGTTAAGTCCAATAGCAACATCGGGGGCAGCGGCAGTGGTAGCGCCAGGTGATGATGCTTTCGTGAATAGCCCCTCGTATCAACCAAGTGTGTCGGTAGTCAAAGCCATAGATAATGTGAGTGGAGAGAACCAGGGTAGCCCTGATCGTAGTAGACCTTTAAGAATCCGTAAGCCACCGGGTCGCTATGGTTTTGAAGAAATAGATTAAGTTCTTAATATTACTTTTGGTTTAATTAGTAACATGTGTATAGGTATATATTTAAACTTGTATTATTGTCGTAACATGTATGTCGTGGTACTTATAGTAAGGATATACAATGTACTTTAGTAAATAAGATCTTCTTTAGTTATTAAGTTATTAGTAAAATAAGGTTGGAGGTGTCATGTATGTGTGTGTGTCGTAGGCAGCAAACAGTCTCGCAATAAACCATTGCACCGAGCGCACGTCTTTTATTTAACACATATGAAAATAATACCTACTTTCTTATAAAATTACCATTTTGTGCAATTGCAATTTTATAATGTATGTATCTACAGTTCTACATACAGCTCTTAAATTTTTTAAAAACTATTATCAAAAGAAAGGCGAGAAATCGCACGAAATAGTACCATCAAGGTAGAGCCTAGCTATCTTACTTTAAAACGACATTATTTCAGATACAAATATAATACCTAAACTAAAAGAAAACAGCTACGATATCCAAGTTCAGGTTACACTAAACGACATTATGATTTTTAACTTCATAAATTCATAAAGTTAATTCAATAGACCCTGCAGTCATTTCAAAAAGAAATCCACACTCTGTCATAAAACAAGATTCCTTAAGAACAGCATTTGCTCAGCAGCAGTTTCATAACTTATCTATTACAATATACAATAACGTTAACAGAAAAAAGCACATTTATACAACTACTGTTATTCAGTGTAAGAAGATTCTTACGAACTGGTTATAGGGACTGGATTACGAACAGACGGAACAAATATTACATCGATAAAGTACATATGGATAGCTAATAGAAATGATAATAATAATAATAAACACTTTATTGCTCACATACAAAAGGACATAGGTACAAACAATACATTAATAACAATAATATGGGCAAAGGCGGTCTTATCGCTACAAGCGATCTCTTCCAGACAACCTTCGCGGTATAGGTAAGCTAAACGGAAAAGAAGATGTAGTAAGCCAGCAGAGTCGATGAGAAATGTAATTAATATAATATACGTACAAATAAGTAATTGTCTATCATACACTTACATATACATATTATATACATTCATACCACATATAAATATATATAATTGAACATAAATATATACCTACATACTAACAACATATGTAATGTTAAAGTAGACTAAGTTCGCAGCAGAAGGAGAGTATGTAATCTACTTTTAAATATGGGAAGTGACTTTGAACTCCGGATTTCAGACGGCAGCTTGTTCCAAAGTTGAGCCACTTTAACTGTAAAGGAATCCCTATAGTATTCTGAGCGAGTTAAAAGGATCTCCAACAAATTATCATTTTTGGAACGCAACATGCGGTTGTGGTCCGTACCTAGAAATTTGAAACGTTCCTTAAGGTAAGGGGGAGTGCGAGGGTCATACAACACATTATATAGCAAAGTGAGAGCATGTTCCTCACGACGCAGTCTAATAGGAAGCCACTTTAGCTCCCTCCTAAATTCGGACACATGGTCGAATTTACGGAGGCCATAAATGAAGCGAATGCAAAGATTCTGGAGACGCTGAAGTTTGTCTAGAAGTACTTCATTTAAGTCAATGTTGCAAACGTCAGCGTAGTCCAAAATAGGCAAAAGGAGTGATTGCGCAAGTTCAATTTTGGTCTTTATAGGGAGAAGATTTTTCCATCGGCGCAGTGAACCGGCAGCAGCAAACATTTTCCTACTGACCTCAGCAACATGAGGAGACCAAGAGAGTGTGGAGTCAAAGATTACACCTAAATTTTTAACAGTGTTGCAATACGGCAGAGGAGAAGAATTAAAATAGAGCTGAGGAAGACTAGCAACATCCAGCTTGGAAATTTGTTTGGACCCCCCAATGAGGATGACTTGGGATTTGCTGGGATTGATCGAAAGGCCGTAGGCAGAACTCCAGTCGTATATGACCTTGAGGTCGTATTGGACAAGTGCAATCAAATTATTTATATCTTCAACAGGAGCCTGACGGTAAATTTGTAGGTCATCGGCATACAAATGGTATTGGCAGGTGAGAAGAGGAGTAAGGAAGTTGATAAAAATTGAGAAAAGGAAAGGAGATAGGACTCCACCCTGAGGCACTCCAGCAGTCACATCACAAAACCCAGAAGAGCGAACCCAGATCGCCTGTCATCAAAACGGACACATTGCTGTCGCCCAACAAGATAATCTCGGAACCAATCTACTACCACATCCGACACAAAGACCGACCTCAACATTGTTAAGAGGATGTCGAAATCAACGGTGTTAAAAGCATTACTGAAATCTAGGAGTACTAGAAGTGTCACACGTTGATTAGACATGCCTTCGCATATATCGTCGGTTATCTTTGTCAAGGCAGTTACCGTACTATGGGCTGGGCGAAAACCAGATTGAAGAGGGCTCAGAATCTTTTCAGTGTTAGCAAATATATTGATCTGGTGATGGACAAGTCGCTCTAGGATTTTGGAAAGAAACGGGAGAATGGAAATAGGTCTAAAGTGACAAGGTAAACTAGGATTGGATAACTTTGGAATGGGAAGAACAGATGCAACACGCCAGCAGCGTGGAAATGACCCAGTGCTAAGTGAGAAGTTAAAAATGTGACAGAGTATAGGAAGAAGTATCGTGGAACCTAATAAAATCATTTTCCGGCTAATTCCATCCAACCCTTCAGCGTTGGACTTTACAGCCGAAATGCATCGCTCGACCTCACACTCGGTCACAGGTCTAAAAGAAAAGGATAATGATGACTGACTCTTCGGATATTGATCCGCGGACAGTTTTTGCAGCGTAGATAGCTTTACGTAAGACGGGATGGACGAAGGTGTTGTGAAGTAAAGGTTCAAGGAATCGGGATCAAGTTTCAAAGGAGAAGATGAGTTAACCTTACCAATACCAAGTGATTTGAGGAATGACCACACCTTCGCAGGATCACCGTTCGATACAGAGGTATGAATATATTTTCGTTGTGCATCTCTGCAAATCCTGTTGCATCGGTTACGGAGCACCTTGTATTTAAGAAGTGTTGCATCACAACGATTCCTTCTGTATCGCAACTTTGCTTCATTACGTTTGGACATTAAGGCCTTAATATCTGGTGTTAGCCAGGGAGCAGGAAGGTGTTTCAGCCGCACAGGACGCAGAGGCGCATGCTTATCGAATACTTCGATAAGCATCGAGTTAAATATCTCTATCTTCCCATCAATAGTTGAGGCATTAAATACTGCATCCCAATCAATACCATTAAGATCAGTCATGAAGCTGATCTCGTCAAAGTTTTTAAAGTTCCGTTGCATGACTACTCGGGGTTTGGGTTTAGGACAACGGATTTTATAGAAAGGTAAAGGAGATCATGATAGGAGAAGGCTTCAGCAGACAACTGACCATGGGAACTAACAAGATCAGTGGAGGAGACTATGGCAAGATCTAGCAAGGATGGCTGACAACCAGGAAAGTGATGCGTTGAAGAAGAAGGAAGAATACTGAGATTGGTGGAATCCACAATTGAGCATAGTCGTGATGATCTAGAATCGTGTTTCAGCAAGCAGGTGTTAAAATCACCCATAATTATTGTGTGATCAGCTGTTGGTACAAAAGTCTCCAATCAGTTCTCAAATTTTGAAAAATAATCAATGTGGAGGTTGGGGCTATAAAACACCCCGAGAAGTACTTTGAGATGGCCTAGGAGAACCTCTATAAGCAAATGTTCCGAAAATACAGAATACTGAGAAGGAGACTTATCGAGAATATTAAAAGGGAGATTATTTTTGAGGTATATTGCAACTCCACCACCACCCTTGCCAGTCCTGTCATTACGGATTAGATGAAATCCAGGAAGGGAGTAAGTAATGGAAGGCAGACAGGGCTTAAGGAACGTTTCTGATACCAGGATAGCATGTATATTCTGATTGTTAGAGAAGGTGGATACTAAATCCGCATAGTGTGCGGGAATGCTTTGAGCATTTATGTGCACTATGTTGAAATTTTTCCGAGTAGTTGAGAATATGGACTCGAGCTGTAAATCTAGAGGTTGAGATAAACTATGGAAGCTGCTATCAATTAAAGAGGAAGTAGTAGTAGAAGTAGAAGTCTTTATTTGCATTAAATATGGTGTACATAAGATGTTACATATGTGTTTGATGTTATTTTACACATTCAGTATAAATAAAGTATCACATATTTTACTGTCACACAGCATGCAATACAGAAAACATATAAAATAAAACAATCCAAATAACCTCAAAAAATTCAAAATTATGTCCTTGATAAATCTACATCATATTATTAATTAAAAAAAAAAATCATTCAAACAATATATTACATATTCATATCAAATCCAAATGTTCATTTCTTATACTTAATAGTCAATGTTTATAAAATTGAAAATCGCGTAAAGTACCAAAGATAATTACAAATTAAATATGCTTTTTTGCTAAAAATTCTCCCACTGAATAAAAGCATTTGTCCTGTAGCCATTTTCGTAACCGAGACTTAAATAATCTTAGTGGAAACATTTTTATGTCCTCTGGTATGTTATTAAATATTTTCACAGACATAACATACGTACTGTTTTTGTAAATATTAGTTCTCGCAATAGGTAACTCCAACTTATTAGGAAATCTTGTCATGAAATTACATACAGTCTTTTTAGTTGTAAAGAGATTCATATTAGTTTTCACAAATACGCAAATATCAAAAATATATAAACACGCCACAGTTAATATTCCAAGTTCTATAAATATAGGTTTACAGGAGGACCAGGGACTAGCATCAATAATGGCTCTAACACACTGTTTTTGTGCTATAAAAACTCTTTGTACTTTGACTGAATTGCCCCATACTAAAATACCGTACCTAATATTAGAAGCCACATACCCATAATAAGCCTTTAAAGCAGTTTGTCTATTGAAGTGGAAAAAAAGTCGGAGCTGTCGCTCAGTGAATTGTCTGAGTCGTTATCCATCTGTAACATAATATGTTATTAAAAATACTATTATATTAAATATTATATGAATAAATACGAATATTACAAAATATATAAATGAATATAAATATATAAAAAAAAACTACGTGTAACGCTACGTTCCGCCGGCAGTGTGAAAGAGAATCGCACTAACTACACAAACATAACAACATCAAAGAAGAAACAAGACAAAGATGTAAATAATAACACTTAATAAATTAACTTTAAAGTTTACCATTAGACCATGATTTTATGTCAAGAAAGAAAGGAAAAAAAAATCAAGGCAGAATTAAACAATGCCACCCAACCAACAATGCATCTCCGTTTTATTTGACATTGGCTGAATGGACAAATCGTGCTTACCACAAAGAAAAACGCATTTCCGAACGAATAGTAGCTGTCACTGTCAGTGAGGTTTGACACATCGGGTTGGTCGAATGACATTGTCACTTTGTTTGATAATGACAAATAGCTGTTGTAAACATTACAAATGGAAAATAAAATTAAAGTTTACCTCACAATCAAAGTTGCACACAAATTATGAGTTAAAGAAATAAGTGGGTAAAAAACACACAACGACATGATAAAACAGTTACGAAGCTGGAGCTACACTTTGTTAACGGGCATACCTTCGGAGAGTGCAAGAAACTCCGACATGGATTCCAACTTATGTCTCTTGCCGTCTGGTGTCTTGATATGAATGATTCCATCCATAGTCCAGCTGTTTTTAACGCCGAATTTATCCCTAGCCGCCATGAAGACATTATGTCGGGATTTCGTAAGAAATTCGGAAAGCGTTATCTTCGAACCCTTGAGTGCGACTTTTTTGTTCCATAAAGCTGTCCGTACCTTCGTATCAGCAAACTTAACCACAATAGGCCGCGGATTGGGGTTATCGGCTACGAGCTTACCCATCCTATAACTTGCGGTGATGCTGCCAGACGTAAGATATGATAACGTAATGATATAATATATAAATTAACCTCTTGAATAATAATACCCCTATCACATACATTTTTACTGCCTTATTCAGTATTCACATTCCAGCACATACACGCATATGCACCATACACAAACGCATCACACATTCCCACACGCACGCACACATTCACACACTTACACCACATACACACACACGTACACACCAAACACACAGGTGTATAATTTAAATTAAAGTTATTGCTGTATTATTATTTATAAAGACCGGAATGAAGGAGCGGTCTTCTTCTAATACAGGTTACTTAACTTAACAGAAGAAGACCCACACCATGTAAACTTTGATGTAGAAGAATAATAAAGTTTTTGTATTTTGTATTTTTGTATGATTTTTAACTCGAATAGTTGAATATTTGAGCCAACAGCTCACACGCGTAAACTCACGCCGAGTCGGGCTGAGCCAGGCCGTATATTTTTCGCGGCTTAACTCCAGTCACAGTGTACTCAGCAGGTCGATCCACCTCAATGATATAGTAGTGAACTCTTCGGTACTTTATTGAATAGCATAATTCGTATAAATAAAGTGGTTTATAACGAATTTCAAGTTTCACATAATATTACAAATGCTGGACCTATATTAATGTTTATTTGATTTGTCTTTCACGAATGTTATTATTGTTATTATGATCTGTGTATTTTTCTATCTGTGTTAATATTTTTGTGATTGTATTCGATTTGTCAAGATTATTTCTAACCAATGTGTGGTGACTTTGTCAATTCAATCGATTTGAATAATACTATATTCTGAGGACAAAACCACCTTTCTGGGACTTGTTATTGACAAGGGGCTTACATGGGAAGCCCATATTGACCACATGTGTCGTAAGCTTGATGGAGCTTGCTACGCCCTCAACAGATTGTCAAGGTTCAAGTCGAGGGAAGTGGTTTAATCGTGTTATTTCGCAACGGCCCATTCCCTGTTAGGCCGTATACAGAAAGAAAGCCGAAAGCCGATCGGCGCCGATCGGCGCTTATCGGCGCCGATCCTTCCTACATAAAGGAAGCCGATTAAAGCAGATCAAGCAAAATGTCGTACTCATCGGATGATGATTTGGTTTTGTTAGAAAATATTTATTTAAAAATGCGAAAAACAGCTATACATCCTATAAATAGAGAAAGGAAACGTTTCGGAGAATACCATCATTTATTTGTAAAAAAAATTAAATTTGATGAACAAAGATTTTATACATATACAAGAATGATTCAAGAAACATTTTATTACATTTTGGATTTAGTGAAAAACCGTTTGATGAAAAATTGGGGCAATTGACATAAACAACCAATCCTTCCAGAAGAAAGACTTGTTGTCACCATTCGGTAAGTACGAAACAAATAATTTTAGCGCTTAGTTAAAAAAAGATAAAGTTATTAGATTTATAATAAGATTATAACTTAGATTGATTTAATCTAAGGATAATAATTCAAATATAAATTATTTATTATTCGGACCAGCGCGTGTCGGCGCTTATCGGCGCTTATAGAAAAAGGATCAGCGTCAATAGGCGCCGATCGGCTTTCGGCTTTCTTTCTGTATACGGCCTTACAGTATGACGCAGAGCTATGGAGGCGGGCTGCTGACTGGAGGCGAGCTTTCAGAATGCAGAAACGGGTCATACGTGCGACTGTTAAGGTACTCGGAATTTTAACTCTTCCGTCTATAGTAATCTTTCAAGTTGCTTTATTTGTGCGGACTAATTTACAATCATACAGTAAAAACAGTGACAAACATTCACACTATACTCGAAATGCGAATAAGCTACCAGTGAGCAGAGAACTTTGGTCAAATCGTGCAGGCTAACTCATGTCATGGGTTCGACGGTATATAGCTTGTTACCAAAGTTGGTCACTGACGCCAAGTCTCTTAATATTTTTAAACATAAATTAAAGTTACGGCTCATTGACAGGACTTTTTATAGTGTCGATGAGTTTTTAAATGATAAATCCGTGCATTTAATTAGACTGCTTATTATATTTTTCTATAATATTGAATGACTATTTTTTATTCATTATTTTTTGCTTTATTATTGTAATTTGTATGTGACATTTAACTATATTTAAGTATAAATATTGTATTTTAATATAATTTGTAATCACAGGAGACCGAAGAGCTGGCAGCTACCTCGGAAAAAGAAGTCTAGCCATTCAAAGGGGGAACGCTGCTAATATCTTCGGAACCTTTCCTAAAGGGACTCTTTTTAATAATATATTTTATTTTTTAAGGTTTTTAGTTTTATTGTTCTATTATTTATATATAGAGTAATTATGTAATTAGATTATGTATTTTGTAATTAATTAATGAATTTTCTTTATTTCTTGCCGTCGTACGAAATAACATTATATTGGTTTTGTCAAAAAATATTTACTATCATGCATTTATAAACGATTTTTTTTTATCTCTTACTCTTTTGTATTTGTAATTTGACATAGGAATTGAATTTTGACATTTTTGAATTTATTGAAAGTTTAGTTAATACTATGTTTTTCTATTCTAAAATTTATGAATGACGTGTAATTTATTACGAAATAAATGATTATGATTATTGTTGTGATTTTGCTGTAAGTAAGTAAGCTTAACATGAGCTCCACCAATAAGAAGATGTACTTAATACCCCCTTAATAGTTTTGCGAAAGGGTAGACCTGTTTACCATCTTTTTACACACAATAACACTTGAATGATAAATAAATGGTCATTGGATGGGTGACCAAAAATCTTCTATCTCGAGTTCCTCCATGCTTCGGAAGGCACGTTAAATCGTTGGTCCCGGCTGCATCTGCAGTCGTTAGCACCCGCCAATCCGTACTGGGCCCGCGTGGTGGGTCATGGCCCAATCTCCCTATTCCATCCATAGGGAAGGCCTGTGCCCCAGCAGTGGGGACATTAATAGGCTGATGATGATGATGATAAAGAAATATAATTAGACACACAAAAACACATGAGCACAAGAACTGTATGTTTATATAAAATACATATTTGCATACGAGCTTTACTAAAATGTTGGCGAAACATAAATCCAGGTGAGTTGGACGTGTCCTGACGTCCAATTTGTAATACAATAATCGTTGCGGTAAAATTATACGCGGCGGATGCGAATAAATCTCTCGCGGCGTGGCGGTGCGGCACAGATAAGCCACTGTTGTGCATACGGGGCGAGATTTAAAACCGAACGGGGAACGTGTTATTGGAGTTCATCGACGAACGAAGATGAGCCATTTATGTTCGTCAACTTCGATCGCTGATAATGAGGGCTACCGTTTTCTGCCTCACCAGATGGCGCCACTGTTGAGTGAGGTCCTAAATTGTAACTTTTAAAGTTTATTAATATGCACATGAAATCAAAGGTTACATTTAGATCGTATTTTAACACAAAAGAACCATATCCTAAACATAATAGGCCATGCCACAGTGACGCGCTGTTCCGTTTTATTCGGAAAAAATGGGAACATAATCATTTTTCTAAGCTCAAATTTTTAATAACTGACATTCATTGCCACATTACTCATATTTGCCATATTTAAGCCGAATTGTTACCAATTATTCACAACATTACTTTAATTAGAAATAAACCCGCGTAGTCAACCAACAAGCAATAACATTTGACATTTCGGAGACCTCACGCTACACTCTAGCGGCGGATTCATACGCGATAGCCCTCATTATAATGCGATTCAACTAAGAACAGGATCGACTAGGCGCCATATTTTGACGTCATAGCTGTCAATACAAACCAAATAGATAGAGTGAGCAAAAAAATGTTGCTGTTTAATGAAACATATTTACTAAGATTAAGTGAGACAAAACATCAGATTTTTTAACAAAATTAATTTACTAAGGTTGAGAAAGAACAAAATCGATTTTTAATAGTATTTCTTTATTAAGATTGTGTGAAAAAATATATTAATAAGAATCTAGCTCTTCAATTTCGCTCAACTCTGCATTACCGCCGGAGAAGTTATAAATAATCATGCAGGTCACATACGAACATGCATCCTAAACGTAAACGAAAGTTTTAAATCGAGTTTTTGAACGCAACATAAAGTGACATTTGGTTGACGATTTAAGTTATCAACCATTCATAGCCAAAGCTAAATAAATGAAAAAAAAGCAACTAATATTAATTATCAACATTTGTTATTGTTTGTTTAAATATGTTTGGTTTTTATTATAGAATCAGCTGAGTGCTAAAAAAGTGTTTCGAGATTTTTTTGCAAACCGTACTTTTCAGGCGACATTTGACAGATGGAGGTCATTGGCTTTCCTATTCATATTTGAATCGCATTGACGAACGAACGTCGCAATGACAGACACACCTGCTTTCTGTGGGTTGAGTGAAGAACATAAATAGGTCGAGTAAGGATAAAATAATAATAGGATAAGACGTCGTAGTATAAATATGGAGCAACCCAACGGCATATCTTCGTAAATCATCGGCTCTGTTCGGCTTAACTTGGCTCTAATATCTGTTTACCTTGAAGTTATTCATCTATGTGGAGGCATTACTAACAAAGCTAAGCTACTACAAAAGGCAAAGACTTCATTTGTGATTTATTTTATATTTTTAGACGAGATTAAGTTCTTAATATTAAACTGACCCTTGTATATTTACAAGGATATATGGATAGAATTCTATCAGAAGCTATATCTCTAACCCGGCGTGAGTGAGGTCGGGTATGCCATACCCATGAAGTTTTTAAACGCAGATTATTTAATGTTACTGTTGCCGTGTGAGTCCTGTCGTTTCAGTAGCTGGAGGTAAGGGTGTGAAGGGCGCGGTACAGTATCGAGTTTAGTGTTGCGCCGGCGGCGACGGTAGATACAGGGGCGTACACGTGGTTGGGGTACGTCATACCCTACTATATCCTATACCCGTCATACAGTAAGTTTTAGATTTATAGTTATTTATAGCATGTTTTGATTCATTTTTAGATTTTTCAAGATGCATTATGAAGAAAATGAATATTGGCTACAAGAACTATTAGAAAACTGCTTAAGTGCTAGCTCCTGCGACTCCGAAAGCGAAGAAGAAATTGATAACGTTTCTCAGAGAAGTGAAGAAAGTGATTCGGAACAAGAGGGTATTTTGGATAATTTGGAAGAGAATCTGTGCCGGCGGCTACTAGTCAGTCGGCTGAAGAACGTAAAACTTGTTATAAATCCAAAGATGGAACAAAATGGTCAAAAGATTGTCCTAGATAAAGCGTTCGAGTTCGGTCTGAGAATATTATTACTAATGCTCCTGGCGTAAAAGGTACTGCAAAACTTGCTAAAACTGAGATTGAAAGTTGGAGTCTCTTTATTACAGACAATATGTTCAATAAAGTAGTTATGATGCAGCGCCGAGACTACATTCGTAATTTAGGTTTGAATCTAATAAGTGATAGTCTCCGGAACAGGCAACACATTGTACATCTTCCAAGGGAAACACGAAAAGGGATTGCCGATTATATAGAGGAACCTTCACCACCAGTTCCCAAAAAAATGGCTGGTAAATATGTTAGATGTGATGAGGGTACTCAGAAAAAAGACAAAAAAATAAAACATTGCTGTACAAAATGTGAGAAGCCTCTATGTATGGAACACACGATTTTTATGTGCGCAGTTTGTGCTGATTTGCAGCTGTAACTTTGGTGCTCTGTTACATGATTTTATAAGACTTTTCAGTTCCTTTTTTATTAATAATAATAAGAAGACACTATTGTTACTCGTATGTTGATTTACCAAAGAAGTTGGATTTTTGTTAGATTTTTATGCGAAAAGAAGTTAACTACCTTTTGCATTTTTTCAAAGAAAATTTGCATATTTTGTAATTTTAATAAAAAATAACGTATTTTGTACTTAATGCTGGTATTTTATTTACTAATCTTTATGAATGGATACTATTATTGATACATCTCAAGCATAAATGCTAATTACACAATAATAGTATCAAAAATCGAACATTAAAATTTTGGGTATCTCCTACCCGCCTCACGTCGGGCTTACTAACATATAACACCCCATAACTCCCAAAATCGTATCAAGGCATTAGTTTCCGAGGCATGCATGGTCTGCGCTCACGCGCGGCTGCACCCAATAAGGTACGAGCACATTGAGCGGGCGGCTCGCCAGGAAGGAGGTACCTTATGGTGTGCAACGAGCGAATAACCTCAAAGAGCAGACCGCCTATGGAATGACCTAGTAATTTGCTCTGTTAGAGAATAATTATATTATTTGTCTGGTATTCTG
This sequence comes from Chilo suppressalis, assembly GCA_902850365.2. Taxonomy (NCBI): domain Eukaryota; kingdom Metazoa; phylum Arthropoda; class Insecta; order Lepidoptera; family Crambidae; genus Chilo; species Chilo suppressalis. The sequence goes on along the minus strand of OU963896.1, from coordinate 456,074 downwards.
TCAGTTGAGTGAAATGCCCTGAAATTATTATATTAGTAATATTGTTACGTGTCGGGATGGGGTTCGAAGTTCGAAATTATATGCCAGTTCACGTTTGACAGTTCTTTATTCACCACACAGTTGACACACAATGTTAATCACAATACACTCACTAAACACTGTACTTATCTAATACAAGTCTTAAAACAATCGCACTTGAACACTTTCCTTCAACTTTGATCGCTTTTGTATTTGTTCCGAAATCGCTGCTGAAACTCAACTGTCTCAGCGCGGCGCCGATCGCGCTTATTATCATTAAAATGAGAGTTGACTAGCACCCGCGAATGCGTAGTACCTACTTATACCTACGTAGGTAACGCGCATAAATTGTAAACAAGTGCAGGTGTCGTTGCACTTTCTCCCTTACGCCGCACAGCATAAGGCTCATATTAGAAGGTCGAGTAGACCTTTATCGCGATCCGCGGTGTTCTGGTAAATTCGGTCTCTAGTATTTTCGAGATTTTGTTTCGAGAGCGTTTGTGACAATATTTATTCATCGTCCAATAATTGCAGTAATTATAAATATCTACCGGTTCAGCAAATTATAATTACGAATTGCTACGATTCGAAAGTGATTTCACCTACGAAAAATATATTGTATACTTATCCCCTTGGATATTGATACGTTAAAGTCGATGTCAAGTGTTGGGCCAGGTGACACACGCCACAGGTGGGGCAAATATTTGCGATGGACACGGAGGGTTCGTGTGACGCGTGACATCTATCGATATCTATACGAGAGTACCTTCAAATATTAAGTGTGCCGATGAATATAAGACTCTATTGGAATAGGTTTTTGAGTCCATTATAAAGTAATTTTATTGATGTTTATTTCCCCATGGTGGAATGAGAGCGAGTGTAAAAGCTTATACGTCAACTATAGACTGTATTTTTAGAGGAAAGGTTTATTTGCTTTAAAGTAAATTATGTATTTGATATTTTTACTGCTGTTTTTTCTATTTACCGAAATCAGCGAAATCGTTAATCAATATATTTATTCATTAAGTGATCTATCTACACTGACGCGTGTTAAAAACATATAGAAAAACTTATAAGGCACTTCGCAGACGACGGGGCGGGGCGGGCATTTTATCCGCGAAGCAATAAAAACCGCGTCTGCCCGTCGATGTCTGCGGCTGCCCGCGCCGCGTACACAAAGCACACGATAGGCAGAGGCGGTCAGTTCAGGACGTTCGTTCTAATGAATAGTCCATCACTCAAAAGCGCGTGGCGCGGAGTGAGCTGACCGCCCCGCGCCGCCGTCTGCGTTACTGCATATAAACTGGTTTGTATGATCCACGGCGGGCAGCCGCGGACATGCCGCGCCGCCACTGCCCGCCGGGCACCCAAGGCGCGGTCTTTTTGCCCTCTGTGTGCGTTTGTAGTATAGGATTCACTTTGTGCTATCGTTCGCGGCGAAATTGACCGGCCCGCTCCGCCCCGCCGTCTGCAAAGCGCCTTAATTCTCATTTGGCTTCACGAAGGTTGTTCGTGAAAAAATATACGCGTCGACTTGAGAACCTCGTCCGTTTTTTTCGTCGGTGAAAAACATCTAAACTAAACTAAACCCACCAAGAAATTGAACAAAGACAAAAGAGCAGCGGACCCTATTGAATAAAAATCAAATCCTTAAATGAATTTGTCGAAACAAGAGTTCGTCGATACCGCGGAGCCGCGGCCGAACCATGGGCGGTAACTTAATTCCTCCCGATGAGAGCCGGTAAAAAATACCCACTCATCCTTCAAAGTTAGGGGCCCCTAATGCTGTCATTATCGGAACAGCGATAAAGCCTCTCCATAAATCATATTTAGAAGGTTTCTTTATGAAGTAGGTATTCTGTTCCGTTACTGAGAGTGTAGTTTAAAAGGAGACATGATGTTACTACGGGGCGTGGTAATTCTATTCTCAATTTGTATTTCTAGCAGTTTTTGGAGTTTACTCCTTATGAATCGATTTGCATATATAAGGGGCCCGGGATGAGAAAAATGTGAGGAGTGAAATATATCGATGAATAGCCAATCATGCATATCGTAGCGTACCTTTATTTATGCACATCTGAAATTGACTATTGTAAAAAGTTTAATGTAAAATATTTCGTCGATTAGTTATAATAAATGTATATGAAATGAAAAAAATATATATTTATATATGTATATTATTTTCATTAATTTGTTAATTTACCCTTTCATACAGTATCAATCTTTTTTAAGTTAAATAAACTCTTTTTGCGTCTTGTTAGACTATCGAACTTTAGGAGTAAACTCCAGTCGTGCGTCGGAGCTGACGTACACAATTTTTTTGTGAGTTACTTTGATATGGTAAATCAGACAGAAAAAATCTGAAAACTGATTGATTTATTTGGTAGCTCACTTATACAAAATTACAACTTCGCTGTTTGCTAGACACATTAATACCAATGTTATAGATCAATTTGATTTCAGTCTTTGGGTTCTTGAAGGTATCATACCTTAAAATATTAATTTTTTTGTCAAAAGAGTGCGTATTATTTTATCTTTTTTAAACATTTATTATACGCTTGTAAGTTGTGTTAAGTCAATTTAAGTGCATTTATTTGTATATTTAAAACTCGAGGAGCTCCATGGTGCAAGTGGTTAGCGCGTTCGGCTGCGATCGTTGAAGTTTTGCAGTGGTCAGTCATTGGATGGTGACCAAAAATTTACTATCTGGTTCATGCTTCGTAAGGCACGTTTAGCCGTCGGTCCCGGCTGGGCACTGGGCGCGCGTGGTGGGTCATGGCCCAATCTCCCTATTCCATCTATAAGAAAGGCCTGTGCCCCAGCAGTAGGGACATTAATAGGCTGATGATGATATATTTAAAATTCAAGACATTTTAATTAGCACAAGCCACAAATAGAAAAAAAGAAAGCAATGAAACAACTAATAAATTAGAAAGCGTGAAAATAAATCTGCAGTGTGTGAACATGCATTAGGGGGACCAAACCACTACATTAGATTTGATAGACCACAGATCCTTGCAGCTGAGCGGCGGTTCGTTCCTCGAATGATGCGCGAGGCTATTGAGATTAAAAAATATCCAAATTTCAATAGGGAAGATGGTTGGTATATACCACCAGCTTGGGAACCTATTATACAGGAGATAAAATCCCAACCCCGAGCACACACTGCAAGACCATCAGATACTATTAGTTCTTTTTGTTTGCATAATTTAACATAAGAAGGAGATAGAAAGCCTCTCTTGAGTTTGTTTCGCCGGTTCTTCTCAGGAAGGTCTCCCAATTTTGGAACCGGTGGTAGTTTACGGTAGTTAGGGTCAAATAAATAAACTCAAAATTACAAACAAGAATTTTAAATAAAATACTTTATTAAGTAAATTAAATAATAAATTCATACATAGACAATAAAACTTAAAAATCGAACAATGAAATAACCAAACGCTCAATAAAAGTCTTTCGAAGGTAGCTCGACAAATTAAATAAAAGTTTTATTCTGACGACGTAGCCTGTAAAGACTACGAAACGTCAATAAATAAATAAATTTTTCGTGCATTAACCCGTAAAAACTAGTTTTATTTAACTAATAAATTGCTAACGAGCTATAGACTCCTTCCATTGATATTCATATACTTGAAGAAAAGGCGTAGTAGTACCTTACCTTAGGTTAGGTGTGAGTTGATTTCAGTCAGTTACGATGGTACCTAATATACTTATTTAATGCAACAGAAAAGTTATTCACTCCAACCATCCTTGTATGTTTGAACCCAGTGTCCAATGTGGTACCTTATATAAAATGTTTACTCCGTTGTCCCATAGATGGAGCTGTATTAATTTGTACTCACGGTATGGTTTAGTTCGATTGAAAAATATAAGGTTTAAATAATTTCGAAATAAATTGTCTATACGTTCCGGAATCTAGTTTTATTTATTGAACTACTGCATTCCTGGCTTGGGGACCGAAGTACATGGTCCTTCGAGCCGGATGTCGCTATTAAAGTAATCTTTCCACTTCTGAAACACGCTGTTGTAAAATCCACTTTTATTTACATTGAACAATAGCAACTGCGATTTGTGAAAGACTTCAGCTTAGTGTTGCCGAACTATCGATATTAAAACTATCGACAGTTTACATCGAAAATCATGTACCCTATCGATGGAATCGATACTACCGATATTATCGATAGCTCAGAACAAGGCAATACTATCGAATGAGTGCAATACTATCGATACTATTGTAGTTCGTTAATAACAAACTATTGATAGTATCGATACTATCGATGGTGTTGATTTTATCTGCAACAATAGTATCGACACTAGCGATTGTTCTAGACTAAAGTTTGTGATTGACTATAATACCTGAAAATTGTAAACAATACTATTGCAAATTGTTAAACTATCGATAGTATGGTTGCAAATAAAACACTATCGATAAGCCGATCGATTGTCATACGATTGGTTGGCTATCGATAGACTATCGATTAATCATCGATAGTCGACTATCGATCGGCAACACTACTTCAGCTTGATTCTTCAAAAAAACGCTCCACACCGTTCTAGTCGCGGAACTGACACTTGTTTAATAGGCGCGACTCTTGTCTTGGACGTCACTAAATGAGTACTAACTTCCCCACTTTCAGAGAGGCATCTAATGTACACAACAGCAGCATAAGCTGCGTTAGATGCATCACTGAAAACATGCAACTCAACTTTGGTGTCGTTAGCACCCTTTCGAACCCATCGTGGTATTTGGAACTTTTTTAACTCTACCACCCAGTCCGTTCAAGCCAACATATCGAGGGTGACCTGCAACGTAAAGCCGTAGAAACCTAATTTAACAATAAAATTTAATACTTCCAAAATGTAGTTTTGTTTCACTAAGCACAAGCGCTCTTATTTCAGATCTACCATGAACTATCTCTATTCCGCTCCCGTCCCAAAAAACAGGTCATCATCATTAGCCCATTAATCTCCCTACTGCTGGGGCACAGGCCTTCCCTAAGGATGGAATGGGGAGATTGAGCCATGACTATCGAGCATCGAGCTCCTTAGGCGTTTTGCAGACGACGGGGCGGGGCGGGCATTTTGTCTCGTCGTCGTCGTCTCGCGCGTCGCCGGCGCCGTAGGCGCCGCGGCGTGCGGGGAATCCATATAGTGCAGGCGCTGGAGGTAGTTGAGTATGCAAAATGTGAGTGACGGCAACTATGACCGGATTCTTATACCTGAGACCCTAAATAACGACAAAACACATCTTGCCGCCGGGTGCGGTGGTCCCTTTCCGCACCCTTCACATCCACTCTTCGCCCATACAGTAAGCATAGCGCGCTTACGCGTTTAGTGTGTTTTTTTATACACATAAAATAATAGTATTTTCGTGAATTCTTAGTGTCTGTTTTAAGTGTACTACATTAAAAAACGTTAGAAATGTCGTTAGAAGTTATTAATTTGAAAAGGAAAAAACCTAACGAACAATTTTGCTTGTTTTGCGATAATTCAAGTAATGTGGTGAAAAAACCAAGGTCAAGCACGCTGCTTAATATTAAAGAAGCAGCAAATAGACGAAAAGACACCATTAGTGAGAAGTTTTCAAAGCTATATGATCCGGAATCCACAAAACAAGAATTTTCATGGCACCAAGACTGTTTAGCCACGTATAGTGGGGAGAAGATAAGGCGTCGAGAAATTGCGTTGCATAAAGAAGAAGAAGTGTCTGCTTCAACTTCCACAGCAAACGTGGAGGAGCTTACTCCAAAATCTCGTTCATCATCAAGGAAACCGGCTGCGTTGGAAAACTCGTTGAAGTGCATATTTTGTAAGAAGGTAACGAGAAACAAAGATAAGCAGCTACATTTACGCTCCGAAATTTCAGCAGCGGAAAAAAATTTTAGTACTGCACGTAGCAAAGAAGACCATGTTTTCACTCAGCTGAGTACTTGTCAACGGCCTGAAGATTTGTTAGCTATTAAAGTGAGATTTTTACTGATATCTCAAAATATAGGATTTAATTTTAATCTGATGAGAGTGATATGCACTTCGGATGCTTTACATTTGCATTTGTTGAGGGCTACAGTACAAACATATACATATATGGAAAAATGCTCATCAAACACAATTACCACTCATTGATTATTGCTCATTTGGTTACGAAAAGCTCAACGATGACTTACGTCCACGGCAAATGACGAAGCCGTCTTTACCAGAGTCCTTAATTCCACCGTGTAAATGTAATTGCCAAAAAATCACAATTGTTTTGTATTTCATTATGTAAATGCATTAATAACAAATGTCAAAATAAAAATTTGTGATTTTTTACCTACTTAAAGCATATTTATGCTTGAATTCACTGGTTTTTCATATAAAACTTTTATTTGTTTATTAATAAAAAAAATTAATTACTTTCATTTTCGTTTTTTTTATTATTATTCCAGAATCTATCCTCACTTGTTCCACTAGAATAAACTATAAATTATTACGGAAATAGTCATTAAAATGATTTTATATCCTGTACTCAATACATTCCCTTTACGAATAAGAGGAGAGGGGGTAAAAACGAAATGGACCAAAAAACGGACCGGCAAGATTCACATTATTATTCTTTGGCCTTTTCTTCACTTAAATCCATTGGCGGAATTCGGTACTCACATTTTGCATACTCACTTACCTCTAGCGCCCGGTCTAATACTGGCGTGAGCCATTTCGGAGGTGTCTGGTTCGCATCTCGTCTTCGGACGAGACGGTCGATGGGGCTGTTACCCCCGCCTCCGCTTCTTCACTCATCGCCCTCGGCGCGGTCAAGCCCACCGGGTGAGACCTATGAGGGAGGCCCAGTGAGCGACCTGCGAGCGGGCGATGGACTTCAGCGGGCAGGGGTAGTGGCGTGTCCGAGGGTAGGTGGTGCGAGGGTGGGTGCGAAAAAAGTTTTTCCTGGCTGCCCGAACTTTTTCGCAAAGTCCGCTAGCAGTTCGGTGAGCTGTAAGATCAGTCTGGCTGTCGCGTGTTCTTGGGCGGGCGGTGGCGGTGAGGGTTGGTTGCCTTCATTGGGTGGTGGGGCTGCGGTGGGTGAGTCCGTCGGCGATGTTCCGCTCGCTCGACGGGGCTTGCGGTTGCGTCGCTTGGGGCGGCTGGTGCGGGAGGGAGGAGCGTTTGCGGGGGCCATCAGCGTGGCCGGCGCGTGCTCGCTCACCTCCGTGGGCTGCTGGATTGGCTCGGTGGTCGTGCGGCCTGTGCGGCCCACTGTAGTGGCGCGGCGGTTGCGCGCCTCGCGGTGTTTCGCGGGGCACGCGCTGTAGGTTGCCGGGTGCGCGCCTGCGCAGTTCGCGCAAGTCGCGGGCTGCGTTAGCGGGCGGGGGCAGTCTGCGGCAGCGTGCGGGTCACCGCAGCGCACGCAGGCAAGCGGGCGGTGGCATCCGTGGCTGGAGTGGCGGAACCCCTGACAGCGGTGGCACTGCGCTGGGGTCTTCCTTCCTCTCCAGGCCTCTATCTGTACTCCGGACATGTGTACTCCGGACATGTGTACTTACGGCGTAGATGGCTGGGATGGTCTCGGAGGTTCGGCGTAGCGAGGCGAAATAGAGGCATCCGGTGCGGCCTGCTCGCGCCCGGATCTCCTTGATGTGGTCCACTGCGAAGCCCTCTGCGGTAAGGGCCTCAGCGATGACGTGCGGCTGGGTATTGGTGGGCAGTCCTCTGATAGCCACCTTCAGATTTCTGTCATCGGGGTGGGCGTGTGAGTATCAGCTAAGTCCGGCCTGGCCTTCCAGTCCGGAAAGGTGGGCCTGGACGAGCTGGGCCTCGTGGTCGTCATTCGGCAAGAAACGTACACCCGAGCCAAACGTTGGGCGAGCGTCCAAGCTTCTCTCTGATCTCGCTCAGATGCTTCGGCCAGTCCTGCAGCTGCTCAACCACTATCGGCGGGGGCTTACGGGCCCGCTGGGACGTGGGAGCGCTGCTGGAGGCCGGTTGCGCATTCTGTGCGGTTGTGGCTGAAGCGGCAGTAGGCGGATTTTTTTTCTCAGCTTCGGGGGTAGGCGCGGATTTTTCCGCGGCCTGCGCGTACGACTGCTTCGGCTGCGTCGGTAAAGCAGTCGGTGTGTCATCTTGCGGCTGGTCTGGGGCGGCGGGGGTGGATTCTTGCTCCACTGTGGGGGTTGTTACCTCTATTTCGGAGGGCTCGTCGTCGAGGAACGGCAGCACATCGCAGCTGTGTGAACGGCGCGGATGGGTATCGCGCGGTCGCACTGCGCAGGGCTGTCTCGGCTGCGTCTGGATGGGTTCCATAAAGATCTCAGTTGGCGGCGGGAACGTGAGCGGCTGTGCGTTGACCGAACTGCAAGTTTCGATGAACTTGTAGTCATCTGGGCTGAGCTCGGTCACCGAGCTGTCTTCCTCGTCCAGTATGCGTATGAAGGTGTATATCCATCTCGAAAGCCTCTTCGAGAGCAGGCCTGACTGTATGAGTCGGCTCGACATCGCCGCGTCCAATTCATATTGGGCGCGTTTCGATCTCATGCCGATCATCTTGGCTGCGAAGAAGGCCCTGGTCTGGGTTACATCTGCATCCACTGGGGGGTTGGGGCTCTGTGGCATCGTGTACGTGGTGGTGTAATCGTCCATGCTGCGTGCTGGGGGCTACGCCTGCGCGAACCTGGCCGAGCGCAGCCTTGCGGCGCGCTCAAGGCCTGCGGCTGTGGGCGCGGCAGTCACCGCCGGCGCGGAATGGCGCCGGGCAGTCTCGCGAGTGGGAAAATGCTCAGATTTTACCTCGGAGACTTGTGGATGCTGGAGGTTCCGTGCAACGGCGTAGTACAGTCCGGGCATTTTGTCCGCGAAGCAATAAAAACCGCGTCTGCCCGTCGATGTCTGCGGCTGCCCGCGCCGCATACACAAAGCACACGATGGGCAGAGACGGTCAGTTCAGGACGTTCGTTCTAGTGAAAAGTCCATCACTAAAAAGCGCGTGGTGCGGAGTGAGCTAGCCGCCCCGCGCCGCCGTCTGCGTTACTGCATATAAACTGGTTTGTATGATCCACGGCGGGCAGCCGCGGACATGCCGTGCCGCCACTGCCCGCTGGGCACCTGCGGCACGGTCTTTTTGCCCTCTGTGTGCGTTTGTAATATAGGATTCACTTTGTGCTATCTTTCGCGGCGAAATTGACCGGCCCGCCCCGCCCTGTCGTCTGCAAAGCGCCTTAACTTACAGACCGATAATCTGTTAGTAGGAAGATAGATTATCGGTCTGTTCGATAAGGAACTGCAATGCCGCAGGCAGATACAGAAGATACGAGTATCTTATTCAATAATATAACAAGTAGAAATATTGAATTCTAAATAACAGTTGGCTAAGTAAGAATCTGTTTACCGCATAATGAATTCATTGTTCAGCAACCAACAATAGAATATGCCTACCCACTCTGTGGAGCAACGCAATTCCTCGCAAACAACCTAATTGTACAACAAAAACTTTCAATAATATCCGTTTCAATAAAAGTTGGATTGTTGATCCGCGTCTTTGGGAAGCTCGTATCAACCACGCCCTAGGGGAGAGGAGAGGGAGGGGAGGCGGTCGCTTTCATAAATCCATTTAAAATTCTCAAACTGTCGTCGAACACAATCTAACTTGACAGAGTCTGCCGTGACTCCCCGCCCCCGGAGTTCTTTAACAAATCAGTCATATGCATTCTCAAATGACAATAAACGGTTCACTTTATCCCAATCAACAGTGGCGGCGCTAGACCACATGTGGACGTCGGCGAGATCAAGTTCGTGAGGCCTATTTTACTTCGCAGTCATCATCATCATCAGCCTCTTAATATCCCCACTGCTGGGGCACAGGTCTTCCCTATGGATGGAATACGGAGATTGGGCCATGACCCACCACACGGGCCCAGTGCGGATTGGCGGGTGCTAACGACTGCAGATGCAGCCGGGACCAACGGCTTAACGTGCCTTCCGAAGCACGGAGGAACTCGAGATAGATTTTTTTTTGGTCACCAATCCAATGACCGACCACTGCAAAAGTTGCTTAACTACAACGATCGCCATCGAGCTCCTCGCACTCGGTTTTTTACTTCGCAGTAAAAAACCGTTATTAAAGCTAAATTATAAAATAACATATGAGTAAACGAGTTTTATTGTTGATAATCAAACGATGACAAAAAATAATTACAAAAATAGTGTTGCCAGAGAGACGATTCTGAATACCCGTAAAGTACTACTCGCTTCCATCACGCACTTGTTCGAAAATAATAAAAGTCAATATCATCTGCTTAGCTTTTTCCCCGAATTGTTCGGGGTCGGCTACCTAAGCCAGGCCAGGAGAAACGAAAATGAATAGGTAACTTGTAAAAAAAAATGGGTGCGTGTACTTATGTAGGCGCGTGAGAAGTTATCCTTCTTTGGCATCGTTTAAAATTAGTTTTTAATTGCATGCAAATAATTAATTACAATAAATTAATAAAAAGTCTGGAAAAGGACGAAGTCAATAAAGTTCAGTTTTAATTTGAAAAAATAAATAAATAATCAAGATATTCAATTAACATCGCTACTGAATATAATTTATTAGAACATATGTGATTTGCACTTGTATGAAACTCAAACACGTATTCCGAATATACAAACTAGAAACATGTGGATAAATATTATAAATATGAATACCTATAACTGTTACTTTATTACAAAAAATAAAGATGTGGTTTTTGGTTCTACTACACCAATCGTCAAGAGATGGCGCTGTAGTCTCCTGAATCGCGCTTTGGTTCCGTTGTTCCAGATTAATAAATACTTTTGATAGGCCTTCACAATGCAGTCGTTAGCACCCACTAAATAAAGATTCTATATCTATTTTGTTGGTAGATTTTCTTAATGTGCGGTAAACACAAAAGTAACGCATGAAGTTGATCGCTAAAGCGACCAACTTCATTATGTTAAAATTTTGTGTTACAGTGATGCGCGCGCATCTTAAAATTTCACTCTCATCTCATCATTTTTTCATAACGCGCCTAAAGAAGTATAACTTCAAAATATCTAGAAAAGCTAGTTTACTATCTGCCTCTAACTCCATAGTGAATAGGATGTTGGGGTGTATAGAGTTAAGGTGATTTAAAAAGGCAGAAATTTGATCTGTTGGGAGGATTGTGAAAGTATCATCTACGTACCGCTTATATAGCCTGGGTGTGACAGGTGCTGCGCTGAGAGCCCTCTTCTCGAAGTCTTCCATGAAAATATCGGCAACAACAGGTGAGACAGGGGAACCCATCGCAACACCCTCCATTTGTACATAGAAGTCATCCCCCCATAACAGGTAGCCAGAAGTAAGGCAATGCTCCAGTAATACTGCATATTCTATAGGCATATTATTTTCAAGTAGCTTCTTCTTAGTGATTTCAATGCAGTCCTGTACTGGTAGGCATGTAAATAAGGACTGAACATCAAAACTGACCATGATTTCCTTGTCCATGAGACGTTGATCTCTAATCTCATTGACAAATTGGTATGAATCTTTCACAAAGGCTGTTGTGTTACCTCTCAGTGGTGAAAGTAACTTTGCTACGTGTTTAGCCAAACGGTATGTTGGTGAATCAATCTGGCTTACAATCGGTCGTAGCGGAGCATTCGGTTTGTGTATTTTCGGTAACCCATACAGTTTTGGTGGCTTGGGACATGCAGGAATTAGGTAGTTGATGTCAAGATCCAACGTTTCGGAAAGTGATTTGATGAGTTCACTCGTCTTTTTGAGAATCTTGGCGGTCGGATCACTCTTCACAAGTTTATATGTGTTCTCATCCGATAGAAGTTGTAATATCTTGTCGTTGTAATCTGACGTATCCATTACTACCGTGGCGTTTCCTTTATCTGCACGAAGGATAGTAAGTTCTGGCTTAGTTCGCAAGTTCTTAAGTGCAAGGTATTCATCACGAGGAAGGTTTGATTTCGGTGGTTTGCTCCGTCTTAACACTGATGAAATGTCTTGACGCAGCGCCTCCATGACTTCCTTTCTCATGTTGTTTTTCACTAAGCAATCCTCTACGTTACAGATAATTTCTTCGTATGGTATCCTGCGTGGTGCTACAGCAAAATTCAATACTTTCTCCAAAACTTTTAAAGTAGGTTCGTCCAAGTTTTGTTTACTTAAGTTGACAACTGCTCGGGTAGCGTTCGCCTTGTCTGTGGTTCTGACAGGTGCGTTTCGTTTTTCCTGAACGCGAGATAGTCTTTGATATTTATCTATTAAACGTCATTAAATAAATAAAGTTTCGTGCATTAACCCGTAAAAACTAGTTTTATTTATCTTGCATTAATTTCATTAGTGTGCTAATTTTCATGACTTAGCATGCTACGTGCTATTGCTCGTGCTCGTTTCTTCATTACGACAACAATGTTATGTGTAATAAACGTAAATACAAAAATAAATATCCAGGGTTCCCAACTTAGGGGTTTTGCCCCCAGATTTAGGGGCTAAAAGGGTTAAAACGGACTTTTTTAGGGGCTGGAATTTTTTGGGGGTTCTTTTAGGGGCTTTTAACAAAACTTTCAATTAAATCGAAAAACAAAGCGTGTGTTTTCTTTCAGTTTTGTGCGTAGAATGGAACGCACCACGATATGAAACGACTGAACTCACTGTGTGGCAGGTTGTTTCCTAAGGCTGTATGGACTAAAGTTCTTTGCCTTCCACCAAACAAAACAGCTAAATAAGATTTAACAGCCTGTCAGCTCATTTTCGTTTGATTTTCCCTTCGGAAAATGTATTTATTCAATAAAATAATTTACTGTAACTAAATACGTAACGTTTTAATTTATGAGCAATGAAAGAATTTAGGTAGTAAGATAAGTAGGTACATATAAATTTCTATATTTAGAGGATTTTAGGGGAATTTAAAAAATACTTAGGGTAAAATTTTGGTAAGGGTTGGTAACACTGTAAATATCATATAAAACCCTGACCTAGAAGGCCATCAGCAGCGGGACTAAGTCCAAGCTACCGGTGGTTAGGGCCGCAGAGAGAGAAACCGCCTGACATTGCGCGCTGTGTCCAGGAGTACTGCCTTTTACATCTTATTATTATTAGTTCATTAGACAGGAGTTTAGCTTCGGATGGGCTTTGTACTTATGCGCTAAAATTAGCGAACTTTGAATTAAGTGCGCTCCTTTATACCAATTTATCGTTTTCTACACCTCTTTTAGAATGTTAAAGTGTCTTTTAGAGTGTCAAATAATCGCCAATCTAGCTATCATATGTGTATAAAAATTTATAATAGATTACCTGCTCACATAAAAAACGAAAAACATTTTAACCAATTTAGTATAAAATTGAAAATATATTTATTAGATAAATGCTTTTACACCACAGATGAATACTTTACAACAAAATAATATTAATGAGGCATCTTTAAATACAAACCTAGATTATTATAATCATGTTTATTGACATATTATTTTATTTTTATTGACATATTTATTAATTTTAATTATTAACAAATCTAATTTTATAAACGAATTTCCATAATAATAATTACAAAATTAAACTACTACTGTAAATAAGATCAATTGAGTAAATTATAAAATTAATGAAATCAGATGACATTTATGCATGGCCATCAAAAAAAGTTGTTTAATAAAAATTAGGGTCTTCATATAGATAAAATTGTTTATTTGTTAAATTCTCTTTTGTAATTTTTATCTATATTGCGATACCCTGACAGGGTTCATGTTAGGTACTTTATGCATTTGTAACTTGTGACCATCCATGTAACCACATGACTGCAATAAATTGAAATTGAAATATCGTTTAGCGTCTTTTAGACACGCATAAAACTAATTCAAATTTCCAACGCTTATTTTAGCGCATTTAATACGGAAGCTACACGATGCTTTGTCACGCAGATGTGGGAGAAACATCAGACTGCTTGGCTGCTCATGAATTACCTGAAGTTTCCTTAAACATCACGCGATCAACGAATTCGTTTACCACGTGCCTTTATACGTTCACCAAATGAGAGGCTTAAAGAGGCTATTCTTGAAAATAAAAGTTACAATTGAAAGTTTCTGCAGGAACCAAATTAAGTATCGGCAAATCAGTTTACGCCTTAAAATAAATTAAATTATTTAGTTTTGAATTCACCTACTGGTGAAGCCGAATGCGGTAAAGGATATCTGGTGGGGTCGAAACCCCGGAGAGTGGACTGTAGGTGTGGTTCGAAGTATTAAGGGGGTTTGGTTAATGGGATAGGATGAAAAAACACTGTGCTTACTTGAGGGCCTCGATGGTGGCGCTGGCTCATACGCCGGCTTCTCCTGCAGCAGTCTTGTCCTGATGCCAGCGGTTAAAGATGGCGGTCATGAAAGTCCTTTTTGATAGCTATCACCAATCACACACAAACCTCCTATTTGCGATAAAACTGTTCACTTAAAGATTGTTTATTAATCTTCACACTTATTTATATGAGTTTAATGCGGAAAAATATCTATATCACAATTGTTGCAGAGCGATGGAAAATACGACCATTTCGTCCTTACGCGGTGACAGAACGTTTTTCTTTTGTTGATGCGGTGACAGCCTTCTGACAGAGCCATTTCCTTCCGGCCATCCGTCGTTGCAGGCAAATATATTGCGTCTTCTTCCCTCATAAGTATAAGGCACAGTGTTTGAAGGAGAAGGATCTATTGGGATGCGGTTAATTCGAAAAGAGAATGACACGGTATGAAATTTAGAGACTAGAATATGTTTTGGCGTTACCACCTACAGACATACACTATTCCACTTAAGTAGTTTATAATTAATGCACCAATATGCAAACAAAATAGAAATACTTATTTTTAACCGATTTCAAAAAAGGAGGAGGTTCTATGTTCGACTGTTTTTTTTTACTGAAACAAAATCCAATCGGTTCGGGTTTTAGACGAGATTTGAAACCGCATCTTCCGTTATTTACTAAAATAAAATTAAAAAACACCTTTAGATTTATACATGTAGCAGTTGCATGCTTAAAATAAAAAAACGTGTGGCACTCGGGGACAGCCGCGGTAAAGCTATTGCATAGCATTTATAACTTACGCAATTATAATTATTTATTAAATTTATTTATGCAGTATTTTTTTTTTCTTTCATATTAATTCAAGTTTTTTCTTTGATATTAATAGATGGCGAGGCAGGCCTTATGATATTTTATTGGGCAAGCACAGCAAACAACAGCATTGCCCGGCGCCAAAAAACTTTCACAAGCTCTACAGTTTACCATCATTTGTCCATCATCATCATCATCAGCCTATTAATGTCCCCACTGCTGGGGCACAGGCCTTCCCTATGGATGGAATAGGGAGATTGGGCCATGCCCACCACGCGGGCCCAATGCGGATTGGTGGGTGCTAACGACTGCAGATGCAGCCGGGACCAACGTCTTAACGTGCCTTCCGAAGCACGGAGAAGCTCGAGATAGTAAATTTTTGGTCACCCATCCAATGACCGACCACTGCGAAAGTTGCTTAACTTCAACGATCGCAGCCGAACGCGCTAACCACTTGCGCCATCGAGCTCCTCGACACAACATCATTTGTCCAAATAAATTAAATTCAAAAATTCAAGTCTAAATAAATGGGAGACAAATAAAAATACGAACAGGTGCTGGGATCTTAAACAAATATTTAAATAAAAAAGGAAAAAAAACATAAAAAATACGAGTGCAGGACTTGAACCGACGACCGCGGTGATAGGTCAAACGTTGGTCATGTGGCAAAAATTTAATACACTGCGCCGTTT
Organism: Chilo suppressalis; assembly: GCA_902850365.2. Taxonomy (NCBI): domain Eukaryota; kingdom Metazoa; phylum Arthropoda; class Insecta; order Lepidoptera; family Crambidae; genus Chilo; species Chilo suppressalis. The sequence continues at coordinate 440,311 of OU963896.1, read as the reverse complement.
AGATCAATACTGGAACGGCGAATATTGTGTTCTGTTGGTATATGCACTCTCGTAAGGTTTTATTTCGTTACGGAATTTCTTGATTCGGTCGCCGCGCTCAAAGCCCGCGATAAAAGCTATACAATAGCTTTAAAATAAAAAATAGGTACATTTTCTAATAATTGTATGCTACATTTATATTTCCTATATTATAGTTTGGTTTCTCAGAGGTACAATAAATATTTTTGTGTATTAGGTTTAATATACTATTGCACCTTACTAATACTTTTGTCAATGCAATCTGCAGTATAATTAAAGCCAGGGCCGGATTTATGATTGTGGAGGCCCCCGGGCCACAGCCCCACCTGCCCTGCCTTAAATTCGGCCCTGCGGGCAAGTACTACTGCACTCAGCCATTAAGCGATTAGGGTATTCCCTCAAGATGGGTAGTGAATTGGAAGTGCTTATCAGGGCCATTTGAGATTTTGATATTTCACTGATTGCCTGATTGGAGTGAACAAATATAGATCAATGATTTCTGTTATTTAAGATTAATATAATCAAATAATCATGTATATTAGACGTACAAAGTACTGTCGGCTGTAGGTAAAGGTAAAAGAGCAAAAAAAAAATCAAAGGAAAAGATGTTTACTAGTTGGAATTTGAAAGATATTTTTTCCCAAGTCTATTGTGGGGGCCCCCCGTTGGTGGAGGCCCCGGGGCTTTCGCCCCGGTTGCCCTCCCCTAAATCCGGCAGTGATTAAAGCACTTCTTAGATTACATGTAATTTTTTTCTCTCTGACAATGTATTTTTCAAATTTGGAGTAGGTATTCAATTTTCCATTAAGATTTGCAATACACGTATGGTTTATGTATGATAGTCTGGGCCTGGTGACCTGTTAGTAAAGGTAGCTACTCGTAGTTGCCTTTTACGGGCACCAGTCTCCCACATAATAGGTTTATGTATTTGTATTGATTTAGTTAGTTACCTATTGTACTGTTACAAATATTATGTGCGTTGTAAACTAGTAAATCAGAGTAGGGGTTTTTAAATAAAGGCCGCAGTGAAATTGTAAAAAGCCAACCAACTAGCAACGTGGAATATAACGGAAATCGGACGCGCAATGTTAGTCGTTTGAATCTGTCCAGTGTTACCAACCCTTACCAAAATTTTACCCTAAGTATTTTTAAATTCCCCTAAAATCCTCTAAATATAGAAATTTATATGTACCTACTTATCTTATTACCTAAATTCTTCCATTTCTCATAAATTAAAACGTTACGTATTTAGTTACAGTAAATTATTTTATTGAATAAATACATTTTCCGAATGGAAAATCAAACGAAAATGAGCTGACAGGCTGTTAAATCTTATTTAGCTGTTTTGTTTGGTGGAAGGCAAAGAACTTTAGTCCATGCAGCCTTAGGAAACAACCTGCCACACAGTGAGTTCAGTCGTTTCATATCGGGGTGCGTTCCATTCTACGCACAAAACTGAAAGAAAACACACGCTTTGTTTTTCGAATTAATTGAAAGTTTTGTTAAAAGCCCCTAAAAGAACCCCCAAAAAATTCCAGCTCCTAAAAAAGTCCGTTTTAACCCTTCTAGCCCCTAAATCTGGGGGCAAAACCCCTAAGTTGGGAACCCTGAATCGGTCGACATCGGCCCTCGTAAATAACATCGGGACATAGTGCCCACCAGCTAGTGCACTCCGCTGCTACAAAATGTTTGTTGCTCTCTTAGATTTACGACTTTTTTTGTGGACTCAATTCTATTGTTTAAAGTAACTGTAAAACTTATGTAGGTACTTATTATTTTTTAATCAACCACGGATGTTCGTTTAAAATTAATACAATTATCATTAATCTATAGATATAAGACTCAAAGGTGACTGACTGACATAGTGATCGATCAACGCACAGCCCAAACCACTGGACGGATCGGGCTGAAATTTGGCATGCAGGTAGATGTTATGACGTAGGCATCCGCTAAGAAAGGATTTTGATCAATTCTACCCCCAAGGGGATAAAATAGGGAATGAAAGTTTGTATGAAACTTTGTCAATTTTAAACCGATCGGGCTGAGACTTTGCATGCAGGTATAAAAAGAATCATAGATGAATGTCATTGTGTATAATACAAGCCGGAGAACAAAAACGGTAGTCTACACTTCAGCTCTACACCGAAGCGAAGCGAGGGCGGGCCGCTAGTACTTGTATAAAATAAATTCGTTTTCAGATTACAGTAGCTATAGCCAATTATGCGGTTGTCAACGTCAGTTACATGACTTTTTATGGAAGTTTTATAAATAGGAGAAGCAAGCGAGTTCACTTGTTGGGCAAGAAAAGATGGAATAACTTTGTCAAACAAATTTGTTTACCCTTTACAATTGTAAAGGGTGTCTATGGACAGGGCAGCTTAATGATAATGAACGAGATACTAGAGCTACCAGAGATCATTTGCGCGGCACCTGCTGGCCTCATCTTCTGCCTTCTAGAAGCTTTAGAAGATCAGAAAGGCATTGTTATCGAATTTTATCGAAGTTGTACTTTACCAATAAGTAATTTCTTTCTTGTCACGATTTCTCCTAAAGAACATTTTAAACTTATATTACCAAATATTTCTAAAGTAATTTTAATAGTCGTGTGGATTCTGGCATGATTCTCGAAACCTAAACTTAAATTTGACAACAGTTTATTCCTGTCATTCTCTATGCAGAATAAAAAGGAGAGACTGTCAAATTTAGTTTTAAGTTTAGAGAGTCATGCCAGTGCCTACAGAATCTTTCAACTGTAACATTAAATCTAAAATATTTTAATTTCTCACTTCACACCTTTGTTACTATGATAACTAAAAAGCCCACGGCCGTAGGTATAAACTCTGAGTGAATAACTCGATTTCGCGTGCCGTAGTCGTGTTTCCGCTAATATTGAAACTGATATCTGCCCGGGCCCTTCACATGGGAGTACGAATCAATACGATGAGAATTTTCTATTTACACTACGGACGGCCAATGGAGTGGAATAATCACCAAATAGCTCGCACATTTTTCACTACGTTTCAATTCAATACAGCCTTTTTTATACCATTTTCGTGTGCGTGATTTCATTTATAGCACAATAAAATTGAAGATTTCGTACTGTGAAAAAATAAAGGAACGAAATCAAGAAAAATATATTCAACAATAAACAATAGCATCATAATTTACAAAATTTTCTATTAAAGAACAAGTTCAAAATATTTGCAGACGTTGCATTTTGTATGATGTTGGCCCTTTGAATAGTCTATGTTTGTGACATCGAGCTTCGAACACAACAATGACAAAAATCATAAACAAGTCTGCGATTTTTTTTCGATTTGATACAAACTAACCCTTATTTCAAACAGTCTTTTTCCTGGAATAATACTGAGTGAACGTTGTTTTAATAGCGATAGGATTTTATGTAAATGTTACTTCTGTTAAATCCTGATGAGTTTCTTGCGTCCATTCTTCTCATCAGCTAAAAGATGTCCTGAATGGGGTGGTAGAAAAAAATATTAATAATTAGTAAGTCAATTTAAATAAACAATAATTTCATTTCACTATAAAGCATATTAAATTTTTCAATTTCATAAAACTAGAAAACCGATAAACATCAAAATATCTAACTTTTCATTTCAATAATTTTCTGCAACACCATAACAAGTCACGCCAACTACATAACAAGTCTTACAAGATTGCATACACCATTCGATTACCACAAAAAAGTGACTATGGCGCTGCGTTTTACTCAAACAAAACTGTCGGCAAATAGGTCCACAATATTATTTCCATTTCTTTGTATCGGTCTCAGATAAATATTGGCGTGTGGCAAATAGCGTAGGATAGGGTTTTAATATAAACTTGCGGTCCCACTTCGGAGCCTTGCGGCACTCCTGTGCTTGTGTCGCGAGCAGTTGGTTTGAGTGTTCCCTTTCAGTACGTTATTTAAAACTTTGTTTATTTCATATACATTTGAGGAACTGAAATAGTTTTTATAATATAGTAATGAATATTTGATTCGCAGTGTGATGAGATCCATATAATTTTGCTATTTATAAGTTAATAATATAATTATAATAACAATAGAAATCATAGCTAAATTCATGATCATCATCAACCCATGTTCGTCCACTGCTGGACATAGGTCTCCCCTAATGCACGCCACTGCTCCCGATTTTGTGCTACTCTCATCCAGCCCACTCCAGCCAGCCTACGAATATCATCATCCCATCTTGTCTCAGGGCGACGTTTACCGAGTCGTGGTCTCCACTCAAGAACTTCACGGCCATCAGTTCTGCGGCTAATGTGACCAGCCCACTGCCACTTCAGTTTGCTAATTCGGTGGGCTATGTCGGTGACTTTGGTTTTCTGTCGGATTCATCATTTCCGATGCGGTCCTTCAGGGATACTCAGAGCATAGCCCTTTCCATAGCTCTCCGAGCGACTTTAAACTGGTGGATTCGTCCAGCCGTGAGTGTCCACGTCTCGGCGCCGTATGTCATAACTGGGAGGACGCACTGGTCATACATAGCTAAATTGTTTATACCAATGTGAGTTTACTGTTCATATTGGTGTTATCGTACGCACGATATCGTTCGCTTTATGGAATTGCAAATACATGTCCTGGTCACAATTTTCGAGCAAGCTACACGTCAGTTAGTAAAATTATAACTTTACACTAGTAACAATCAGTGGACTTTTACTAAAACTGGATAGCTCACCTAATTTAATTCGTCTTTAGCAAACGATTTTAAATCAAGTAAAGAATCTCAAAGCCTTACGAGTAAGTACTACTCAAACTTCTTTGTAATAAATTAATACAATACAATGTTATTTCTTCCTTTCAGATTTCCAAGCTTCCCCAAACCGGGATAATGAATACACCACTCAATAGTTTAAAAGTTCCCTAACGTTCGTAAAGTCAAACCTACGGCCATAACGTTTCGGTGATAGCTTTTCCAAGAATTATAAGGCTATTTTTGGAAACACTAGCAGAACTATAATAGTAGCTTTAATACCATGGGTGTGGCGGCGACATCTATATGCCCCTTAAATATATACAACGGATGGAGGAAATCATTACTCACCATCCTCAAGAGATGGCGTTACCTGCACTGCGATCATATTAGTATGGAAGCCTACATCGCGCAAATGAAATTCAGAGGCTAACTCTTCATATATACGATGCCCGACCAACATCAGTCGAGCCGCGGCCCCCAAGCTACCATCATCTAGCTCGGAGGAAGATCTTCCCCTTTGGCCTTCCTACAATAGGCAAAAAATGGCCACTTTATTTATCTCATTCGATGTTAAAGTGACCGAGTTAGAACACGGAGAATAAGGAATAAACTATAATAACAGAGCGAAAACTAATGAAAACTTACAAGCTCGTAAATACAAAATTTCGATCAAATCTTTAAAAGACGATTCTGAGATACACAAAATAAATAAACTTCGTATATTTCAATATGACAGAGTCCATTTACGATAATACTGTTTCCACATAAATGGATTTAAGTTCAATATTGTACAATTCAGATGGTAGATGTTCAATACGATTTGCGATCGAAGCGCATTTTCAGCTTCAAACAGCTAGCCAAGCTATGACAAGGATAGCAGCACTTTATCCAAACTCAAAAACTATCTTTCGATCTAGTATCCATAAATACTGAAAAGTAAAACTTTAGTTAAAAACGTTAGAGGAGCTGGATGGCGCAGGTGGCTAGCGCGTTCGGCTGCGATCGTTGAAGTTAAGCAACTTTCGCAGTGGTCGGTCAATGGATGGGTGACCAAAAATTTACTATCTCGAGCTCCTCCGTGTTTCGGAAGGCACGTTAAGCCGTTGGTCCCGGCTGCATTTGCAGTCGTTAGCACCCACCAATCCGCACTGGGCCCGCGTGGTGGGTCATGGCCCCATCTCCCTATTCCATCCATAGGGAAGGCCTGTGCCCCAGCAGTGGGGACATTAATAGGCTGATGATGAAAACTTTAGTTTTATCTCGATAAGGCGTCATATTGTTGTTCTTTCAGACTTTCATGTTCACTAACATTTTGACGACCTCCGTGGCCGAGTGGTTTGTACGCCGGGTTTCATGGTGTCGCCGACTCGAGAGGTCCCGGGTTCGAATCCCGGTCCCAGATGTTTGTGTGATGAATACAAGCATTTGTACTCCGTGTTTAATATGTATTTCTATATAAATATACTTATATATGTACAGTATATGTATTCCATCCGTTACCCTAGCATCCCATAACACAAGTCTTATAGTGCTTACTTTAGGGGCTAGGCTAATTGGTGTGAGTGTTGGCAATATTTATTTATTTATTTTACAGACATTGTGGGTTACCTATAATGCGAAGAGATGGCGCTGCCTTGCAGCTTAAGAATGGCTAGAGGAATTTTGGCGCGGCCGTCAGGGCCGCGGTAGCATAATTGGTCAGTGCATTCGCCGGGATAGCGAAGGGTGAGGGTTCGAGTCCCGTCTGCTGCCTGGTCCGCGTGAACTTTTTTCTGGTTATATTTTCTTTAGATTTAAACATCAAGCAGTTACATGCTTAAAAAAATAAAAAATACAATTATTTATTTTATTTATTTATTTTACTAATTTATGTGAATTATGTGGGAGGAGCTCGATGATTCTAAATTTTGTAAGATTGCAATGAATCATGATTTGACTGATCTGATAACATTCTCTTGGATTGTCAATAAAATTTCTTTGTACGACACTGATATTATGTTCTTAACGAAGAAATCTAAACTAAACTAGCGGACCCGACAGACGTTGTCCTGTCTACACGTCTTTAATTTGAAAATTTCAAACTTTTTTTAATAAGCTAAAACATTCTGGACCATTTTGATGAAAATTATTATTCAAATGTTTTCCAAAATCAACAACTACTAATAAATTAAAAATTAATTAAAAAAACATTGTCCAGCGGACAAAAATGTGAATCTAAACCATTCTCAGATCCCCTTGAACACACACAAAAAATTTCATCAAAATCGGTCCAGTCGTTTAAGAGAAGTTCAGTGACATACACACTCACAGAAGAATTATATATATAAAGAATTATACCCTTAGCAAGGGGGTTAATTTTTAGAAATGTCATCAATATCTAAAAGATTTTAATGTATGACGTTTCAACGCTTTATTAATGTAGAGATTTCGACGTTAATGCAATGTGAATGTTCAAACGACATTTCGCGGAAATGGATCCCAAATTATAGTAGCATTTGACTGTACCTACCCATCTGTTAAGGATGAACAGAATCCATTAAAAGGTATTATTTTAAATGATGAAAATATAGCTAACAGAAATTATAATGATATTTGTACTTAGGGGTCATCCATAAACTACGTCACACGAATTTCATGATTTTTTGCCCCTCCCCCCGTCCTTGTCACAGCTGGTCACATTTATGAGACTCCCCCCCTCCCTAGTGTGACGTCACATATTTTACAAAATTTAGAAATTATTGAATGTAAACAGCGGATCTGAAATTAGTTTTATTTTCATTCAAATTTGTTTTTTAATAATATTAACATCAAATCCAACAATTTAACAAAACAAATATGAATAGCATTATGATTACACTAAAGATACAAACTTAATAATCTTGAGTCCATAGATATTGAGCCCGCTTCTTTAAATTATTTATAACAGGCATAGCACCACTTTGTTCTCGTTTGGGTTGTTTATGTTTTCGTAAAGTTATAGTTTCAACATTTCGATTATAATAGATTTTTAAATGTGACGTCACGAAATTTAGGACCCCTCCCAGCCCCTTGTCACACTTCATCGACCCCCTCCCTCCCCCTTAACGTGTGACGTAATTTATGGATGGCCCCTTATGTACACATACCTACCTACTCTCGCCCAAACATAGTCTCTTTATCTAACTTTCAAAGAGAACTTTAATTTTATTAACCATCCCAATGTTCTAATTTGTTATTTTAGGTGCGAACACATTTCATGTTAACACAAATGAACGAAGACTTCATTGTGAATACCATGTTTCGAAACCTCAAAGCAAATATTATGAGTCAAGTGCGGTTTGTGTAAGCCGTGTGCTGATAAGTAATTTAAAGTCGTGAAAACTTTATCTACCCGTTCAATCTAGAAACAGTTGATTGAGATATATATGTTGGTATTGTTCATGAGGAGCTCGATGGCGCAGGTGGTTAGCGCGTTCAGCTGCGATCGTTGAAGTCAAGCAACTTTCGCAGTGGTCGGTCGTTGGATGGGTGACTAAAAAAATTTCTATCTCGAGTTCCTCCGTGCTTCGGAAGGCACGTTAAGCCGTTGGTCCCGGCTGCATCTGCAGTCGTTAGCACTCGCCAATCCTCACTGGACCCGCGTGGTGGGTCATGGCCCAATCTCCCTATTCCATCCATAGGGAAGGCCTGTGCCCCACCAGTGGGGACAATAATAGGCTGATGATGAGGATTGTTCATGAAAATTTGGCCTATATCCTATTATGAGTTGTCTTTATAATAAATGCATTTTATTTTATGTTTTTGACGGTTTTTTTGATTTGATGCCTTCAATGAAATATCGTTCTTTATTTCTTGTTTTACTTAGTATGTTTTAGTTTCTTTTGAAGTATATCACATAATATATAATGAATATATGTTCTGTATCCACCATTATTTGGTCTCACTCTTTTTCAATAACGATATTACACAATATAAATAACTACTTCATTGTTCTTTATTGTGCATCTGATGAAGCTTGCTTCGTAAGGAACTATTTTTATTTCTAACTATTATGCATTTGAAGATGGTATATTTTTACATATAAACCGTATCTTGCTAATGCTCCTTGTGTCTGGACACACAACAGGTGCATTCCAATATAACAACAGCTTTATATACAGAGGCGCAGGTAACGATTGTGTTCGTTCAAATAATCCTGTCCCCAGTTTCATGTTGGACAACACCGCGCAGCATGAATAGCTGGGCTCGGTGGGGAATAACATTGTTCTATGATATTGTCTACATTTCATTAAAATAACCGGCCAAATGCAAGTTCTTGAAGTGAAACTTCTTTATCGGCGTTGGAAAAAAATTTACCGTCACATTTTTTCGGTTACGCGTCACATTTTTCCGTTACGCGCCATCTTTTTTTATATTAATAGTTGATAGCTGAATGATCACACTGTCGCCGGCGAGAACTCTCTCTACTCGTTTGTAGCTGAGTGACAATAGTTAAAGATAAGACTCGCTCAGCCAAACTCGCAAAGCGATACTCGCTCAGCGATACTTGCTCAGCGGTACTCGCTCAGCGGTACTCGCTCAGCGATACTCGCTCAGCGATACTCGCTCAGCGATACTCGCCCAGTGATTCTCGCTCAGCGATACTCGCTCAGCGATACTAGCTCAGCGATACTCGCTCAGCTATACTCGCTCGGTTAAGCTGGCTTGGCTGTCAAAAGCCGTGCGCGTGCATTTTAACTCAGGACTGCCAATTCGTTTCTAGTTTCTACTCGCTTATCGTTCATCGTCGGAGGTGGAACATGTGCCTTAGATTACTGAGCTGTGTAATCATAACAGTTTCATAGGCAGTAATTTGTATTCATGTCTATGATAATAAAATCCTTTTGTTTAAACTTTATCTAATTTAACTTTATTTAACCAATTTCTGGAAAGTTGCATGTAGATCATTTTTCGAAAAATAAGGCCATAAAGAAGTTTCACTTCTTACGTGTGTACACTAGTACACGCACACTTTTTTTTTTAAAGAAGCTCTTCAGCTCTAGTGGCTTCCTATTCGCGAGCGTAGACCTCAGTGCCCGTTTTAATCTTCTCTTCGATTCACATACACCGGTTTACTTAAAAAGCAGATTTAAGGTTTCTGAGTGATTCTCATGCCCTCCGTTCGGACAATCTCCTTCTGCATACTCTCGTCCATTCTTCTGGCTTCGTCTCCTACTCTTTCACTGTCACGGCGGTGCGACTCTGGAATGACTTGCCCCCCAATATACGTAAAGCTCCTAACAAACTTGCATTTAGGGGATTGGTTCGTGAGCACTACCTCAATAGCATTAAACAGCGTTCTCATATATGACATGACTGACATAATCGTATAATTATGTATGTATTGTATGTATGTATCTATGTGTATATATATATATATCTATATATATATAGTAAGAGCGTGAGAAAAAACTTATATGGCGGGGGCGCAATAAACACACATACATTCATGTATGTATTCTGATTCTTATCAGGATACAAATACTCTTGTATTTGTGTAACAAAGCAGAGAGAGGGGACTCTCTCTGCTTTGTTTTATTCAGAGTTTTATGTTTTTTTTTCATTAGGATTGCACGCCGTAACTTGCATTTTCTTATATCTTCAATAATAAAATAAATAAATAAATATATTTCCAACACTCACACCAATTAGCCTAGCCCCAAAGTAAGCACTGTAAGGCTTGTGTTATGGGATACTCGGGTAACGGATAGAATACACATATTGTATTTATATAACTAAATTTATATAGAAATTAATATTAAACATCCATGACTGGAGTACAAATGCTCGAATTCATTACACAAACATCTGCCCCCAATCTAGACTTCTATTTTTCTTTCTCTCTCTTTTTTTTTATTACGTCATTAAATACAATTCACACAAAAATACAATTAAATACAATTTACATTATTATTATTTAATACAGGGGTTCAGGAGGCTAAACCTAATCTAACCATGTCAATTACTAAGATGTAGATGTTATTCTACCAACTATATAAGATATAAAATTCAAAGGTGACTGACTGACATAGTGATCTATCAACGCACAGCCCAAACCACTGGACGGATCGGGCTGAAATTTGGTATGCAGGTAGATGTTATGATGAGGGCGGGCCGCTAGTATTCTATAAATTAGTACATAATTAAACATATTCTAATGCAAGTTGAACTTGCAGAAAATGAGTACCTTATCATTATACTTATTACTTTTATTGGGGTCATTGGGTCAAGCAAAAACTTACTAAATATCACTCCATTGTTGTTATAGTATACTTCGAAAGAAACAAGCACACGGTCTGCCTAATGGTAAGCGATTGCCCGGCATATGGACGCCTGTAAATATCGTTGCTTTCCATACCAGGAATATTTTTAAGATACCCATATTTTGGGGAAACCTCAACAAGCAGCTAAATCTTATGCTGATGATCATCTGAAAATACGTTTCGCTACCAACTAGATCTCAAAATGTGAGGATAAACTCCCAGTTAATCGCGAATCTAATTTAAGACGAAATCATCGTATGGTTTTTTTCTTATTATTCGTGTCTCACTCTGTCGGTCGACTGGCTGCGGCATTTACCATAAACGTTTTACTATGATGATTAATTATGTTTGCAGTTAACATACTTACTTTGCCGAATCACTTATTTGTCACAACAATATAGGAATCTGAAGTACCTGCAGAATATTTGTGAATGCGTACACAAAACAATCTTGTTACTCTGCGAGAGTACAAAACGAATTTCATACGACGACATTAAATAGAAATACTCTCTCTCTCTCTACGTAATGTTATGATTGGGAGCATTCAAATAGAATCGTATGTTGTTGACTGAGCGAAGTTACCCGCATTGAGCGCAGGCTGTCGACAAATACGACAATAAGTGCACCTCGAACAGATTCGACTTGGAGCCCGCCTTCTGCAAACACGGAGCGCCCCCCCACTCGGAGGGAAATGCGGCGGAAAAGGCTATTTATATAAAGTCTGTACGTAATATTAGGTTACCAACGGATTGTGATGTAAGAATAAAAGATTTGGCGAATTTATCAGAGGATTTTGTGTCGGCAATACTAAGTGATGCAATATCTTAGAGTGTTACTTTGACGATATACATTTTTGTTTTTCATAATATTTTTATTCAATTATTTACAATATGTCTCTTTAACTAGGTTATTCTTATTCAAATTTCAACGTGTTTAAGAAAATACTGTCCGTGCTCGAGGCTGCTTTTTGATACAGCCAGGGGCACGGGCACAAGTCTGAAAGAGGAAGCATAGATGGATAGTAAAGATAAAAGTAGGTATACAAGAAAATAGGGAGGTGAAAAACAAAGTAAAGAAAAGTTGATTCACATTAGTCCCGTTAAATACTACTCGTTTGCGTCGAGTTGGCCGTCGATAGCCAATCACAGGCACATCAACTGGTGCCATCGTCCAATAAGGTCGACTAATAGGGACTGTCTAAAGCGCGGTGTTCTGAAGCTGGGAGGATGGAAGCAGCCAATTCGAAGCGAACGCGTAGTGCTTTGGTTATTAAAAGTATGCGTTATTATAATCTGCGTTTTTTAAAGTTTATTTTTGCTATGTTTTTATTTATTTTTAAGCATTTAATTGCAAGATGTTTAAATCTAAAGAAAAGTTTACTAGAAAAAAATCCACGCGGACCAGGCAGCGGACGGGACTCGAACCCGCACCCTTCGCAATCCGGGCGAATGCACTGACCATTATGCTACCACGGCCCTATTTTCTAGTAAACTTTTTTTTCTAGTAAACTTTTCTTTACATTTAAACATCTAGCAGTTAAATGCTTAAAAATAAATAAAAACATAACTATAATTGCTATTTCTTCTTTCAAATTTTTAATACTTGAAAAAGTATTCATTTGGCATTGTGGATTACCTACAATGCGAAGAGATCTCGCTGCCTTGCAGCTTAAAGCTAGGAAAATTTCGACGCGGCGAATAGGGCCGTGGTAGCATAATGGTCAGTGCATTCGCCCGGATAGCGAAGGGTGCGGGTTCGAGTCCCGTCCGCTGCCTGCTCCGCGTGGATTTTTTTCTAGTAAACTTTTCTTTATTTTTGTTTATGACTTAAAAATGAATGAATGTATTAAAATTATATAGGCATTAACGGAATTGTTACCATGGACGTTGTTTTACACGAGTCTCTGACAAGTAACTGACTGTTACTCTGTGATCATGGCGCTTGCAACAGTGCTCAAATATCGGAGACTAATGAAACACAAGGTACATGGTAACAATCCCGTCAATAGCTATAATGTTAGTGACCATGGAAGTTTTAAACGATATAATGTATTAAAAACCTAAACTAGCATAAACGAGTAAAATGTAGGTAGCTGATATAATATAAGAAAATGTAATCAAATCAAACAGCTAACTCAATAATAGTCACAGGTATCGATCGCATCACAAAAGGACAGAAAACACATTATCTTACGGGTTTCCATCTACAATACACAGTATATTCAAATGCTGGTTCATACTTAAATGCATTCCTCCTGTTCTTTTTATAATTTGTCTTAACGTCTGTTTTGGCGAAAAGGAAAAACAGAAATGATGCATATACGAGTACCTTTGTTTACGACACGCCTGTCGCAATTGTGTCGGGTTCTCAGCCATTGTACTTGTAGAAATTTGATAAAACCTCAATTTTATCAAATTTCAACAAGTATAATGGCTGATGGAGTGTAAAGTTCTTCCAAGGTCTCAGCCATAAGAACTACATCATCGGCGAAACGAAGGTGCGAAAGGTACTCGTCATTTTAGTTGTTGCCTCGTCCTTTCCAATCCAGAAGCTTGAAAATATCCTCCAATGCAGCTGCGAACATTTTCGGAGATATCACATCTCCCTGTCTCACGTCTCGCTGCAGTATGATATGGTATATACTCTGGTTCTGTAAGCAAAATGGCAGATCATACCCTTCGGTCTTCTGTATAACCTGCCGCAGCGTATTAATGTGGTCTATGGTACTGATGCCTTTTCGGAAACCGGCTTGTTCGGGAGATTGGAAGTCGTGAAACCTGCGTGCTAGATGATTCGTAATGACTCCCGAAAACAACTTGTAAACATAGCTAAGAAGCGAGATTTGTCGATAGTTGTTCAAGAGTGCTTTGTCACCTTTCTTGGAGAACAGGACAATCCACCTCTGGCTCATGCTTTTGGCATTTTGCCTTCGAGGATGATGGAATTGAAAAGCTTCTTTGAGTATCGGCTTACCGCCCGCTCTCAGAAGTTCTGCTGTGATTCCATCATCGCCCACCGCCTTGTTGTATTTAAGTTGTTTGCGAGCCATACTAATAATCTCATATAAGCGACGTCCGGGATATCTCCGGTATGACTGACAACTGCTTGGGCCGATTAAGAACTCCAAGCTTTTTAGAGGCCAGTTTGCCCTTGCCTATTAATTGGTTTCTTTACTGGATGTCACACATCAACACCTAGTTTCCCAACGCTATTAAAATTAGGCAGTGATACTCCTTGGTGTTGTGATGTGACAGCAAATGAGTCTTTCTTTGCAGTGAATGCGTAAACTGGTAACTTGCTAGGATGGTTACTTGGAGGAGGATTTAACTTCCCCATTCGGACACTCGCTTAAGAAAACTCTCTGCTTCGGTACAAGTTTAATCCACAATTCCGAAACGCTCTATGTATATTTGAATGGCCGGCATACCACGCGTCACACGTGCTATCATTTGCTTAGCAATGCATGCCAGGAACTTGCAGCATCTCATTTATATACAGGATGAACAGCGTCGGGGAGAGGACCGAACCTTGTGAAACTCCAGTCACGGACTCTGAGCAGCAGTCATCGATAACGACTTAAATGTGCCTGCTGTCCAAGAAGCTGGATATCCACTTGCAAAGCCCCTCAGGTAGCCCGTAAGATGGTAACTCCAATAAAAGTGCTCTATGCCAACCCTGTCAAACGCCTTGGTCATATTCAGGTTAACTTCAAAAGCCTCGCCCATGCTCTCGACAGCTTCATTCTAACTAATGATGAGTGAGATAAACAAGAAGGTAACTCTCAGGTTTATTAACTTTAAAGCCATATTAATATTCTATAAATTAATAGTAAGAGGACGAGTATTTGATAAGCTCGAGTGCACAACTTGCAAGTTATCTTGTTAACGCTTTCACACGTAGGGTTGTCAATTCTTAACTATCCATCGATGAGTTTCAAATTATTTGTATTAAAGAGTACTATTTATTAACTGAACTATTATTAAGTATATATTAAGTTGCTGAAATAGCAAAGCGATTTTGATTAAAAAATAAAGTTCAATAATCAGTCATACCTTCGCGATGGGCATTTTCTCTTTCAATTTACTTTGTATCCAAAAAATATAAAATAGGTGATTGTAATCTTCTGGTTCAAAGGTATGACCTGGTATCTCTTATCTATTAGACAAGTCCGTCCGTGCGTCCGTGGTGCTGTTTCAGCGGCCAAACCGTAAGAGATAGATAAAGAGAATGTTTAAGTTATAAGTTGAGAATAGTCTGATGAGACTACAAACCGGACGTGAGTAACGTAGCACTTCCGGTTTTCGAGAAATCACGTGATTTCTATTTCAAACGAAACCACACAAAATCTCCGAAGTTCTCAATTAATTAAATACATTTTTTTTTTTGTGAACATTTGGTTCACTGGTTTGCTAGTCTTATTTTAATTGTAGAACTATACCAATAAATATTTCCATAAAATATATAAAAACTATAATTTTATGCGCTGCGTTTATTTGAATTTTATATTTGTATTTCATTATTGTCTAAATAATATTATATTTTTTTGAATTGTGTGTATATGAAAGATTGGTGGAAACCCTGTTTGCAACGTCCCAGCCAGAGTCTCTATTCAGACGAACACTTCTATCGAGTATTATATTCACTATGAAAGGCGTCTTACACAACTCGATATTCTAAGAAACCCCTTTGAGATACATAGCGATAATGTCGTAATGAGAAATCAGAATGAAGATTAAATTTCCTTTATGTTTGTAGTAAGATTTTGATTTCAGACACTTTGAAGTTGCTATTGAGCGATTACTAAATGGCTTTCCCTCCTTACTTAGTTATTATTGTTAAAATTAATTGAAATATTAACAAGGTGAGGTATTTTAATGGGGACAATTTAAATTTAAACACTATTATAATCGCGTAGATGCTGAACAGCTTTTATAAACGTTAAAGCTACTATTAAAAAGAAAAATAACTAAACCATCGGTATGGTATCTATAAACTGTAATAAAATAAATGTCTTTTCAAAATTAGGTTAATATAATAGGTCTATTTTGGAAGCGTAATATGAGTGAACCACGGTATCAGATTACAAACTAGTTTTGTTGACGTCCCACAGGAAACAGCGGCCGCTTTTAGAGCAAACATAGGGGAGCAATTGAAAAAAAAAAAATCCTTTTAGAGAGAAACTTGCACACGGCCGAGAGTGGTGCAAAAACTACGCACGTGACATCGGCGCAACCTTTTAAAGTGCAACCACCGTACTCTTGTTTTTCGAGCACGCTTTGTGACTTGATGGAAGTGTTCACGACGTAACCACAAAATGCACTCGTTAGTGTTCCCACAACAGCGCAAACCTCAACCTAAGTCACTTGTTACTGCGTTTCAGAATTTTTGAGTTAATATTTAGGTTAGCTTAACCAATCTTTTATGATGCTACACCAAATTTTATGATGACCATCATCTCAGTCTTTTTGTCAGTGAGATTATGAAGAATCCACGCCAGAAACTTTTGAATAATTATCACTTCATTGCTAAATTTCATTTATTACTTCAATGCCCCTTTAACAATGTTTCATCATCAGCCTATTAATGTTCCCACTGCTGGGGCACAGGCCTTCCCTATGGATGGAATAGGGAGATTGGGCCATGACCCACCACGCGGGCCCAGTGCGAATTGGCGGGTGCTAACGACTGCAGATGCAGCCGGGACCAACGGCTTAACATGCCTTCCGAAGCTTGGAGGAACTCGAGATAGAAGATTTTGGTCACCCATCCAATGACCGACCACTGTGAAAGTTACTTAACTTCAACGATTGCAATCGAACGCGCTAACCACCCGCGCCATCGAGCTCCTCAATGTTTATAAATATTTTTTTACTATCCACGGGAAAGTTTTAATGAACCAGAACTTGGTGTATTTAAAAGTGCTTTAAACTATCAGTGGGGAAGTTGAGAAGATGGTGCATTTATTTTTCCTTCGCTTCAGCATGAAAACACTAACTACACATAATATAGTTACATTACTTACTGCCGCCGAAAAGAAAGTACATTTACATCTTTACTATATTAAGGAAGGTACTACAGTAGTGCAAGTAAGTGATCATCTAAAACAATATGTGGTGCGAACGTCTGTACAGTGGAAGCACTCAAAGCCAGGGCAAACTATGTTTCTTCAAGCTATCAGTGCCATCGGCGATAACTGATCTTGTCTTGATCCCCAAAAATGGGCTGTCGATATCTTTATAAAGCCCTGGTGACAAAATTTATTTATTTTTTAATTTTTGGGAGACCAACTGCTCATGAAAACAGATATAGTTGAAGAAGAAGGCGAATTACAGGTCTCCACGTTTAAAAAACAGAAATCTTTATACTTTAACATAAAAAACTAATTAAAATTAAAAACGTGTGGACAAAATAATAGGATTAGTCTACATAGTAAAGACAATTCGCCCTCTTAACAATCTTAAACAATGTTCTTTTATTAATTGCAAATTAATGTTATTATTTAGTTTAAGTTCACAATTGTTAGTGTATAGATACTATCATATTACTCGTTCAAAAAATTCACTGCATAGAAGACGCCTTGCAGTTGCTACACCAGAATTGAATATATCAAAGTCTTTTCTAGACTTGCAAAATTCGTTCAGTGCAATGCTCGCTCGCAACAATAGTGCATTTTGTCGATAATCAATTTGTGGAAACTAATGGTATACTAATTGGGATATAGCGCTTTGCTGATTTCGATGGGACATTGAAGTTTAGTTTAAATTTCCGCAACAAACAAGAAAAAAAGTGATAAGCGCTACATATAAAAAAAACAATGCTGCTACCAAAATGTACGTGGCCTTCGTTCGAAGACAAGCGTGTTTAATAAAGCAGCAACTCAATCGGCATATGATATAGTCGGTCTGATGGAAACTTTCCTTACTAGTTGAGTATCCAGCGGTGAGCTTTTCTCACTAAGATATGTGGTGATACGCCAAGATCGAATGTGCGACGCTGGATGGGAGGTGTATTGCCGGCGGTGAGTTATTGCTATTTAGTTCTTACGATCACAGTTATTGATGGTCTTACTCATGTGAAATTGTTGTGTGTTGTCTATTTACCCCCAAAGTGTAGTAATGAAATATATTTAATTCCGTTCGCATCCTGACTGTGACATTTTTGACGACCTCCGTGGCCGAGTGGTATGTACGCCGGGTCTCATGGTGTCGACACCGAGGTTCCCGGGTTGAATCCCGGTGGGGGCAGAAGTTTGTGTGATGTATACAAGCATTTGTACTCCAGTTTTGGATGTTAAATATGTATTTCTATATTAATATACAGTATATGTATTCTATCCATTACCCTAGTATCCCATAACACAAGCCTTACAGTGCTTTGAGGCTAGGCTAATTGGTGTAAGTATTGGAAATATTTATTTATTTTTATATTAGGAGATTTTAATATGAATTAAGTATCAAAATATATTAAAATACACTTTGATAGTTTGGTTCTTAGTGATCATGTTGGGAAGATAGATTCGATATTGAGTGACTATGTTCAGAATCAAATTAAAATGTCTGTCGCTTTCAGCCTGTTGGTACCGATTGACTTATCCTATTCTGCCCTTGAGATAAATTTAAATTTGCCGCGTTGATCGATGCCTCCATCTGCTTCAGACATGACATGACAGGCTCACCAACAGTGGCAGGGTACTCTCCTGGATTGGAACTGGCGTAAGGCTACCTACCAAATGTTATACGCAGCTCTAGCTGAAATTGATTGGTCTGATCTATTAGAAATTCGTTATGTTCATAGAGCTGTCGAGCCATTTGAGGATATAGGAGTGCTTTAATCGTTTCGTACCTGTGAGAAGGCGTGACCAATGTTGTTCGCGATATGTGTACCCAAAATGGTATTCTGTTAAAATTATACGCAATTTAAAATATAAACACTATCGCGATAAAAAGTTTAAGTCTGTGTGGAAAGAGTGCAACTAAAAAACTTATCAAAGAAACATCATCAGCCTATTAATGTCCCCACTGCTGGGGCACAGGCCTTCCCTATGGATGGAATAGGGAGATTGGGCCATGACCCACCACGCGGGCCCAGTGCGGATTGGTGGGTGCTAACGACTGCAAATGCAGCCGGGACCAACGGCTTAACGTGCCTTCCGAAGCACGGAGGAACTCGAGATAGTAATTTTTGGTCACCCATCCAATGACCGACCACTGCGAAAGTTGCTGAACTTCAACGATCGCAGCCGAACGCGCTAACCACTTACGCCATCGAGCTCCTCCCATCAAAGAAACATGCACACGATAAATCATTAATTTGCAAATAAGTATATTGGATGAAACAGTCAAATTCTGCGGGTGTGTCAAAGATAAAAAAGAAATTTTCCTTTACCGGCTTTACATTTGTAAATATATGTATGTATAAGGAAAATTTCTTTTTCACAAAAAAGAAGTGCCTGGGAAAATAATTATGGCGTGTGAAATTTATTATTAATCTATTTAATTTTGTCATTGACTTTTTGTAATTTATTGGCATTTATTTATTTAGGGATAGCCATAGCTCAAAATTAATATCAATACAATATTTTCAGAATATTTTGTTGGCCAATGAGGACCAGTTGGCCAGTTAAAATTCTATTTTACAGTTCTCGTTATAATCAAACATGTGTTCCCATCTTTTACAACAAGTTATAAAAGATAGAAACTGAGTTGTACCGTTATATGTTACATACCTATTTTTTATTTTAATTTGACGTATTTCTACATTGTCTAATCTTATCTTTTTAATAGTAATTAATAATAAGTAATTAGTAATAAGAGAAGCTCGATGGCGCAAGTGTTTAGCGCGTTCGACTGCGATCGTTGAAGTTGAGCAACTTTCGCAGTGGTCGGTCATTGGATGGGTGACCAAAAATTACTATCTCGAGCTCCTCCGTGCTTCGGAAGGCACGTTAAGCCGCTGGTCCCAGCTGCATCTGCAGTCGTTAGCACCCACCAATCCACACTGGGCCCGCGTGGTGGGTCATGGCCCAATCTCCCTATTCCATCCATAGGGAAGGCCTGTGCCCCAGCAGTGGGGACATTAATAGACTGATGATGATGAATAGTAATTAGAATCCCATATTCTTAGTTGTTAAAAAAAATGTATTGACTTCCTAGTGTGATTGAAGGGCACTTCTGTAAACAAACATATTATGTATGTTATAATAAATAATCGTAGAATACAGTGTGATTCTCTCATTCGTGACTCAAAACAGAATATTTTTTTTTAAGAGCCAGGTAGGCAAATGACTGTACCCCACCAGATAAGTGGTGATAAAGTCCAAAAGCTACGTGAAGTAAGAAAAATTACTTCACTAAAGAAAATATAACTAGAAAAATTCCACGCGGACCAGGCAGCAGACGGGACTCGAACCCGCACCCTTCGCAATCCGGGCGAATGCACTGACCAATTATGTTGCCGCGGCCCTCACAGACCGCGTCGGAATTCCTCTAGCCATTCTTAAGCTGCAAGGCAGCGCCATCTCTTCGCATTATAGGTAACCCACAATGTGTATGTGAGGTACAATAGCTATGTGAGGGCCGCGGTAGCATAATTGGTCAGTGCATTCGCCCGGATTGCGAAGGGCGCGGGTTCGAGTCCCGTCTGCTGCCTGGTCCGCGTGGATTTTTTTCTATTTATATTTTCTTTAGATTTAAACATCAAGCAGTTACATACTTTAAAAAAAATTAAATTATAAATTACTTCACTATGTATTCTCTGTTTCTTTAGTTTAGGTACCTCGAAATTAATTACCGTGTAACGTATCGCGGATCTCAATTCTTCCCGCAATAAAACGTAATCCGAGCCCTCGATCGGGCAATCCTGCAATCGTCACCCGGGATGTGGCGGTCGACTCGTTAACCAGTTTACGTCTCACCGTAAAACGTAAACGTCGGCCGGAAACGACGCGCGGCGCGAGCTTAACGGTTAACGGCCTGTCGAATTAACGACCGATCATAATATGATCGTCAGCCGTTTTGATCATCGCTCCGCGCTCTTCCGAGTGTCGTCTGAACAATTCGTTGTAGCTATATCTGTCTAGTGGATTGGCTGTTACAAAAACTCTTGTTTCACTTTTGGTTTCTTTGTCTCTTGAATTAAATTAGTATTTTTGTCGTTATCGATTTGTGTATGTGTAAAGAATGCTAACAAGTTATGTTGATCCTGCCTGATACCTCGAGAGTGGATTTTCTTAAGATTTAAGACGAAAGCATTGCGTTTATTTTTAATGTTTTCCAATATTCTTTGCGTTTGGATTTATTTTTGCAGGTTACATTAATTTTATTTTATTCTGCTATAAGCTGATCTATACGAATTATTCTAGTCCTTTATTCAATACTAGTGGCCCGCCCTCGCTTCGCTTCGGTGTAGAGCTGTAGTGTAAACAATAGTTTTTGTTCTCAGGCTTGTGCTATAAACAATGACTTTATTTATATAATTACACGTGTTATTGTGAGTCAACCATAAAAGATAGACAGACATATGCTGTTGCGGGATATTTTTTAGACAATTTTATGTAGAATATTTCCGTCATACATGATTTCTATGTAACTTTAACCATTAAGGCTGCACACGCGACGGAAGCTTAAAAAATGGAGTAACTTCTCCCGTTTTCCCAACATTTCCCTTCACTACTCTGCTGCTATTGATTGTAGCGTGATGAAAAGTATATATAACCTGCCCAGGAGTATGAAGAATAATTGTACCAAGTTTCGTTAAAATCCGTCGAGTAGTTTTTGTTTCTATAAGGAACATACACACAGACAGACAGACAGACAAAAATTTTACTGATTGCATTTTTGGCATCAGTATCGACCACTAATCACCCCCTGATAGTTATTTTAAAAATATATTTCATGTACAGAATTGACATCTCTACAGATTTATTATAAGTATAGATGGTGCAAAATGCCATGATCCACATAAAATAATTATACGACATTTCAACCATTCCATTACTTTTCACTAATAACGTTAGCGAAAATAACAAGAACTTGTTCCTGCATTACCTTTAAGTCAGACGTCTAATTACTTTAAAAAAAGCAGAGTTTGCGTTGTGTAAGCTTGGCACAAAATTTATCTGGTCGGGACCAATTAAATCACCTATTTTACTGATGGCGCATAACGAGTAAACGTTCACTTTGCGGAATTTACCATTGATTCTGTAAACCATTTAACTTCTACTACATATAAGGATTGTAGGAACTAGGGGTCTGAAATAACAAGACTGCAAATATCTATATATATTAAACTCAGAGGTGACTGACTGACATAGTGATCTATCAACGCACAGCCCAAACCATTGGACGGATCGGGTTGAAATTTGGCATACAGGTAGATGTTATGACGTAGGCATCCGCTAAGAAAGGATTTTCATCAATTCTACCCCCAAGGGGATAAAATAGGGAATGAAAGTTTGTATGAAACTTTGTCAATTTTAAACCGATCGGGCTGAGACTTTGCATGCAGGTATAAGAAGAATCATAGATGAATGTCATTGTGTATAATACAAGCCTGAGAACAAAAACTGTAGTCTACACTTCAGCTCTACACCGAAGCGAAGCGAGGGCGGGCTGCTAGTTTTGAATATTGTAAGTGATATGTTCCATTTGAGCAAATCTTTAATCGCCGAGTTATTTCATGAAACAACTTACGAACCTAACATGACATTTTAATGAAATTTCAAATATAACCGATTTGTATGAAAATGCGTAAGATAGCCAATTGGATGATCCATCATTGTCAAATTAAAGAATAAATGAAGCTTACATAAGATGTTTCATTCAATGTCGCCATTTTGGACCCACAGGTGCGTACAATACAATACACGATATGATCGCTTCTAGTTCCGATTAATGGCTTCCGTCAATTGATGCGTCTGCATTATTGAAACAATTACGTGGGTAATCTATTCGGCATTATCGTTGTAGTTAATTTGTTGACAATACACATTAATTTAATCGGTACTGTAGGAATTTAACTTGAAACGTGACCATTACTATACTATAGTACTGATATTGATTATAAAACTCTTATGATTTTATTTATTTTTTAAGCATTTAACTGCTAGATGTTTAAATTTTTTTTCGAGTAAACTTTTCTTTAGATTTAAACATCTAGCAGTTAAATGCTTAAAAAATAAATAAAATCATAACTATAATTGCTATTTCTTCTTTCAAATGTTTAATACTTGAAAAAGTATTCATTTGACATTGTGGGTTGCCTACAATGTGAAGAGATGGCGCTGCCTTGCAGCCTAAGGCTAGGAAAATTTCGACGCGGCTAATAGGGCCGTGGTAGCATAATGAAAAATGAAAAAAAAATGAAAAAATTCTTTAATGCTTACAAGTTCCATATAAACATGTTGTTGAGTATTCCCTTTTAAGTATTGTACTTGTATTAGGGGATACTCGCTCTTTCGTAAATTTTTTTACATTGAACTTTGCTATGACAATTATTGACATTAAAATTACTTTCGAAATAAAAATAGACAAGTTCTAATTTTTCCCGCCCCCGTAGTATGAGCACCACAATTCTCATTGTATCACGTGTCATATCGCGTCCAGCTGTCAAACTCCAAAGAATTTGACACCTGAGCGCGACAAAACACGCGTCACATATTATATCGCGGTCCTCATGCCAGGGGGGAAGGCATCATACATTAACTATTCAAAGTATTTAACAATAACCCATTTAAAGGACTTAATTTTTTTATATTAGTAGCTAATTTTCAATATAATTATATAATATAGCAGTATGTGCGTGTGTGTTTTTTTTTTATGTATGTGAGAGACTAGATAATATAGTGTTTTTTTTTTTTTATATATTTTACCGTATATTATTGTCGTATCAATGATATTCTCGGTTTGTGAATATGTTAAGGATTTTAGCCAGGGAGTAATAACTTTTTTACATTTAAGTGATGTCAAATTGTATATATTCAATATTCTATTAATTTTATTGTAGATATTTATAGGTTGTGTACAGCATTGTCTAGAAGCGAAAATGGTTCTTACTCTATTTGGTTTAATAACACAATATGGGTTACGTTTCCTATTAATGTTTGGATCTATAGATGTATCTGTATGGGTTTTTAAAATACATTGTTGAATGTACAATTGCCTTACCGTTAGGACGTCAGAATCTTGATATAATTTTTCTGTGCTATATTTTCTCTTTTTATAAAGCATTACTTTTAAGATTGCTCTCTGTGCTCGCTCTATACTTATAAATTTTGTTTTATAAGTGCCACCCCAAATAAAAATGCAGTATAAAAGAATAGATTGCACTAAAGTTGTATATATATACGCGAGTAATTGTTTATCAGTTACTCTGCGTATGTATTTAAATAGCCATATTAACCTTCTTGCCCTATTCGACACCGCTTCAATTTGACCATACCATAAAAGATTTTTATCAATAATTATACCCAAGTATTTGATGCTATCAACCTTATCAATTTTTGGACAGTCACACTTATTTGTGTTTCTTGGACAATAATGAAGTGTTAGTTTTTTATTTTGCTGAAAATCTGGCAAATTTTTAATACAGAACTCAATGTACTTAGTCTTATCGGTGTTAAGAGTCAAAGAATTGATTCGCAGCCACTTAGTTATCTTTTTTAACGCAACCTCAGCATTTGAGTATGCTTCCTCCCATGTAGAACCATGAAATAAGAGTGCAGTGTCATCGGCGTATGAAAATACCTGTCCTTTATGGAGTCGCATATCAGTCAGATCGTTAATATATACAAGGAATAAGGTAGGACCGAGCACGCTCCCTTGTGGGACACCATAGTTACTGACTTTGATATCTGTACTGTAAATACCATCATCAAGCTTAACTCGCTGGGTACGATTGTATAAATATTGCCTTAATAGCTCCAGAAAGGTGCCGCGTATACCTAATCTTTCCAACTTGCTCATAAGAATGGGAACAGAGACGGCATCGAAGGCTTTTTTCAAGTCCAAGAAGACACATAGGGGTTTATATTTTTTATCTAAATAGTGTGAAATATTTTTAACCAGTTCTGAAATTGCATCTTCTGTACTCATACCTTTTTGAAAACCAAATTGACCTTTAGATAGTAAGTTATATGTTTTGAGATATTTGACTAATCTACTATTTATTAATTTTTCTATGACTTTTGAGATTACACATAATATAGAGATAGGACGGTAATTGCTTATATCGTCTCTGTCCCCACCCTTAAATACTGGTAGTATTATTGACCTTTTTAAAAGACTAGGAAATTGGCCCATGCGAAAGCATAACTTGGAAAGATGGGTAATTACCGGAAGTAGTTCGTTTATTGATATTTTTATAAAATTTGTTGGAATACTATCCCAGCCGGCAGCAGCATCAGTCCTTAGTCCCCTTATCACCGATTCCACCTCAGAGGCTTCAGGCTCAATTATGCCAATGGAGTTACTTTGAGATGGCAGCGACAAGATATATTCATTTAATTCATTTTGATCAATTGATATATACTTGGCCAAGTTTTTACCAACATTATTAAAATAGTTATTAACTAGTTCAGCAGACTCTGAAGGACTAGGTGCTATGTTTATCAGTTCTGTATTGAGCTCGGTTTGTTTATTTAAATTAGTAATTTGTTTTAAATTCTTCCAAAGCAATTTATTATTATTTTTAGATTTGTCTAGTAAGTCTTTTTCATATTGTGTTTTCAGATTTTTCAATAGATTAGTGCAGTGATTTCTATATCTACGGTAGGTGATTCGTAATATCTCATTATTTGGATCAAGTCGTAATTTTTTTTGAAGATTATTTCTATGCTTAATACATTTTAAAACACCAGGTGTAATCCATGGTTTTATAATCCTTTTGCTGTTTGGTATAATTAATATTTTTGTATTTTCTTTTAGTGACTCTGTAATGAAAGTGATAAGTTTTTGTAATATTGTTTCTGGATCATTTATAAGGAGTAATTCACTTATTGATTTTGATTTTAAGCTAAGAAGAGCCCCTGTGTAATCAGCAAACGTTTTATACTTTGAAGGTTTTTGATAGTATTGCTTAGAATAAATGAAAATAGTAGCCATTTTATGATCTGTAATTGTTGTATCTAAAATAGCTACTGATGCCTTAAAAAGTTTTGTATTAATATTCGTTATAATGTGATCTAAACAACTATTTATTCTGGTATCATATCTATGACCCGGTAAAAGACAATGACTAGCCAACATATCAAGATACTTGTTTGTATTAGTTTCTAGACATCCATGCATTATGTTTATATTGATATCTCCAAGTACTACTATAGATTTACCTGCTAGGTGAGATGAGTGTAGATATTGATCTAACGAATCTATGAAATGACTTGAGTTTTTTTCAGATGGAGAGCGATAAATACAAATTATACAAAAAGAAGAAGTACTAATTTCTAAGCATGATGCCCCCGACAGGTAAACTTCCTTTACGAAGTGTTGAAGTGTATTTTTTATATACACTACCACTCCGTCATTGAGATTGATTTTTTTAGTAGAATTGTATCTCAAATAGTTTGTCTTTTGTGGAAGAGGCTTGTCTAAGTTAATACGACACTCTGTCAGGGCGATAATGTCAACCTGTTTATTTAATAACCTTAAGTTGGCCTCAAGGTCATCAATATTTTCACTTTTATGCACACTCCTAATATTTTGTGTAATAATAGAAATGTAGGGGGTATCGGTAGGTAAATTGTTATATAATTGTTCTATGTTGCATGTAAAAGCATGTACATTACTTAGAGAGTCTAATTCTTGTGTTATGTTCTTATGGCTATCCATTAAAAAGTATAAAATTTGTAGGATTAAATATGATTCTTGTATAGTGACAATATTTTTGCAGTTTAAAAATAATCAAATATTTCAAGGAAACAATAACATGGCTAGATATAGTTGATAGACAAGATGTAGTGAAAATTGGACCTATCATCAATAAATGTGTATATTTGTAATCAATGTATAATGTTGTTAGGTTATAAAATGTCCAAATCAAATAATCTCTCACTCTCAGTGAACGTGCATAAATATATGTGAGCACAATGGAATATTTGATTCTTTGTCCATCTTTTCGTATGTAAACATGAGTTTTTTCAATATATTTATAACACAGTAGGTTATATACAAACACACTCTTCAAGAAACAAACAGTCATAACAGATATAGTTGTAAATCGTTTAAATGGAGTATGAAATGAGCCCAATCTCATTTTATGTACACATATTTGACTTAGGAATTTTAGCGATTGCCTTGTGGCGATAAAAATATCAATATTCTGTATCAAACAATAAACACAAAGTAAAAAACATGGCATTGTAATAATTTCACATACATACGCTTGATAAAGTGGATGCATCTTACACCGATGGCACGCAAAGTTTATCACTATAACGAACAAAATAATTGAAAACAAATTTAACTGTACTAGTCACTTATTTGCTAAGTGTCGTATCTGTGATTCACTCACTACATGAATGATAGGCGAATCATCATCATATCGCAGGTACACTTTCCCATAACTGGTCCAGCAATACTTATATTTTTCGGTATTTTTTAATAGTCAGTGCATTCGCGCGGATAGCGAAGGATGCGGGTTCGAGTCCCGTCCGCTGCCTGGTCCGCGTGGATTTTTTTCTAGTAAACTTTTCTTTAGATATAACACTCTTGTTAATGACTTTTAAAACCTTTGTTCATAGCTGGTTGATGCAGCTTTAAAAAAACCAGCCAAGTGCGTGTCGTGCCATGCGCAGTATAAGGTTCCGTAGTTGCCTATCGTTAACACAATGTAATTATTAAATAGTTTCTTTATTTGTTTTACAATTCAAGATTTTACGCGACAATAACTTTATGTACGTCACTATTAATGTTTTCTTCAAAGAAATTTTTAATAGGTAATATATTTACTTTAACCAAAGTTGAACGACTATTACTCTTAAATTTTTTACCACGTACGACAAAACTGTGGAATATGTTGTCGCCAGCAGTGTTTCCGGACCAATACGACCCAAGAACCTTCAAAAAAAGAGCGTACTCCTTCCTTAAAGGCCGGCATCGCATTTGTGATACTCCTGGTGTTGCAAGTGTCCATGGGCGACGGTGATCACTTACCATCAGGTGAACCGTCTGCTCGTATGCCCCCTATAACATACAAAAAAAAAAAACTTACAAATCTATCTTAGCCGGTATAATTATCCTTAAACGTTCGTGAAAAGCACTATAATCATGAATTTCTCCAGGTTTTCCAAGACAATAGTTTGAATGGGGATGCCCTTCTCGAACAAAAATTAACACTTTAAAGTTCAATATTTCGCAAACAGATCCCTAAATCGAAAAATAGTCTTAGGAAACCCTAGGTAATTTTAACGGACCTATTCAACGATAACCCATTAGGAACCCCTAAGTCATTTTAAAGGATAGATCCTTACCCCAAATGATAAGGTAGACGATGAAAAAAACATCCCCAGGTTACATGTAGCGGAGCTACCCTAAAAAAAAATATCAAAATTATATTCCTACCATTTTGTCGGCGTGATATATCTCTACTAAATTACAGCTCTCTAGTGCTAACAGTGTCCAAGCAAAACCAGGAACGGACAGACGGACATGACGAAACTATAAGCCTTCCTTGTCAGGACTACGGAATCCTAAAAATGATGTTTTTAAAAACATTTGCATCCGTTTTATAACACTTCATGTACGCGCATTGATTTATGCAAAGTTCAATACGTTAGCTTTATTGGTGTGCTCAATAACGCTAATGACTCTAATGACACCTACAACAGCATAGCTAAACGCTGTCATATGCAGAAATTATTTTATCGAAAACTAGCTATTGTGCGTCATGGGTAGTTTGGGCAGTTTAACATTTCAATTGCTGCAAAATACAAATTATAAAAACTTATCGTAATTTTTATTCGAGTGTCAGATTTGATATTAATTTACTGATTTGGATAAAAGCGTAAATTCTTTCGGCAGACTTAAACAAACCTTAAATTTATAAGATTTAAGATTTTAGATTTGCTTGAAAACGATGACAACTGGCATGCAGCATTGAGTGGGGCAGCATTGTGTTAATCACCACATATACTGCGCGAGCTTTTCACTATCATGTTGGTGTTTTGCCAAGTATCTGATACACTAAGTCTGTTGGATGCAAAAAAAAATCAGAAGATATTAAACGACAAATCAAAATGCAGGAACAAGGTGACCTTTTTTTATATAGCCAGGTAGGCAAATGACTCTACCCCACCTGACGTTAAGTGGTGATAAAGTCCAAACGCGAAGATAGCTATAAACGAAAGTACAGCAGTTACAAACTGCCACACCAACCATCCTCACGTTACCGTCCCGGAACAACGCGGGCAAAAGCTAGTCAGGTTGAAGTTAATGGATGTCAATATATCATCATCATCATCAGCCTCTTTATGTCCCCACTGCTGGGGCACAGGGCCTTCCCTATGGATGGAATAGGGAGATTGGGCCATGACCCACCACGCGGGCCCAGTGCGGATTAGCGGGTTCTAACGATTGCAGATGCACCGGGACCAACGGCTTAACGTGCCTTCCGAAGCACGGAGGAACTCGAGATAGAAATTTTTGATCACCCATCCAACGACCGACCACTGCGAAAGTTGCTTAACTACAACGATCGCAGCAGAATGCACTAACCACCTGCGCCATCGAGCTCCTCAGCAGAACGCACTAACCACCAAGTCAATATATGTTGACACAAAATTCTTTATCCCTTTTATCTTACAGATTGCGTAATAGCTGACACTCTCAATAATGCACACACGAAATCTTAAAACGGAACCTTTTCCATCGACGAATCACATAGGACGACGAAGAGAATAATCTACTAATACCTACCTACCTAAAGAGAAAATCGCAAAAAATTGGAATAAAAAGGGTTGTTATTGTCGCCGTTGTCGCGGCAACATCGCGCGGCATAATGAGCGCCATCGCCGCCGCCGCCGCCAAGCGACGATTGACAATTGTTTCGGCAGTCGAGTCACGCGCCGCGCCGCGCCACACCGCACCAAAACACAGTAGGGCACAATCGACAATATACAAATACAAAAGCCTTTATTGCTGATAATTACATAAAAAATACACCTTTACTTATAATTCAGCGTGTCCTGCAGACACATGGGCCTCCTCCAGCCTTTTCTACCCCGATCTATCCCTTGCTAGCTAGTGTTGGGTAGGACACGACTTGAAAAAGAGTTTGTAAGAGTAGCCTCTTTTTTGTACTGAACCAGTACAATGTCCCACTTCAAATGAGGCGAGGCGTACTGAAGCTCGGCAATACATTTGAAGTGACGAGTACAAATATGACATTGAGGCGTACAGAAGCTCGACATTACGTTTGTGTGCACGAGTAGCACCTCCTCTACGCACTATCAATCTTGCTGGATCCAGCATGCAGGACAGCGTTATACACGTAAAACAGATAGAGATACAGATGGATAGTGCGTAGAGGACTTAAATGAAATGTTATGCCTCGCTCTCTCTCTCAGACTTACGAAGAGTGAGTGAGTAACGAGACGCGACTATCGCGACATTTAATGTGAAGTAGTACATTTTAAAATTTTGAGCCGCTCTTACAATTTGGCGTCATGTCCGGGACAAATGTACCGCCTCTTGTAAGTCCTACTCAACACTATTGCTAACCTCAGCCATAACAGGCCAGCTGCCCTTCTTATGTCATCTGACTATCTTTTCAGCTGTCGTCTACGTTTACGGTAAGTGTTCATTCTGGGGATCCATTCCGTGGTCTTCCTTGTCCACTTCCCTATTTCATCTCTTGTGACGTGACCTGCCCACTTCCATTTGAGTTGTCTACTTTTTTGAATGACGTCCTCAATTTTTGTGTGTTTTCTGATGTCGGTAGCCAACTTCTTGTCACTCCTTCTGTTTCCAACAATCGACAATAGTTTCAACTAAATCAATAAAATTAGATAACATATTTCATATCTTTATTTCCCTAGCACGAACCATTATCGAATTCAAATAGTTTGCGAGTGCGAAATGTCAATGTCAAAGTTTGTATGGAAACTTGAACAGCAGCGCCACAAAGTACTTAACGAGAACTTAAACTCAGTACACCTTTGACAATGACATTTCGCACTCGCAAACTATTCGAATTCGATATTGGTTCGTGTTGAGGGTACTGAACTGGCAAGATTTAAATCCCCATAAATTTGGACAAAAGTATTGAGTGTAATTTGAAATGCCCCTGACGGTTTTGATTCGGTCTTCTCTCGGCAATCGTATGAAAATCACTGTTAATTGACAGGAGAGGTAGGTAGTACAACCATATAGGTAAATTATTCTCCATCTTATAGAAAATCAAAAAAAGACATTCATACTGTAGAATATCTCTTCCCTGCCTGGTGTAGTATATATGTATACACAAGTTAAGTTTTGGTAAAAGTAAAAAAATGTATTCACGGACCACACAATGGACCAGTGAAACTGCATTTCTTAAATAACCTAACATTAGACGGTGTATAAGCCATAGGAGGATGGAGCAGCGTACGCATCACTCAGATATTTGTGTATTGTCGCATTTGACGCTCGTGACGCTCGTAGCGTTTCATCCTTCGCCGAATTACCCTTCAAATTTCATAATCGTCGGGAAGAGCTGCGCACGCATCCCACTCACACACGTGTGACGCATTTCCGTTGCATCTTTTCCATAGGTTTCTTTTCCATTTATATCCTGTCCGAAAAGAAATTTCACTTAAAAAGCGAAACCTTACAGTAGTCGCGTATGATGTGTAACATTTGATACCTCACCTCACAGTAAAAAGAGAAATAAAACTTACTACAAAAGGAATAAGCCATTTGCACATTATGTTCTAAAAACAAATCGACTTTGGTTGGCCGAGTGGTTTGTACGCCGGGTTTCATGGTGTCGCCGACTCGAGAGGTCCCGGGTTCCAGTCCAGGTGAGCGCAGTTGTTTGTGTGATGAATACGAGCATTTGTCCTCCAGTCATGGATGTTTAATACGTATTTATATATAAATATACTTATATATGTACAGAGTATGTATTCTGTCCGTTACCCTAGTATCCCATAACACAAGCCTTACAGTGCTTACTTTGGGGCTAGGCTAATTGGTGTGAGTGTTGGTAATATTTATTATTATTATTATATTTACTTCCTGTTACAGACTCCGTCCCATTTAACGAAATCTCTCCCACAAATTGCAGGAGAGCGAGAGGAAAGATGTTACACATAAAAAAAATTGAATCCTGACCTTCTTCACAGAAGTTGATTGTAAAGTGCGCGTCCCAGCGCAGCACCCAGAGTAACACCCGGGGTGTTTTGTCAGCGGATGGAAGCAAGATGGAAGAGATAATCGTTATCCGTTATAGAGTGGTCTGTTCCGTTCACTAGACGCGCTCTTGTACGCTGGCTGCTTGCGTAAATAACCAAATGACTTTGTACAACGCCTCCGTTGAATCCGAAAGGGAACTTTATCCGTGTTAAACGCAATGTATTCAGCGTTTATACATAGAAAATAATATTCACAGGATAAATAGCAGTGCTTTGACGGGATATTATGATTTGACGAGAATGCCTGTGTTTGCAATGAGGTTATGACCGAACAAACACTTGCCTTTACGCGAAAGGTTTGCAGTATAATTTCTAATGTCTTAGGGATGTCGGAAGTTGAAAAAAATATCGATATATCGATACATCGATATTTTAAAAAATATCAATATCGGCTTCGATATATCGCGAAAAAAACATCGATATATCGGACCAATTTTCCCAAAAATATTTAAGTCAGCCTAGCACAGTAATAATAGTTCAATACAAATTATAATTAAGGAAAGAATTATCAAAGTACGAAATTAACTAACTAACTACATGACAGTACAGTATCTCACGAAATATGACACGCGGATTAATAATGGAACGAAAATTATCTCCCTAAAAATAGACCCTATTTTCATTTTAAGGTTGACTCACCATTGGGGCCCGCACCGCGGTTGTTCGATTCTAAACATTACGCGGAGCGGGGTGTACGCTTTAGTGCTGGGGATGTGACCAAGGTGATTAAAAATATGGTAAGGGGTAAATCCCCAGGTCACGACTCCCTTAGTATCGAGCATCTGCAGCACTCGGGCGTCCACTTGCCTAGAGTACTTTCTATGTTTTATACTCTTTGTTTGGGCCACTCCTAATTACCAGAGAAGTTAATGCTTGCTGTGGTTGTGCCAATAATAAAGAACAAGACCGGTGATGCATCAGATTTAAATAATTACAGACCGATATAATTTCAAAAGTGCTTGATGCTCTGCTTGGCAAACACTTGGATTCAAACATTAAATTACATGACGCTCAGTTTGGCTTTCGCCCTGAGCTTTCCACTGATAGTGCCATTTTGTGCCTTAAGCAAGTTGTCCAATACTACAAAACGAGAAGAACACCAATCTATGCATGCTTTCTCGACCTGTCACGGGCATTTGATTTGGTGTCATACAATACACTGTGGGATAAGTTACGCTGTAATACTACCCTTCCAAATGAAATCACTGGGCTGTTCGGGTATTGGTACAATTATCAGAAAAACCAAGTGAGATGGGCAGACTCGCTTTCTGATGCATACAGGCTAGAGTGTGGGGTGAGACAGGGGGGATTGACTTCACCTAGCTTGTTTAATGTGTACATTAATGGGCTGATTGAGGAGCTCAATAGTACAAAAATCGGATGCCATATTGACGGTGTCTGCGTAAACAACATCAGCTATGCAGACGATATTGTGTTGTTGAGCCCTTCGATTAGTGCCTTGAGGCGTCTTTTGGGTATTTGTGAAAAATATGTCAAGGGCCATGGACTCAGGTATAACTCGAAGAAAAATGAGATAATGGTTTTCAAGGCGGACAATAAAACTTATTCTATAGTTCCAAATGTTTCACTTGACGGGTCACCGTTGAACAGAGTTGAGCAGTTTAAATACCTGGGTCACTGGATCACGTCGAATTTAAATGACAATTTGGACATAAATCGGGAACGCAGGTCGTTGGCTGTCCGATGCAATATGATCGCCCGCAGGTTAGCACATTGTACTAATCAGGTTAAAGTCACACTATTTAAAGCATATTGTCAGTATTTTTACACATGCAGCCTGTGGGTGGACTATACGCAGAGGGCATACAGCGACTTGCGTGTGCAGTACAACAATGCATTCAGGGTGCTGATGGGGCTGCCGCGCTTTTGTAGTGCCTCGGGCATGTTTGCGGAGTCCCAGATAGATGGATTTCACGCGATAATGAGAAAAAGGTGTGCATCTATGCTGGGGCGACTGCGCGCCAGCTCCAACGGCATCCTGAGAACATTGGCGGCACGCTGGGACAGTCGAATGTTGAAGCGCTGGGTGCACCTACATACTTTACACCCATGAATATTGTCGTACCTATATCTATTAATCCTTAATTTAATTGACATGTACAATAGATTATAATTGTGAATATAATTAATATGGATAATTTGGTAATGATTGATTAATTAATATACTAATACTACTAACATAGGATAAGCCCGACATTGTTACTAACTTGTACTAATAACTATGGATTATAATTCTATAATTATCTGAAATAAATGATTATTATTATTATTATGATCTATAGTAAAATTTTACCATCGATAAAACAACGCGACCTTTTAAAATACAATATGGAATCAGATCGTTATCGGATACAAACGTTATTAACAAATGAAGCGCTTTTTAAATTAACATTAATGACACAAACCGGCACTCAACTCCATTTACTATTTAAGATGATACCAAAGAATAGATCGTAACTTGAGTTACGAATCAAATGTATAACGACGAAGCGACTGATGGGATGAAGGAATTACAGCGTTCATTAGCCGATGTTATACATAACAATTCAATTACAATAATGGATGTCAAACATCGAACGTTCGCGCCTCCATCCTCCCCGGGTTGCGGCGAAACGGAAATTGATCACGAGACGAAATTGATAAGTAATTGGCATGGCCAACAATAATTATTACCTGCAACTATGTGCTATGTACGAATCTAAATAATCTTACTTACTAGCGGATAAAAAGAGCATTTGTACACACATACGTACACTCGTCGGTCTAATACCCATTGGACCCTCAAGATTCGACCCAAAAGCAAAAAGTGCCCATTGGACCTCTTTTTTGGTGTCCATTGGACCTTCTTAAAAAGTTTTATATTCAATGTGCCCAATGGACCTTTTTTTTGGTGCCCATTGGACCTTCTTAAAAAAATTATATTCGATATGCCCATTGGACCTCTTTCGTCACACTCAAGCACATGCACACACACGAACACGCACACACACATACACACGCATACATACAGATTACAGAAAGTGTATTCTTTCGCACCTTGTGCCGGCACGTCATGTGGCTAATCGTGTTTGCTATTTGGTAGATGTGTATCCACAACGGGCAGTGAGAGGAAGGGACTGCTATCGAGGCGGATGCGATTGGCCATGTGAAGTTCCGGCATAACAGGCCCTGCCGGAATACCAGCGCTGCTGTGACACGTTTTGTAGCGTGTTGCGGCAGCATTACGCTGAGGCAGGGTCCTGATTGACCACAAATGGTACTATATTTTTTTTTCTTTTCTCCATTATGTATTTTTTCATATTTTTTTGTATGTTGTTTTGTAAATTTATTAATGTGGTCAATAAAAATGATTCTCTCTCTCTCTCTCTCTCTCTCATACAGACATACACTCAACCGCTTATATAAATTATAATTTAATTTTGTGTAATTTTATAAAAATCCAATGAAATAAAATTAAGACCTTACCATAAGATATATTATTATATATGATGCTATGGAAGAGTGGTTTCTTCTGGTACAGGTGTTAAACACTTAATAGAAGGAACTCACCCTGATTTGGTGTACCACAAATGTGCTATCGTATCAAATGTGTGTCGTGTGAGGCTGGTCGTTGCGTTCCCTAAGAGATGGTTGAGCGAAACTATGGCTGGTTCATGCGTCATGCTCGTGAACGGATGAGTCTGCTCTTGCTTCATTGGGTACTATTAATCGTTGTACTAAACTTTAATCGTTCATTATTATTATTTTTTTTGCCTAAACAGTAGGACACGGCATTCCTAAACTTTGTTCAACCAGTTTCTTATATATTGTTTTTAATTTATAGTCATAATTTTTATATTACACACATCAAAAGTGTCTAGGGATCAACATATATTTTTGCAATAACTTTTCTCCTGATTGATATTAATTAAAATTTTCTTTAAGGATTCATCAAATAAAGTGTTTTCGTTTGTCACAGTAACGATAAACCAAGTCACCTTTGCATTAATAAAGAAATTTGCCATTTTCCTAATAAAGGGATTTTTGACATTTGAACCACTAACACAAAAGTTCGAAAAAAAGACTGAAATAACAGTTTTCTCTAAAATTTTATTGGGTAACTTAAACAATTAATAATCCGTATTTCTACCGCGAACACTAACAACACAAGAACATCGGTTTGGCATACTCAAAATGAGTTCATCCAAATCACGCTGTGGAATGGCCGCCCATGTTCGTTGCAACAACAAAAAAAGGTCTTCTTGCGACTGGATACCCTCCATATTCGGCAGAGCTCTTCTCTGTAGCATATCCCATGCATGCTCAATCGGGTTCAAGTCTGGCGACTGAGCAGGCCAGGGCAGGACATTGATGTTAGCTGCGGCGAGAGTCTGTCTTACAACTCTTGCGGTGTGCGGTCGTGCATTATCATGCATTAACTGAAATAAGGGACCGATTTGCACTTGTAGAGGAACGATGACGTCTGATACAATCGTCTCAGCATAAATTTGAGCGTTGAGGTTGCCTCTGATCCAAATCAACTCAGTTCTTCCGCCGATCCAAAAACCCGCCCATACCATGATGGTTCCACCACTATAAGGATGGACTTCCTGGCAGGATTTTAATCGCTGTTGGCGTCCAGGGGTTCTCCAGTGTCGTATACGTCTTGTATCCGGTCTCATACCAAAACGAGACTCATCAGAAAAGCACACGAAACGCCATTGTTCTTCTGCCCAATTTCTGTGTTCAAGAGCCCATTGATATCGAATCCTACGATTGTGCATTGCTATAGGTGGTACCCGTAGCGGTCTTCGGGAATGAAGGTTCACTTCATGCAAGCGGTTTCTGACTGTTTGGTCGCTAATTAAGTTCCCTGAAGAGTGATGAAGCCTCACGGCTAACATCATGGCGGTTATTGTTGGAGCTCTTCGAGTTAAGATTTGAATGTATCGGTCTTGTCTCCGTGTGGTGCAGCGATACCGTCCTCCATGGCGCTCAGCCACGGTACCAGTGCTTCGGTATCGTGTCCAAAGTCGACTGATAACACTCTGACTTGTATTCAGAGCTAAAGCCACAGTACGTTGCCGGGAACCAGCTTCTATCATTCCCACGGCTCTGAGCATTTCTTCCCTGCTTAAATGACGTCGCCGCTCCATAATAATGTTGGTTTTAATCAGTAGTAGGGAAACAGTAGCACTAATAATGTCTTCAATGCGTTGTATGTTTTTATAGGGAAAATATTGACAGCTGATTTTCATCTTTTACTCGAATTTGATTCACAGTTCCTGATTCAAATTATGAAATGCACCAAAAAGGATCCATATAAATTTATAAAATCATAAATTTATTACAAAGCCACATCTCAATCTCAAGAAATCCGCATAAAAATGCTTGATCCCTAGACACTTTTGATGTGTGTATTTGCATTTTTTGTTTGTAATGGAAAGTGACTTTATGAGTTACCTCATATTAAAGTCATTTTTCAATTTGACGACTCTGTATATAATACAGGGAGAAAAAAACAGCCCTTGCTGAGTTTCTTGCCGGTTCTTCTCAGTACAAGGTCTCCCGCCGTAGATTTTCGAACCGATGGCGTAGCTTTTCGACGTTCACAAGTGCTTGTAACAGCCCAGACTCAATAAACGCTATTGAATTTTGAATTTTGAATAAACTTTTTTGATTTTTTTTTGAGCATAAAGTAAAGCGCTCGTTTGAAGCAGTTATTCCTTTCCAATTGGTGTGTTGAAATAGCAATATGATATATACAATTTTATATTGCATATATGGCAGAAGAAAAAAAAAGTGCGTCAGCTGGGGCATATGCCTTCCCTATGGATGAAATAAAGAAAACGGGGCATATCCCAACGGGATGCGGATCAGAGGGTAGTGATGACTGCAGACGTAACCAGGACCTATAGTTTATTTTAGAGTGAAACTTCTTTAGGCACGCTTGACTTGGGGGGTAAATTGGCGAATATGTTACGATTTCGCGTTACGATTAGTGTCATCGGTGACACATTGGTATAAAATGAACAATACCCGTCACAAAATACATGAATCTAGTGCTTGGTGGGTGATGACGGACCCAGTGCTGATTGGAGGGTGATAAGGGACCCAGTGCGGATTGGAGGGTGATAACGGACCCAGCGCGGATTAGTGGGTGATAATGGACCCAATGCGGATTGGAGGGTGATAACGGACCCAGCGCGGATTGGTGTTTTTTTTCTATCAACAAATCTTCAGGTTAAGATTATGATTTTAAGATTATTGGAGCTAAAGAAGATTCACTTCAGTCGTGTGGTCACAATAGAAATTCTATGTACCCTTGTTGTCACACACTCTTTTTTTTATTAATCGGCTATCCCCGTTTTGTTACAGGTGTTTTTTTTATTATATTGTGTGTTTTTTAAGTTCTGTGTTCTCATTTTGTTTGTTCTTATGCATGCTCTTTTGCATATTGACGTGTTCGCTTTTTTGCACGTGTCCTTCCTTTTTTTTGTATAATTACTTATATCTACTACAATATTCTTAATAACTAGTACGCTTATATTTTCTTTGACATATTTTTACAATTTATTAATATTATATCTATATGTTTTGCAGACATTTTTCTGTTTTCAATGTTACATTACTTGTTCACTTATATATTATTTAAAATTTAGTTTCCCCGTTGTAAGATGTACTTTTTTTGTTTTAGATATAATTATGCATCTTATTATAATTACCTTTTTATTTTATAATATTGCTTGTACACCCTTCCCCTCTTTTCTTTTTTAATATATACTTTTTTCATTTTTCATCAGGGGTTGCCTGGAAGAGATTGCTATTTAGCAATAATTAAATTAGCTCATTGTGTAATGTCTCTTTGTCAGTGTAATCTTACTTTTATGTCCTTTGTGGTGTTAAACAATAAAGATTATTATTATTATTTTGCTCACATTTCTCATTTGGGTTCGTCATATTATTTATCACGACATTTTCATTTTCTTCTTGTGTATGTTCTTTTGGAGTTTACTCCTTAAGAATCGATTTGCATATATAAGGGGCCCGGTATGAGAAAAATGTGAGGAGTAAAATCTATCGATGAATGACCTCGTTACGTTTTTAGTGCGCATCCTATGTCGCGCAACTTTGACAAACAAAGATGACGGATTGACATTAATAAAAAATTTAAAGTCTGAACTGAATTTAGATATTGTTTCTGATAGAGCAATGGGGACAACGAGGTATGGTACAACCATTGATGCGGTATTTTCAAGATTCGTGAACCATGTATCTACGAATATCCATGTGTCTTATTTTAGTTACCGTAAACCACTTGTCACTGTAATTAATAATGCAGACAATGTTGATTTAATTAATATTTAAAAAAAAATGATAATAGTCTGATAATAATAATTGCATAATTTATCAACATTCCTAATAATATGTTTATGCACATCTGAAATTGACTATTGTAAAAAGTTTAATGTAAAAAATTTCGTCGATTAGTTATAATAAATGTATATGAAATGAATAAATATATATTTATATATGTATAGTATTTTCATTAATTTGTTAATTTACCCTTTCCTACAGTATCAATCTTTTTTAAATTAAATAAACTCTTTTTGCGTCTGGTTGGACTATCGAACTTACGGAGTAAACTCCAGTCGTGCGGCGGAGCTGACACACACATTTTTTTTAATGGCAATTCTACCTATATCTATTCAGGAGTTCGATGTTTTGATTCGACTTATTCTATAATTTTTCAACTATATTTTGTAAAATATTTTACGTCTGTCATTATTGCCCTCAGGTTGGCCTTACTAAGTTGTGCGTTCATCGCTACTTGTGTAGAGTATGTTTCATTGTTGTGCAGAGAGCATTCTAGGAGGATGTGAAAAACGTCCTCTTCAGTATAATAATAATAATAATAATAACAGGACTATTGTTGCTAATAAGCCTGATATAGTGATGATAGATCGGGAAAAGCGCCTCGCAATGATAGTTGATGTGGCCATCCCTCATGACGAGAACCTCATGAAAGCCGAGAAAGATAAACAAATAAAATATCTTGAGTTGGCTCATGAGGTTGTCGCCATGTGGGATGTTGACTCGGCTATCATTGTGCCGATAGTTGTGACAGTCAATGGCCTGATAGCTAAGAGCTTCGACTGTCATCTGCGGAGGCTCGAGTTGGGTGACTGGATCAAGGGCCTGATACAGAAGGCAGTGCTCCTTGACACGGCTCGTATAGTGAGGAGGTTCCTCTCTCTGGGGCCCTAACCACCGGTAGCTAGGACCCTGTTCCCGCTGCCGGTTGGCTTCTATTTTTTATATTTTTAAATGTTTTTATTTTTATATCAATATTTAAAAATGTAATCAATATGTTATACAATAAATAAAGAGAATAATAATAATAATCATTTATTCATAACCCTCAACATTTTACATTTAAAGTATTAGGCTAATAAAGTCTACGGGTATTTATATAAAAGTCTGAAAAAATGGACCCCTAACCCAGAAACTAGTAAAAACTGTAATTATCAGGGTTAGTGATTCCTCGGTCGACATATTACAAAAATATGTTAATTTTAGAGGTTTGACTACAGCTGTTGAGGTGAGTAATCAACTAACGAAACAAAACAATTTATCAAATATTGATTAAGTGTGAGCGTACAAGTATTTGGGTCACATACACATCTTGGAGTGTCTTTCTTCTTAAATCTATGGAGGTAGGCGGAAAAACCTCCATGCCTGGTAAAAATTGTGCAGCAATCCTGTCAATATCTATCTTTCGGGACCAATAGTTGAACGGGCCTTCCAAAGTACTAGTCTATAGAAGTAATAAATTCTCGGTCAATCTTGCTTTCCATTCCTTCCGCAGACTCAGCAATTCAAGTAATCCCTAAGGTACTTTTATCAGAGTTAAATATTAGACTAATGAGCCCTCTAGTTAGTCTTTATAAACCCCTATATACTCGTAGGTACTCTATTCAATTTCCGTTGAGACTTTTTTATCGAGAGTACAGATGACCAGTGTAACCAGACTGGTTACCAAATTTCATATTTCTACGTTATTATTTTCTTTATCGCCACTCTTCAATTTAGTAGTATTAAAATGCATTTAAAGTTTGGGAATAGCTACAGGGTATAAAATTCGACCTATTGAAAAGCTTTTTATGGTTTCTTTACATTTTGTTTCTATATTCTATTCTTAGATCACCTTTACAGCGTTACCGGGTTTGGAGACGGTGAGATCCCATGAAGAATGTAGAATGCAGCGGTAAGTATCGCCGCACACGGGCCACACGCCACAGCCACAAACGCCGCCACGAGAAGCTAGAAGCGGCTACTAAAGTGGTTGAGACCGCGACAGCGGCCGACTAAGGCAAGGGAGAGAGGAGTGGGGAATCGCGCGAGTGACGTGTGGCGGCGTTTTATATCGGCGCATTAAGTGGCCGGTGCGGGCCACAAGAAGCGAGCAACGACGATTTGTAGCATGTGGCGGCCACCGGCGTACCGTGTGTGGCGAGTCCATATAA
This sequence comes from Chilo suppressalis, assembly GCA_902850365.2. Classification (NCBI taxonomy): domain Eukaryota; kingdom Metazoa; phylum Arthropoda; class Insecta; order Lepidoptera; family Crambidae; genus Chilo; species Chilo suppressalis. The sequence goes on along the minus strand of OU963896.1, from coordinate 398,379 downwards.
AATGTATGAAAACTACAAGAAATATGCCGGTGGCGGCGTTTTGTGGTTGTGGTCGGTGGCCCGTGTGCGGTGACACTAAAATGTAGCTTGTCTAGCTTTTTGTGGTACAACATGGGTACAACTAAAGAGATAGTATATAGTATATTAATGTCTTTGGGTACAACAAGGGTACATAGAATTTCTATTAATTCTTAATGTCATGATCACTTTTCCTCTTAAGCTATAAAATTACAAGGAAACATAAACTTCAAAGCAATATTATTGAAAACTTGTTAAGCCATCAGGTAATTATACATATATATTTTCAGTTTTTGGAAATACAGATTACACCATAATTACCAGCGATTGTTAGTGATAAGTGAAATTCCCCGGCATTAGCATTAAAACGTTAGATAAACATCTTCAAAGTGAGGCCATACTTTGCGAATGCAAACCTTTATTGCCAGCAAACATTATTGTTCGCGATTTTCGAAAGTGTTGCTGTTATTAGGCACGCCACACGCCGCCGGCGCCGCCATCGCTCCGTAACGGAGCCATCGCACGCGAACTTACATGAAAACATTTCGTAACTCCTGAAGCTGACCGCTTACAAGCAAACTTAGACATAAACTAACTGTAGATTAACAGCTTGTTGGTTATAAATTATTGTTTATACTAATAACATTGAATTCATTGACAAATAAATGTATTTAGAGAAAGCTATTTGGTTTCACATACAAACAAAATAACGCCTTTTGAAGTAAAACTTCTTTGCGCACGCTTGACTTGGGGGGTAAGCTGGCCAATGCTTTACGCGTTACGAATAGTGTGTTCAGGCGAGGCGAACGGGAGTAGAGTTGGGCATATAAGCAAGAGATAGCAGTGCACGCGCACTTTTTCTCTCTCTCTTTCTCTTATAACTAGTAAATGAAATATGTATATGTACATTTATATATTGATAGATATATACATACAGATGGAGCTACAGAAGTTTCACTTCAGTCGTGTGGTCATAAGCACACTCGTTTTTTTTATTGACTTTTTATTTTTCCAATGATAAGGAAAACATACTAGAGTCTGTGCGGAAAGAGAATGGGCGTGGTGAAAAACGGAACAAACATTAAGATTTTTATCTGGCAATCAAACCCAGCAATCTGTAAAACGCCAAAGTTTTGTATGGACACGGATTTGTTTGTTGTTGTGATTTCTTGCGGTTTTTTGCATTTAATTATGTCTAAAAGGGGTAAAAATTTACAAATACGGTAGAAAAGCACTACAGCGCCCTCCAATCTAAATCCCATTCTCTTTCCGCACAGACTCTAGTGAAGTAGTAGTTGTACTGATATTAATGGAGCAAACGAAAGTTATTAGTTTCATCTGCATCATTGATGAAATAATAGTTTGTTCTGTGCAAGAGTATCAACATATCAAAGCTTCGATAGATCACAGGATGAAGAAATATAGGTAACTAGCGGCCCGCCCTCGCTCCGCTTCGGTGTAGAGCTGAAGTGTAGACTAAAGTTTTGTTCTCAGGCTTGTATTATACACAATGACATTCATCTATGATACTTCTTAGATACCTGCATGCAAAGTCTCAGCCCGATCGGTTTAAAATTGACAAAGTTTCATACAAACTTTCATTCCCTATTTTATCCCCTTGGGGGTAGAATTGATCAAAATCCTTTCTTAGCGGATGCCTACGTCATAGCATCTACCTGCATGCCAAATTTCAGCCCGATCCGTCAGGTGGTTTGGGCTGTGCGTTGATAGATCACTATGTCAGTCAGTCACCTTTGAGTTTTATATATAGATAATAACATAAGCTCGTCAAAAATATTTGAATGGTCAGACTGTAAGTAAGAGTGTTATTTTACGCCCAACCTAACCTGAATAGGTCCTCAAACAGGGATGACTTTAGTAGAGTGTGCTTGAAAACCAACGTCAACGCTGATCGGATAAAAATGAGTCTGTTATTTAAATTTACCACAAGCTCTGTCATTTGTTTTCAGACTTTTATTATTCTGACACATTATGGTGTTCGAGAAGATGTTTTTAATGACTCGCACGTTGAAAGAATTACCAAGGAATCTTGACGGGGACGACCCGCCACAAGGGGATTTGCGTCGGCTCACTTACATTCGAGCTGTGTCTCAGATTAAAGACTTCACCTCCCCTCCCTCTATCCCCCCTCCGCTGTCATTTTATGAGACAGCTCATTTAAACCCCGCTCCGATCACCAGATTACAATTATGTTAATGTAAGCTTTTTTGTCCTGAGCCGACAATTCTGCGCATTTTATTTGGAGGTGGTGCCATGTTTTGATTGATCGTAATCAGTACGCACTGGTAACTTGAAAATTGTGCCTTTGTATAGCTGACGCATGGAAGTGATCAGTTTATCGGTTGAGACAAAACAAAAATAAAAGAATATTAAAAATTCACTTTATCAATAACTTAAAAATCAGAACGCACTTTGCGGTCCTCTTCAAATCTAACCCTTGCAGTCCCACTCCATTCAACTGATTTCTTTTCATATTCCTTCTCTGTGCATTCTGTTCGCTTGTGGAACTCTCTACCTGAAACAATCCGAAAGGCTCGCACTCTAAGCTCGTTTAGTGATCAAGTTAGAGGTTATTTCCTTTCCCAACTTTAAGTCTTACCTCTCTCTTGTCTCTCTCTTTGTATATACCTATTACATCTATTATTCATTATTTATTTTACCATACCTACTACACCCCCCCTTCTTGTTCCTCTTATTTATTTATTTCACTGTCATGGGTTGCCTGGAAGAGATTGCTGTTTAGCAATAAGGCCGCCTATTGTGTACGTTTTCACTGTCATGTTTAATGTCTTGTATGTCCTGTGAGGTGTATGTCAATAAAGAATATTATTATTATTAAAAATAACTCATTTAAAATAACCGTTGCAACGAACTTAAAATAAAAACATTAAATAAAAATCATATTTATCATTACAATTGGAGCATCCTGTATCTAGGATAACTGCATTTCGACTTGTATGCTAGCAGGAAAAAAAACGTACCCAATCGGTATAGGTGCGTGCGTCTTTTGTGAGCTGCATGTACAAGCGTAAATTAATTATCATGCCGCTCAATGTTTACTATATCCAACATACCCACTTACTTCTATAAAATATTGTTATTTAATAATAGTTACTATTTAATGTGAAAACTTATATTTATTTATTGTAACTAGATGTACAGTGGTGATTGTAGTGCATGAATAAACCTTTTTGGTTTTTGTTTGCACTATATGTATTGTAAATATAAATAAAAAAAACATACATCTAATTTTTTGTCTCAAATCGGTCCCAACTCAGCATGATGCTCATGTCGCCATCAGCACTGGTCTTTCGTTGGAACCGGTTCAGTGACGACACAAACAAAAACATTAACAAGCAATAAAATAAACATAGCAAAAATAAAATCCACGAACACACTACAAAGCAAAAAAATTAAAATAAATATAAACACTAAATCATGAATGCGAGTGACAGTTCAGGGGGGCGCCACCGTATACGCAAATGACATACAAAATACATGTCCACATTGACATTGGTTGCACCCGGAGCGCAAGTTCCGAACGCAGCCCCCTGACTGACATTGACAATTTTACATTTCAATAGACAATCTTAGTAGTCTGTGCATTTGACGGATTACTTTTTCTCTTTTTACAAAGTTTCCCTTTTTTTTAACCTTTCCTTTCTGTTTTTCCGTATTCTTTTTCCCAAATCCGAGGCCCTTGAACTTGCACAAAGCCCTCCCACAGCATAAGCAGAGTTAAAAACAATAAACAAGTTCTCACCGAACAAACGTAGACAAGAAATTGTGGACACAAACAATCTAGGGGAAACTACCCAATCATTGGCACTCTTCCTATTATTGCCACTTTTGAGTTTAGTTCGAAAAAAACAGGAAACTATAAATTGTAGGAATAATACTGCCAATTTTCAAATTTCGAAACCATAGTAGGTTTTTCTTTTTAATATGTAACGACCTTGAATAATCTATTGTCACCTTGTTTTTCCGAACTAAACTCAAAAGTGCCAGTAATAGGAGGAGTGCCAATGCTTGGGTGGTTTCCCCTATCTCTTTTTACAATCTACAAAATTTTAAATTCTGTCTCCAGACGAACAAATTATAAACATTTCCTTTAGATTTTAACATCAAGCAGTTACATGCTTAAATAATTATAAATTAATAAACCATTTTCATTAACAAACAAGAATCACCTCTTGTATTAAATATACACATATAATATACCTATAAAATAAACAACTTTCGGACACTCATGCAAGGTGAATATATCTATCTCCTCATAGTCTTAATATTGCACTAGTGCAGTGTTCCCCAAAGCACGGTAATAATATCATACAGTATTCTATCTTCATACAAACGGTCGGAAAGCGAGTCGTACCTACGCCACACGAGTTCGATGGGCTCTCGGCGGGCACCCAGTCGCGAATGCGCCGCCGCGCCGCAACGACGACCGAACGGTCTGAATTGTTTTTTATGCAGTTAGCCTTGCTTAAACGTGCGTTTTGTATTGTAAATTTATATTTGATTTAATTATGTAGATACCTACATAATTTAGTATGGAAAAGAACAAACGACGATCAATATCGTACAACAGCACAATTGCTGTTTTTGGTTGCTTGAACTCTTCAATAACACACCCAGGGATATCATTTTTTAAATTACCTGAAATATTGGAAAGGTGTCTTACCTTTATAGAATATTTTTTATATACCTATCTACTAGTACGTAATTTGTTTCTAATATTTAGGTATTTCGGTTTTTCCATTGGGCAAAATATCTGGAATAATATGTAAATAAGTGGTTAGGATAAAAAAAGAGACAAACGAGTAATCTACCTACACTCGCGTTAAAAACAAAACTACATAAAATACTGTAGGCGGGCGGCCCTACCGCGTGCTAACGCAGCGCTCGGAATAGGCATTTATTTTCAAGGACAGGGCGGAGTCACAATACTGTATAGATAATATTACCGTGCCCAAAGTGTGTGTGCCGCGGCACACTGGTGTACCGTGATCGTTAATTGGTGAGCCTCGGCAAAATAAGAAAAAGCTAACGACCGTGTATCGACTTCGATCTCCGTTATAAGTACATACGTTACGGTATTTAGTTCATTGTAATCTTAACTGCCCTTGCGGGAAACAGACATAAACTCAGGGAATCGATTGACTTGCGTATTGCGAGCGGACTACACGAGCCCTTACCGCCAAATTATCGTAAGCGACACTTTTGTCGAAATGCGTTTTTTGTGGAAACTAATATTTTAAACCGTAACGGACCCATCTCTGTTGATATTTCCCTCTATTCTTCCCTCTGTTATATTATTACGGTGTTCTTTTGGAGGGAAATATCAACAGAAATGGGTCCGTTACGGTTTAAAATATTAGTTTCCACAAAAAACGCATTTCGACAAAAGTGTCGCTTACGATAATTTGGCGAATGTCGCTTACGATAATTTGGCGGTAAGGGCTCGTACAGTCGTAGCGAAAAGCAGGGCTTGTTTACCGGTTAATTTTCAAACCTAAATGAGTATCAAGTACATTAGGAGCGTTTTATTTAGGTTTGGCCTACCCTATACCTTAACCTTTTAAAAAAACCGGTTTTCCTAAAAAGCGAAATCAAATAGATTCTGAATCAATTTAGCGGTTTTTAAAGGGTTTCATTTCGCTCTTACTGACGGCATCGCCTTCGCCGTTTCAATTCAAATTTATAATGATTTTATGTCAGTTTCTTTCCAACTACAGAGCGAGTGAGTGAAGTAGTGTGTCAGTACACAACTACAAAATGAATAATTCGACTCACTAGACGCTAATAAACGTGTCAATAAATGCATCAATCTCTGAGCATTAACAAGTTGTGACATGTTTAGTTCAAACAAAACAAACTTCAGGCGATGCCGACGCGTGCACGTGTCGCTCTGGATTAAACCGGTTTATTAAGGTTATAGGCACCGCATTCATTTCGCGCTCCGAACGAAACCTTTACTAAAAACCGGTATTAACTTTTATTTACCGGTATTTTCGAAACCGGTTACAAGCCCTGGCGAATAGTATTATTAACTAAGCACATTTTGGTAGTTTAATTTGTCGAAGGTCGAGCGGCGGGCGCGGCGCGGCCGCGGGGCGGCTAAACGGTTCATTCCGGGAGTAATTTTCACAGCTTACAGCCAATTACTGGCGATGTTACGGTTTTAATTGTTTCGGCCTGTTTTATTGTCCAGGGCAACGGTTACCCCGGAATTAGATTCTCTGCGATAAGATACAGACACAATTTATTGTATATGCTGTGTCGTAAAACAAATAATATAAATTACAGGCTAGATAGAATGACCAGAATAAAAATGGCGTGCCTTTAAAAGTTTGTCATAATAAACGTATTCATATTATCCGCCCAGAATGTAATGTTATATTGCCAATGAGTTCTTGGCTAAAGTACAATAGGGTATAATTTTATTTATTTTTCAAGCATTTACAATAGGGTATTTGACAGTATTAAAAATAAAGTGCCAATTTTTAGCATCTGTGTTTAGAATGAATATTGGGAGGGGTCTTTACTATTTATACAAAAAAAATATTCATAATTTTACTAAAAACCCACGAAATAGATAATAGTTTTCTTATCTATTGTCACGTGACCCAAAACGCTTGGGATTGGCGGAGCCTAAAATGACGTCACACGCAAGTAAACTTCCGGTTAAAGTGACATTACATTGTATCGTTTGACGTTTTGATAACAGTCGTGTGACGTCACACACTAGTAAGACGCCATATTGTCCAGAAAAACGTTTTCGCGGCAACTTGAAAATGGAGTTTTTGATTTGGTTATTTTTACTGAAATACACAACAGAATGATGAATATCCACGGACATATCTTTTTACGGACTCCATAAACGTTATTCAATAGCGTGAGATCGTTTTCTAAAACTTGTCAAATACCCTATTTACATTCTTTAGAGTTCAAATGTGTGCGAGAAATCCGATAACAATTTACTCTAGTAAACCTCTTATAAAGCTGCGAATTATGCTGGGCGAGCTTAACATAACGCGAGCGTAGGCAAACTGATTCAAGTGAAGCGATAGACGTTGGACAAGTTTGAAGAACACCAATGCAAGTTGTCAATGTAGACGTGCTTTGTGGAGCTGCCCATACTTTGGTGCGCTATCAGCTCTAACTCTGACGTAAATTTTTGATATATCTGTTTCTTAGGGTTTACACGCACACCACTCATTAAATAAACCAAGTTTCAACGGTATAGATGATGACTGTAAAATAAAGTATAAATTACGCCAAGAATTACCGTATATATCAATATTTTTTGTGCATTTAGGCCAATTTGAGCAATCTCCTTTAAATTAATTTTCATGTACCTTTATTATAATTCGCAAAGCCCTTGCAGGGTTCATGTTTGCCAGCTGTTATTAGATTTAAAGGTACGTTTATACGCTTGCCAAGCTTTGGCAAACGGCAAACAGCCCCAAGCCTCCACAAATCTCGTTTGGCGTTTGAAAGGCGTTTACACGCTTGTGAATGCGTCAGTCTGCAACATACATCCAAGCATGGCGGACACCGAACTTGTGGCGGCTATTGCATTTGGTTTAACATACTTTTATTTGAAATGCAAGCAAAGTGAAACAAAAAAAAGGAGAGCTCGACGACATCAATATCTCTTTTTTATTGTTTTGTTTCCTTTACTGGCCTTCCGGTTAGTTCAGCAAGACGAATCCATGCATCTGCTTGTTTCTTCTTATCTTTATGATTTGCATCTTTCGGATTTCAGATGCAGGATTCCATCTGGTAATGTTCCAGAAACGAAAGACTCTCCTCATTCGACCAGCCACTCATTTTTTTATTTTTTGTATAATTAAGCAATTGTGTACTCGCCGCGAGATCACAATGGCTTCTAAACGCGGACCAACATGTAAATACGTCGCAAGCGCTTGCCGCAAACGCCCTTTGATCGTAAGCAAGCACCCACAAGCTCACGCAAGCCAAGCCAAACGCCTTTTTTACATGTTTGCGATTGTCGAGGCTTGCCAAGGCTTGGCAAGCGTGTAAACGTACCATAAGAACTAAATGTAACCAACATGAAGTAATATTATGACTATTATGGACGACATGAGACAAAGTTGGCGAGCGACGGCGAGTTCCGACAAGCGATGCCAAATGAGGTATGGACACGTTGGCGCTTCCCTTTATTTATCAAATTACGCAAGCGACACCAAGCGATGACTAGGACACAAAAATGCTGTTTGTTGTATTCATTTGTATTGGCCTTCGCTTGGCCAACATATATAAGCGGTTTAATTGTAGAACTAGGGGCCCGCCCTCGCTTCGCTTCGGGGTAGAATTGATCGAAATCCTTTCTTAGCGGATGCGTACTGTTTAGTATTTGACATACTAAATCCTTTGTCTCATTTTTGTATCACCTCTCTCGCTCTCTTCCAGCTGTGTCTGTAAACCGCGTCAAGTGTTCTCCCACATTAATATTCATTAAAATTAGATTTACTTTGTATTAGCATACAAAAACTTCTGTATCTTAATTATTATCATCTCATTCAATAAATACAGTAATTTTGGTGAGAAGCGTGGTTTAATTTAGCTATACCAAACATAAATTTTTTTCCTTCGAGCCGGATCAAATACTAAACATTCCCGCGCCTTATTTTAAAGTAAAGACTATGTATAAAGTAAGTTTATACAATCATAAAAATGTTAAGAATAAAGATTAATTTCTTACAAGGCATTGTAGTTTTATATTTTATATATATTCTGTAGAAAATCAATATGTCAACTTGTAATACAGTTAACTTTACAATCGACAAAGTTTAGATGGTTTACATATTTTATTACTTAAATATATTTATCGTCATAACATCTACCTGCATGCCAAATTTCAGCCCGATCCGTCCAGTGGTTTGGGCTGTGCGTTGATAGATCACTATGTCAGTCAGTCAGTCACCTTTGAGTTTTATTTATATAGATTAGACGACATAAAATCAGTAAGCACAATCGCGAGCGTTTCAGCGATTGATTTGCAGAGTCTATTTTACATACTCTTTCTTACTAGATCTAATAGATAGAATAAGTCGTTATTTAAGCATATTATTTTAGAAATAAAGTTACTTGTAAATTTTAATACAACTGCATTCTTTTATAGGGACCCCTTGCAAAGAACATCACGAAGAGCGCCGCGCCGCGCCGCACACATGTCACGCCGTCGTGAAATAAATTTTAATTTGATCCCGGCCAGTCTCTCTTGCAAAGCCTTCATATCTACCAACACAAAACAACCCTTTTGACATGCGAATAACGACTTTACACCCCCGTATTAAAAATCACAGTGGACGTAAGTTATAAGGTTGCCCGCAGCGCGTGATGATTGTGTGCTTAAGTATACTTTAGGATTAATGTAAAAAGTGAATTAAATTTGAAATATCAGCTGAAATGGGTTCACGTCGTCGCTAGCGCGGTGTGTTCGTTACGTACTTTACAAGACTAAAATTTAAATTTATTTATTATATATTAGTGCGGTAAGTTGGTCATTACAAACTTAGATTATAACAAAAAACCCTTTTTGTCTACCCAGATACGACACTAGCCTCACAAAAGTGATCCGCACAAATTGTGGTCCACGACCCTAATCGCTTTAGTCACAACTTGACATGCAAACGACGTACATGTGAACGCCAAATAGAAATATTGCTAATATTTTGTGTTTATACGATAAAACAATGCCTAAGTGTGTTTTTAAAAAGTGCTCCAATTGCTCAAGAACTAAAAATAAAACCCACGGCATAACTTTTCATTCGTAAGTACTATAAAATATATTTTTTCATAAAAATTGCTGTTTTTTTTAATCTTATTCGGTAGTGACGTCGAGTCTTGGTCGCGTGATTGGTCGGTAGTGCAGTGACGCGGATCTCGCCGTCTCGTTCGCGCTGCCGTTGAAACTTAACGTGCTGTTTCGTTCGGGTCGGTAATGCAGTGACGCGGATCTCGCCGTCCCGTTCGCGCTGCCGTTGAAACTTAACGTGCTGTTTCGTTCGGGTCGGTAATGCAGTGGCGCGGATCTCGCCGTCCCGTTCGCGCTGCCGTGGGATCAGTTTCTGTTTGATGCAGGTATGAGCGTACCGTATCTACCCTTTTTGTTTTAATCTAAGATTACAAAGGAGTAGTAGTAGACGAATGTAAGCCCGAGCCGAAGTCTATAGTTTACCTTAACCATACAATGTCAATGGGAAAATTAAAATAACATATTTCGGTTCTTTTTCTTTTTAGTATCAAAGTGAAACAAATTTGTTGATTAAAAGAGTTTCCAAAGAGGTTCGACCGAAATTTAAATCCGCTATGCCCTATAATGCGATTCAACTAAGAATAGGACCGACTAGGCACCATATTTTGACGTCATAGCTGTCAATTCAAACCAAATAGGTAGAGTGAGCAAAAAAATGTTGTTATATAATAAAAGTTATTTACTAAAATTAAGTGGGACAAAAATTCAGATTTTATAATATAATTAATTTACTAAGGTTGAGAAAGAACACAACCGATTTTTAATAGTATTTCTTTATTAAGACTGTGTGAAAAAAAACATTAATCAGAATCTAGCTCTTCAACTTCGCACATCTCTACATTACCGCCGGAGCAGTTATGAATAATCATGCAGGTCACATACGAACATGCATCCTATATGTAAACGAAAGTTTTAAATCGAGTTTTTGAACGCAACATAAAGTGACATTTGGTTGACGATTTAGGTTATCAACCATGCATAGCCAAAGCTCAAGAAATGAAAAAAAAACAACATATTAATTATTAACATTTGTTATTGTTTGTTTAAAAATGTCTGGTTTTTATTCCAGAATCAGCTGAGTGCTAAAAAAAGTGTTTCGAGATTTTTTGCAAACCGTACTTTTTAAGCGACATTTGACAGAGGGAGGTCATTGGCTTTCCTATTCTTATTTGAATCGCATTATACTTCTCTAAGTCTGATTATTATTTGATTTTAATAGACAATAAAAGTTGTGTGAGCCACCGCTTTCCGTTCAGCTGTTAACTTCGAGCTGTTTGCTTGTTAACGTGTGTAGTTAGAGCAGAGCGCATCCTACGACACTGATTTACAGCTGCAAAGCTCGCCGCACGTGAACTCGGTACTAATTTCGAACCATTAATTCTGAAAGAACTACTTGTAAAGTTTCTCTCAGAGGTTTTAACGTAGCGGCACCAGGTTTTATGAACACAAAAATGGCCGCGCCTCGCCGCAGTGGCTTTTAACCAAGGTGTCAGAGCCGCTCAATTCTTTTGTTGTTGTTTTGATGAAGTTTGCTATTCCGCTTTGTTGATATAAATTTATGATCCTCAGTTATTTTTGGTTTAGCTAGTATAGGTACCGACTGAATTCTTCCAGAATAAAGTATTATTCATAATATAATATTTCAATAGAAAGGAAAAATATACCCACATTCAAAAGTTAAACATAAGATCGCATATGGTTGTTTGTTATTCATCATAAGAAGTTTATTATTTTCTTAATAAGGCTCTTGCCTTTGATAATATGCTAATTATGAGCAATTATTAGTTTTAAAAATAAACAGTGTTATTATATTATTAAATCTAATATATATAATTCTCGTGTCGCGGTGTTTGTGGTTAAACTCCTCCGAAACGGCTTTCCCGATTCTCATGAAATTTTGTGTGCATATTGGGTAGGCCTGAGAATCGGACAAAATCTATTTTTCATCCCCCTAAATGTCAAGGGTAATCCACCCCTAAATTTTTTTTTTCAATTTTATGATATTTATGGTATTTTTATGATACAGTATTAGTAAAAATACATATAACCCTGAATTTTCAACCCTTAACAATCAACCCCTATTTTTTTATGGCGGTACGAAGTTTGCTGGGACAGCTAGTGTTAGTATAGATATCCTCAATTCATATCAAATCACAAACAATACAAAGACTTCTTATGTGTCAAATTTCCTCTAGTAATATATAAGAACAACAATGAAAGTTAGTAAGTCCGAAATGTCATTGTCAAATTTCGTATGGAAACTGGAACAGCAGCGCCACAGAGGACATTACGAGAACTAAAAGTCAGTACACATTTGACAATGACATTTCGCACTCGCAAACTATTCGAGTTTGATATGGGTTCGTGCTTCGGGTACTGAGTGATTTCATTATATACAAAAACCGTTACGAAAAATCCTATTCCCAACAAAAATATACTTATGTATTTTTATAATAAGAGATTTATTTAAATCTAAAGAAAATTTTACTAGAAAGTAATCCACGGCGACCAGGCAGCAGACGGGACTCGAACCCGCACCCTCCGCTTACCGGGTGGATGTACTGATCATTATGCTACCGCGGCCGTAATGGCCGTGTTGAATTCTCTCTAGTAGCCAAAGTGAATATTACTGCAATTGCTATTTCTTCTTTCAAATGTTGAATACTTGTCTTTACAAGTCTCTTTAGTTACATGTCAATTGAATACCTTTGTATTCGAGATGGCGCTGCCTTGCAAGCTGCTAAGAAATACTAGAAAGATTTTGACACGGACATCAGGGCCGCAGTAGCATAATGGTCAAATCCGCCCGGATCCAACTAGGACACTAAGGCCCGTATTACAGAAAGATTCTCAGTGATTGATCTAGTCTTGAGCATAGTTAGAAAGGGATGTCGCTATATATAGCACAGCGACATCCCTTTGTAACTGTACTCAAGTAAAGATCAACACTTAGTTGTCAGCTACACAACATGAACGCAGGTACATATACATACACACTAACACACACACACACACACACACACAACACACACACAACACACACACAACACACACACAACACACACACAACACACACACAACACACACACAACACACACACAACACACACACAACACACACACAACACACACACAACACACACACACACACCGGTTAATGCTATACCTAGGTACTTTTTTTTTTAAGATTATTTTTATATAATTTTTATTTAGTAGTTTTAAATTATTAAGCACTGTCTTCTGGTCCTCAGGGTAACCTTTTCCAGAGGACATGGTTCACATTATCATGTACTAAAATGTAAAGTGGTTCCAATAAATTATTATTATATTATATTATTATATTCTGTAATACTAGGGCTGCCATCCGTCCGGGTTTCCCCGGATTTGTCCTAGTTTACGGGGCGTCCGGGCGGGGTTTTATTTGTAGTCCGGGTTAAAAAATTACGGCAACGCATGAGTGGCCCTTGGTGCTGCAAGTGTCCATGGGCAGCAGTGACCACTTATTATGAGGTAGACTGCCTTCTCTTTTGCCTAGATCAACATAAAAAATGGGTGCGTGTACTTATGTAGGCGCGTGAGAAGTTATCCTTCTTTGGCATCGTTTAAAATTAGTTTTTAATTGCATGCAAATAATTAGTTACAATAAATTAATAAAAAGTCTGGAAAAGGACACAGTCAATAAAGTTCAGTTTTAATTTGAAAAAATAAATAAATAATCAAAATATTCAATTAAAATCGCTACTGAATATAATTTATTAGAACATATGTGATTTGCACTTGTATGAAACCCAAACACGTATTCCGAATATACAAACTAGAAACATGTGGATAAATATTATAAATATGAATACCTATAACTGTTACTTTATTGCAAAAAATAAAGATGTGATTTTTGGTTCTACTACACCAATGGTCAAGAGATGGCGCTGTAGTCTCCTGAATCGCGCTTTGGTTCCGTTGTTCCAGATTAATAAATACTTTTGATAGGCCTTCACAATGCAGTCGTTAGCACCCACTAAATAGAGATTCTATTTCTATTTTGTTGGTAGATTTTCTTAATGTGCGGTAAACACAAAAGTAGCAGCATGAAGTTGGTCGCTTTAGCGACCAACTTCATGCTGTTAATATTTTGTGTGCGCGCATCTTAAAATTTCACTCTCATCATTTTTTCATAACGCGCCTAAAGAAGTATAACTTCAAAAAGTTGATTTGTGACATTTTTAACAGTTTTTTTTTTGGTCTGTCCGGGTTCTGGGTTCCAAAATCCGGGGTTATCACGCGTCTTATCCTGGTTGCCATATTTAGCAGCCCACGGACCTAAGAAGCTCTCAATAATTTATTTTTGATCAACCATCCATTAATCACCCTTCCAAGTAGCTTAAGTAGTTTCACCTACTTGGGTGAAACTTGTATAAAGCAGCAAATCTTATACAGGCCGTAGTGTGACCTCTTCTAAGAAATACCTGACGATGTCGTTGCCCTGACAGACACTAAGATTGAGAACTAAATTAAAAAACCGGCCAAGTGCGTGTCGTGCCACGCGCAGTGTAAGGTTCCGTAGTTGCCTGTAGTTACCACAATATATTTGAGCAGGAGTCTTTATTTTCGATACAGGATATTAGAAAAAAAAACAATATATGTATGTCGGAGATTATGGTGTTATTAATATAAATTAATATTTCCCAGAATAATCTGCAACACTTTTGTCTGTGAGGTAACTGAATGACGTAAGTGACGTTGTCAATGTCAGTGTCAGTGTCAACCTTGTATCTGTCAGTAGTGCGTTTGATCGAGGAGCTCTCTCATAGAGAAAAGAGCTCTCTTGCTCTTGAGACAGCGCCCGCGCCGGACGTGCGCACTGATCGATAAGAAAATAACATGGCGGACCGCGATGAAGAAATTATTGAGTTGAATCCGTTTGAATCTCCAACATGTATCTTAACTAAAATACCTAAATCAAACTCAAACTGCGTGTCAAACGCTAAATCTATGAGTCCGTATTCATTTTTTTTATTTCCTCGCAGGCGGGGTAGCGGGTGGGAAATCCTCATGGATACCCTACAGCCGGCTGCAAGGTTATGTCAGACTCTTACTGACTAAAACACACCCGTAGTTCAAGCTTATGGCCTGAAGGGCATTACAAAACTTCATCTGAAGATTTTTATGCTATAATAACTTCATTTTTGTCACTATTAATGTTTTCTTCTAAGGATTTTTAATAGGTAAGAAATTTTCTTTAACCAAGATTGAACGACTATTACTATTAAACTAACAAATTTATCTTAACCGTTATACTTTTCCTGAAAAGTTCATGTCATCATCATCAATATTATCGTGAATATTTCCCAGGTTTTTCAAGCCAATAGTTTAGCTTTTAAAGGGGGAGAGGGCTGCTTGAACAAAAATTTGCACTTAAAAGTTCAATATTTCGCGCATGGATCCCTAAATCGAAACCTAGTCTTAGGAACCGCTAAGTAATTTTAGAGGAACTATTCAACGATATCCCACACGATGGGATAGATGATGAAAAAAAAACATCCCCAGGTTACATGTAGGAGAACTACACTAAAACCAAATTTTCAAAATTTTATTCTACAATGTCGTGTAAAGATGACGACAACAAGTGCCTGTAAAGGCTTACGCTGAATAAATAATTTCTGATTCTGATACTTAACCTTTATCGCAAACGCATCGGCAACCACTGCACTTGTGTTCTTTGTAGATAGAGACAACTTCAAAGTCGGATAATACGGCGATCTGAATCGTTGAGTGGAACGTTTCTACGCGAGTTAGTTACACAGTTAAGTCGGTGAGCGGTGAGATAGTGGGCTGGTGAGCCGGCAGCTCACTCCCGGACTAAAGTAACGAGCGACGAGGTGTAATTACCGGCCCCGGCGCGGCTGCAAACGGTCGATATTACCTGCTGTTACACAGATTTAGTGTCACTACAATGAGGGCTATCGTTTTTTGTCTCACCAGATGGCGCCACTGTTGAGTGAGGTCCTGAAGTGTAACTTTTAAAGTTAGTAAACACGCTCGCGATATCAAAGTTTACATTTTAATACAAAAGAATCGTATCTTAAACATAATCGCCCATGCCACAGTGTTGCGCAGTCCCGTTTTGTTCGGAAATAAGAAGGACAATATTTTTTCTTAGCTCCGCTTTTAAATAACTGACAATCATTGACACGTAACTCTTATTTGCCATAAAAAGTCTGATTTATTACCAAATATTCACAACTATTATTTTAATTAGTAAAAAACCGCGTAGTCGACCCACAAAGCTTTATCATTTGACATTTCGGAGACCTCACGCAACACAAGCGCCTCTAGCGGCGGTTTCAGACGCGATAGCCCTCATTACCTCGCTTTACACAAACGTATTATTACTTACAAGTTATTTTTTTTTGTTTTGAAGTTTGACATTCGATACGGAAATCAAATAACATTATTATAATTTGTAATCCTACCAATATTGTAAATGTGAAAGTTTGTGTTAAACAAAATCTACTCAACGGATTTGGGTAAAAGAAGATTGCTCAGCTTCCATACATGTTTGGCCTAAAGACCAATAATCATGAAAAATTGTTTCCTAGATTCGAAATTATATATAAATTACTGTAGAAACGATTTTGATCGATTTTGAGGTTATGTTTGCAAATATGTTAATTTTACCGGTTTGGAAAACATAGGAATCATTTTTAATGGCTATGGATGTGGTAACATTCAGCCAAAGACTGATCGAAGTTGTTTATAACATAAAAACAAATCGATTTTGTAAAGATCGATAAAATAAATCATTTTTTTTATTACACTGTGGTATTAATATCAACAACTATATTATCATTTTTAATACATAGATGGTAGGCGACCTTATAAAGTCTATGGGTACGGCCACAGTGCACGCAGGTTCAGAATCAGATTCAGACTCAGAAAACCAGCGCGAGAAATAAACAGTGTAGTTTAAGCAGGGTGGCCATAGTGCTATACAGTTTTCGCCAAACACCTCCATAAACACATTATAATCTGTATATATATATTAGACTTTAAGGTATCTATCTATGGGCCTACGTTGCCAGACTATAAATTATTAAATAAATAAAATAATAAGGTGTGTAGATAAGATAAGATAATTTTTATTATTTTTAAAGCATGTAACTGCTTGATGTTTAAATCTAAAGAAAATATAACTAGAAAAAATTCCACGCGGACCAGGCAGCAGACGGGACTCGAACCCGCACCCTTCGCAATCCGGGCGAATGCACTGACCAATTATGCTACCGCGGCCCTCACGGACCGCGTCGAAATTCTTTCTAGCTATTCTTAAGCTGCAAGGCAGCGCCATCTCTTCGCATTATAGGTAAACCCACAATGTCAAATGAATACTTTTACAAGTATTAAACATTTGAAAGAAGAAATAGCAATTATAGTTATAATTTTTATTATTTTTAAAGCATGTAACTGCTTGATGTTTAAATCTAAAGAAAATATAACTAGAAAAAATTCCACGCGGACCAGGCAGCAGACGGGACTCGAACCCGCACCCTTCGCAATCCGGGCGAATGCACTGACCAATTATGCTACCGCGGCCCTCACGGACCGCGTCGAAATTCTTTCTAGCTATTCTTAAGCTGCAAGGCAGCGCCATCTCTTCGCATTATAGGTAGTCCGTGTGGAATTTTTTCTAGTTATATTTTCTTTAGATTTAAACATCAAGCAGTTACATGCTTTAAAAATAATAAAAATTATAACTATAATTGCGAAGGGTGCGGGTTCGAGTCCCGTCTGCTGCCTGGTCCGCGTGGAATTTTTTCTAGTTATATTTTCTTTAGATTTAAACATCAAGCAGTTACATGCTTTAAAAATAATAAAAATTATAACTATAATTGCTATTTCTTCTTTCAAATGTTTAATACTTGTAAAAGTATTCATTTGACATTGTGGGTTTACCTATAATGCGAAGAGATGGCGCTACCTTGCAGCTTAAGAATAGCTAGAAAGAATTTCGACGCGGTCCGTGAGGGCCGCGGTAGCATAATTGGTCAGTGCATTCGCCCGGATTGCGAAGGGTGCGGGTTCGAGTCCCGTCTGCTGCCTGGTCCGCGTGGAATTTTTTCTAGTTATATTTTCTTAAGATAAGATAAGATAAGATAAGATAAGATAAGATAAGATAAGATAAGATAAGATAAGATAAGATAAGATAAGATAAGATAAGATAAGATAAGATAAGACAAGATAATCATTGATTGTCCAGAACTCAACTAAATCTCTTAGCTTTCTTTGGTTAACGAGAGTTTAAAAATTCTCTCTAATCTGTGGCTCATTCACAATCATCACACAGTTTCTGTCACAGAGTACCTTATTATAACCGGAATAGATACCTGATTTTAAAAGTTACTCTTATGCATTAACTTTAAAAACAGGCAACTATTTGTTAATCTACATGCTCTATATACCTGAATCTAATACATAATTTCGGTACTTGGCTTGATTTCCCTAGTTTACTATATAACATTTGTTTTTTTATTATTTGAATACCTATTAAAAGTCCTTTTTAAAATGAAAATATTATATAAAGGTGTCCGTTGAAATCTAATGACTATAAAATAAATTATAAATTACCGCAAGAATTACAGTATATGTCAATATTTTTTGTGCATTTAGGCCAATTTGAGCAATCTCCTTTGGTGCATGCATATAGTTTATGACCTAGATTGAGACACAGGATACGTTTTATCTCGGACAGGTTTATCAGGGATTCTCCATAAATCAAAGTTTTCGCGGACGAAGTCGCGGGCGTTTATAGATCATTTATTCGCTAGGACATGGTAAATTATACAATAATAATAATAATAATAATAATTCATTTATTGTGGAGCATAGGTACAATAATGGGGTGTTACATCAGTACATACAGTTCAGCTATGTCCTGCCATAAGGCGTACAATTATTAATAATAACATTAGATGTCACAAGTTAAATCAATATTATTTTAAATTTCAATTAAGTTTATTTCCATATCGTTTTATTCATGTCAAGTGGTACCCAGAATGTTATTGTTAAATTTCTTTGTCAGATAAAAATTCCTTAATTGTGTAGTAGCATTTGTCAACTAAGAAATTCTTTAACATATGCTTGAAACTGAGGACATTCTCATTACTTCTTATTGGACCAGGAATTTTATTATATATACAAAGGGCGTTACAGAACACACTCCGGTTCATAAGTGCAGTATTCGAAGGAACCATGCGGAATTTATCCCTATGGCGTGCACTAGACAAGACCTTAAACATATCTGTGTTATTTTTAACAAATAGGGCGCAATCCAGAATGTACAGACATGGAAGTGTGAGTATCTTATACTTTTTAAAATACGGTTTGCACGAGTCGGTCATGCATAAATTAAACATTGACCTAATACAACGCTTTTGGCACTTAAAAACGATTTCTTTGTCGGTTGCGTTCCCCCAAAACATTACTCCATATCTTAGGATAGATCCAACGTACCCATGATAAGCAGACAGTACAGCATCTGAATTTACAACTTTACTTAATTGGTACAACGCATAAGAATAACTAGACAACTTATTACATAGCTGTTCTATATGGCTTTTCCATTTTAAGTCACTGTCGATATATAAACCTAGAAATTTGTTTGTACTTGTTCCACAGATTTGCTTACCAGAGTAGTTGATATTTAGATTCACTGCATCAGTCCTTTGTTGAAAACTCATTATACTTGTTTTATCTAAGTTAACCTTTAAATTGTTAGCAGTTAGCCATTTAATTATTGATGATAAGGTCCCATTTATGTCATTTTCTAGCAATGTCAAATCTTTTCCGCTAAACAAAATAGTACTGTCATCAGCATACAGTGTCATATGATTACTAGTAATTTTAGGTAAATCGTTTATGTAAACCAAAAAGAAGGGAGGACCAAGCACACTACCTTGTGGCACTCCATATTTCACACGCCTTGGTTTTGATAAATAAGTCATTTCCGTTTTAGTAATTTTGTCAATTTTGTCTATTTGTGTAATTTGGATTCTGTTCGTCAAATATGATTTAATAAGATTATAAATATTCCCTCTAATTCCAACAGCATATAATTTGTCAAGTAATATATCTCTGTCAACATAATCAAATGCTTTTGTCATATCCATAAACAAAGCAATGGTAGGAATTCTATTGTCCACATTACTCGTTACTTTATAAAGGAAATCATAAAGAGCCAAATTTATGGATTTATTTTGCCTGAAACCATATTGTTGTGGGGCTAAGCATTTGTTAACCTCTAAAAACGAATAAAGACTTTTGTATATCACCTTTTCAAAAATCTTAGCAAAAACAGAGAGTAATGCCACTGGTCGATAAAAATTTATGTTTGTGGGATCTTCCTTTTTGAATAAAGGTTTTACTACAGATATTTTCAATCTATCTGGAAAAACACCTTCAGATATACAGAGATTCATTATATGACTTAATACTGGCGCAATTATCCAAGAAGAATCTTTAACTATTTTTGTAGCAATGTTGTCATATCCCGTGCTACTACTATTTTTCAACGAATTAATAATTTTGAATAAATCATTGTTCATCTATACATCATATACATCATCACAAGTTTGTTAGTTTTTTTTATAACACTTATTTATTTAGTACATTTTAAGTTGATTTATATTATATTGTATATGTAGGTTATGTTATATTGTGATGTAGTTGGATTCGATAGTTGGTAGGAGTAGACCATCAGAATCCGGGGCCGCGTCGAGATGCAGCCAGGGAGGTCGAATCGGTGGGAATGACAGGGAGAGGAGAGGACGGTTTCATAATAGTGAGACGCGAAAGGAAGAGAAACAGAAAATAATAATTATAAGGTTTAAAGGATGGGAGTAAGAGTGTAAAGGAATAGGTTTAACAATCTTGCATGAAATACAGCCATTGACGAAAAACATTCAATATTAAGTGTCTCACAGACAGACGCCGCCCGCGGTCGCGGCCTGGGTCATGGTGGTTGCAGAAATACACATAGGAGAGGCCGCAGCCACAGAACACTTTAAAGTTATTGATAAAATAAACAATAGAAATTATAAAAAAAATGTAAATAAAAAAATATAAGGTCACATGTTCGATAACAGTTATAGTTAAATATTTAACAATAATAATAAACACAGACTTAATTAAATGAATAAGTGCCTACCAAACAATTATTGTATACATGCCGCATGCAACTCAAGGCGACGACTGCCGCTGTGTGCCAGGACTATCAGGGTCAGTGCTTGGTGGCCATGATAAAGGAATAGAGACTATAGGAGAAAGCGCCTGCGGTTCAGGGTTACAGTTGTAGCAGGCCCTAAACGGCTGATGGAAGGAATGGAAGAGGTAGAAGAGGTCGAGGAAGAGGACTGAGAGAATGAAGGCATGGAAGTCTCGTTGTTGTCGTCTATATAAGTGATAAAAGGTACCACGGACTCAACCAGCCGTGTACTGTATTGTGTCGACTGAGATCAGTAACGTTAAATGGGTCCTGGAACTTATTACCGCAGAGAGCTACATGCGAGTGGCGCTGCGAGGCAAATCGTGGGCACTCGGTCAGAAGATGAAGAAACTGCAGTCGCTGCAGGTCGAGTCTGTCTGTGAGACCCATTATTCTGTATAGAACTATTTGTAGTATCCGACACATAGTTTTATCATAATAATGGGTTCTATTAGAAATACTATAACGTGAAAGAAAGATCATACAAATTTGCCCGTTTTAAAAAGATTTACGGAAACCGTACGTTAAATCACAGTAATATTATAAAGGCGAAAGTTTGTGAGTGCATGAGTGTGTATGTTTGTTACTCCTTTGATTTTAATAAAATTTGGTAAAATAAAGGTTGGTTTGGTGGAGTTATCTGACACCCAGGATTAACACATAGGCTACGTTTTACTGAAGGAAAATATCCCTAATAAACCGCGGGTAACACCGCGGAGCACAGCTAGTGATAAGTTACATAGCACGAATACGAGGGTGTGTTTTACCTTTTAGTTTTTCTACTTTTCCAAACATTTAGCTAAATTTTAAAGATAACATTTCACAGGTTAAATACTAGCATATTATGTTTATCCCGTTGTGACCAACCGGCCTTGTCGCTAACTTTTTGAACATATACAATGTCTAACTAAATAGAAAAAAATTGCATATCCATCCATGCTTTTCAGAACAAGTATCTTAGTAGTTTTCAAAGTAGCGGTTTGTTTGATTTTTTATTAGCTTCTATTTTGGTCATATTATTTTTTTTTTTTTGTAAAAACTCATAGTTTTTACGTTATTTATGAAAAAACTACCTTACAACATGTATTTTTATCACGAAAATTACCAACCTTTGACCTTTAACAACACAGAAAGTATTGATTGATTCTGAAAACCTTATATAACAAATTTTGCTTAGAATCTGTCTCACTATCGATTCCTGGAGTTGTTTTTATTAAAATAATTTTCACCCCCGAGAAGGGGTGGCATCTACCCCCAGGGTAAAAGCGCAAGTTGGCAATATGTCACTTTTGTTTCTTATGGTAACCCCCACCAACTCACCAATTTTCATGAAAATCGATGGAGATTCAACACGAAATCGGAGGTGAAAACCTTTATTGACTGGACTATAGTGGCTTCGTAATAAAGCAGCGGGGATCACTAAATATCTCGTTGATTATCACTTCCATTTGTCAAAAGTAGTTAGCGAATAGGCCTACAGGTTACACTGGTCGCGGTCGCGGGGCGACTGAGTCGCAACGTCGAGGTAAAGAAGGTACGTTATCCTGTGAATGTTATACATATTTATAATACAGCGCGACAGTTTCAAAGTGTATCTAAATACATCACACTAATATTGTAAAGGTGAAGTTTGTAAGTGTGTGAGTGTGTATGTTTGTTACTTCTTCCTGTCTAAACGGCTTGCGCGATTTTAATAAAATTTGGTATGGAGTTAGCTGACACCCTGGATTAACACATAGGCTACGTTTTACTAAGGGCAAAATATCTTATTATTATACTCTTTTTTGCACACAAAAATTGTAAGATACAAAACATAAATATGTGAGCAAAGGAGGGCTTATCTCTAAGGGAGATCTCTTCCAGCCAACCAAGGCTTAGTGAGAGAAAAAAGTAAGCGGGTGTAGACATGTGCACTAAGTACTCACTTGCAGATTATATACCTATCTAAGACTACATACATAAATATATATTCATATGTATATACACAAATACTTACAATAAATACATACATACACATATACAGACATAGATACATAAATATATATATATATATACATACATACACTATAAAATAATAAATACACATTACATGATAAAACAAAGAGTGGAATAAATAGACAACTAAGAGTGAGAATTTATTTCCAGAAAGTGCTCTTTGACCTTTGCTTTAAAAGAGGTGAGTGCTTCTTATTCCCAAGGTTAAATTAAACCGCGGGTATTACCGCGGGGCATAGCTAGTTTACCATAGTACTGTAAAATTACTCGTTAGATATTAAATGTGGTTAAAAATCATTTTGCTGACCGCCCTTGCTGTATTTCTTGCCGGTTCTTCTCAGTACAAGGTCTCCCGCCGCAGTTTTGCGAACCGATGGCGTAGATTCTTGACCTTTACAAGTGCATGTAGCAGCCTAGACTGAATAAATGATTTTTGCTTTTCATAAGGAGTACTTCTCAAGCCTATCTACACAACATCTGCATTGCCTTTGAATTTATTAGTATTTTGTTTAGTTGCCCAATTTTATTGACATTTAATTATTGAATTGACAGTTTTGACATGTATTAACAGTTTCTGCCCAATTTACTAATATTCGATTATGATTGTTTTGAAAGTATTGACATATTATTTAAAGTGTTTGCCCAATTTATTGTCATTTTTTATTGTATTGACATTATTGACCTTTTCATTTTTGTAATTTGAATCTTAGAATGATAATAATGAATATAAATAATAATTAATTTTTATGCCGATATTGGCACAACATGTTATGTACTTACCTAATTATCACTGACAATCTTACTTACACATGTTGTTACAAATAAAATTTCTTTCTTTCTTTCTTACCTTTCTTAATTGCAAATACTTTTGCTTAGCTTTAAGTCCTATAAATGGGATTTAATGATCCTAAGATTATTTTCAGCGTAGATCGTCTGTTTATTGTGTTGTTTTATTTTATTTTAGTTCATTCTTTCTTTTTGTTTTTTGCATGTTCATTTGTTCATTCACTTTAACCATACTGGAATTTGTAAATCACATTATAGTTAAGGAAGAGCGGAGCCTCCAAACACAGGCAAAATTTGCTTAAATGGAGACTCCAATCGATCATTTTGTTAAGAAGGCTATTGTAAAGGAAAATAAATTATTATTATTATCTGGGGACGCGATGTCGCTCCGACTCTAAATAGTAGTCACAAACTCAGTAATGATGTTATTATTAAAGTTTATAATAGGGATAATGAAAGTTGATAACTATTAAACTTGACGCCTTCCACTTCCACGGAACATGTTAAGCAGTCGATAAGTCGCGCACAATAACGCTGCACTTGTGAAACTTCAAAATGCATCTAATAAGTAGGCTTGTTGAAAATATATCGATGTATCGATATATCGATATTTTTTGTTCGATATATCGATATTTTTAACCGATATATTTTGATTCGATATATCGATACATCGATACAAAATAACCAATATCGAAATTCGTATCAAAATCGATATTTTTTTAAATATTAGCGGCATATCACGATCCAACTTAATTCGTATCTGGAAAAATCGTAACTGGATCTCAGATGGATAAAGATATTCAACTTATCTATGATCTGTGCTGTATTTAGTACGGTCTATGATTTGTAAATCTAGTTTCGCTGGTGAATTGGTTGTGCTGAATTCCATTATATTCTGTGGAAATGTGCGACTGTCTAGTCTTGTTTACGAAAGATGGCACCTGAGAGGTCCTGCAATCATTTTCATCATTCGAAAATAGGGTCTATTTTAGGTAGATAATTTTCATTCCATTATTATTCCACGTGTCATCTTTCGTGAGATACTGTACTGTCATGTAGTGTAGCGGCAATTTGATACTTTGATAATTCTTTCTTTAATTATAATTTGTATTGTTATTATTACTGTGCTAGGCGGATCTAAATATATTTTTGGGAAAATTGGTCCGATATATCGATGTTTTTTTCGCGATATATCGAAGCCGATATTGATATTTTTTAAAATATCGATGTATCGATATATCGATATTTTTTTCTACTTTCGACATCCCTACTAATAAGTTTTAATCCGATGTGTAGCTTTATAACATCGACCTGGAGCTCTATTTTTGAATCACTCGTCTTGCGTCGAACGCTCGATTTCTACTAAATTTCATTCGACATAATTAATTCCGTATTTTTGAATCGCTCGAGTGCAACGAATGGGTGAGACCACTCGCTGCATGGCGAATGGTGGAGGCGAATGATAGAATAATTGTCAAATTTTTTGCGCTTTTAGACGACGATGATTTGTCATTGTCATGCTTTATATGAAATGACAACGAGAATTTTTTGTTCTGTTTTCATTGCGGTAATTACCGGTTTTTATTATTTCTGCGTGAAATGAGTAAAATTTTACATTTCGTATTAAACAAGTAACATTGGTGACGAATAATTCAAAAATACGGAAAATCAGTATTATGCGACTTGAAAGTCGAAAGTGACTTATGTCGCATTCGACGATACTATGTCAGACGAGTGATTCAAAAATAGAGCTCCTGACCTACATGCGTGGAACGGAATTTGGTATGGATTTCTAATCGTAATTAGCTGTGGGTACTCTGTGGCACCTTTGCAGTGATTTACATTGTATTTACTTTCGATTTCAAACCAAAATTATTATAAATAAAACAAGTTGCCACGGTATAGATGCCATAATAGATGCACTTATTTATTAATTTATTGACGTTTCACATCATTTTCAGGATGCGTCGTCTGAATTAAATAATTACATCCTTTAAAGGACGCGAAATGCCTAAGAAACGATAGTATTATAATTTATTTTATAGACAATCGCGCCGCCCCGACCGTGTGGTGTTTTTCTAGTCAAAAATATTTTTAAAAATATGATTATTTAACTTATGTATTTTAATCAATATTGTTATTTAATCAATTTCTTATTATTCGTAATTGTTTTGATTTGCAATTTTATTAATTTAAGAAAATTATTGTTGACAATTTTGTATTATCTCTTATCTATTAGACAAGTCCGTCCGTCCGTCCGTCCGTGGTGCTGTTTCAGCGGCCAAACCGTAAGAGATAGATAAAGAGAATGTTTAAGTTATAAGTTAAGAATAGTCTGATAAGACTACAAACCGGATTTGAGTAACGTAGCACTTCCGGTTTTCGAGAAATCACGTGATTTCTATTTCAAACGAAACCACACAAAATCTCCGAAGTTCTCAATTAATTAAATACATTTTTTTTTTGTTTGGTGAACATTTGGTTCGCTGGTTTGCTAGTTTTTATTATTTTCTCAACCAGGTACATCTATCTATTGTAAATTATTATTCTTATATGTATATATTATTGATATGACTGAATAAATGATTTAAGTAATATTTTTTTAATCTCGAGCTCGATCTTTAAATTTAAAGAAATAATTTTTTCTCGTAATATTTTCTTTAAATGATTTTTGTTTTAATTAATTGCTCCTGGACTTTATTGAGTGCGGGGGAGTACCGCAGTATGCTGGCTGTACTAGCAGACAGGCTCGACTGCCCATTGCACACTGTGACTGAGTTCTTTAATAATATTGTGTTGTGTTGTTTTAGTTTTATAATTATTATTTAAAGATATTCACATATTTTAAATGTTTCCATTTGGTTTTTAGTTAATGTTCGACAATGTTTTTTTTTGTTTATGTTTAATAGGCAAGGCGTTTGACCAAAAACTCGCCTGATGGAAAGCGATGATGAGGCCTAGGATGGTACACGCCTGCCTAGAAGATGCCTGTTCACTCTGGCCTTGAAGATGTCCAGATTATATTGGTCCGGGAAAACAGACCTCGGCAAGGAGTTCCACTCCCTAGCCGTTCGCATAATAGGAGGAACTTGGACAACATAAGGGTAGTATAAAAATGAATCGGCAGAAGGTATGTATGCGCATCACTTCCGAACGACTGAACCAAATTGTTTTTGACGTGACAACGTCTTAAATTAGGTTGCGGCTGGGAGTCACTTATGAAAAAGTGTAACGCTCGGTAACGTTACGATGAGTCTCTCGTGTTAAGTTTAAGTTTACATGTACAATGTTTTAGTAAACAAAATATATTTCTATAGTTAAAATTTGTGCAATTCTTATTTTCATTCAATTCCTTGTTCCTATTGTGCAATTTAATTATATTCATATCAATAAATATTCTACCGAGAAAAAGACGTTGTCACGTAAAATCTTCGCCCGTAAAACCGACTTTACAGGCAACCATTTTTTTTATTGTATACGATATTGTCATGAAAAGGTTTGTAGAAAAAAATTCAATAAAAAAGATAACAAAATCATTTTTAAAATAACTTTTAACTAAAAATTACTGGCTGCCTAAAAATCCATACGAAATTTCTTTTTAAATATTATAATATGAAAAGAGGCTGTCTGTCAAGATTGACGGTATGACGTCAAAGTACAATCACAGTTTCTTTTGCAACAACAAAACGGTATTACGATGGTATAACGTGTGTTTTGATTTGTGTTAAGAGATTTTTCATCGTATTTTGTAGTTATTGATAAGAAAATCAGTGTCAAGAATTAATAATCCAAATTGGTTCAGTCGTTTGGAAGTGATGTGGGTGCATACTTTTCGACAATTAATTGTTACATAATACAAGCCCTCGCCGCGCCTGGTCGTCCGGTGGTGGAAAGGGGAAGGGGGAATTAAATTGTGTAGTACCACCGCACGGAGACATTTCGGAAAGTCGGAGTCAGATGAAATGGACTCCGTTTCGCCGAGAAGAGGCAGGCTGTGTTTTAGAGGGATTGAGTCCAACCAAGTTGGCTTCACCCGAGAGGGAAACAGTTTCCACGGCTGCATTCATTCAAACAATTAATTAATTAATAATAATAACAATTAATGTATAATATCAGTCTTTGGTACTTGAAATAAATATATTTATTATACATTTTAAGTATTTAACTGCTACATTTATTAATCTTCAAAAAAATTGTACTGGAAACAAATGAGTAGTCCATCCGCCCGGATATCGCGTTACGCGACCGCATGGAATTTCTTCTAGTCTTGATCTTTAGAATCTCCTGGATTCTTTTGGGCATGTAATGAGAACAAATGCCAAGCATGTTTCAAAGAGGCTGAGAGAGAGAGAGAGAGAATAATTTTTATTGACCACATTAAGAAATTTACAAAACAACATACAAAAACAAATAAAAATGTACATAATGGAGTGAAGAGAAAAAAAAAATAAATTAATAATAGTACCATTTGTGGTCAATCAGGACCCTGCCTCAGCATAATGCTGCCGCAACACGCTACAAAACGTGTCACAGCAGCGGTGGTATTCTAGCAGGGCCTGTTATGCCGGAACTTCACATGGCCAATCGCATCCGCCTCGATAGCAGCGCCCTTCCTCTCACTGCCCGTAGTGGATACACATCTACCAAATAGCAAACACGATTAGCCACATGACGTGCCGGCATAAGGTGCGAAAGAATACACTTTCTGTAATCTGTGCGTGATCTGTGGCTGTCACTTGTTAATGTTACTGCCGCCACACATACCGCACAAAAACATTGAAATTGAGTGTACAAACTCAGCAACTTGAGTGGAAAATGGTAGCAGCTATATAATCCGTAATAAAAGTTTTATTCTGACGACGTAGCCTGTAAAGGCTACGAAACGTCAATAAATAAATAAAGTTTTCGTGCATTAACCCGTAAAAACTAGTCTCTTATCTAATAGACAAGTCCGTCCGTCCGTCCGTGGTGCTGTTTCAGCGGCCAAACCGTAATAGATAGATAAAGAGAATGTTTAAGTTATAAGTTAAGAATAGTCTGATAAGACTACAAACCGGATTTGAGTAACGTAGCACTTCCGGTTTTCGAGAAATCACGTGATTTCTATTTCAAACGAAACCACACAAAATCTCCGAAGTTCTCAATTAATTAAATACATTTTTTTTTTGGTGAACATTTGGTTCACTGGTTTGCTAGTTTTATTTAATGAGTGATGTGCGTGAAAACCTAAGAAACAAATATATAATCCGTGTCAGAAACGTGCACCATGCACGATTACCATGAAGATGGACAGGATGGACATAAATGCATGGCAGGTGGAGAGGAGTATAAGAAAAGGTACATAGGTACACTGGTTGAAAGAGGAAGCCACAAAGATAAGAGGGAACGATAATATTGACGACCTCCGTGGCCAAGTGGTTTGTACGCCGGGTTTCATGGCTGTCGCCGACTCGAGAGGTCCCGGGTTGGAATCCCGGTGGGGGCAGATGTTTGTGTGATGAATACGAGCATTTGTACTCCAGTCATGGATGTTTAATATGTATTTATATAAATATACTTATTTAAGTGCAGTATATGTATTCTATCCGTTACCCTAGCATCCCATAACACAAGCCTTTATAGTGCTTACTTTGGGGTTAGGCTAATTGGTGTGAGTGTCGGAAATATTTATTTATTTATAATATGACGAGTGATCGCAAACAATTCATGAAAGGCCATTGGGCAAAAATGTATGGACGCTGCACCCATGTCCGCCACGGCTTAAACTACATTTGTTTGAAAGGTATTATAG
The DNA here is from genome assembly GCA_902850365.2 of Chilo suppressalis. Taxonomy (NCBI): domain Eukaryota; kingdom Metazoa; phylum Arthropoda; class Insecta; order Lepidoptera; family Crambidae; genus Chilo; species Chilo suppressalis. The sequence continues at coordinate 368,725 of OU963896.1, read as the reverse complement.
TCAAGATCATCTAATCTGTGCCAAAGCGTATCAAATTCCATCCGGGGGTCTTTAGTTATTTTAAGTTAAATGTGTACAAGTACTATAACGAAAGACATTAATGAAACAAGGAATTAATTTAGTTAGTTCGACCCTACATAGGGTGCTCAGGAATCATGGGTGCAAGGGTGTCTCCATGTTATTCTGCCGCGCTAGAGTAAATCCAAAAATCCCCGCATGGGTCGGGTTTTTTTTAAACATTCTGTTCGTTATAGTTAATTGTCTTCTATATAAAACGGAGCGACCACAGATTACACAAACTTGTCCACGCTTCGGACTTCGGAGGAGAACACATAATTCCAGTTTATCCATACTAATTGACAAAACCGATAATCGTGTTCCAATATCCAAAGCATGTTAGATAAAAATCAATCAGGTAGCAGGGAGCGCACAATCACAACGAAGTAAGACGAGTCGACTATTTGCAACTACAAGTCCTTCAGCATCCGTAAACCGTTTTGAAATGTCTCAGTAAGAGCAAGCGCAGGATGGTCGGCAGGCTTTGTCGTATATTTGGTTGTATAGTTCGATATGGCATATTACTATGATTACTAATAATATAAAATGAAGGTATTATAAAATGAATTTATTCAGCTACTTAAATATGCCCATGTGTCATATCTATTGACTACCAGAATATTTTTTACGGTGTCATAACTTTTGACTCCCAGGATATTTATTTTCGGTGTCATAATAAAAAAGTCTAGTTTTTCATAGATCTATCGATTCATACTAATTACATTGTTGGCGGAGCTGGGTGCATTTTGCCCATTGTCCTTTACACATTAAGTTGGCTCCAAATAAATTTGAAATACTCTGTCTACCCAACAAGGCAAAGGATATACGACATTAGACAAAAAAGACAAGTTCGCTGAGCAGAACGTGTAGATAGATACATAGAGATCGTTCTAAACGCTCCGAAGTAGAGTCGAGTGTCTCCGGAGCGGCTCACGAGCGGTTGTTAGCCGTTATTTATACGTCGTAAGGTTTTATTCGCCGTCAGCCCCCAATTAAAGCGGGGCACGTCTCTTCTTTAATTAAGAAAAGGCGACCGCCTTAGAATAAACAATTGGTAGTGCCTACTCTCAGGATCAACGCGACGAGACGCGGACTTAGCGTAACGTGTTAACGCGCTCGGGCGGACGCAACACCTCCTTCATGCGAAATGGTTGTTCATTATGGTAAATAAATTACATATATACTAGCAAACCAGTGAACCAAATGTTCACCAAAACCTGATTTAAAAAATGTATTTAATTAATTGAGAACTTCGGAGATTTTGTGTGGTTTCGTTTGAAATTATTTATTTAAAAAAAATTTAAAATAAATAATAACCTTTAAATAGTTAATTAAAATTGTGATAATTACAAAATAGAAATCACGTGATTTCTCGAAAACCGGAAGTGCTACGTTACTCAAATCCGGTTTGTAGTCTTATCAGACTATTCTTAACTTATAACTTAAACATTCTCTTTATCTATCTCTTACGGTTTGGCCGCTTAAACAGCACCACCGACAGACGGACGGACGGACGGACTTGTCTAATAGATAAGAGATATATATGTCGGAGGAGCGAGCGGTAATATAGGCGGTTGCCCATGTGGTTTTTCTTGATCCGCCATCTTGGTTATTCAATGATATTTCCCGAAAATAAAACTGTAGTCTAGTGACCAAGCTAACTTTTAATTTGAATCTTCTTATTACTTTACAAAATCAGTTATGATTGCCAAGGTACAAACGGATTGCTTTGCGAAGCGCGGAGAGTTCTCTGCTAACGTCCGTTCACTGTCGCGGCTCACGTCTGAATGCTGAAGGCCCCTTCCAATGAAGCATAGCCCCTTAAATACTACCCTTAGCATAGACCAATCCCCTAGTGATGACAGCTGTCACTGTCATTACTTGACGTTTCATAAGGCAATGGTACACTAACTGATGACATTTGTCATTGATTTAACGTTTCGAAGGAGCGAGTGAGACGCCATCCGCCGACATATATATATTAGGATTTAGGCGGCGCGGGCGCTATAAGCTATATACACACATCAAAAGTGTCTAGGGATCAAGCATTTTTATGCGGATTTCTTGAGATTGAGATGTGGCTTTGTAATAAATTTATGATTTTATAAATTTATATGGATCCTTTTTGGTGCATTTCATAATTTGAATCAGGAACTGTGAATCAAATTCGAGTAAAAGATGAAAATCAGCTGTCAATATTTTCCCTATAAAAACATACAACGCATTGAAGACATTATTAGTGCTACTGTTTCCCTACTACTGATTAAAACCAACGTTATTATGGAGCGGCGACGTCATTTAAGCAGGGAAGAAATGCTCAGAGCCGTGGGAATGATAGAAGCTGGTTCCCGGCAACGTACTGTGGCTTTAGCTCTGAATACAAGTCAGAGTGTTATCAGTCGACTTTGGACACGATACCGAAGTACTGGTACCGTGGCTGAGCGCCATGGAGGACGGTATCGCTGCACCACACGGAGACAAGACCGATACATTCAAATCTTAACTCGAAGAGCTCCAACAATAACCGCCATGATGTTAGCCGTGAGGCTTCATCACTCTTCAGGGAACTTAATTAGCGACCAAACAGTCAGAAACCGCTTGCATGAAGTGAACCTTCATTCCCGAAGACCGCTACGGGTACCACCTATAGCAATGCACAATCGTAGGATTCGATATCAATGGGCTCTTGAACACAGAAATTGGGCAGAAGAACAATGGCGTTTCGTGTGCTTTTCTGATGAGTCTCGTTTTGGTATGAGACCGGATACAAGACGTATACGACACTGGAGAGCCCCTGGACGCCAACAGCGATTAAAATCCTGCCAGGAAGTCCATCCTTATAGTGGTGGAACCATCATGGTATGGGCGGGTATTTGGATCGGCGGAAGAACTGAGTTGATTTGGATCAGAGGCAACCTCAACGCTCAAATTTATGCTGAGATGATTGTATCAGACGTCATCGTTCCTCTACAAGTGCAAATCGGTCCCTTATTTCAGTTAATGCATGATAATGCACGACCGCACACCGCAAGAGTTGTAAGACAGACTCTCGCCGCAGCTAACATCAATGTCCTGCCCTGGCCTGCTCAGTCGCCAGACTTGAACCCGATTGAGCATGCATGGGATATGCTACAGAGAAGAGCTCTGCCGAATATGGAGGGTATCCAGTCGCAAGAAGACCTTTTTTTGTTGTTGCAACGAACATGGGCGGCCATTCCACAGCGTGATTTGGATGAACTCATTTTGAGTATGCCAAACCGATGTTCTTGTGTTGTTAGTGTTCGCGGTAGAAATACGGATTATTAATTGTTTAAGTTACCCAATAAAATTTTAGAGAAAACTGTTATTTCAGTCTTTTTTTCGAACTTTTGTGTTAGTGGTTCAAATGTCAAAAATCCCTTTATTAGGAAAATGGCAAATTTCTTTATTAATGCAAAGGTGACTTGGTTTATCGTTACTGTGACAAACGAAAACACTTTATTTGATGAATCCTTAAAGAAAATTTTAATTAATATCAATCAGGAGAAAAGTTATTGCAAAAATATATGTTGATCCCTAGACACTTTTGATGTGTGTATATATATAAGGTGAAATTGAATGTTTTAATGAAACTTCGTGGGATTGCTGGGTAATATCTGAATTGAAAAGAGGAGTATCTCTGAATTTTTTCGGATTTTTTAAAATGATTTAAATTTTTTTTTAATTTTTGTTTTTTTTTGTTAGTTTATAAGTCCTTTCCTCCTTTTGGGAACTAAATAGTTATTGTTTTTAAACACGCATACATAAGTAAAATCCAACTAAAAAAAACAGAAGACGACCGGCCAGGAGCAATGACCGCTCCCGTCGTTGAATATCTACCTACGCCGTTGAATAACACGAAAAAAAATATACTTCAAAAAAATCCGAAAGAAATCAGGCATACTCTATACACGTAATCCAAAATCCCACAAAGTGTCATTAAAACATTAAAGGACAATGTTAAAATTGGCCTAAGAACCAACACCAATTTGGCATTTATGATAATTCTTAGTATATTTTTTGCGATAATAGGCTAGTTGCCTATATTTTAAAAAGTGGTTAATAATATACCTTGATGTTTATTTAACCCCAAAAAAATATTATTTTAAATAAAAAAGTACATTAGCAATATGTATTTTGTATTTTAAAAAACTTATTCAAATTTCCCTCGAAAACGCTCTAGACTGTCATGGCGTCTAGAATGACGTCACGCCGTGCAAAGCAAACGATACGCTGTACGCCGACTATTAAAATTATTTAGTTAAAAATGAATCCATCGTATTACAAGTACTGTATAGTGTCCTAGTATAAAAGGAGAAACATAAAACGCCAGACAAATTATTTATATGCCACAAATGCGGAAAAAATGGTTAGAACTTGCAAGGAGGGATGGTATCATGGTACCTATTCATTGTTTATCAACAAATAGAAGAATAATTTTGTGATGAACATTTTGATGTAAGTATTTTGCATAACATAATCAATGAAATCAAAATGTTATACAAGCCGGATAAATTATATTGCATTATATTGATAAAACAATGACAATAGGTTGAGGTTCGGTAAGTTGATTTAATTTTATGGTATGATTTAATAATAATAATAATAATAATAAATTCATTTATTTGCATCACAAATTAGTACAATTAATAATAAGCAGATATAAATGATTAAAAGTTTAACAGTTCTTAAATAACTAGTATGAACTACAATCATTAGTGAGTGACAGTGATGCAAATAGGCAGAAGCTCAGCAGTGTTTTTGCCTTAATAGACAAAATGCTGATTTTCAGCAACTGCCCGTAGGAAGCGCGAGGATGTAGGTACGCTGCAAAGCTGGCATTGTAATTCCCTAGTGCCACACAAACACAACACACGAACATCATTTACTCCATTATTAATTTACCTAGCAATATTTGTTAATAAAATTTTCTAAATAATAATAAATAAATGTATGTAATTAATCATTAAAAACAAAATTGTGTAGACAATATTAAATAAATGTGTAAGTAATAATATAAAATATAAATTTTAATTTGAATGTCAAGAAGATTGAATGCTTACAGAAGAACCTCCACCAAAACGACAATTAGTGCGTATGCCTAAAGTTTGCAAATTCAGTAAGGCTAATTTAATTTGCTTTTTGAAAGTGTACCTTGATATTACGTGTCTTATAGGAGGAGGTAAATCATTCCAACATTTAGTCGCTTGGTGGCGGAAACTACCTGTAAATGCCACTGTCTTATGTTTTTGCGTCGCCAATATCGGACGTATTGATCTGCAAACACCTGGTCCATATCGAGAATGGAAGGTACGAAACTGTAACTTTTTGTAAAGGTATTCCGGGTTCTTAAATTTTAACAGATCAAACATAAATACTGCCAAATGCAGATGCCTGCGTGACTCCATATTCAATAATGAGGCGCTATTAAGAAATGGTGACACGTGGGTTCGAGGAGGGATATTAAAACAAAAGCGACCACAAGCATTTTGAACTCGCTGATGATGATGATTTAGAGTCTATTTGAGAGTTCAGTATATTTATTCATAATAATAAACACTTCTTATTCTTGTTCTAGTTGCCAAATGATATGCTTAATTATGTCGAGTAGTTATGCGATTAATTTTTTATTTTGGTTAAAATATTATTATTTGCTTCGGTAAATCCCAATTCCATGGATTTATTAGGCTTCCTTTCAATACTTATCTGAAAACAAACTGATAAATTGTATCAAAGTAACAATAACATGAATGAGATATCAATGAAATGTATGGAAACGGCAACCACAAGTAATGTTTTGCACGTGGTGACGTCAGTCTTTCTGATTGGTGTTTGCCGTCACGTGATCTAATGCCTATTTTATTCGAATTTATTTTCTAAAAATAATAATAATCTTTAATTATTATGATAAATAGCTTTATTTTTTGTTATCTGTATATCATAATTCATATTTAGAAACTGTAACCCATTCGATTTATTGTTAGTTAACACAAGCCTATTATCAGTATTTAGATTGTGACGGACACTTCCAGTTTAGTAAGCTATATTAAAAAGTTGAAAAATAATCTAAGACTACCATTTTATGTGTATAATCTATGGCAGCGCTGCAAACAAAACACTCTTTCTTCCTAATGCCGGCACTTCACTTGGCTATTCGTGTTTGCATTTTGAAAACTTGACATCAGTCTGTCCTTTTTATTCCATAATAAGCATGACAAGGGTAGTTTTCCAATTATAGAGCATAATGCGACACAGTGGCGCACAATGCTGAATTATACTGATGCTTAATTGGAACGTGAATTAGTTTTCAAATGCAACAGCAGAGTGCGCTAAGATAGGCATTATGCCGCATAATGCGCTGTAGTGCTGTAAGTGGAAAACTACCAATGACAGACTGTTGTCAAGTGAAGGGCCGGCATAAAATTCGATACTCTGTGGTTGTGATGCAGGCAGTTTGCATTCGTAGTAATCTGTGGCATTCGTGAATTCTCGTTTCGGATTTACTGTTGTGTGTGTTTATTTGCGATTGTTTAACTATTTCGGCTATCTAATATGCCATCGATGTTACCAAATAGCAGACCCCTTCTTACCAAGTGCTAGAGAACCTGTGCCACAACCTCCTGAGAGGATCATACTGCCAAATTATTCAGGAGCAGCTGATACACATTCTCGCTGCATATTTATACAATATACATCTGATATACAAATAAAATACAATATGATACAATTATGTGAAAAATAGTCAAAAAATAAGAAGCAAAACTACAGTTTTTATTTTATTCATGATTCCTACCTTACCAAGTTTCCTAATAGTTAGTCTTTTAAATCGCATCGAATAAAAATGAATTACTTGTAATGTTAATTCAATTCATACTGAGTTCATAAGTTGACCTATGTTTCATTTAATATTAAACATAACCTCATAAAATATTAAGTTTTCCTGATAATTTAAGTTCTCAGAAGTGTCCGTCAATAATCTTTGTTTTTATAGTCATTTACTTGCAATTTCGAACCTAGAAAATAATTTTTCTTGATTGTTGGTTCTTAGGCTAACAATGTATGGACGCAGAACAATGTCCTTTCACCTTATATATAAAGCTTATAGCGCACGCGCCTTCTGCGTAGAAAAAACAGTTCAGGTGTTATTAGCCAGCAGATAGCCATTACTTTGGAACAAAAAAGAGCGTACTCCTTCCTTAAAGGCCGGCATCGCATTTGTGATCACTTACCATCAGGTGAGCCGTCTGCTCGTATGCCCCCATAACATAAAAAAAGAAAAAAAAAACAGTAAAATCACAGTAAGATTAATTCCCACGTGAGTTGGTCCAGTTAGCGGTACGTGGGCCGTCATTCAGTTATACCAGAAACACACTTGACCACTCGATATTCTCCCATCCTCTTTAGGTGGTTATATAGCCTCAGTAGTGGCTGACGGCAACAACGACTTCCTGGATAAACAGGTTTCCCATACTCCAACTCCCACCGTCTTTTCACCCCCTTTTTATTTCTGCGATAAAAGTAGCTTATATCCTTCCCCGGGACCGAAACTATCTCTATTCCAATTTTCATCTCAATCGGTCCAGCGGTTTAAGCATGAAGATGTAACAGACAGGCGGATATACTTTCGAATTTATAATATTAAGTATGGATTTTTGGGCCAATCATTCGCAACCATAGGCTAGAAGACTCTTCTAGCCTATGGTCGACCTCCGTGGTCGAGTGGTTTGTACACCGGGTTTCACGGTGTCTCCGACTCGAGAGGTCCGGGGTTCGAATCCCGGTGGGGGTAGATGTTTGTGTGGTGAATACTTTTGTGTCTCTAATTAAAACTTCCAGACTAATTTCACAATGGTTTAATACTCACACTATTTAAGTTACAATCTCTTAATTCGATAATCATCACGTTTGGCGCTAAGCCCAACTCAACGGCCATTTTTCATTCTCCCATCCCGAGACATATCCATAGACCAACTTACTTACTTAGCCATAGACACAGATCAATAATCAACAGATAGACTAAAAACATAACAAATACGAGCATTAGTTACTCCAGTCATGGATGTTTTATATGTAGTTCTATATAAATATAGTTATATATGTACAGTATATGTATTCTATCCGTTACCCTAGAATCCCATAACACAAGCCTTACAGTGCTTACTTTGGGGCTAGGTTAATTGGTGCGAGTGTTGGAAATATTTATTATTAGAAAATATTCTAGGTTAACCTTGTTTGTAAGAGTGGTTAACTAATAGAGAATATCGGTGGATAAATGTACAGGTTCGTTTGCTTACGTCTCCCGATCTCACCTCGCCCTCGATTGGCCTGACCGAGCACCATTCCGAGCACAATTTCATTTTAATTAGCCCCTCATGAGTATTTTTTCGATTTCCTCCGAATCCCGCCGCGTCGCCGACGTTTATTGCAGGGCTAGCCGCTCCGGCCACATTTGGAGCAATAACTTTTTGATGGAGCCATTTAAATTGTAATTACCTGATGGAGAGCATTCCCAAAATACAATTACCATTAAAGAGTATTTACTCTCGGCAAATTACAGTTAAATGGGATAGACGCAAATATTAAAGAACTGCCCTTAAATTGTTTGTCTAACGCCTCTGTGTTATCTACTTTCCCTTTTCACTGGTTGGCCTTTAATTAAAAAAAAATGGGTGCTAAGTAAGTTATCCTTCTTTGGCATCGTTTAAAATTAGTTTTTAATTGCATGCAAATAATTAATTACAATAAATTAATAAAAAGTCTGGAAAAGGACACAGTCAATAAAGTTCAGTTTTAATTTGAAAAAATAAATAAATAATCAAAATATTCAATTAAAATCGCTACTGAATATAATTTATTAGAACATATGTGATTTGCACTTGTATGAAACTCAAGCACGTATTCCGAATATACAAACTAGAAACATGTGGATAAATATTATAAATATGAATACCTATAACTGTTACTTTATTACAAAAAATAAAGATGTGGTTTTTGGTTCTACTACACCAATGGTCAAGAGATGGCGCTGTAGTCTCCTGAATCGCGCTTTGGTTCCGTTGTTCCAGATTAATAAATACTTTTGATAGGCCTTCACAATGCAGTCGTTAGCACCCACTAAATAGAGATTCTATTTCTAGTTTGTTGATAGATTTTCTTAATGTGCTGTAAACACAAAAGTAACAGCATGAAGTTGGTCGCTAAAGCGTTAATTTTTGTGTTACAGTGATGCGCGCGCATCTTAAAATTTCACTCTCATCATTTATTCATAACGCGCCTAAAGAAGTATAACTTCAAAAATTGAGGATCATCAAAATTGTAACGTGCGTCACAAATACCTATTTTACACATGAATTTCTAGTTGGTACCTTAAATTTATGAATAACAGACAAGTACATAATATTTCATTAACTTTGGGTACATTTTAGTATTTCTATTTTTTTTAATGTTGGGAATTTAATACAATAAACAATGATTCCCTCAAAACATTAGCTTTCCTTGTAGTTTGAAAAAAAAACATAAAATATTGTAGTCTATCGTACTAAGAATCTAGCCAGTCTAGCCAATCTCGATGTTCATAAATAATTAAAGCAATCCAATTTCCATAACTATAAGATATCCTCCATGAATATAAACAGTATTTTGATAGATAACCTTAGATGAAAACAAATATATGTTAATATAAATACACACATCAAAAGTGTCTAGGGATCAACATATATTTTTGCAATAACTTTTCTCCTGATTGATATTAATTAAAATTTTCTTTAAGGATTCATCAAATAAAGTGTTTTCGTTTGTCACAGTAACGATAAACCAAGTCACCTTTGCATTAATAAAGAAATTTGCCATTTTCCTAATAAAGGGATTTTTGACATTTGAACCACTAACACAAAAGTTCGAAAAAAAGACTGAAATAACAGTTTTCTCTAAAATTTTATTGGGTAACTTAAACAATTAATAATCCGTATTTCTACCGCGAACACTAACAACACAAGAACATCGGTTTGGCATACTCAAAATGAGTTCATCCAAATCACGCTGTGGAATGGCCGCCCATGTTCGTTGCAACAACAAAAAAAGGTCTTCTTGCGACTGGATACCCTCCATATTCGGCAGAGCTCTTCTCTGTAGCATATCCCATGCATGCTCAATCGGGTTCAAGTCTGGCGACTGAGCAGGCCAGGGCAGGACATTGATGTTAGCTGCGGCGAGAGTCTGTCTTACAACTCTTGCGGTGTGCGGTCGTGCATTATCATGCATTAACTGAAATAAGGGACCGATTTGCACTTGTAGAGGAACGATGACGTCTGATACACTCAGCATAAATTTGAGCGTTGAGGTTGCCTCTGATCCAAATCAACTCAGTTCTTCCGCCGATCCAAATACCCGCCCATACCATGATGGTTCCACCACTATAAGGATGGACTTCCTGGCAGGATTTTAATCGCTGTTGGCGTCCAGGGGTTCTCCAGTGTCGTATACGTCTTGTATCCGGTCTCATACCAAAACGAGACTCATCAGAAAAGCACACGAAACGCCATTGTTCTTCTGCCCAATTTCTGTGTTCAAGAGCCCATTGATATCGAATCCTACGATTGTGCATTGCTATAGGTGGTACCCGTAGCGGTCTTCTGGAATGAAGGTTCACTTCATGCAAGCGGTTTCTGACTGTTTGGTCGCTAATTAAGTTCCCTGAAGAGTGATGAAGCCTCACGGCTAACATCATGGCGGTTATTGTTGGAGCTCTTCGAGTTAAGATTTGAATGTATCGGTCTTGTCTCCGTGTGGTGCAGCGATACCGTCCTCCATGGCGCTCAGCCACGGTACCAGTGCTTCGGTATCGTGTCCAAAGTCGACTGATAACACTCTGACTTGTATTCAGAGCTAAAGCCACAGTACGTTGCCGGGAACCAGCTTCTATCATTCCCACGGCTCTGAGCATTTCTTCCCTGCTTAAATGACGTCGCCGCTCCATAATAACGTTGGTTTTAATCAGTAGTAGGGAAACAGTAGCACTAATAATGTCTTCAATGCGTTGTATGTTTTTATAGGGAAAAGCTGATTTTCATCTTTTACTCGAATTTGATTCACAGTTCCTGATTCAAATTATGAAATGCACCAAAAAGGATCCATATAAATTTATAAAATCATAAATTTATTACAAAGCCACATCTCAATCTCAAGAAATCCGCATAAAAATGCTTGATCCCTAGACACTTTTGATGTGTGTATAATATGAATATGGGTTACCTAAGGCGTATTTTTTTTTTGAAGTTATACTTCTTTAGGTGCGTTATGAAAAAATGATGAGAGTGAAATTTTAAGATGCGCGCGCATCACTGTAACAAAAAATCTACCAACAAAATAGAAATAGAATCTCTATTTAGTGGGTGCTAATTGCATGTGAAGCATTGTGAAGGTCTATCAAAAGTATTTATTAATCTGGAACAACGGAACCAAAGCGCGATTCAGGAGACTACAGCGCCATCTCTTGACCATTGGTGTAGTAGAACCAAAAACCACATCTTTATTTTTTGTAATAAAGTAACAGTTATAGGTATTCATTCATATTTATAATATTTATCCACATGTTTCTAGTTTGTATATTCGGAATACGTGTTTGAGTTTCATACAAGTGCAAATCAAATATGTTCTAATAAATTATATTCAGTAGCGATTTTAATTGAATATTTTGATTATTTATTTATTTTTTCAAATTAAAACTGAACTTTATTGACTGTGTCCTTTTCCAGACTTTTTATTAATTTATTGTAATTAATTATTTGCATGCAATTAAAAACTAATTTTAAACGATGCCAAAGAAGGATAACTTCTCACGCGCCTACATAAGTACACGCACCCATTTTTATATAAATGATTCAAGTGCGTTTGACCACAACCTTTACTCTTGCCTTGAAAGTCCCTAGATAATTTCTGTTATAAAAAACACTAATGCAAACTTCAGCAAAAGAGCTGATGGAAATGAATCTATTATTAAAGAACGGTTAAATCAGAACTCGGTGACAAACGATGAATCGTCATTACATGAATAATCACGAGGGATTGGAAATTCCGAAGTCATTAGAATACTCATTATCGCCCTCCCGATCGCGACCACTGTGAGAGGACCGATTCAATCGGTTTTTAGCGATCCTATTTCACTAACGTCCAATCGTTCGCCTTCCGAATAAGTTTTCTGTTCCAATAAACTCTTAAATGTAATCTCTTATTACCTCTTTTCATTCATTGCCTTTTTTGTATTAACCACAGTTTCCACGAGTTTGTTTGTATGAGTAATATAGTTATTTCAGTTAATTTATGAAAAATGCGATAATTAACATCATTAACCACACAATCAGTGTAATTGGAGTAAGATACGAAGATAGCTGATGCGAATGTGACAGAACCAGAACTATCGCCCAATGAAACCTGTCAAGAATTCAACATCGAATTCAATATCTACGCATCTACATTCAGCTCCGGTTATCCGTTCTGACCGACAATAATAATAAATAAATATTTCCAACACACACACCAATTAGCCTAGCCCCAAAGTAAGCACTATAAGGCTTGTGTTATGGGATTGTGGGGTTAGAATACATAAACTGTACATAAATAAGTATATTTATATTGAAATAGATATTAAACATCCATGACAAATGCTCGTATTCATCACACAAACGCCGGCGACACCATGAAACCCGGCGTACAAACCACTCGGCCACATAGGTCGTCCAAATCACAATCACAATGGATCATAATATTTTATGAACGTTACCAAAACCATCATAAAAAATTAAATTATTCTTTTTATTAATCAAAGTTTTACCAAAAGCTTAATCTCCAACACACACATCGTAAATACGAGTAGGTACGAGTTTATCATTCTGTTGCCTGTAGAAGCTACTTATGATGGGTTTTGGTAATGTCTGTTCCGAGTCGGTTCATTACCATAATCAATGGAAGTTGCGGCACTCGAGCAGCTAAGTTTGATTGATGCGCCTCACCCGGGCTGCGAGGTGCCGGCACCCGGGTATGTGCGCGGATACCTGCAGTGTTACCAACCCTTACCAAAATTTTACCCTAAGTATTTTTTAAATTCCTCTAAAATCCCCTAAATATAGAAAATTATATGTACCTACTTACCTTATTACCTAAATTCTTTCGTTGATCATAAATTAAAACGTTACATATTCTGTTACAGTAAATTATTTTATTGAATAAATACATTTTCCGAACGGAAAATCAAACGAAAATGAGCTGACAGGCGGTTAAATCTTATTTAGCTGTTTTGATTGGTGGAAGGCAAAGAACTTTAGTCCATACAGCCTTAGGAAACAACCTGCCACACAGTGAGTTCAGTCGTTTTATATCGTGGTGCGTTCCATTCCACGCACAAAACTGAAAGAAAACACACGCTTTGTTTTTCGATTTAATTGAAAGTTTTGTCAAAAGCCCCTAAAAGAACCCCAAAAAAATTCCAGCCCCTAAAAAAAGTCACTTTTAACACTTCTAGCCCCTAAATCTGGGAACAAAACCCCTAAGTTGGGAACCCTGGATACCCGGGCGATCTGACACTACCTACCCGGGTAGACGGGCAACTCTCGACAACTCACTAATCCCGCTATCCGTCACTGCAAAAACTGATCCGAAAACAGTGACGCACCTACTGCCGACGACAAGTGACCTTCAACACTTTACGACATATAACATCAATATGCTAAAGAAAAGTTTACTAGAAAAAAATCCACGCGGACCAGGCAGCGGACGGGACTCGAACCCGCATCCTTCGCTATCCGGGCGAATGCACTGACCATTATGCTACCACGGCCCTATTAGCCGCGTCGAATTTTTTCCTAGCCTTAAGCTGCAAGGCAGCGCCATCTCTTCGCATTGTATGCGAAGGATGCAAGTTCGAGTCCCGTCCGCTGCCTGGTCCGCGTGGACTTTTTTTCTAGTAAACTTTTCTTTAGATTTAAACATCTAGCAGTTAAATGCTTAAAAAATAAATAAAATCATAATCAATATGCTACTTTATGTGTTGCTGTGAAAAAAGAAAGATGTGCAAACTATTGTTGTAAAATCACAGATATTATTGATAAAAATATAAGCAAAGTATTGATTAGAACCAGTATCTATCCGCTAGTCGCTATCCGGGCGAATGCACTAACCATTATGTTACCAGGACTTAAACGTATTTGCGAAATCTCTTCTAGTAAATATTTTATAGGCACAAGTTTATTTTTTCCTTAAAACTGTTAATCAAAGGATTGCTTAAATTAAAATATTTACTTAAGAACGTCGAATTTTTACTAATAAAAAAATCTTTGGACATCTAGCAGTCAAATGCTTAAAATCTCTTATCTATTAGACAAGTCCGTCCGTCCGTCCGTCTGTGGTGCTGTTTCAGCGGCCAAACCGTAAGAGATAGATAAAGAGAATGTTTAAGTTATAAGTTAAGAATAGTCTGATAAGACTACAAACCGGATTTGAGTAACGTAGCACTTCCGGTTTTCGAGAAATCACGAATTTCAAACGAAACCACACAAAATCTCCGAAGTTCTCAATTAATTAAATACATTTTTTTTTGGTGATCATTTGGTTCACTGGTTTGCTAGTATTAAAAAATATAACTATAATTGCTATTTTAACTTTCAAATGTTTTATACTTGTAAATGTATTCATTTGAAATTATGGGTTACCTAAAATGCGAAGAGATAGCGGCGACACGGCCATCTAGGGCCGCTATAGCATAAGGGTCAGTTAGATGCTAAAAAGAATATATATATATATATATATATTGTCAATATATTATAATATATATATAATATAATATATATATATAATCTCACAACAGCCGTAAAGTTTGATCAATTTAATGACGACGGACGCATTAGCACTAGAATGTCTTTTCAGCACTTGCTGAAATATTTTTTTACCTTATTTTGATCGACTGGAGTATAAGGGCATAAGGAGAAGTATAAGGATAAGCATATCACAAGGACAGTACCTACATTTTTTCAAAGCGCTTTGTCGTTTTTAGTGTTCCGTAGTCCTGACAAGGAACTCTTATAGTTTCGTCATGTCCGTCTGTCTGTCCGTCCCCAGATTAGCTTGGAGAATGATTTTTTTTTTATAAGAAACAAACGGTCACACATGTTTGCAATTGATACAGAGATATCATTGGGTGGTAGACCTATAGTTTCCTTAACTAATTCAAATATAAATTGATCCAGTAACATTGGTCAGCAATATAAATAGCATGAGGAGCTCGATGGCGCAAGTGGTTAGCGCGTTCGGCTGCGATCCTTGAAGTTAAGCAACTTTCGCAGTGGTCGGTCATTGGATGGGTGACCAAAAATTTACTATCTCGAGCTCCTCCGTGCTTCGGAAGGCACGTTAAGCCGTTAGTCCCGGCTGCATCTGCAGTCGTTAGCACCCGCCAATCCGCACTGGGCCCGCGTGGTGGGTCATGGCCCAAACTCCCTATTCCATCCATAGGGAAGGCCTGTGCCCCAGCAGTGGGGACATTAATAGGCTGATAATGATGATGATGATGATAAATAGCAAAATACACATTTAAGCTCAAAGCAACTCACAGATAAAAATAGGAGCTGGACACAGTAAATTTTTGGTCTCCTATCCAATGACCGACGTGTCACGTAACCCAAAAAGCTTACTTCAGCTATCGCAGCCGAAATCGCTAACGTAATGATGTAACGAAATGGCGGAGCCACATATTTTGACTAAGGCATTGTCCTAATACAACGCGACAACGCGAATGAGCGATGCGATCATCGTACGAGTCGACGATCAAACATATTGATCTAGAATAGGTGTCCTAATAGGCGATCGCGCGATGCATTCGCGCGACTAAAATGTTAAAAAAACTATTCGCGCGAACTTAGATCGAGCGAACGCGCAATCAAACCTATTAATGATGAATAGGTGTCCTAACTGAAGTTCGCGCGATGATCGCGTCGCCAGTGTTGCCAGCTTGGTGGTTTTTCCACCAGAACTGGTGCTTTTTCACGGCTTCTAGTGGCATATTTTCATTATCTAGCGGGTAAATTTTTTTAGTGGTTTTTGAACATGAAATCTAGCAACATATTTTTAATGGGGAAATACCCTAACTTTCCGAAATTTCATAATGTTCTATGTGGTTACTCACAGTTATTTCTGTAGCATCTCATACATATTCACTGGTTTTTTATTAAAATTAGGGTTTTTTGTTATCAGAGATGTAATTGTAATTTAGCGGATTTTGGTGTATTTTATTAAATACAAATTTTTGAAATCTGGCGATTATTTACCTTTGACTTGGCGCTTTAAAAAAATCCAAGGTGCACAACACTGCACGTCGCGTCGATAGGAAGCGGGGAGAGGGGCAGGGCTAACCCGTTCCGTATTCGCGTTCTATTAGGACACCCAGTTCGCGATCACGCGATGGTCGCATCGTTTAAACGCGCGATGATCTCGTTATCGCGTTGTATTAGGACAATCCCTAAGGGCCTGCGCTGCCCGCCTCGCGCAGCGCTGTTATATGAAATAACATGAAACAGACACGCGGAGCGGACGTCCGCTCCCGCTTAGCGCATCGCAAGCCCTAAGGTGTAGAGTTTGTGAAGTTAGGCCTTGTAGAGTTACAAGCTTGGCATTGTCCTGATATCTGAAAACGTTTCTACAGTGCGAGTTATACGGTCTCGTCTCGGCAACATTTCACATGAAATTGTTTTTGGTGTGATTTAATGTACCTACCACAAAAGTCGGATCTGGGTTCGCAGCCGTTAACGCGGCCCCGTGACCCGCCGATCAGCCGGAATAAACCCGAGCTCTGGCCCCGATCCGGCGGCGAAACGGCTCGGAAGCATTCATCCGCTAAGTGACCTGCCCGCCGTATGCCCGACTGCTCGCCAGCCCAAACACGAGCGCCCTCCTTGCCATACTCCACACGCTCACTGCACGCCCGTTTAATAATAATAATAATAATTTCTTTATTTCAGACAAAAGACCCATATGACAAAATTGATAATAAAAATTAAAAATAAAACTGTGTATATTATAAAATTACTTAAAAAATAACATAGGATTTGCTGAATGTTTATTTCAGACTGTCATTTCCAAAACGATGTAATTTATTCCAATGTTTAAAAAATACATAGTGGATGTTGCGGAGAATGGAGTTCCCACTTTCACGGAGCCTCTCCCAGAACGATGCGGATCGCGATCTGAGGATACAGAAAAAATCGGGAACATTTGCTTCAGCAAACATTTCCTTGGCACTACAATTATTATCCATTAATATTAATGGAGGAGATTTTATTTTTCACAAGAAACAATACGCCTCCGTTTCAATTAGTAAGTACTTATGTACTTTCTAACAAATTGATGCCTGGCCCATTTGCCCGATAATAGGGTATTTGACAGTATTAAAAATAAAGTGCCAATTGTTAACTTCTGTATTTAGAATGAATATTGTCAGGAGTTTTTACTATTTTTACAGAAATATATTCATAATTTTACTAAAAACCCACGATAAAGATAATAGTTTTCTTGTCTTTTGTCACGTGACCCAAAACGCTTGGGATTGGTGGAGCCTAAAAAGACGTCACACGCAAGTAAGCTTCCGGTTAAAGTGACATTAGATTGTATGGTTTGATGTTTTAATGACAGTCGTGTGACGTCACACACCAGTGAGACGCCATATTGTCCAGAGATAAGTTTTTTCGCGGGAACTTGAAAATAGAGTTTTTGATTTAGATTTTTTTAACGAAATACACAACATAATGATGAATATCCATTTTATGGACTCTATAAACATTAGTAAATACCGTGAGATCGTTTTCTAAAACTTGTCAAATACCCTATTCGTATAAAAATTTGAAAACAGACAAGTTTTTACAAGGACCTTCTAAAAACAAGACTGTGTTAATATCGATCAAGGGTCTATGAAATGTGACCTTTATGTTCAATGCAAAACATTATCTTATAGATAAAATTGGGTTAGTAGTCCATTTATAAAATCGTAAATGTAACAAATACCTACTATTTCGATTTTCAGATAATATAAAAAACGTTGGTAAACTTATAGAAAATGTATTAGTCTAGGGGCAAAAGTCCGAATAACTCAGCGTCAAAAATATCTCACAGAAAAGCAGAAAATCTATTACTTCAAAAATTATTCTTCAGAAAATAACAAGTTTGTTTCCAGAGAGACGTACAGGTTATGTACATAGTTTAATAATATAAATAAACATTAAAATGTACACAACAATTGATATAAATAAAGTACTAAAAAATAATTGCAGCATAAGTTATAAGTCGTAGACGATTGTAACAACTTCCGTTTCCGTCTTGTCTATACCAAAAAGTCCGTGCTATAAGTTGTCTCCTTAAAATACATTCATTTTCATTATAAAATATATTCCTCTGCATTTTATTTTTACACACAGATTCCTGTACGGTTATGACAGACTCAAGCATAACAGACCCGTGGGAGGGATGCCTATGGCCATGAGGGCTGTACAAGCTTCGTCTGAGAAGGTGATGATGCAATACACAAACAGAATATCAATCAATCAAATACTTTATTTGTGACTAGTGGCCCGCCGCTTCGCTTCGGTGTAGAGCTGAAGTATAGACTACAGTTTTTGTTCTCATTCTTGTATTATACACAATGATATTCATCTATGATTCTTCTTATACCTGCATGCAAAGTCTCAGCCCGATCGGTTTAAAATTGACAAAGTTTCATACAAACTTTCATTCCCTATTTTATCCCCTTGGGGGTAGAATTGATCAAAAGTCCTTTCTTAGCGGATGCGTACGTCATAACATCTACCTGCATGCCAAATTTCAGCCCGATCCGTCCAGTGGTTTGGGCTGTGCGTTGATAGATCACTATGTCAGTCAGTCAGCCACCTTTGAGTTTTATATTATTCGCGATACACGGGTTAAAAAAAGATAAATGTGTGTTAAATTGTGCAGCCGTGATCAGCCCCATTTAGCATACAAAAATAATTTGAATGAATAAACATCGATGTTCAGAATACTCACGATGCAAGTAAGATGTTAGTTGATGTCCTGTATTAATATTAACAGGTTGCTATTCTCCACTTAGTTTGCATCTAATAATTATAAACCTCGCTCATTGCTTAAAGTTAAACACAGTAGACTAACCCTTTCTAGGGTTTCAGACGTATTTCATACTCCGCAGTTGTCAGTACTGCAAGCGAAACGTCCAGGTAGGTGATTTGCACTTGCATAGTATTTAGCTTGTCTCTAAGCTATATGGGGCCATTCAAGTATTACGTAAGCACTATAGGGGGGCAGGGGGGTCTTTGCAATGCTTATTTTTGATGACATGGGGGGGTGGGGGGTCGAGATAGTGATTACGTCAGCATCATGGATTCGGGTGTCATGGACTAAAGACTATATACATATACCAAAAATTCAAAAGAAATATGTTCGTAATAGTACCTTACTCTATGTTGAATACTGTGTCAATAAAGTTTGTTTAAATGAATTATAAGTGCGTTAAAGTCCTCTATCCTAAGCCTATTTCAGTACTGCTGCTCATGAATCAATAAAAAAACATAATACATTAAAGGAAAAATGCATGTAGGTACTATGGAGCTCTACCCAGAATGGATAGAACCTGGGGACGTGCTTAGTAATTAAAAGATTCTATCAAAAGACAGACGATTCCTTATTTCAAATCCACAAATCATGACATTAACTTTTTAATATAACTTTTTAAACCGTAGGCATTGCAAAAGCAAAGAGTTTACCTAAACAAGGAGGCTGCAACGTCACGGACGTTACAGTACCAATGTTTAATGTTGTAATGTTTGTTTTACGTAAGCATGAGGGGGGGGGGGGAGTAAGAGCTTTGCTTACTTTTGCTGATAAGAGGGGAGGAGGGGTTAAATAATTGTAATAAATCTGCTTACGTAATACTTGAACGGCCCCTATGGACTTAGAGCAAGCTCGTTGTGGTAAAACTTAAGCATAATCTAAGGCGAAAACTGTGAATGTAAGTTTCTTTAGTAAAACGTAATAAATAAAACATGACACAATTTTAATAGCGAAAGCGCAAAAATATAATTTCAGTAAAAGCAGAGAGGTTCCCGCGGAGGGCCGGAGGGGCTCCGGGAGGTACCCAGTTAAGTGAAGGACATATTTTTATTGAAAGCTCGTAGAAATTCGGGGGGATCGATTGCCAGGCGACATGCGACTCTATTGACACGCATTAAGTACCAAACTGACTTGCCTGCATATTTATGTGTCATCCCCGAACTCGGTTTAAGACAATTCTAATAATCAAAAGAAAATATAACTAGAAAAAAATCCACGCGGACCAGGCAGCAGACGGGACTCGAACCCGCACCCTTCGCAATCCGGGCGAATGGACTGACCGCGACCGTCACGGACCGCGTCGAAATTCTTCTAGCCATTCTTAAGCTGCAAGGCAATAAATATTATAATGTTGATGCTTTTAAATGGGAAGGATTAATTAAATGTTTAAGAAAATATTTCCAATCGCGCGTGAGACCAACTCTTGCGATGGTCAGCGTTTAGAAATTACAATTTATGTTCTCCCAGCTGGGATACAGTCATACCACGGTAATATTATCTATACAGTATTGTGACTCCGCCCTGTCCTTGAAAATAAATGCCTACACCGAACGCCGCGCTGGCACGCGGTAGGGCCGCCAGCCTACAGTACGAGTATTTTATGTAGTTTTGTTTTTAACGCGAGTGTAGGTAGATTACTCGTTTGTCTCTTTTTTCATCCTAACCACTTATTTATATATTATTCCAGATATTTACACGATGGAAAAACCGAAATACCTAAATATTAGAAACAAATAACGTACTAGTAGATAGGTATATAAAAAATATTCTATAAAGGTAAGACACCTTTCCAATATTTCAGGTACTTTAAAAAATGATATCTCTGGGTGTGTTATTGAAGAGTTCAAGCAACCTAAAACAGCAATTGTGCTGTTGTACGATATTGATCGTCGTTTGTTCTTTTCCATACTAAATTATGTAGGTATCTACTTAATTAAATCAAATATTTACAATACAAAACGCATGTTTAAGCACGGCTAACTGCATAAAAAACAATTCAGACCGTTCGGTCGTCGTTGCGGCGCGGCGGCGCATTCGCGACTGGGTGCCCGCCGAGCGCACATCGAACTCGAGTGCCGTAGGTATGATTCGCTTTCCGACCGTTTGTATGAAGATAGAATACTGTATGATATTATTACCGTGGTCATACCCTATAGAGGAAATAGGAAGAAGGGGGAAGGGGCTATTACCGAGACGGGCCCGGTGCTAGTGGTCCATGGTGAATCCTAACCTGGCTTCCGAAGTACTGCTGAATTCGAAATCACACTAATCACACTAGCCGTGCCCCGCGGTTTCACCCGCATTTTTCTCGTTTCCGTGGAAATACCGAGATAAAATTTATAGATACCAACTCTTAACATCTTACACACGTGATAACTTTTAAACGAAATATCCAATTGAGATGAAACAAAAAGTATTTTACTTCTACATAAATAATCTTGATAACATAATGCTTAATTTCGATAAAGATTAATATTACGATACATATTTAACGTAGTTTTTTTTCTTCAGACGATTTAATAATTATTTTGAACACAAAATCGGTTATTGTGGTTAAACCATGATAGCTAGATATATGTTCTCCCGGACTTTTTTGTAGGTGTTAATGGGATCTACAAACCCGTAGTACATCATTTTGTTCTGTTGTCAATAGTTTTTGCAGCGCACGCAAAAATAGGTTTTCGATTTTACACCTTGTGTTACAAAATAGCAATTTTATTACGGATCCCTAATTTTGAAAAAAATATATAGCCTATAGCCTTCCTCGATAAATGGACTACCCAACACTGAAAGAATCATTCAAATCGGACCAGTAGTTCCAGAGATTAGCGCGTTCAAACAAACAAACTCTGCAGCTTTATAATATTAGTATAGATGACTAGCAAACCAGGCGAACTCCGTTTCACCATCAGATTTCTTCGTTTTATGTAACATTTCGTTTGGTGATTAAAAGAAGATTTTTTTTTAAAATTTTTCCTAAATTTTCTTTGCTATAAACCTCACGGAGCCCGAGACCTTTCCAACGAATGCAAAACCGTGGAAATCGGTTCATGCGTTCTGGAGTTATAGCGTCAGGAAGGAAAACCCGACTTATTTTTATATAGTAGACTAGCAAACCCCGCGAACTCCGTTTCGCCACCAGATGGCTTCGTTTTATGTAACATTTCGTTTGGTGATTAAAAGAAGATTTTTTTTTTATTTTTCCTGAATTTTCTTTGCTATAAACCTCACGGAGCCCGAGACCTTTCCAACGAATGCAAAACCGTGGAAATCGGTTCATGCGTTCTGGAGTTATAGCGTCAGGAAGGAAAACCCGACTTATTTTTATATAGTAGATAATAAGGCACCTTGGGCTTAATATAATAGACTAAGTTGTTTTACTTTACTAATTTGGTTGAAAATTGTTTAATCGCCACTTCTTAATGTAAAAATAATACCTAGCTATACTTAACTTTTAATAATTAATAATAATAATGTGATGAAAGTTGTCATCAACACATGTTTTAAATTTTTGATGTCATCTTTCAATTGACGACACTGTATGAAACAAAACAGTGAGAAAAAAATAGCCCTTGCTGAGTTTCTTGCCGGTTCTTCTCAGTACAAGGTCTCCCGCCGTAGATTTACGAACCGATGGCGTAGCGTTTGACTTTCACAAGAGCTTGTAACAGCCTAGACTGAATAAATAAGTTTGAGTTTGAGTTTATTATATAAAGGCGAAAGTTTGTGGGTGTGTGTGTTTGTTACCTCTTTACGTCTAAATGGCTGGAGCGATTTTAATAAAATTTGGTATGGAGTTAGCCAACACCCTGGATTAACACATAGTCTACGTTTTACTGCTGGAAAATATCCCTAATAAACCGCGGGTAAAACCGCGCACAGCTAGTACTTAATAATCATTTTATCACCCATCCTTTGACTGACCACTTCCTTTCACTACCGCAGACCGAACTCACTAGCCTAGTTATTACATGCATTTCAATGCTATTTGAATAAATGGTTCAGTTGCTACCTATCTATATATATAAAACTCAAAGGTGACTGACTGACATAGTGATCTATCATCGCACAGCCCAAACCACTGGACGGATCGGGCTGAAATTTGGCATGCAGGTAAATGTTATGACGTAGGCATCCGCTAAGAAAGGATTTTGATCAATTCTACCCCCAAGGGGATAAAATAGGGAATGAAAGTTTGTATGAAACTTTGTCAATTTTAAACCGATCGGGCCGAGACTTTGCATGCAGGTATAAAAAGAATCATAGATGAATGTCATTGTGTATAATACAAGCCTGAGAACAAAAACTAATGTACACTTCAGCTCTACACCGAAGCGAAGCGAGGGCGGGCCGCTAGTTTCAATAAATATATAACTTCAAGAGAACATCGTCACAAATTTTGGCGTTCATCAGAGCGGCCGGGTTCGAATCCCAGCCGAAGCAGGACATTATTGTTCATGATTTCAAAAGTTTCACTTCCACCGTGGTGTTTGTTCAATGAATCTGATATTTACGTTTGTTTGTCAGATAAATACATTTTTACAGTTACATCTTCGAATGAAAACCAAAAATCTAAACTAAAATCTAGCATCGGTGCTTTTCATTCCAACACGGTAAATATAATGTAAGCATCTGAGCACTAAACAGTATCAGAAATAAGGAAAACCGTCGAAATGCGATAAAGCATTTTGTATCCGTAGTGCACACACACACACACACGCACGCGCGTTGTTACTAGATGAGCTCATTAGCCGAGCGGGCTTATTTGATAAAGTGCCCATGCAAGGAATCCAACCAGGTATATACGGATAAGGGGGGGAGGGGGGACGAGAACAACAAACTCTTCTTCCGCGATCCATGCAAACAAATACATCAGACAACATCACAGAAGGTCTACCTTGTATCACAGAACTTTTGATGTCATAATATTTTATGCATAACAGCGAGTGGCATCAGTTTCATCTACTATATAAAAATAAGTCAGGTTTTCCTTCATGACGCTATAACTCCAGAACGCACGTACCGATTTCCAGGGTTTTGCATTCGTTGGAAAACTCTCGGGCTCCGTGAGGTTTATAGCAAAGAAAATTCAGGAAAAATAAAAAAAAAATCTTCTTTTAATCACCAAACGAAATGTTACATAAAACGAAGCCATCTGGTGGTGAAACGGAGTTCGCCGGGTTTGCTAGTTTTGTATATAACCATTTGGTGAAAAACACAAACCTAACCTTTTTTTCTTTTTTTTCTGAGACTGGGAGAAAAATGCTTCATATCCACAACAATGACCAATGCCGCGTTCTAACGTAACCAACATCAATTCAAACATTCAACCAAAGAATAATTATATTTACAAAAAATATATCTCGAAAATAATCGTTGAATGATTATGCCAATTGAATTTCGGAGCAAAATATTCTGCCAGATAGAGGGAACCCCATCACAAGTAGATACGATACTATTAGCCACCTATTGATCATTGAAACTGTGAGAACAGAATTAAGTTTTATCCGAACGTGTGCCGCGAAAACGACAAATCAAGAGAAATCTAGACATCATGGCGTCTCCCAAGTGTGTGACGTCACACTACTGTCATTAAAACGTCAAACGATACACAATAATATCACTTTGGCCAGAAGTTTACTAGCGTGTGACGTCATTTTAGTCTTGACCAATCCTAGGCGTATTCGGTCACGTGACCATGGACCAAAAAAGTCATTTCTATTCAATGATTTTATAGAAAAGTTATTAATTAATTGTTCTTTCAGAATAGTAAAATTGCTGCTAATATTCATATTAAATACAAATGGCAACAATGGGTACATTATTTTCCATACTGTCAAATAGCCTGGAGAGTTCTGGCGATGTAGGAACTGACGTAGCCTCCATCTTACAGAATACGTGATCATTTCGGTAAATAGGGCGAACTTTGTTCATATTATCAAAGACATTAAAGTAACGTACTATTACATCTCTAGATTCATACAAATGAATCACGCCGACTTTTCAGACATAAATTGTGTTTCACTAAAAGCTTTGCGATATAAATAGATCAGAAAAACATGCCTCTTTCTTAAGAATTTTTAAAAGTCGACCATGTGGGTGTTTTATACTTATACTATAGTTGTTCTAAACTTTAATCGTTCATTATTATTATTATTTTTTTTGCCTAAACGGTAGGACACGTCATTCCTAAACTTTGTTAAACCATTTTTTTTTTACATATTTTTATTTTTTATTTTATAGTCATAATTTTTATATTATATGCATTTTTTTTTGTTTGTAATGAAAAGTGACTTTATGAGTTACCTCATATTGAAGTCATTTTTCAATTTGACGACTCTGTATACAATACAGGGAGAAAAAAACAGCCCTTGCTGAGTTTCTTGCCGGTTCTTCTCAGTACAAGTCTCCCGCCGTAGATTTGCGAACCGATGGCGTAGCTTTTCGACATTCACAAGTGCTTGTAACAGCCTAGACTGAATAAACGATATTGAATTTTGAATTTTTTGAATTTTTATATGATTTTCATTTATTAGATGCCTGCATATAACCTGTGTCGACCTAATTCATTAGAACCTTAGTGTCGCCACACACGGGCCACCGACCACAACCACAAAACGCCACCACCGGCATGTTTATTGTAGTTTTCATACATTTTATATGGACTCGCCACACACGGTACGCCGGTGGCCGCCACACGCTACAAATCGTCGTTGCTCGCTTCTTGTGGCCCGCACCGGCCACTTAATGCGTCGATACAAAACGCCGCCACACATCACTCGCGCGATTCCCCACCCTTCTCTCCCTTACCTTAGTTGGCCGCTGTCGCGCGCTTCAGCCACTTTAGTAGCCGCTTCTAGCTTCTCGTGGCGGCGTTTGTGGCTGTGGCGTGTGGCCCGTGTGCGGCGACACTTAGTAGAACACATTTTTTTTGAAAGCTCTGCGTTATAATCCGTATCCTAGTATCAAATATTATTTCGTTGAATTGACGACCTCCGTGGCCGTGTGGTTTGTACGCCGGGTTTCATAATGCCGCCGACTCGAGAGATCCCGGGTTCGAATCCCGGTGGGGGCAGATGTTTGTGTGATGAATACGAGCATTTGTACTCCAGCACTCATGGATG
Source organism: Chilo suppressalis (assembly GCA_902850365.2). Classification (NCBI taxonomy): domain Eukaryota; kingdom Metazoa; phylum Arthropoda; class Insecta; order Lepidoptera; family Crambidae; genus Chilo; species Chilo suppressalis. The sequence goes on along the minus strand of OU963896.1, from coordinate 342,389 downwards.
TTAAATATGTATTTCTATATTAATATACTTATATATGCACAGTATATGTATTCTATCCGTTACCCTAGCATCCCATAACACAAGCCTTACAGTGCTTACTTTGGGGTTAGGCTAATTGGTGTGTGTTTAAAAAAAAGGACAAATAAATTACCCACAGAAAGGTAGTTGCTTTGCCACATTTTCCGCATAGAAATACTGTACAAGTGCCTTTAAAATATTGTGCAATATCACCTGACATCCACAAGCGGCACCCTCAATCCCAACTTTTGAAGTGAATGTATAAAATTAAGACTAAATATTGTAAATCTTGCCCCAGAGTGGGCTGGAAACCTTTACTGTATATTTATGTAAATGCAACAATATGACCCGCCCATGAAACTTTATGGAGGCATTATACAAAAACAAGGACTCTTATACATACAACGAGGATCAAACAAACAGTTGGCGAAAACTTTACCCGCTTAAATGAAAAGTATCTTTATATATATAATTCTTCTGTGAGTGTGTTTGTCACTGAACTTCTCTTAAACGATTTTGATGAAATTTTTTGTGTGTGTTCAAGGGGATCTGAGAATGGTTTAGATTCACAATTTTGTCCACTGGACAACCCCTATGTTTTTAGGGCGGTACGAAGTTCGCTGGGTCAGCTAGTATCCTTATAAAAATATATACACAACATGACTGTTGCTTTACATTTATACTACACTAGCGGCCGTTCGCGAATTCGCCCGCGTTAACTTTTGGTTTTTTGAAAATCTCTCAAGGAGCCTAAAATTTTGGAGTTTACTCCTTAAGAATCGATCTGCATATATAAGGGGCCTGGTATGAGAAAAATGTGAGAATAAAATCTATCTATGAATGACCTCGTTGCGTTTTTGGTGCGCATCCAATGTCGCGCAACTTTGACAAACAAAGCTGACGGATTGACATTAATAAAAATTTTAAAGTCTGATCTGTATTTAGATATTGTTTCTGATAGAGCAATGGGGACAACGAGGTATGGTACAACCATTGATGCGGTATTTTCAAGATTCGCGAACCACGTATCTACCAACGTCCATGTGTCTTATTATTGTACGTAAAAGATTTAGTGACATAATTATCTTTTTATAACCAATTTTGTTAATTATTAAGATAATATTATATTTTAAATAAAAATTTCATTATTATGTAAACTCCAGTCGTGCGTCGGAGCTGACACACAATTTTTTTCCGTGATAGAAAGTCCTATGTCTCAATCTAGGTCATAAACTATATGCGTACCAAAATTCATCCAAATCCGTTCAATAGTTTTTTGCTCAATCTCCAAATCTTCAATTGATTAAGTAACAAACATAAAAACATACAAAGGACATGGCTAAGAAACTGCCCTTAACGTGATATATATCGAAATAAACAATATTATTTCTAAACTCCTTCAAACTATGACATATTTGGCCCTAATTTTTGTTATAATAAATCACTGAAGGCCTAAAATAATAGATTTTATTATTCTGATCACGCTTGAGACAAGGCTGTATGATAATCTATCCTTTAATTTTTGCAAATGGACAAAATAAAACTTACAGATTTCCTGTCAGGCCGACGATGACAAATTATTTGTATTTATTTTTGCTTTAAAAAAACTTTATGTAAAGAATTCATCAGAGAAATGGGAAGAAAGATTCTAAGAAAATGCGAAGTTAAAGACTCTGTAAATAATTGGCAACATCTTTTATCAACTGTAGTAAGATAATGACATTAGGAGTTCTCATAATTTTGAAGATTGTGACTTAATCAAAAGTTCCTGAGCCTTTTTTCATAGAAATTATAAATATTCAGTCATTTACCATTAAATATTACTAAGTACAGTATTTATACATTGCCAGGGCAGTCGCTCATACAAAACTTTACCATGTCCTACACCTTTATAGTATTGGTAGGGTAATAAATAGTACGCAGACTTTTTTTCAGTAATTAAGTGTGTCATGTAAAAAAAGAACCAAAACAAACTTACGAAAACCTGTTACCAAATGTAGTACCTAAGTAGTATTTTGTAATGAAATGAAAATGAAAAGTGTGACGGATATAGCGACCACCGGTACTTGGTTTTCGTATCGTCGCAACTTAGCTACCGAGTTAGAGACTAAGATTTTGGATGTTTAAATAAAAGATGTGGTACCTTTGAAAGTCTTATAGCGTATAATATTGTATACAAAAAATTGCAGTTACAAAATTCGAGGAAGAGGGGTTGGGAACAATATTTTGCGACCAATGGCAGCGTCGATTTGAATATCGCGTCATCTAGCACCATACGGATTGGTGACCGAGCGGAACCTTAACTTCGTAGTTTCATTTGCGTTCCTTCTTCCACAGAAATTCCAAACAAAAAGTTTATTTCTTTAAATAACATAATGGTACAATCAGTCGATGAGTCCTCCTAGTAAGTTTTAAATAAAACCTGTATCAGGAGAACCCGCTCTCTCATCACTGCAGGTAAGTATCTGCGATGCTATTTATACAATAATGTTGTACTAGATTGAAGAATTGGGATACTGGCTGGTGCTTCAGTGAATTTACCTTTACGTTACTCAAACTCAAACCCATTTATTCAGTCTAGGCTGTTACAAGCTCTTGTGAAAGTCAAACGCTACGCCAACGGTTCGTAAATCTACGGCGGGAGACCTTGTACCGAGAAGAACCGGCAAGAAACTCAGCAAGGGCTATTTTTTTCTCCCTGTCTTGTTTCATACAGTGTCGTCAATTGAAAGATGACATCAAAAATTGAAAACATGTGTTGATGTCAACATCCATCACATTAATATTATTAATTAATAAAAGTTAAGTATAGCTAGGTACTATTTTTTTTTAAATTAAGAAGTGGCGATTAACCAATTTTCACCCAAATTAGCAAAGTAATACAACTTAGTCTATTATATTAAGCCCAAGGTGCCTTGTCATTCATGAAATCTTTAACAGTAAAGTAACCTTTTTTAAGGAGACATGTTTTTACACACTTTAAACTTATTAAAAGGTAAATCGATTATTTCTTTTGGTATTTTATTATAGTAATATATACCTTGACCCACAAATGAACCAAGAGGAACGAAAAGTGTCTGGGGATCAAGTAATGTTTCAATCGGTAGTCGCTTCATTCTTCTACGTCATAGTTTACTCTGTAAGCAATATTCCAATGCACCATAATATTCCCCGCTTCTATTTTAACCTTAAAAACTTTCCATCGCGTGGCCGCCGCCGCCCGCCGCCCGCCGCCCGCCGGCGTGGGGCAACTTAATTTGATTTCAATGCACTCCTCCCGCATTTCCCTTGTTTCTCTTGCTCTTTAAGGAGACGTTACTCTCGTGCTAAGATTAAGTATTATTTTCACGGGTAAAGGGTAACAAAGAAACGTTGCACAAATTGTAAGCAGTCTATCATGTAATGCCAAAGTATCACTCCCGCGTTGCGTACTACTTTTTATTTTATTTATTTAATTCTAGACCAAAATCCACAGCATTTGCTTAATATAATACAGGTTTTACAATATAGTTTATCTTAATGCCAATTACGAATTTTCATTTTTTAGTTATATAGTTTAGAAAACCCTCTACCAAAGAAGGGCGAGATGTGTGCAATGCGCGCGCGCCATTTTTTATGTGTGTGTGTGTGTGTGTGTTTGTGTGTGTGTGTGTGTGTTTGTGTGTATATATGTGTAAGTGTTTCATTTTTGTTTGTACTACTAGCGGCATTCCGTGACTTTTGCTTGATCGTAGATATCCACCTGGTTGCCAGTTAAACAATGTGCGTCATCGGATACGCGATAGCCATACAAAAACGTTTCACGTTTACAGCCATCGGTTTTTCTCACTACGTGTCCGGCCCACTGCCCTTTCAGCTGAGCAATTCTGCGAGCGATGTTGGTTGCTTTAGTTCTTCTGTGGATTTCTTTATATATCTTGGTTACGTATTCTGTATATACACAGATAAATACATAGCAAGCATCACTGTAATCTCTCCATTGCCTGCTGAGCCAAGCATCGTTTTCTCCGCTGCCCGCGAAGTAGAGTATCGCTTACTCCATTTCCCGCTACGCTACGCAACGCTGTCTCCATTACAGTCTGAGCTACGCAACGCTCTCTCCATTGCACTGTGAGCTACGCAACGCTCTCTCCAATGCACTGTGAGCTACGCAACGCTCTCTCCATTGCACTCTGAGCTACGCAACGCTCTCTTAATTGCACTCTGAGCTACGCAACGATCTCTCCATTGCAGTCTGAGCTACGCAACGCTCTCTCCATTGCACTGTGAGCTACGCAACGCTCTCTCCGTTGCACTGTGAGGTACGCAACGCTCTCTCCAATGCACTGTGAGCTACGCAACGCTCTCTCCATTGCACTCTGAGCTACGCAACGCTCTCTTAATTGCACTCTGAGCTACGCAACGATCTCTCCATTGCAGTCTGAGCTACGCAACGCTCTCTCCATTGCACTGTGAGCTACGCAACGCTCTCTCCGTTGCACTGTGAGGTACGCAACGCTCTCTCCATTGCACTCTGAGCTACGCAACGCTCTCTCCATTGCACTGTGAGCTACGCAACGCTCTCTCCGTTGCAGTCTGAGCTACGCAACGCTCTCTCCATTGCAGTCTGAGCTACGCAACGCTCTCTCCATTGCACTGTGAGCTACGCAACGCTCTCTCCACACCCTGCTGAGCCGAGCATCGCTTCCTACATTGCCCACTGGGTCGAACATCGCCTTTGAGTGAAGTAACTTGTTTATTTTTGTATTGTTCTAGAACATCGCCTTAAGAGTTGTGTAACAATAAGGCAAGCGTCGGTCGGCGTTGGACACACTCGATGCCCCGAGTGCAATTAGTCACCGCTCTAATGACACTCTTCATTAAAATACTAAAGTAGGTCGAGATTGTTTATCAAATATTGTTGTTACTATGGTAAATTGACACGATGGGCATTACGAATTTATGAAATTCAGCAGAAAAGATAGCTAATGCAGCCTTTTTTACAGAAAATAGATTTGGCCACTTTACCCACTGTGTATAAACAACACAGAACACTATTAAATACATAGTAATATAAACTCAGGACTAATAATGACTCGGGCACAAATGGTAGTGTTCATTATACAAATATTTGCCAGTGCAGAGTTTGAACCCAGGACCTCATAGCAGACGACACCTTGAAAACCGTTGTTCTATCACTTTATCGCGGAGGTCGTTGATAGATGTAACTCATTCCAATTACGTACTATGAAGATAATTCAACTAAACATAAAGATAACATAAAGAAACGGGTTTCCGGCACAGACAAAACTGCGTGGGTCGGTGTTCAATACCTATCGGGGCGGGGTTAACCTGCATAAAGAAACAGGTAAATCTGTTCTTGATTATATTTTAATTATTAAGCATTCAGCTGCTAGAAGATTAAATCTTAAGAAAATATTACTAAAATATACTAGAAAATATCCCACTCGGTCCAGGTTTCTTTAAATAATAATAATAATAAATATAATAAATATTTCCGACACACACCAATTAGCCTAGCCCCAAAGTAAGCACTATAAGGCTTGTGTTATGGGATGCTAGATTAACGGATAGAATACATATACAGTACATATATAAGTATATTTATATAAAATACATATTAAACATCCATGACTGGAGTACAAATGCTCGTATTCATCACACAAACATCTGCCCCCCACCGGGATTCGAACCCGAGACCTCTCGAGTCGGCGACAGCCATGAAACCCGGCGTACAAACCACTCGGCCACGGAGGTCGTCGATCGATCATAATATCTGATCTTATTGACCACCGCCGTAACGCGTATGACTCGTCCGGGTAGTAGATACGACATTTAACATTGAACATGGAAATATTATACCTGTACCGATCGGTACTGATCCGTACAGATTTGTCTGTGCCGAAAACCTCTTTCTTTATGAAAGCACCCTCATGATTGGTTTCCATCAACACCGCAAGGGTATATATCTTGAAGGTCCAATGGGCACATTGAATATAAATTTATCAAGAAGGTCCAATGGGCACCAAAAAAGAGATCCAATGGGCACATTGAATATAAAACTGTTTAAGAAGGTCCAATGAACATCAATAAAGAGGTCAAATGGGCACTTTTTGCTTTTGGGTCGAATCTTGAGGGTCCAACGACTACTAGACCAAAGTATCCGTGCATATTTTAATAAATATCATAATAGATCTCAGCCCGCAACGCTCTCTCCATTGCACTCTGAGCTACGCAACGCTCTCTCCGTTGCACACTGAACTACGCAACGCTCTCTCCGTTGCACTCTGAGCTACGCAACGCTCTCTCCGTTGCACACTGAACTACGCAACGCTCTCTCCGTTGCACTCTGAGCTACGCAACGCTCTCTCCATTGCACACTGAACTACGCAACGCTCTCTCCGTTGCACTCTGAGCTACGCAACGCTCTCTCCATAGCCTGCTGAGCCCAGCATCGCTTCCTACATTACCCACTGAGTCGAGCTTTTTGCTTTTGGGTCGAATCTTGAGGGTCCAACGGCTACTAGACCAAAGTATCCGTGCATATTTAAATAAATATCATAATAGATCTCAGCCCGTCTTTTGTTTGCCCATCACGAACGAACAATTCGTGATTCATTGCAACAATGTAACGTCCCAACAATGATGTTGTGTTTGGACTCGAACAATGGACGCGGCCGACAGTTTCGATACAAAATCATAAACAAGGTGTTCTAAACGGCGCCGGCAGTCGTTCATCACATAACTATTGAATGTTAGGAAGTCTGCATACATTACTCGATCGAGAATTTCGATTGCCCAATGCTCAGCAACTTTAGTCAGAGAATGGGTGACTAATTTATATTTTAGTATCTAGAATTCCTCCGTATTTCCGAAGGCACGTAAACTGCATCCGCACGACTGTCCCAAACAAAAACACAGTAAGGGACTTCCATCCAATTTTACGGGAAAGCAAAAAATAACATTAATTTAATGATTATGAAGATGTTTAAATCTAAAGAGAAGTTTTACTACAAAAAAAAGCTGCCTTGCAGCTTAAGGCTGGGAAAATTTCGACGTGGCTATCAGGGCCGTGGTAGCATAATTGGTCAGTGCATTCGCCCGGATTGCGAAGGGTGCGGGTTCGAGTCCCGTCCGCTGCCTGGTCCACGTGGATTTTTTTCTAGTAAAACTTTCTTTAGATTTAAACATCCAGCAGTCAAATGCTTAAAAAAATAAAAACATGATTATAAAGATGTTTAGCAACCATGAATATAAAGCTCAACATGACTCTTGAATATTCATTATAAAAAGTTTAAAAATACAGTTCATTTCACGTTTTATCACACTTACAAACTTTGAAATTAGTTCCAACACTAACCACACACCCTCTCCCAGACCGAATAGAGGCAATTCGATGTCTTCTCACTAATTTAAAACTTAAGCCATGGCGATAGCTCCGACGGGTATGTGCTTTACTGTGTAAATGTTACATATTACGGTCTTTATGTAAATTCCTAAATAACGAAATCTAGAAAGTGACAATTCCCAATACAAATACACTGAAAGTACGACTACACACACAATTTTACAAAAAAATTACGTAGTAATAAGGCACACGTGCCTTGCTGCGTTTTGAGTTGCTGCTCAGCTCATACTTAGTTGGTTTTGATTTGGGGATTTCGATTAAGATCGTACAAGTCGAATCATGTTTATCAATGTTTATCATGTTCGAGGTGGGGCGCTAATAACTGCGACACAGTCTCTGACTAATGTAGTCATGGACGTATAAAAAAAGGCGGACAGAGTCCCGGTAAACAACAAACTGTGTCGCTCAGAGTCGGCCAGGTCGCTATATGTACAAGCCGGCACACACACATTCACACCATAGTCAGCCATTACGCGTGCAAACGTCAAAGCAGCCGATACGTTAAGTGGAGATAAAAATAAGTTAAAACAAGATGTCTTGCGTGGTAAAATGGTGTAAAAACCGTAGTGACCGAAAGAAAAAAAATCCAGGAATCACGTTTCATAGGTAAATGAACAATATAATCACTTTTTTCTAGTTTTTAGAAATCGAAATCAATTTTCATTCTAAGCACAAAATAATTAATCTAAAGTCCAGTGTTGTCAATGTTCACGTAACCATATTACCTAAAATATGGGAAATTGGGGTGACATTAGCTTCAATCTATTATTTGTTATTCTTTTTTATCAGATTCCCTAAAGAAAATGTAGAATGGAGAAATGACTGGATCCAAGTTATTAGGAATTGTAACGGAGATGATGAATGTATTCCAAATAAATATAGTGTCATTTGCAGTATCCATTTTGAAGCTGGAGACTTATATACTACTAAAAGAGGACTCCGGCGTGTTGTTACGCATGCAGTACCTCAAAAGGTAAATCAAAAATTTTAACCGACTTCAAAAAGAAAGAGGTTCTATACGTCATATTTGTTATTTTTTTTTTTCAATTGTTGTTCGTGCATATCTCCGAGATTCGTGGACCGATTTTGATGATTATTTTTTTGTTTGAATCAGTTTATTAGCGAGATGGCTGTATTAATTAAGTGCAGAGCTGATGAATATTTTCGGAGGGAAACAATGGAACTCCTCAATTACAAACAGTACTCAATGCATCTTTTGTTAATTTAAGAAATATAAAAAAGAATGCAGGCCTGGCCAGGCATATTTAGGTGATTTACTCTGGCTTATGAAAAGTGGAAAATATAAACTTTTTCATACAAAAATAAAAACAGACTTCATGTTAGTTTTCCAATTACAGAGCATAATGCGACTCAGTGGCTATCAATGCCGAATTATGCTGATGATTAATTGGAACGTGAATTAGTTTTCAAATGCACCAGCAAAGTGCGCTAAGTTCAGTGTTGAAAAAAAAGTGGAATATAAAAAAAGTCAATATTTGTTATATATAATAGTTTGAATTAACTTTGATTATTTAAAAAAACCTACAATGAAACAAAAGTTTTAAAATATTTTCAACGATAAATAATATTACTAACGATAATATTTAAACAAAACATTTCGATCAATGCCAACTTAAAAACAGTGCGTATGAACACAATTTTCGCCTTTCCAGTATCGATCGAAACGGTGCAGTGTGTTAAATTTTTGCCACGGGACCAACGTTCGACGCATCACCGCGGTCGTCGGTTCAAATCCCGCACTCGTGTTTTATTTTTTATTATATTTTTTTCCATTTTTTATATATTTGTTTTAGACCCCAGCACCTGTTCTTATTTTTATTTGTCTCCCTTTTATTTAGACTTTATAATTATAATTTTTGGACTAAAGGTGGTAAACTGTGGAGCATGTGGAAGTTTTTTGGCGCCGGGCAATGCTGTTGTTTGCTGTGCTTGCCCAATAAAATATCATAAGGCCTGCCTCGCCATCTATTAATATCAGAGAAAAAACTTGAATTAATATCAAAGAAAAAAAATACTGCATAAATAAATAGTATTATTGCATAAGTTGACAAATAATGCTATGCAATAGCTTTACCGCGGCAGTCCCCGAGTGCAACACGATTTTTTTTAAGTACACGATTTGCATACCTATTTTCAAAATACAGTGGAGCCCCGGTAATCCGGCCCCTGGCTAATGCGGCACCCCCTATAATCCGACATCGTCTATTACATACAAGTATTCGCTAATTCACGATTGAACAAGTTACAACTTGTACGCACCATCACAATTGTGCTCGACGCGTAGGGTATTTTTTTTATATTTTTTTGTAAATTCTATAGCATTTGACGTTACTTTTATAATAAAACATAATCTTTCTATTGTGTTGTTTAATTTACTCAATTTGACATACATAACAAAGTATGTTTTGTAATCTTATCATTGGATCTGTAATTTGTCGGATTACAAGGTACTCTTTTGTAAAAAAATTCGGACTATAGGGGGTCTTAGGCAGTACTCTATAATCCGACAAATTCGATAGTTCGACACTGCCCTGCAAAATGTTTGTCGGACTACCGGGGATCCACTGCATTCTTTTAAGACCCTTTACTTTGATACCTCGCTTGACGGGTTATAAGCATTTTTTTTCTAAAGGTTTCATTTTGGCGCCTTATTATTGGGCATACATACATGCATACACGCTCGAAAAACATTATCCACCGCAGTCGGGTAAAATTTTGAACAATTAAAATATTTTGATCTTTTTACTGTGTTTTATTGGTAAAATATTGGCTAACCTAGCAACCCTGCATTCACTCACTCATAGATAACCGCCGCCATTACGGTGCCTCACTTTTGTCTTAGCCGAAATTCTGTCCGCCTTTTTTTATACGTCCTTGAATGTAGTTATTAACGTTTTACATTGTATCTGTACAAACTATGTAATTGCAAATAAAGATTATTATTATTATTAAGTACTAGGTTTTATGGAGGCGCAAGTGGTTAGCGCGTTCGGCTGCGATCGTTGAAGTTAAGCAACTTTCGCAATGGTCGGTCATTGGATGGGTGACCAAAAAATTTACTATCTCGAGCTCCTCCGTGCTTCGGAAGGCACGTTAAGCCGTTGGTCCCGGCTGCATCTGCAGTCGTTAGCACCCGCCAATCCGCACTGGGCCCGCGTGGTGGGTCATGGCCCAATCTCCCTATTCCATCCATCCTCTCAGTCCCCTCCCGTTTCAAGTGCACATCTGAGTGCACTTGTCCTCTAAGCGCATTTTGCGTTATTTTAAACTATGCACTAGTTTAAACTAACGCAGCGCCGCATCATCCCCCTCTCGGGGGTTGATCGCTTCAGATGAAGCTTGTAAGGCCCTTCTGGCCATAAGCATGAATAAAAAGTGTTTTTTAGGCAGTAAGAGTCTGACATAACCTTACAGCCGGCTGTAGGGTATCCATGAGGATTTCTCACCCTCTCCCCCGCCTGGGAGGAAACAAAAAAAAAAAGTTATCTATATATATAAAACTCAAAGGTGACTGACTGACATAGTGATCTATCAACGCACAGCCCAAACCACTGGACGGATCGGGCTAAAATTTGGCATGCAGGTAGATGTTATGACGTAGGCATCCGCTAAGAAAGGATTTTGATTCACCTACCCCCAAGGGGATAAAATGGGAATGAAAGTTTGTATGAAACTTTGTCAATTTTTAACCGATCGGGCTGAGACTTTGCCTGCAGATATAAGAAGAATCATAGATGAATGTCATTTTGTATAATACAAGCCTGAGAACAAAAACTGTAGTCTACACTTCAGCTCTACACCGAAGCGAAGCGAGGGCGGTCCGCTAGTCATTATCATCAGCCTATTACAAGCCAGGGATATTGGGCCATGACCCACCACGCGGGCCCAGTGCGGATTAGCGGGTGCTTACGACTGCAGATGCAGCCGGGACTAACGGCTCAACGTGCCTTCCGTAGCACGGAGGAACTCGAGATAGAAGATTTTGGTCACCCATCCAATAACCGACCACTGCGAAATTTGCTTAACTTCAACGATCGCAGCCGAACGCGCTAACCACCCGCACCATCGAGCTCCTTCTGCGTAATTTATTACAACTATTATACCATGTTCGTTATATTTCCATTACCCCTACACAGGTATTCTGTAAAATGCAATGTCACTTAGGATCTCATTTATTCGGATTTCTGACAAATGTCAAATTATATCTAATACTGGCTGCTTCTACAGACAGCGACATTTTGCCGTGTAATGGAGTACCCACGGGAACGGGTTCTGAATCGCTCTTTACGTTATTTGTTTTGTTCCTTACATTTGACGACCTCCGTGGCTGAGTGGTTTGTACGCCGGGTTTCATGGTGTCGCCGACTCGAGAGGTCCCGGGTTCGAATCCCGGTGGGGGCAGATGTTTGTGTGATGAATACGAGCATTTGTACTCCAGCCATGGATATCTTATATGTATTTCTATATAAATATACTTATATATGTATTCTATCCGTTACCCTAGTATCCCATAACACGAGCCTTAAGCCATAGCTAGGCTAATTGGTGTGAGTGTTGGAAATATTCATACTTCTATTTTCATTTATTATTTGTATTATATTCAGCACTTGAAAAGAGTTTACTTGTTTACCGTGATCATAATTAACCCGGTTATCTATCAGCTTGCAGATTGTTGACTCGGTTTCTTTAACTGGCAAATATTATTATGAGTCGCTCGCTGTGTAACGAGTAAACAGAGTCGCTTCCGCATATAGGGTTACCAGATGATAAAATCAAAAGTCCGGAGAAAAGGTTTGATTTCCAATGAAAAATCCTGAGATTTTTTACAGTTTGAGAAATTTTTCTCTCAAAGTGCGTTTGAGAGAAAATTCTCAAACTGTAAAAAATCTCAGGATTTTTCATTGGAAATCAAACCTTTTTTCTCCGGACTTTTTTTTTTTTTTTTGGTAAAATCAAAAGTCCGGAGAAAAGGTTTGATTTCCAATGAAAAATCCTGAGATTTTTTACAGTTTGAGAATTTTCTCTCAAACGCACTTTTAACAATTTAAAAAAGTCGTAATATTGTCGTTTATTCTGTGCTTCTACTTTTAAATCAATATAATTTGAAGAGCTCAACATGTGGGGCATTATATGAATCCATAATTAAAGAAAAACCTTACTTAAAAATGTACCTTCAGATATTAAGTATGATAAAACTAAGTACCGACTTGGATAATAAAGTACTGATTTTAATTGTGCAATTATTACCAATAGAAGATTATTTTTAGTTTGTTTAACTTTTTAAGAGATCTTTAAAACGTAAGCTGTATTTTATTGGAAATTCAAAAAATCCTGAGATTTCATGAGATTTGCAAAATCCAGCCGCAATCCTGAGAAGAGTCCAAAAATCCTGAAATCTCAGGACAAATCCTGAGATATGGTAACCCTATCCGCATATAGCTTCCTACACAAAAAATAAAAATAGCAAAGAAAGGAAGCACATATAATATACACATATGTACAAAAGGCTTCCTTCTTCTGATATTTTGATTTTTTATTATATGTCATCTTGAAATATTATCTCCTAGTCCAGTCATAAGAAAGAAAGAAAATATTTATTGGAAACAACATGTGTAAGTAAGATGTCATGATTTAAGGGTGCATAACATGTCGTGCCAATATGGGCAAGTTTACTAGAAAAAAATCCACGCGGACCAGGCAGCGGACGGGACTCGAACCCGCATCCTTCGCTATCCGGGCGAATGCACTGACCAGTTATGCCACCACGGCCCAATTGGCCGCGTCGAAATTTTCCTAGCCTTAAGCTGCAAGGCAGCGCCATCTCTTCGCATTGTAGGTAACCCACAATGTCAAATGAATCCTTTTTTAAGTATTAAACATTTAAAAGAAGAAATAGCAATTATAGTTGTTTTTTTTCTTTTTCTTTTAAGCATTTAACTGCTAGATGTTTAAAAAATTTTTTTTTTCTAGTTAAATTTTTCTTTAGATTTAAACATCTAGCCGATAAATGCTTAAAAATAATTAAAAAAAAACATGTCCAAATTAATCAAAAAATAGAAATTACAAATCAAAATTTGTCATTTAAAAATTCCGATACATCATAATAACATTTATCTAATAATATATTTTTAATTTTCTTCTTATATAAATTAAAATTTAATTCTTTTATATATGTCGGGAGTCTATTATACATTCGAGGGGTCATACAGAATATGTTTTTCCCCTTAAGAGCTGTTCTCGAGTTTGGCGCACAACCTACTATTATCGCGTCTATTGCGATCTATAACATCTGCCATTCTAACGAAAAGATGCATGTTATCTTTTACAAATAGTAAAACCTCAAGAATGTACATAGACGGAAGTGTCAGAATTTTATGTTTTAAGAAATACGGTTTACAGCTGTCCGTTATTTTTAAACCAATCATTTTTCTTATGCATCTTTTTTGCATTTTATATGCTGTGTCTTTATCAGTAGAATTCCCCCAGAAGATAAGTTCTGTTACAAATGAAAATGCATTTTTTTATGAGTCTGACTTGAAACCTTCAAGCCAGGCTCGGATAGTTCGTGCCTTGTGACAAAAAAAAGTTTTTATGTAACAGTATTTATGGCCAGACTAGTTAATTATGTTTATGTTTATTTTATTAATTTTGACAAATCACTATTGCAATTATATATTATATTCTTGTAAATATAGCTGTATGTGATTTTTTCAATGAGTAAAATGTATGCTTACATGAAAATTTTTGATAGTTCTCTTCGTACTTTTTAAATGGTAATCCCCTATCACAGTGTTTTATAGAAAAAATATTTACACCTTAAGGTTTTTGCATAAATCAATTATTTAAACCCTAATAAAGGCAAGAGTTCAATTCCCAGATCACTATTTTAAGTAAAAAAAAAGATATGAAGTAGCAAAGTTTTTGAAATTTGCGCATGAAAAAATTAACAATTTAATTTCCTCAAAAGACGGTTCCATATCTGTCCATAAGATATTTGCCACTTGCTAAGGAATTATTGATGGCATAATTTTGTAATTTTATTTTATTTATAAGTGTCCTAGTTTCCAAGAAATATAGGTTTTTTAAATTTCGATTTTTAATTTTTTTCTCCAAAAATCGGCAAAAGTGGAACCTGGATTTAGTACAGAAAGGTTCTATAAGCCAAGTTCTATCACCCATAAAAAAATCAAGTTTCACTTTTGCGGTTTTAAGAAGTTATGACAGAATTTAGATAAAGGTCAACTTTCATGATCTAGGGTTGTCACAAAGGTCAACTATGAGTTAAATGAAAATGTTAATTTTTTTTGTTATTAATACCGTCAATCAATTGAATAAATTATATTATATTATAATTGAATAAGTGTTGTACTTATAGACGAATACAATATACTTACATATACTACCTACCTAATGTAGATGTGATAATGTAGGAATACTTTATGTTTTAATTTTGACGACCATATTTTAATTTTGCCTTACACGCTAAATGGCAACGAAAAAATAAACTATGTTGTTTGAAAAAATTTAACACACACCCTATACTATAAACGAGCAATTATTGTATGTACCTATATAAATATATTGGTATGTAATTGGTTTCTCGGAAACGGATCTAACGATTGTGATGAAATTTAAAATCAATCTAGGATAGTGTCATCACCTGCCGGCACCTTCTTTATGCAACACCTCTACTTTAACTTTTATACAAATAAATCATCTTCGTTTAATAATTCTAGGTTGCTTTCACTTGCGACGTTCGAAAAATCTTCATCTTCAGCATCTTCCTCTGCTTCGAATAACGGCAATCGATCTGCATCAATTGGTTGTAAGAGCTCGCAAACAGCTGAAGGCAAGGGAAATCGCTTAGAATATTTTCGACGTTGGCTGATATTTGCCATAGAAATAAACGGGTCTGATGGTTCTAGGGCACGGTGAAAGAGGTCCGTCATTGGGGTTCTTCTGTTCATTTTTCGGCAATGATGCTCTCTGTCTGAACGCTAGAATTTATTTCGGGACTCAGCTGCTTGTTCAGATAGCATACCGATGGGCAGTGCACTGGACGCAATAATTTCTTCACCGTGCATGAGGATTTTATGAACTGTTACTGTCATCGGGTGCCAACTATAAAAACGAACATATTTTTCAACCCTAGATCATGAAAGTTGACCTTTATCTAAATTCTGTCATAACTTCTTAAAACCGCAAAAGTGAAACTTGATTTTTTTATGGGTGATAGAACTTGGCTTATAAAACCTTTCTGTACTAAATCCAGGTTCCACTTTTGCCGATTTTTGGAGAAAAAAATTAAAAATCGAAATTTAAAAAAACTATATTTCTTGGAAACTAGGACACATAAAAATAAAATAAAATTACAAAATTATGCCATCAATAATTCCTTAGCAAGTGGCAAATATCTCATGGACAGATATGGAACCGTCTTTTGAGGAAATTAAATTGTTAATTTTTTCATGCGCAAATTTCAAAAACTTTGCTACTTCATATCTTTTTTTTTACTTAAAATAGTGATCTGGGAATTGAACTCTTGCCTTTATTAGGGTTTAAATAATTGATTTATGCAAAAACCTTAAGGTGTAAATATTTTTGGTTCTATAAAACACTCGGTGTCAACCCTAGCATAAAATTTTAAAAATTAATATCTTCTAAACGCCGCAAAAGTGACACGTGGCTTATTTATGTATGATAGACCACATCCGTAGGTTTATTTCTATCTAAGTTCTAGGTTCCACTTTTTCGTTTTTAGGGAGAAAAAACAATAAATACGAAATACAAAAAAAAAAGTGCTGCTCCCAAACCAATGCATTTTTTTAAGCTAAAGAAACGCATTTATACGCCTCTGATTATGCCCGATTGACACATATTTATTAAAAAAATATATTGTTAATATTCACTTTATAAAAAAATATTCTAGATTTCATAGGTCAAAGGTCACGATAAGTTCATGATTTTTTTTCTCAAAAAGTATTTGAGTTAGACTTCTGTAAATTGAACTCATGCCTTTTTTAGGGTATAAATAATCTATTTATGTAAGAACCTGAACATGTAAATTTTTTTGGTTCCATAAAACACTGTGCCTATGAAAGAACTCATGTTATACTCAACATACAAATAAAGATGTGGTTTTTGGTTCTACTACACCAATGGTCAAGAGATGGCGCTGTAGTCTCCTGAATCGCGCTTTGGTTCCGTTGTTCCAGATTAATAAATACTTTTGATAGGCCTTCACAATGCAGTCGTTAGCACCCACTAAATAGAGATTCTATTTCTATTTTGTTGGTAGATTTTCTTAATGTGCGGTAAACACAAAAGTACCAACTTCATGCTGTTAATTTTTGTGTTACAGTGATGCGCGCGCATCTTAAAATTTCACTCTCATAATTTTTTCATAACGCGCCTAAAGAAGTATAACTTCAAAAAAAATAGCACAAAACAGGATTTCCTAAATCTACACAAGAACTCATATTGTACTCAACGTAATACAAAAATAGCACCAAAAACAAGATTTACTATAGTTATACACCATTATGTTTCAGATAGGCTATAAATAAAACGCGGGGTGCTTCGCCCCGCCGCGATGCTAAATCGTCATGCTCAAGAATTTCCTATTACGCTTACACCTACGAGCATTCCGCTGACATCTCAGCTTTCTTATTTCTTATCTGGGAATTTTCGGAATCCCCCGGAGCCTTAGATTGGAAGTCACTGCAATGTTTTAAGCGAATTTATGCAAACCAAAATTGTTTTCCTCGATTTCTTCGGCTTGCGAAAATTTTAAGAAACGGATTATTGATAGGATTATTTGACATTTGATATTTCAGTCCACTCGCAACGCACAACGTATATCACTGAGAATTAGGCCGTATACAGAAAGAAAGCCGAAAGCCGATCGGCGCCGATCAGCGCCGATCGGCGCTTATCGGCGCCTATAGGCGCTGATCCTTTTTCTATGGACCGGCGCCGAACGGCGCCGATAAGCGCCGACTCGCGCTGGTCCGAATAATAAATAATTTGTATTTGAATTATTTTCCTTAGATTAAATCAATCTAAGTTATAATCTTTTTATAAATCTAATAACTTTATCTTTTATTAACTAAGCGCAAAAATTATTTGTTTCGTACTTATCGAATGGTGACAACAAGTCTTTCTTCTGGAAGGATTGGTTGTTTATGCCAATTGCCCCAATTTTTCATCAAACGGTTTTTCACTAAATCCAAAATGTAATAAAATGTTTCTTGAATCATTCTTGTATAGGTATAAAATCTTTGTTCATCAAATTTAAATTTTTTTACAAATAAATTATGGTATTCTCCGAAACGTTTCCTTTCTCTATTTATAGGATGTATAGCTGTTTTTCGCATTTTTAAATAAACAATTTCTAACAAAACCAAATCATCGTCCGATGAGTCCGACATTTTGCTTGATCTGCTTTAATCGGCTTCCTTTATGTAGGAAGGTTCGGCGCCGACAGGCGCCGATAAGCGCCGATCGGCGCCGATCGGCTTTCGGCTTTCTTTCTGTATACGGCCTTAGGTAGTAGGAACGTCTAAGCAAGGGCGGATCCAGCTTTGGCACCAGGGGGGGTCATATCGTCGTGGTCAAGTCACAGCGGGTACAGATTGTGAAGTAGGTACAGATGGACCCAGCCCAGGGGGGGGTCATGACCCCCATTTACAGATGGACCCAGCCCAGAGGGGGGTCATGACCCCCATTTACAGATGGACCCAGCCCAGAGGGGGGTCATGACCCCCATTTACAGATGGACCCAGCCCAGAGGGGGGTCATGACCCCCATTTACAGATGGACCCAGCCCAGAGGGGGGTCATGACCCCCATTTACAGATGGACCCAGCCCAGAGGGGGGTCATGACCCCCATTTACAGATGGACCCAGCCCAGAGGGGGGTCATGACCCCCATTTACAGATGGACCCAGCCCAGAGGGGGGTCATGACCCCCATTTACAGATGGACGTAATCCGTCCCCCTGGATCCGCCCTTGCTACTAAGATTCCGAGAGGGAGTCTAGGGCAACGCAACTATAGTACTTTTATTCAATGAAACCAATTATTCCGTTTTATAATGTATTTCAGAGAATTGAAATACATAATGTAGCTCTAGTTTTTTACTTCTACGCCCGTTTTCATGCTCTATCCATCGAATCGAAACCAAAGGCAACTAAATTTATATATTTAATATATCTTATAGATATATTTGTATTTTTTTAAGCATGTCACTGCTAGATGTTTAAATCTAAAGAAAATTTTACTACAAAAATTCCACGCGGACCAGGCAGCAGACGGGACTCGAACCCGCACCCTTCGTTATCAGGGCGAATGCACTGATCATTATGCTACCGCGGCCCTGACAGCCGGGTCGAATTTTCTGTAGCCTTTCTTAAGCTGCAAGGCAGCGCTATGTCTTCGCATTGTAGGTAACCTACAATGTCAAATGAATACCTTTATAAGTATTAAACATTTGAAAGAAGAAATAGCAATTATAGTTATATTTGTAATGTTTATTTTATAGTTTTAAATATGAATTCAAGCCGTAGGCACTAGACAAGCAAAGAGGCTGTATCGCTGCGGACGTGGCAGTACTTATTCTTAATTATTGATTTTCTAAAGAACAATTACTACAAAATGTAAATATATTTTTCTACGCCTCCACTGCCTCCAGCAATACGATACCAGGTACCATTCTATAAAATAACAAATCTATATATATAAAACTCAAAGGTGACTGACTGACATAGTGATCTATCAACGCACAGCCCAAACCACTGGACGGATCGGGCTGAAATTTGGCATGCAGGTAGGTGTTATGACGTAGGCATCCGCTAAGAAAGGATTTTGATCAATTCTTCCCCCAAGGGTATAAAATAGGGAATGAAAGTTTGTATGAAACTTTGTCTTTTTTAAACCGATCGGGCTGAGACTTTGCATGCAGGTATGAGAAAAATCATATATGAATGTCATTGTGTATAATACAAGCCTGAGAACAAAAACTGTAGTCTACACTTCAGCTCTACACCGAAGCGAAGCGAGGGCGGGCCACTAGTCAATTATAAATTGCGTGTCCATAAATATAGGCATGTTTCTTAACCATTTTAAGTAGCTTATTGTTTTACAGGGCAATAAATATTTTGATAAGCTTAGTAAATATAGGAATAGTTATACCGCTGTAGTACTCTGTTTGATAATTGAAAGCACATTACGTGTGTAATACATTATGCTCAAAAGCTTGAACGTAACGCATCCAATGAGAATATTCTAAAATTGTGCTCAATCCCAGCCCAGTTCCGTTGGCAAAGCAGGTTACTTATAAATATTCAATCCTGAAACACACTCAATCCATTAAGCCGACGTTGCACGAGTGTCGCGCTGCACTGATAATGTTATTCGACGCAATTCTTACATTTGCATTTTACGTAGTTGCCACTTAGGCATCACTTATAGCTGTCAGCCATATTGCATTCTCGAAGGCCTTGTTCAGACGACACGCACACGCTACGCGTAAGCCCCGCGCGTCCAAGACGCATCGAAATTGGTTGTATAGAATTTGAGTCTTATGACACTTCTTTTAAGCTCGAAGTCCGTTTATCAAAGTCCAACCGCGCACGCCACGCACACGTCACGCATACGCAGATATATCCGCGCGATAAACGCAATTTGAGACTTATTGATGTGTCTTAAGCCTCAATTTTATGCAAAAAATGTGTATGCCTTTCAGCCGCGCTTCAGCTAGAGCGAGAGGTACGGTTAGAAGAAAAGAAAAAAAATGGCGTGTGCGTGGTCAGCGCGCGTCATCTGAACACACCCTAATGCTAGCACTACACTTAGTTCTTCGTATATTTCGAGTGGTATCCACGCCGGTTTTCAAGGTGTCGCCTACTCAGAGTTCCGGGGTTCGAATCCTGGTCGGGCAAATGTTTGTTTGATGAATATGAGCATTGTTGTTTTTACTTTGATAATAAAATAAAGGCACCTCGCGTACTACACGACCACTACCACGATCAGTCGTGGCCGTGGCCGCAACCTTGGTCGCAAAGCTACGGTTGGACAGCAGCCAATTTTTTTTGCTACGACAGGTCGTGAAGCGGCTATATTGCTGATCGTTTCTTTATGTTATTAATAAATAACTTTCGTTAAAACTGCTGCAGAAATAAACGTCGTCGTATTGAGTTGCGGATCAATACGAAGCGTGTTCACTCACGAAACTATCGGCACTATAACTATACGTAAGTTGGTCGCAACGACCAGTCGTGCCGGCCCCGTGGGCAACCAGTTAGCCGCTGCGGCCAAGTGCGCTATGTTCGTGTTCGTTCTTTTGTTCGTTGCAGCCACTGGTCGTGGTCGTGGCCGTCTAGTGCGCGAGGTGCCTAAGAGAATATCGTTAGACATCTCCATACTGTACCGTTTTTTTGTCTCAGTAATGCCTTACGGATCCTTCAACCACTGGGGGAGCGAGAAGAAGTTATGTGGGACTCCTCCCTGTCCACTTCAACCAGTCCTGCGCCCCGCTGAAGTGTACAGGGCCCTACCTACGCCCTGAACAGGGCTACTAAAAACCAGATAATATCCCTGCACCCTGTCACCCGGTCCGCATTGCTAGGACCGCAGTCCAGGAGTGCATGTGGTGTTGCGGTACCCTGTTGTACTGACCGCACATCCGCAAGGTGATTATCCGTTTCCGGACTCCCCCCGACGTGCGGTGCCCCGGGACATGAAGGCCACCACCCATCTCAGGAACCCAGTGTTACCAACCCTTACCAAAATTTTCCCCTAAGTATTTTTTAAATTCCCTTAAAATCCCCTAAATATAATTTTTTTTAAGTACCTACTTATTAC
The DNA here is from genome assembly GCA_902850365.2 of Chilo suppressalis. NCBI lineage: Eukaryota > Metazoa > Arthropoda > Insecta > Lepidoptera > Crambidae > Chilo > Chilo suppressalis. The sequence continues at coordinate 321,081 of OU963896.1, read as the reverse complement.
CCAAATTCTTTCGTTGTCATAAATTAAAACGTAACATATTTAGTTACGGTAAATAATTTTATTGAATAAATACAGTTTCCGAAAGGACAATCAAACGAAAATGAACTGACAGGCTGTTAAATCTTATTTACCTATTTTTCAACTTTAATCCATACAGCCTTAGAAAACAACCCGCCACACAGTCAGTTGAGTCGTTTCATATCGTGGTGCGTTCCATTCTACGCACAAAACTGAAAGAAAACACACGCTTTGTTTTTCGATTTAATTGCAAGTATTGATTAAAGCCCCTAAAAGATCCCCCAAAAAATCCAGCCCCTAAAAAAGTCCGTTTCAACACTTCTAGCCCCTAAATCTGGGGGCAGAACCCCTAAGTTGGGAACCGTAGGCTTGTTGAAAATATATCTATGTTTTTTGTTCGATATATCGATATTTTTTGCCGATATATTTTGATTCGATATATCGATACAAAATAACCAATATCGAAATTCCTATCAAAAACGATATTTTTTTAATTATTAGCGGCATATCACGATCTAACTAAATTCGTATCTGGAAAAATCGTAACTAGATCTCAGATTAATGATATTCAACATATCTATGATCTGTGCTGTATTTAGTATTGTCTATTATTTGTAAATCTGTTGCGCTGGTGAATTGGTTGTGCTGATTTCCATTATATTCTGTGGAAGTGTGTGACTGTCTAGTCTTGTTTACGAAAGATTGCATCTGAGAGGCCCTGGCATTGGCATTTTCATCATTCGAAAATAGGGTCTATTTTTAGGGAGATAATTTTCGTTCCATTATTATTCCGCGTGTCATATTTCTTGAGATACTGTACTGTCATGTAGTGTAGCGGCAATTTGGTACTTTGATAATTCTTTCTTTAATTATAATTTGTATTGAACTATTATTACTATGCTAGGCTGACCTAAATATATTTTTGGAAAAATTGGCCCGATATATCGATATTTTTTTTCGCGATATATCGAAGCCGATATTGATATTTTTTAAAATATCGATGTATCGATATATCGATATTTTTTCAACTTTCGACATCCCTAGGGAACCGTGCAGGAACCGTCCAATGTGACTCGACGCCTCCCACGTCAAGCTACTGGTGCCCGGAGGAGCGGGAGGGGGAGCGTAGTTCTCCCCGTCCCCCTCCCCCTCCCCCCGCCATATCTCCATACTGTTTCTAGTAACACTTTAACCACATTCAACAAAGAGCACAGTTCCGTTGGAACTAAAATTTAGAAAATTTTCGTTGTATCTTAGTATTCGGCAAATACAAAGACTATCGAGTTTTCCCCGCAGCTGGGTCTGTATCCTTAAATTTCCACAGCAGTGAAGACATTAATAAGACATTAATGTGGGTTACCTACAATCCGAAAAGATGGCGCTGCCTTGCAGCTTAAAAATGGCTAGAGGAATTTCGACGCGGTCGTCAGGGCCTAGCATAATGGTCAGTGCATTCGCCCGGATAGCGAAGGGTGCAGGTTCAAGTCCCGTCTGCTGTCTGGTCCGCGTGGATTTTTTTCTAGTTATAATTTCTTTAGATTTAAACATCAAGCAGTTACATGCCTAAAAAATAAAAATTATAAGACATTAATAGTCTATTACTGTATTATTGATAATTTATCGAGTAGTAACCATTTTACGACCGTTCAGAGTAGACCCTCAGTTTACTTTAAACCTCAAACTCCATCCAAATGGAACTTAATCTATATGTTAGTGCTACGGCAACCAATGTTTACACATTTTAAGTGCGTATAATGTGTTGTGAGTAGAGGATTCGATCCCGGGATCCCGGTCATATTGTAGTCGCGAAATTTTCGGTATTAAATGTAATGAATCCCGGGATTTTGGGATTGATATATTTTTTGTATAAGTCAATAAAATTTTCATTTGACGTTTTGATGGCTATCTTGTTTACACAGCTGACTTCATTTATTTTTGCTAACGACCAGTACCGGATTATATATAGGTATAAAAGTGTGTAAAAATTACGCTTCACGTCGTGTAAGTATTGATATTTTTTTATGTTAATTGGTGATAATCAATGAATTTATTAAAAAACAACCAATGCATTAATGTGTCTGAGGAAATATAGATGACAAACAACGAGTGTTATTTTCTGTAGCTCTAAGAGGTTATGTTTATGTTGTGCATAGACTTAAATGTTTTTTTTCATTTTTGTTAAGGTTTAAGAAGGTAAAAATAATTATCCATAGAAAGTTTTGATGTCAAGCATAAAAAAGATGAAGATGTTTAGTCAGTGTGGAGTAATTTTTTAGTCCATGAAGCGTAGCTCAGCACAGTGTAAGCGTTGCTTAGCTATTTTAAAGACCTTAGGAGGATCAACCAAAGGCCTACATAATCATCTATCTTTAAAACATTTCGTGAAAGTAGATTCTGCTAAGGCTAATCTTCCTCAACGGTCCGAAATAATGAAGGACCACCTACAGTCTTTTTTATAGTATATCTAAACAAGTCTTAAGAAGATGTTTTTTTTAGTTTGTTGTAAAATAAAATAAACAAACTAGGCAATTCTGTAAATAATTTATGAAACTATTTCCTAATTTGTTTATCTTATCAGAAGAAAGTATAATTTTGTCTTGTTTTTTAAATATCTAACTAAAGATTTAAAATATAAAGTTGATTTTGATATGTTTCACTGTCTTTTTGTTACCACTTTCTATTATCAATATAATCCCGGGACTATCCCAGGATGAACTGTGGATAATCCCGAAACACCGGGATTAGAAAAATAGACCGGGATCGAATCCTCTAGTTGTGACGCGCGACTACAGTTCTGTAGTTATACATCTTCTAAACCTACATCAAGCATGTCTCGACACGAACATTTCATTTTGAGCACATATTCAAATATTTGTATTTAAATAAAATATTTTATTTCAGAAATAGGTTTCATAGTTTTAAACTTTCATGGTCACTAACATTATAGTAATATAAGTTATTTACGGGATTGTTACCATGTACCTTGTTTTTAGCGAGTTTCCGATATTTCGGCACTGTTGCAAGCGCCATGATCACGGAGTAACTGAAGTAATTGCGGGTAGGCTGTTATTGGCAGACATATCGGTCTACCCTCCGACGAAGTCTTTTATTGCGACCCGTACCACTGTTCACATTCTCACTATTCACTCGAAACTGTTCTCGACACACAACACTTACAGTATCGGATCGCGACACGACACTTTTTTGATTATTTCCGGTTTTACACATACGAACCACAGGATTCCAGACACTCGACAATTTAAACCCGTCCTCACGATTGAAATTTTTATGTTTTGTTATTTCAATCGCTTCCCTGACCAATCTTGGTATGTAGTGGCGTTCTGTCGAGATAATCTGTGGGTTATGAAACTCAATCCAGTGGTTAGAACCAGAATTAATCAAATGTTCCGCGATGGCTGATTTCTGCGTATCGTTGTTCTTGATTGCTTTTATGTGTTCCCTCATTCGGCATGATACTGTTCGCTTTGTTTGGCCAATGTACGAACTGCCACAGCTGCAATCGATCTTATAGACACCAGGTTTCTCCAAGGGGAAGTTGTCTTTAGGAGACCGTAGGTATTGTGAAACCTTTCGCACAGGAGTGAAGACAGTGTTTAGTGAGTACTTATTCAGTATGTTTGAGATCTTGTCAGTCACTCCTTTGACGTATGGTAAATAAACAGGTTGTCTGTCTACTCTGTGTCTCTGGTGTCTTAGTTTGTGTCTTGATGGAAAATGTCCCTGGTATCCATTACTCTGTAAGACTCGTCGTACATGCTCCAACTCTTCTTGAAGATGTTCCTCATCACACAGGTCATATGCACGGTTCGTCAGTGAAGTCATTACAGAGTTAAGATGTTTAGGGTGGTGATGCGAGGAGGCGTTGAGATAGCGGTCAGTGTGTGTTGATTTGCGGTAAATGGAATGACCAAGCGAACCGTCATTCCTCACCCGAATCTTCACGTCCAGAAAGGCCAGACTTCTGTCTTCTTCGATCTCATAGGTAAAGTTGATTTTAGAATGGATACCATTTAAATGACATCCCGAAGGAATATGCCAAGCTGTTGCATCATTGTTTGTCGACGAATTTCTTCATATATCAGGGTCAGTACTACCTCCAAATAGATGGGGTCGCAATGGGCAGTCCCGTGGCTCCAGTGGTTGCCAATATATGGATGGAGCATTTTGAAGAAAAATCCTTTATCACCGCACCCACAGAAATAAAACTATGGAAGAGGTATGTCGATGACGTATTCTGTATATTAAGAGGTAACAAACATGATGTCGAGTCTCACTTGGCAAATTTAAATGGTATCCATTCTAAAATCAACTTTACCTATGAGATCGAAGAAGACAGAAGTCTGGCCTTTCTGGACGTGAAGATTCGGGTGAGGAATGACGGTTCGCTTGGTCATTCCATTTACCGCAAATCAACACACACTGACCGCTATCTCAACGCCTCCTCGCATCACCACCCTAAACATCTTAACTCTGTAATGACTTCACTGACGAACCGTGCATATGACCTGTGTGATGAGGAACATCTTCAAGAAGAGTTGGAGCATGTACGACGAGTCTTACAGAGTAATGGATACCAGGGACATTTTCCATCAAGACACAAACTAAGACACCAGAGACACAGAGTAGACAGACAACCTGTTTATTTACCATACGTCAAAGGAGTGACTGACAAGATCTCAAACATACTGAATAAGTACTCACTAAACACTGTCTTCACTCCTGTGCGAAAGGTTTCACAATACCTACGGTCTCCTAAAGACAACTTCCCCTTGGAGAAACCTGGTGTCTATAAGATCGATTGCAGCTGTGGCAGTTCGTACATTGGCCAAACAAAGCGAACAGTATCATGCCGAATGAGGGAACACATAAAAGCAATCAAGAACAACGATACGCAGAAATCAGCCATCGCGGAACATTTGATTAATTCTGGTTCTAACCACTGGATTGAGTTTCATAACCCACAGATTATCTCGACAGAACGCCACTACATACCAAGATTGGTCAGGGAAGCGATTGAAATAACAAAACATAAAAATTTCAATCGTGAGGACGGGTTTAAATTGTCGAGTGTCTGGAATCCTGTGGTTCGTATGTGTAAAACCGGAAATAATCAAAAAAGTGTCGTGTCGCGATCCGATACTGTAAGTGTTGTGTGTCGAGAACAGTTTCGAGTGAATAGTGAGAATGTGAACAGTGGTACGGGTCGCAATAAAAGACTTCGTCGGAGGGTAGACCGATATGTCTGCCAATAACAGCCTACCCGCAATTACTTCAGTTACTCCGTGATCATGGCGCTTGCAACAGTGCCGAAATATCGGAAACTCGCTAAAAACAAGGTACATGGTAACAATCCCGTAAATAACTTATATTACTATAAGGTTTCATAGTGTTTGGAACATTTTATATAGTTATAAACTATGTAAGCTAATAGAGTTACATTATTATAAAAATATATGGAGCTCCACTCAGTGTCACAGCAGAGGAGTATCCCACCGGTCATGAAACACCCTCAGGAGGTGGTTGGTAGTGGAGCGGAGACTAGTGGGCATAGAAGCGAATCTCTTTCTTATGATCTGAGCTTAGGCCGTATACAGAAAGAAAACCGATCGGCGCCTATCGGCGCTTATCGGCGCCGATCCTTACTACATAAAGGAAGCCGATTAAAGCAGATCAAGCAAAATGTCGGACTCATCGGACGATGATTTGGTTTTGTTCGAAAATGTGTATTTAAAAATGCGAAATAAAGCTATACATCCTATAAATAGAGAAAGGAAACGTTTCGGAGAATACCATTATTTATTTGTAAAAAAAAATGAAATTTGATCATCAAAGATTTTATGCATATACAAGAATGACTCAAGAACATTTTATTACATTTTGGATTTAGTGAAAACCCGTTTGATGAAAAATTGGTGCAATTGGCATAAACAACCAATCCTTCCAGAAGAAAGACTTGTTGTCACCATTCGGTATGTACGAAACAAATAATTTTAGCGCTTCAAATTCAAATTCAAATTCAAACTCATTTATTCAGTCTAGGCTGTTACAAGCTCTTGTGAAAGTCAAACGCTACGCCATCGGTTCGTAAATCTACGGCGGGAGACCTTGTACTGAGAAGAACCGGCAAGAAACTCAGCAAGGGCTATTTTTTTCTCCCTGTTTTGTTTCACACAGTGTCGTCAATTGAAAGATGACATCAAAAATTGAATACATGTGTTGATGTCAACTTCCATCACATTAATATTATTAATTAACAAAAGTTAAGTATAACTAGGTACTATTTTTAAATTTAGAAGTGGCGATTAAACAATTTTCAACCAAATTAGCAAAGTAAAAAGACAGTCTATTATGTTAAGCCCAAGGTGACTTATCATTTATGAAATCTTTTACAGTATAGTAACCTTTCTTAAGGAGACATGTTTTTATACACACTTTAAACTTATTAAAAGGTAAATTAATTATTTCTTTTGGTATTTTATTATAGTAACATACACCTTGACCCACAAATGAACCAAGAACCTTTTGGAGTCTCAATGGTGGCAATTTGAGTTTATCTTTATTTCTGGTATTGAAATTATGTACATCATCGCGCCTCGTATATAAATTTATGTTCTGACGCACAAACAATATACAATTGTAAATGTATTGAGAGGCAACAGTCATTATACCTATTTCTTTAAATTTATCCCTAAGAGAAGTTCGAGATCCCAAGCGGTAAATGGCTCTTATAGCTCGTTTTTGAAGAATAAAAACTGTTTCAATGTCTGCGGCCGTGCCCCATAATAGAATGCCATATGACATAATGCTGTGAAAGTAGCTGAAGTATATTGTCCTAGCAGTGTCGACATCTGTAAGCCGTCTTATTTTATAAATTGCATAAGCAGCAGAACTTAGTTTACCGGCTAGTGTTGTAATGTGAGGGTTCCATTGAAGTTTGTGGTCTAGTGTTACGCCTAAGAAAACGGTTGTATCGACTAAAATTAGTTTTTCACCATTTAGAATTATATCCCCCATTTCAACATGCTTTACATTCGGAAAAGTAAATTTCACACATTTAGTTTTGCTCGCATTCAGTTTAAGATTATTAGAAGAGCTTAGTTAATAAAAGATAAAGTTATTAGATTTATAAAGAGATTATAACTTAGATTGATTTAATCTAAGGATAATTAATAATTCAAATACAAATTATTTATTATTCGGACAACATAGATCATAATGACCAGCTGACCAGCGCGTGTCGGCGCTTATCGGTGCTGATCGGCGCCGATCAGCTTTCGGCTTTCTTTCTGTATACGGCCTTATATAGCATGCACCTCCGTAATCATTTTTGATGCGCTGCAACCCCACGACGGTCTCAACCGTATCCTGAATGCGTTTTTATATTTATGCCACAAAATTCGCAAATTCGTTTTGTAACAACTTTTTGTACATATGTTGAAACTCCATAAATATACAATTTATATCCTCAACCCTCAATGATGCTACATTTAGAAATCAATAGTTTCCGAAAATGCAACTAACCATTGATACGTTTGACGTGACAGTTAATGGCTGACGTATTCTTTGTGTTTGTATTGCTTCTAGTCTAGTATAGGAGATATCCAGAAATATCATTATAAACGCATGTGACTCAAGTGTAACTTATTAAAAACAACAGCCGAAAATCAATATCAAATTCTCCAAATGAATTTAGATCTCTGACCACTAAGCCCCCATACGACAGCGCAGCCTCCAAATACCACCCTGCAGAACTGCCGATTCGATTCGGGACAAGTTTAGCCGAAATTAATTGTGACCGGCCGTTCTGCGGTGTCCCACTGTTCCGGGACATCGTCCCCATTGTCCCGTTTCGCAATTAGACCTAGGAAGCCAATTTGGCACATCAGACAGTTTGCTGAAAAGTCTTTATGGCCAATATCGGTGTTAGCTAGTCCGGTTACGGCCGGCGGCGGCGGACGCACAAGTTTTAAACTGTCGCCGTGTGAAATGCTGTTTCACTGAATCCAGATGAGTTTTGTAGTTCCACTGGACAAAAAGTACATTTTTTTTTTCGAAGTATTGGGAATTGTGTGTTTTTTGAACGAAGTTGCTTTTCAGTCGGTATTTCGATGGCGGCTAGGTGAACATTTTTAAAGATTTTTGCGTCAATACCTTGCGCCGTAGCTAGACAAGCGGCTAGCTCTAGGCAGATGGGCAGTATTTTTACTAGTTTCAACGTAGTTGTTCTCTTTTGGGTTGACGCAAATTGTGTACAGGTGGCTAACATGAAAAGTGGTGATTGAGATGTCAATCACTTTCGAGCCGAGGCTGCTGGGGATACTGCCAGGGGTGAGAGAGCTGTTAGAAGTAAAGACATAAAAAAAGACAACAGAGAAGTATTAATGATGGGCAGTTATGTGGGCGGCCACTCACGGCGACCGCTGACGGCGGTAGCCGCGGATTTGGACTAAAGTTTTGTTTAATAATTTGACGGAATCGAGGGATCGGGCCTAGACCCACCACGCGGCCCTTTTTTATAGAATATGGAGATATTAAGATAGATATTGTGTCTTAACCTTTTGTTTGTGTCCCTACCCTATCTATTCGCACTCGGCCCATTTTTTTCACAGAATGAAAACCTAAGTACCTATTTCTGTTGCAACCGTGAGAACAGATTAAAAATATTCACCCTTAACTTTATTTTTGTTTTAGCGTAGGATGCGGAAGAGAGGGGGTCCGCTCAAAAGACAAAGTATCATCTCTTATCTAATAGACAAGTCCGTCCGTCCGTCCGTGGTGCTGTTTCAGCGGCCAAACCGTAAGAGATAGATAAAGAGAATGTTTAAGTTATAAGTTAAGAATAGTCTGATAAGACTACAAACCGGATTTGAGTAACGTAGCACTTCCGGTTTTCGAGAAATCACGTGATTTCTATTTCAAACGAAACCACACAAAATCTCCGAAGTTCTCAATTAATTAAATACATTTTTTTTTTTGGTGAACATTTGGTTCACTGGTTTGCTAGTTACGTTTATAATAAGCTGCAAAAGTCTAAACAGAAAGAATGAAACGACAACAGTTATCTGAGCTCTTAAAGTAGAATATTGTTGTGTAGGGGTTTTCCAGGCGACCGAGATGTCTCGGAAGAATTGAAAGTTTTATAGCTGTTGATCTATGTTCGATCATGTCGGCTGAGTGGCGCCATCTCGCGGGACACTTGCTCGTTATGTATTTTAAGAAAAATAACACACTAGAAACATTGTCGAAGTTATATTTTTTTAAAGTAAGTCCGAACACACGACCTAACTTAACAAAAGGCCAAAGCACGAATTTAGAGAGCTCTGTTATCGTGTCGCATCGTCAAAGTTTTTATGAAAACTGAGCAGCGCCCCCTACCGAGCGTAATAACCTTCGATACAAAAATTGTGATCCGCTGATCAGAATTCCACGCGGCCGTCTGACGGGTCCCGTCTGCTGCCTGGTCCGCGTGGAATTTTTTCTAGTAATATTTTCTTTTGAAAGTTACATGCTTAAAAAAAATATGACTAAAGAATCTATTTTTACCGTTATAATTTTTCTTAAAAGTTCATGAAAAGCACTATTATCATGAATTTTTCCAGGTTTTTGAAACCAATAATTATTATATACAATTAAATAAAAACTATAATATACAATATTATATACAATTAAAAAAAACAATATCGTTTATTCAGGCCAGGCTGTTACAAGCACTTGTGAATGTCGAAAAGCTACGCCATCGGTTCGCAAATCTACGACGGGAGACCTTGTACTGAGAAGAACCGGCAAGAAACTCAGCAAGGGCTGTTTTTTTTCTCCCTGTATTATATACAGAGTTGTCAAATTGAAAAATGACTTCAATGTGAGGTAACTCATATATTTAATAGTTTAGCTCAATAGTTAAGCTCAATGGTTTAGCTTTTAGATTGAGACGCCCTACTCGAACAAAAATTAGCACTTTAAAGTTCAATATTTCGCAAACGGATCATTAAATCGAAAAAGTCTAATTTTAATGGACCTATTCAACGATAACCCACACGATGGAGACATGATCACCACTCCTCAAAATTACAGCTTACAGTGATAATAGTCTCCAAGCAAAACCGGGGACGGACAGACAATTACTTCGTCTCAATCACTTTTAATGATTTCTTCTAAGCAATTTTTATTAGGTCCGAAAGTTGAACGACTATTACTCTTAAACTAACAAATCTATATGAACCGTTATAAATTTTCCTTACAAGATTATGAATAGCCCTATTTAGAGAGTTTAGCTTTTAGAGGGAGGACGCCCTTTACGAACAAAAATTAGCATGTGGCGGCGACATCTATATGCCCCACATATATACAATGGATGGAGGAAATCATTACTCACCATCCTCAAGAGATGGCGTTACCTGCACTGCAATCATAATAGTATGGAAGCCTACATCGCGCAAATGAAATTCGGAGGCTAACTCTTCATATATACGATGCCCGACCAACATCAGTTGGGCCGCGGCCCCCGAGCTAACATCACTCAGCTCGGAGGAAGATCTTCCCCTTTGGCCTTCCTACAAGCACTTAAAAGTTCAATATTTATTTAACGGATCCCTAAATCGAAAAATAGTCTTAAGAACCACTAAGTTATTTTTTTTTTAAGTTTTACCCCACGCAATAGGGTGAAAACGATGAAAACATAAAATTATATTCAGATTACCATGTAGAGGAGCTACCCTAAAAAAAATTTTTTTTCAAATTTTTATACTACCATTTTGTGCGCATGATTGATATACATATCACCACAAAATTACAGCTTTCCAGTGCTAAAAGTCTTTAAGCAAAACTGGGGGCAGACAGACGGACATGACAAAACTATAAGAGTTCCTTGCCAGGACTACGGAACCTTAAACACGAAATATCTAATTAAGGCATTAATCCTATTACGAGCTAAAATTAATCTTTAAACTGAAGCAGCTTCTTGGAATCGAGTAATTGTATGAGCGAGCGCGTGCACACTTGTCTGGCTTGAATGGCCCACAAGTTATTTTGCAAAACGAATTTAAATCGACCGTCTTCTGATGACTTGGTTCTGAGTATACTACTAACCTAACGACAAATATTAAGACTCAATTTTCTCAAATAAAAAACTCTTCATAATGGCAACAATGGTCTAAATAAAGAGCACTCTAAAAAGGCTAACTTTAAACATATAACTTGGAATCTCGCAAGTACTTTTGCAATGGAAACATTACTCAATATTCTCAAATTTTTCGGTAGTGTAAATAGCCAAAGCGATGTTTCATTTATATGCACTTGGAAACACATTTAATTGAAGTAATGTGTAAACAAGAAAAAATGGTGTGATTTTATTAAACTACAATGCAAATGGAACTTTCGAAATCAATGTAAAAAATCTCCTTCCTCGGCTAGGATTCCAATCCAGGCCGTGGCGACTGGCGAGCTTTATGAATCCAGGCCGTGGCGACTGGCGAGCTTTATGAATCCAGGCCGTCGCGACTGGCGAGCTTTATGGCACTGAACCACTGATGATTGTTGATAAAGCCTGTTTTTTGATAACGGGACTTACTAAAGATAAACAAAAAAAATATAGCAAAGATATAAACAAATAAAAGTTTAATTCTAAAAGTAGAACTCGTATGTGTGTTAAATAAGATTGGAACCAGTTTTTCACTAACCAAGTAACTTTCTTTTAAACTACGAATAGTATTCCGTGCATTAACCCGTAAAAACTAGTTTTATTTAATTAGTGATGTGCGTGAAAACCTAAGAAACAAATACGAATAGTACTTCTCAGCACAACTTCTCGACAATCTGTCAGAATTTTTACCAAATAAGGTATTGGTCTATTGGGCTTTTAAGTACTTACCTAATATCAGTAGGTAACACCGTAAATATTTAGCGTTATAGACTTAAATATGAAGAGATCCCGGCTTAGGATCCTGGTAGGAGCGCATGTTTGTATGTTGAATACAAGCATTTGTACCAGAGCTATGACTGTTTCATAGTTTTACATAAATATCTCTTATCTATTAGACAAGTCCGAACGTCCGTCCGTCTGTGGTGCTGTTTCAGCGGCCAAACCGTAAGAGATAGATAAAGAGAACGTTTAAGTTATAAGTTAAGAATAGTCTGATAAGACTACAAACCGGATTTGAGTAACGTAGCACTTCCGGTTTTCGAGAAATCACGAATTTCAAACGAAACCACACAAAATCTCCGAAGTTCTCAATTAATTAAATATTTTTTTTTTTAATCAGGTTTTGGTGAACATTTGGTTCACTGGTTTGCTAGTACTTCTCCATATTATGTAATTCTATCCGTTACCTAAGTTACCCATAATCATAACACAAGTGCTGCGTGCTTCCTTTCGGGTTACGAAATATGAAAAAATGATTGATTATCATGCCTAAAACAAATCGATCAAAGACAGCCGCTGGAATACATTAGATTTATTTTTATAATTGAATCGTAAAACTTGACGTCGTCCGTCCGCCGCCGCGTGCCACAAAAACAGGAGCGTAATAACGAACCAAGCCACGGGGAAAATGAGTTTTTTATCCCGTTCCGAGGACCGAACCCCCCCTCCCCCCCCCCCTTCGCTAATCCTCGATGGGTACCTACAAGTAAGTCGCAACAGTTTTTCTTTGCGAAAGCCGAACGCAACGGGCGTGATTTTCCGTGCGCTCGGGTATAATAGTACCCTTAGTACCCTAGTACGAGTTTGAGCTCACGAAAACTATCATAGTTTTCGTAAATGTAAATTATGTTTCTTTGTCCATTTTGGTGAAGAGTAACCAAATATACTTAAAATTTAAGAAGACGCAAATGATTTAATGATAGTATTTTAACACTGTTTATTTGTATTGAAACGAAAACAATAAAATCAGTAACCTTAGTAAGCGTGCAAACTTACGAAAACTATCATAGTTTTCGTAATTGTAAAACTCGTACTAAGGATACAGGACTTCCTATCTCTTATCTATTAGACAAGTCCGTCCGTCCGTCTGTCTGTGGTGCTGTTTCAGCAGCCAAACCGTAAGAGATAGAAAAAGAGAATGTTTAAGTTATAAGTTAAGAATAGTCTGATAAGACTACAAACCGGATTTCAGTAACGTAGCACTTCCGGTTTTCGAGAAATCACGAATTTCAAACGAAACCACACAAAATCTCCGAAATTCTCAATTAATTAAATACATTTTTTTTTTAAATCAGGTTTTGGTGAACATTTGGTTCACTGGTTTGCTAGTATAAATAAATACACTGGTTTAAAATATAATATTGAAAAGTATGATCTCAGTTATTAATATTATTAGCTTTTTATAACAAAGAATACATATAATGTACTATTGGTCTATGATATAGGTATAATAATACGGAGAATTTCTTAATTAATACCTATTTAAGGGTTAGTTCCATAATAACAACGAAATAGATATGGCGTACACCCATCTGGCTTTAGAGCATATGCTCTAAGTATCTGGCGTAGCTTCTAGACATTCATGAGTACTTGTAACAGCCTTATCTGAATAAATGATTTTGATTGATTATGATAATTATGGTTTGATTATACCCACTAATAAAAACCCTTGCAAAGTGAAAAACACTGAGAATCGGTAAGCAAAGAATATAATAAAATTAATAATGTGTTAAAATGTAAATTTGCTTCTGTGAGTTCTACTTATGTTAAATCCAATAAAATGTTCATAAAAATATTGCCCTGCTTTTCTCTGCGGTCGTTCTAGCCCTTCTAAGGGATATTAGGCCTCAACTAGAGCTACTAACTATGTTTTAGACATATAGTGATTTATATATTTATATATATACGGCCGGGTTTTATGGCTACTCAGAGGTCCCGGGCTCGAGTCCCGGTGGCGGCAAAAGTCAGTATGATAAATACGAGCAATTTCTATCTTAGTCATGGATGTTAATATAAATTTCTATATAAATATACCTCTATATGTATCAGTATATGTATTCTATCCGTTACCCTAGTATCCCATAACACAAGCCTGCAGTGCTTATACATAAATTATTGGTGTGAGTGTAGGAAATATTTTAATATTACCTATATTATATTACTACTACTAAGATACGCAATGAATAAATAAATAAATAAGTCTGAACTGTACCCTTAGCATGAACCAGTATCGACTTTTCGAATATTTGAATTCGATCTCGATTGCTTCGTGCTAAGGGAATGAGCATAATGTATACTGTATAATTGTATAAAATGCAATCTCACTTTCGCCTTCTGTTGTCAAAATTATCTATCACTAGCGGCCCGCCCTCACTTCGCTTCAGTGTAGACTACAGTTTTTGTTCTCAGGCTTGTATTATACACTAATTTCTTAATGATATTCATCTATGATTCTTCTTGTACCTGCATGCAAAGTCTCAGCCCGATCGGTTTAAAATTGACAAAGTTTCATACAAACTTTCATTCCCTATTTTATCCCCTTGGGGGTAGATGAATCAAAATCCTTTCTTAGCGGATGCTTACGTCATAACATTTGACTGCATGCAAAATTTCAGCCCGATCCGTCCAGTGGTTTGGGCTGTGCGTTGATAGATCACTATGTCAGTCAGTCACCTTTGAGTTTTATATATATAGATTGACTGCTTTATCCTAATTGCAACATATTACCATGTAAAGACTTAAATAATGCCTATTTAACTAATATTAAAAAAATTAGCTATCGAACTCTGATGTGAGATTTAATCTCCAGAACCCTAGGGAGGGTTCTGCAGAGCATATTCTGTAAGAACAAATTCACTTTTCACCTGATGTGATTTAAAATTACAACACGAATTTCAAATATGTATATTTCAAACCACACTGGCTTATACGGCGGTGAAAAGTTAGTTTGTCCTTACAGTATAGCACTGCCGGATGCCAATAGTGAAGTGATTCTGTGTGATTTTGGTATGACTAATCCAATCTTGCGACGACATACACCGAGCGAACGAGCGGCGACACAACCGCTCGGAAATTGTGGCGATCAATGGCCTGTGACTAGGGCGGGCGGCGAGGCAGGACGGCCGATACCGATGTCGATAGTCGATACCTATAATGCGGTTCAAATAAGAATAGGAAAGCCAATGACCTCAATCTGTCAAATGTCGCTTGAAAAGTACGGTTTGCAAAAAAATCTCGGAACACTTTTTAAGCACTCAGCTGATTCTAGAATAAAAACCATACATTTTTAAACAAATAATAACAAATGTTGATAATTAATATTGGTTGATATTTTTTTTCATTTATTGAGCTTTGGCTATGAATGGTTGATAACCTAAATCGTCAACCAAATGTCACTTTATGTTGCGTTCAAAACTCGATTTAAAATTTTCGCTTACATATAGGATGCATGTTCGTATGTGACCTGCATGATTATTCATAACTTCTCCGGCGGTAATGCAGAGATAAGCGAAATTGAAGAGCTAGATTGTGATTAATGTTTTTTTTCACAGAGTCTTAATAAAGAAATACTATTAAAAATCGGTTGTGTTCTTTCTCAACCTTAGTAAATTAATTTTATTAAAAAATCTGATGTTTCTTCTCACTTAATCTTAGTAAATAAGTTTTATTAAATAGCAACATTTTTATGCTCACTCTACCCATTTGGTTTGAATTGACAGCTATGACGTCAAAATATGTCGCCCAGTCGGTCCTATTCTTAGTTGAATCGCATTATACATCGTGGCTGCCTGGATGCACTTATGTGGTGCCTTTTTGGAATCATTACCAGCCTATTAATGTCCCTAATGATGGGGCACAGGCCTTCCCTATCGAATGAATAGGGAAACTGAATCATTCATGACCCATCACGCCGACCCAGCGCGATTTGGTGCCCACCAATAACACCCGCTAACGACTGCATATACATTGGAGACGAACAGCTTGACGTGCGTTCCAAAGCACGGAGGAGCTCGCGATAGTGAATTTATGGTCACTCATCCAATGACTGACCAATGCGAAAGTTGCTGGACTTCAACGATCGTAGCCGAAAACAATTCACCATTTCCGGCATCGAGCTTCTTTGAATCAGATTTTCGTACTACAAGTGCTTCGGGACCAAAGCAATGCGTAATGATATCCAAAGTTCCATCATCATCCTATGATCCATCCGCCTATTAATGCCCAGCAGCGGCTGGGGCACATATGGATGGAATGGGAAGACCGGACCATGACCCACCACGCTCATCCAGTACGGATTGGTCGGGCCCGACAGCTTATTATGCCTTCCGAAGCATAGACAAGGGAAAAAGAATGTTGTCCACCCATAAACCGGCCATTGCGTAGTTAGTAGTTACTAGCACTAGTAGTTAGAGTTTCAGTTTGTTATCCATTTATTTAGGTCCTCTTGCAAGAAAGTTCTTAATTCAAGTTTAAAGCTAATCAGGTTTAACCCCCATTCTATCGTTTTTTTTTACTTTAAGCAATTGATACAGATGCAATGATGTGCTACACGATGAAGCCTTAACTCGAGTAAAAACTTTAGTGCAGATGGACCTTAAGTACTTAATGCATAAATTTAAATGATTATAACTTCATTGGATTGCAAAAATGAGATTGCCATTTGCGCTTTGTGCTGGTCAACTAGGAAACCCTACGCAAAGCTAGATTTTGTTTGTCTTGGTTGTAGACTTCTTGTATCCATAAACGATATAATATGATGAATTTTGCTATTCCCACGCTAATAATCTTCTTAATGAACCATTGACCATTTGAAATAAAAAACGCACTAAATAAAGGAAACATAAAACGCACATTAAAAAGTCACTTTATCAATAACTTAAAAATAAAAAAATATGGGCGTGTACTTAAGTACGCGCGTGAGAAGTTATACTTCTTTTTGGAATTATTAAAAAATAGTTTTTAATTGCATGCAGATAATTAATTACAATAAGATAATAAAAGGATTGGAAAAGGATAGTCAACGCAGTCAATAAAGTTCAGTTTTAATTTGAAAAATTTAATAAATAATCAAAATATTCAATTATACGCACATATGAATTTCGCATTTGTATAACATTATAACACGTGTTAAGAATATAGAAACTAGAAACATGTGGATAAATATTATAAATATGAAAACAGTGATCAGAGGCGACGAGCGTCCCAACATGTGCGACTAAGAGATCCTATTACTATTTTGTTGGAAGCTTTTTTTCGAGACTTACGAGTAATGTGTGTTTTATCGGCCGACTTCATAGTGTTGCGCGCGCATCTTAGAATTTCACTCTCATCATTTTTTCATAACGCGCCCGCGGCTAACTTCATTATGTTACTTTTGTGTTACAGTGATGCGCGCGCATCTTAAAATTTCACTCTCATAATTTTTTCATAACGCGGCTAAAGAAGTATAACTTCAAAAAAAATTAAAAAAAGTCATATTTATCATTACAATTGGAGCATCCCTTATCTGGGATAACTGAATTTCTACTTGTATGCTAGCATGAAAAAAATCTTACCTAATCGGTATAGGTGCGTGCGTCTTTTGTGAGCTGCATGTACAAGCGTAAATTAATTATCATGCCGCTCAATGTTTACTATATCCAACATACCCACTTACTTCTATAAAATATTGTTATTTAATAATAGTTACTACAGTGTGAAAACTTATATTTATTTATTGTAACTAGATGTACAGCGGTGAATGTTGTGCACGAATAAACCTTTCTGGTTTTTGTTTGCACTATAATATGTATTATAATTGTAATATTGCTTGATTAAATAAATAAATAAAAAAAAATGGGTGCGTGTACTTATGTAGGCGCGTGAGAAGTTATCCTTCTTTGGCATCGTTTAAAATTAGTTTTTAATTGCATGCAAATAATTAATTACAATAAATTAATAAAAAGTCTGGAAAAGGACGAAGTCAATAAAGTTCAGTTTTAATTTGAAAAAATAAATAAATAATCAAAATATTCAATTAAAATCGCTACTGAATATAATTTATTAGAACATATGTGATTTGCACTTGTATGAAACTCAAACACGTATTCCGAATATACAAACTAGACACATGTGGATAAATATTATAAATATGAATACCTATAACTGTTACTTTATTACAAAAAATAAAGATGTGGTTTTTGGTTCTACTACACCAATGGTCAAGAGATGGCGCTGTAGTCTCCTGAATCGCGCTTTGGTTCCGTTGTTCCAGATTAATAAATACTTTTTGTTACTTTATTACAAAAAATAAAGATGTGGTTTTTGGTTCTACTACACCAATGGTCAAGAGATGGCGCTGTAGTCTCCTGAATCGCGCTTTGGTTCCGTTGTTCCAGATTAATTAATACATTTGATAGGCCTTCACAATGCAGTCGTTAGCACCCACTAAATAGAGATTCTATTTCTAATTTGATGGGAGATTTTCTGAATGTGGTGCGGTAAACACAAAAGTAACCAACTTCATTATGTTAAAATTTTGTGTTACAGTGATGCGCGCGCATCTTAAAATTTCACTCTCATAATTTTTTCATAACGCGCCTAAAGAAGTATAACTTCAAAAAAATAACTAATTTAAGTAAGTTTTTTTTCTATCGATAATGTTATTTGATCAGCAGTTCAGCAGAATGTCGAGTATCCGGTGACCGCGCGGCCGCCGGCCGTTTTTTGCCGGAGTATCCACATGTTTTAGTGGGGTTTTTTTTGTATACATACAAAATATTTGATCTCTTTTCGTCGGTTCACTAGCTGAACCATCCCCTCGCTATAAATGGGAGCTTTATGCTGACTCGTCGATTCGGGATACATTGGAACGTAGATTAATACTGTTTTGGTGAACTACATTTTGAACTGTACTGTTAGTAGTACAAACAAAATTTGTGATCTAAAGAATAATCTAAAGAAGTCCCGGTCAATTTTTATGTACATACAAAATAGTGTCAAATTACTTTAGCCTAAACTCAAATAATAAGCCCTTTTTTTAAACTTGAAATGTATGTAAGTATGTTTATTCGGGTGGAATCTTGCAACTCAATTTTGAAGCAGATGTCTTCATTCGATTGACCTGAAATTTTGTACACACATTCAGTTTGGATGACAATGTATGGTGAGCTGTATGACATCATTCTAAACCCTGTATGGTGGAACGTACAAGATGGCGGACTAGCTTTTGCTGTACTCCTACAATATGTGTATTAAATTAAAAGGACTCGTTTGCTTGCTCAGAACATTTTGAAAAATAAAATGTCGTCACCTTGAATCCAATATATAATCAATATTATAATATATACTTACTAGAATAAATTATTATGGCATCTACTACCTATCCTTACCATTATCTAATCATAATACTACTTGCGTGATCAGCATAATGTGTTCGTTTCCATTCTAAGCACTCTGAAACTTATTCTTTGGAACACTTGTACTCTAAAATTCGAAAATCGAAGTTCGTGTCGTACCGTCTCGCTCGCTCATATATTAAATATTATTAGCGTGAGTGGGACGGCACGACACGAAATTAGAATTTTGCATGTTGTGATTTGGGCGCGGCGGCAACGATTGTTGTATTATGTGATTTCAATAGAAGCCGCCGGCGCGTGTATCATCACCATGTACTTCCGAAAAGCGGCAAATTTCTTTGAGAAGTCAGTACAAAACCTTTGATGCCGCATTATCAAAGTGCCGATGGTTAAAACAAAACTATGCATGCACTCTGTTTGATTTTAATGGATGGCGGACTTAAAAAGTTGGCAGACTAAGTTTTTTATGCTTTCCTACAATATTGGTATTAAATGAAATGGCTTGCTAGAAAAATAAAGTGACGGTACCTTAAATCCAATATGGCGGACTTAAAAACACGGCACACTATGTTTTTTGAGCTTTCCTAACAGGTAAATCTGGCGACAAACTATTATATTATTTAATAATACTAACGGCCCGCGCTCGCTTCCCTTCGGTGTAGAGCTGAAGTGTAGACTACAGTTTTTGTTCTCAGGCTTGTATTATATACAATGACATTCATCTATGATTCTTCTTATACCTGCATGCAAAGTCTCAGCCGATCGGTTCAAAATTGACAAAGTTTCATACGAACTTTCATTCCCTATTTTATCCCCTTGGGGGTAGGATTGATCAAAATCCTTTCTTAGCGGATGCCTACGTCATAACACCTACCTGCATGCCAAATTTCAGCCCGATCCGTCCAGTGGTTTGGGCTGTGCGTTGATAGATCACTATGTCAGTCAGTCACCTTTGAGTTTTATATATATTTAGATACATTTGCATATATGTTGTGTACTGGCTGTAATCTTTTAAAATAACGTTTGTATGTAGTTGATAGAATTAAGTATGTGTTGTATACTAGACACACACTAAATCATCACAATTATAAGGCTTGTTTTTCTATATCTCTGCATCACACAGCGGACATGAATCATTTGGACAGTTAGAGGGATGAGATGATGCACCGCACCGGCTCCTGCAACCGACGGACTTAGTTCAGGGTAGTCGTAAGCAGTTTGTCATCGCTCCAAGCTACCTATGAAAGCCTCAATTCATCATGCAATTAAATCTTTTCGTCAATATTGATTGAACTTTGAATTTATATTTCTTACCAGTGGCCCGCCCTCGCTTCGCTTCGGTGTAGAGATGAAGTGTAGAATACAGTTTTTGTTCTCAGGCATGAATAGGGATGATGACTAATTTTTTTTTCTTCGTTTATCAGGTAGTTTATCAAAAACTATTGGACACGTATTTTTTCTTTTTTCACATAATATAAACATTGCAGAGATATATTGATTTGAAAAGTCGCATGACGTCACGTTTTACAATTAAACAAGTACAATTTTCACTCAAAAGTGACGTCACGAGCCCCTACTCCCAAACTTTGACGCGCTATAACTTTGTCATTTTTGGGTTGATTTCCCAAATACGTGTCCATTATTTTTTGATCACCTAACTGACGGACTAAATAGAATTTCGTTTACTGTACCCCGTCATCACCCCTATTATATACAATGACATTCATCTATGATTCTCCTTATACCTGCATGCAAAGTCTCATCCCGATCGGTTCAAATTGACAAAGTTTCATACAAACTTTCATTCCCTATTTTATCCCCTTGGAGGTAGAATTGATCAAAATCCTTTCTTAGCGGATGCCTACGTCATAACATCTACCTGCATGCTACATTTGAACCCGATCCGTCCAGTGGTTTGGGCTGTGCGTTGATAGATCACTATGTCAGTCAGTCACCTTTGAGTTTTACTCGTATATATATAGATTATCACGATGTACCTGAGATAATAAAACGATAGCATTCTTTAAAAATGAAATCAAAGTGGAACGCGTTTTTGAACAAGATATAACACGCACAGAACGAGCATGTTTCAACTACATACCCCTACGTCAACATTCCTAATGGTAAGCATTCTTGGGTTTATTTCAGTCTGTATAGTATAATGAGGAGCTCGATGGCGCAGGTGGTTAGCGCGTTCGGCTGCGATCGTTGAAGTTAAGCAACTTTCGCAGTGGTCGGTCATCGGATGGGTGACCAAAAATCTTCGATCTCGAGTTCCTCCGTGCTTCAGAAGGCACGTTCAGCCGTTGGTCCCGGGTGCATCTTCAGTCGTTAGCACCCGCTAATTCGCACTTGGCTCGCGTATTAGGTCATGACCTGACCCAATCTCCCCATTCCATCTGGTGTGGCGCGTGTAAATAGCCCACACCTGGGGTGGATTACACCGAAATTATAAATTATGTGGTTCAATACCAGGAAAAAAGAAGCGCTCACTTACCTCCAGGACGATGGGTTGCGTGGTCTCCGACGGGCGTAACTTGAGGCGGCTGGACCCTGCTTTGCCGGCATCCCAGAAAGTGTACGTCACAATTATAGTTTTTTACATTCTCACGAATATTTTAATAATCTTAAGAGTCAGAGAGAAAAGTCGTATTGACAGTTTATAAAGGAAGAGAGTAAGTTTTTACACGAAAGGCACCATAAACAATATCTGTTCCGGTAACCAGCCAGTGCCCTCAGCCACGGCGACATCAATCCCACAGATAAGTGGGCGCGACAAGTTTTCCTGGTATATCGCCACACATAACAGAATAGAAATATAATTTTACCAATTAAACTAAAACCATCCTTATGGCGCTCGACCACCATCCATAAGGAAGGCCTGTGCCCCAGCAGTGGGGACATCAATAGGCTGATGATGACGATGATGATATTATTATGTTCCTTTATCCATAACGCGTAGGTACTGGAAAGAGCGCGTATTTTCAGCTATTCTTAGTAACAACTAGAAAATATTGTTTAATAAGATAAAAAAAGGTAAAATGACGACCAAAAAAGCTTATCCCATTAACAACTGACTTGGCACGCCAACTCGCGAACAGAGTTTTATTCAAAGTTCGCAGGAGGTTTATCTACGGAGTCCTGTGGGAATCAAAAGATTGGAGGGAATCCACCCAACGCCGCGCTAATTCGGAGACGCGCTCGCTGGAACAACGCTAACAACATCAGGACTTACGCCAGTCTCCTCACTGGAACCAGGAAACGTACAAACACAGAAGCCTTTTGTTGTGGTTATATTCTTTGGGGCGAGGCAATAAAAAGGCTTGAATCACAATACTGTAGTTTCATTAATTAACTTTATTTTTAAGATTAAACTATTTATCATTTTCACAATGTACGCAATTTTTAATCAAAGGTATGACAGCACAGGAAACAGATAATTATATTCTCATAAAGTTAGACAAAGGTATGTAGTGCCATACTGCCTTATATTACAATACCTTTCTTATAGCAAAGTCACGGAAAATAACTCGAATCCACCGGATGTTAAATATAAATGGAGTTAGCCGAAGCAACAGAAAAGTGTGTTTCTCCAGCTGTTCTCACAGGCTTAAACTCAATCTTCACAGGGTTGAGCAACTCAAGGGGCTCTTAGGGTAGTACTCTAGATCCTTACTCTTCAACAGAAATACATCACTATAATATATTGTTATTTTACTGTGGTCTTTTGCAAGGTGTAAGTTCCTCGCCACAAATGCATCCAGCGGAAACTTTACTGTGCCTTATACACTTATATTAAAACAAACAGGGGAGATACGGTACGCTCATACTAGCATCAAATAAAATATGAGCTGACTCAACTACATAAGCAACTCTCACATACGCTGCGTAAAATAACATTCAATCGAGCGAGCGAGACAGAACTGCACGCTTCAACGCTGCGCGAGCGAAACGGCGAATCTCACGGTTCCCAACTTAGGGGGCTAGAAGTGTTAAAACGGACTTTTTTAGGGGCTAGAATTTCTTGGGGGTTCTTTTAGGGACTTTTATCAAAACTTGCAATTAAATCGAAAAACAAAGCGTGTGTTTTCTTTCAGTTTTGTGCGTAGAATGGAACGCAGCACGATATGAAATGGCTGAACTGACTGTGTGGCTGGTTGTTTCCTAAGGCTGTATGGACTAAAGTTAAAAAAACAGCTAAATCGGATTTAACAGTCTGTCAGCTCATTTTCGTTTGATTGTCCTTTCGGAAACTATATTCAATAAAATATTTTACTGTAACTAATTAAGTAACGTTTTAATTTATGAGCAACGAAAGAATTTGGGTAATAAGTAGGTACTTAAAAAATTGTATAATATTTAGGGGATTTTAGGGCTCCTGGGACTGGAAGTGGCCCTCGAAAAGACGAGGGCCATGGCCTTCCACGGTCCCAGATGCAGGACCCCGCCGGGACTCCGTGCCCGGGTAGAGGGGGTGTGGGTTCCGGTCGAGATGCATCTCAAGTATCTCGGCCTGACCCTAGACCCCCGATGGAGCTGGGAGGAGCACTTCAGGCTCCTCGCTCCCCGGCTGTGCGGCGTCGCAGCTGGACTCGGTCGCCTCCTCCCCAATGTGGGGGGGCCGAAGGCGAAGTGCCGTCGGCTTTATCACTCCGTGATAAAGTCGATGGCGCTGTACGGGGCCCCGGTCTGGGCGGAGTGCCTCTCGTCCCGCACGAGGGCCCTCCTGCGAAGACCGCAGAGGGTCATCGCGACCCGGGCCGTGAGCGCTTACCGCACGGTCAGCCACGGGGCTGCCTGCGTCCTAGCAGGCACGCTCCCGTGGGAGATTGATGCCCTGGTACTGTCCCAGGTGCATCAACACCGGGTCGCGGCGAGAGAGCGGGGCGAGCGACCCGTTCTAGAGGAGGTAGAACGGGTCCGCACCGAGGCGCAGAGGGAGGCTCTGCGCCAATGGGTGGAGGCACTCGCCAACCCAGCCGCTGGCCACCGGACGATCGAGGCGATTCGTCCGGTGTTGGAGGAGTGGGTAGGGCGCCAGCGGGGCACCCTCACCTACCGCCTGGTGCAGGTACTGACCGGACATGGGTGCTTCGGTCACTACCTGCACCGAGTCGCCCGTCGGGAGGAGACGCCGCGGTGTCATCACTGCGCCTCTCCCGACGACACGGCCGAGCACACGTTGATCGTGTGCCCGGCCTGGCGAGATGAGCGCCGGGGCGAATCTGTGATGGCGCAGAAGGAGGCAGCGGAGAGGGAGCGGGAGGAGGACGCTCTAGCCCCCCCTCTCCGGCGTAGACGGGTGGGCCGAAGGAGGCAGGCAGCGGTGACTGCCGGTCTTCGACGGCCCTAAGGTGGTCTGGGAGCGGCCTGACCAGCCGCGCGCCCTAGGTGCCGCTCCGGCATAGGCCACCACGTCTGGGGACTGCCTAGTACCCTAGCGCAGTCCCCCTGAGGCGCGTCGCCCGGTCCACTCGTTGGGCCGGGCCTGCCCGGGGGCGTGCTCGGAGATGTGGCGCACGCAGGTGCGTCGGCCCCGAGGCCGCCCCCATATGGGCGTAGGAGGGTACCGGGGGGTTTTAGTGGAGTAGGATCAGTGTGGCCTTCCGCACTGGTCCTGCTTGAGTAGGGTCGGCACTGTTGCCCGTGCCGGCGAGTCCCACACACGCCGTGCGCCTAGTCAGCGTCACGGTATGGTGCGTAACTGCATTTCCCCTCGTCACAAAAAAAAAGGGGATTTTAGGGGAATTTAAAAAATACTTAGGGGTAAATTTTGGTAAGGGTTGGTAACACTGGCGAATCTGCGTCCGAGTCCGCACGGCTGTGCTATATTGTTGTCCTTTTCTTGATAACAAAATGGCGATTACGTAAACAACATTCACGACAAACCGTGATTTCTGAGAAAAAAATGTTTTTACAGTATTACGAATAAAAAGTGTCGCCGAGGCATTTGTTAAATTAGATTTTGATCTATTTGTGTATGTACGCCGGGTTTCATGGCGTCGCCGACTCGAGAGGTCCCGGGTTCGAATCCCGGTGTGGGCAGATGTTTGTGTGATGAACACGAGCATGTGTACTCCAGTCATGGATGTTTAATATGTATTTCGATATAAATATACTTATATATGTAAAGTATATGTATTCTATCCGTTACCCTAGTATCCCATATCACAAGCCTTACAATGCTTACTTTGGGGCTAGGCTAATTGGTGTGAGTGTTGGAAATATTTATTTATTTATTTTGTTTTATTGAAGTTATACTTCTTTAGGCGCGTTATGAAAAAATGATGAGAGTGAAATTTTAAGATGCGCGCGCATCACTGTAACACAAAAAATTAACAGCATGAAGTTGGTCGCTTTAGCGACCAACTTCATGCTGTTACTTTTGTTTACCGCACATTAAGAAAATCTACCAACAAAATAGAAATAGAATCTCTATTTTGTGGGTGCTAACGACTGCATTGTGAAGGCCTATCAAAAGTATTTATTAATCTGGAACAATGGAACCAAAGCGCGATTCAGGAGACTACAGCGCCATCTCTTGACCATTGGTGTAGTAGAACCAAAAACCACATCTTTATTTTTTGTAATAAAGTAACAAAAAGTATTTATTAATCTGGAACAACGGAACCAAAGCGCGATTCAGGAGACTACAGCGCCATCTCTTGACCATTGGTGTAGTAGAACCAAAAACCACATCTTAATTTATTGTAATAAAGTAACAGTTATAGGTATTCATATTTATAATATTTATCCACATGTTTCTAGTTTGTATATTCGGAATACGTGTTTGAGTTTCATACAAGTGCAAATCACATATGTTCTAATAAATTATATTCAGTAACGATTTTAATTGAATATTTTGATTATTTATTTATTTTTTCAAATTAAAACTGAACTTTATTGACTGTGTCCTTTTCCAGACTTTTTATTAATTTATTGTAATTAATTATTTGCATGCAATTAAAAACTAATTTTAAACGATGCCAAAGAAGGATAACTTCTCACGCGCCTACATAAGTACATGCACCCATTTTTTTTTGTAACAAAGAATATACGCAATATTATTATATTGAGTGTGGTCATGCATAGTGTTGCCAGGTGTCCCGATTTGCGCGGGATGACCCGATTTTCAGGGGTCTGGAGACCGAATGTCCCGATTAATCAATAAATGAAAGGAGACCCGGCACTTTTCATAGAAAAAATGCTATACTTGTATACAGTTGAATTTGGTCTCAACATAAAGCCAAAATTATTTGCTACATAAAATTACTTTTGCCTTATTTTT
The DNA here is from genome assembly GCA_902850365.2 of Chilo suppressalis. Lineage (NCBI taxonomy): Eukaryota > Metazoa > Arthropoda > Insecta > Lepidoptera > Crambidae > Chilo > Chilo suppressalis. The sequence goes on along the minus strand of OU963896.1, from coordinate 294,500 downwards.
AGTGAATCGTGGAAAGAAGTTAAATAATGATTAATATTTTTTGATATGGAAACCCTAAATCTTCAAGGGACAGAATTTTGCTTCAAAATATTACTCAAGTGACTGTACAAACCATGATTCCTTTGCTTTTTTTTAAAAAAAAACCAAATGTCAATTTGAGAATCCTAAAATACAAACAAAAAATCATTCGCACTTCGCATCCGCTCCCGCGAACTGTGATTGTGAATGTTCTCTGCTGTGATTGCCTTTTTATCCGTTATTATTTCTCTTGATGACCCGGCTACATATAGAGGTTATATTGACAAACCTACGTATTTGACATTGAAAGCTAGCTGCTGATGACAAATATTGCCAGACTACGTTACCCAATTATGAAACACAGATAAAAAAAGTATACAACTTTGGCATAAAATGCCGGGTGTCCTTTAGGTAATTAATGTAATACTTTACTAGCACTAGTAGTCTAAAACGCAATAAATTAAACCCAGATTAAAAAAACCCCTTGTTTTTTGTTTACTGCCCCGATCTGCAACCCTAAGTCCCGATTTTTTTGACCACCTCATGTACATTTAAAACAATTCGATCCGGCAACACTACTCATGCACCACAATTTAAGCGGATCACTTTTGAGCCGCAAGTGCCGTATCTTCCCTTTCTGTTTTAATCTAAGCTTATATCTTTTAAAAAATACTTATTTCTGTTAAAGTATATATAAATATATGTTTAAATTTCACACCTTGTTTAATGCATTATATTATCTGTGGTTGTGCACTACAGCGCCACCTTTTTTAAATTACTGCTCAATGGTCATCGGTCTTTTCTTATACCATATTTTTCATATGTTGTACACAGTTTCTTGTTGCCTAGTTTATTGTCTTGCTAGCAGCCTAGCTGGATGGCTAGATAGCTGCCCTGCTAGGTGCCTAGCTAGCAGCTTCGCTTGTTGTCAATCTAGCAGCCTCGCTTGTGCCTGGCTACCTAGCTAGTTTAACAATAAGTATATTACATAGAATATTATTTTTGTCCACAAAAGTTAAAATTTCAATTATGATTGCCCTCTGTCCATTGCATGGGTGACGTTCTTGATCTATTATTGTATTACTAGCAAACCAGTGAACCAAATGTTCACCAAAACCTGATTTAAAAAATGTATTTAATTAATTGAGAACTTCGGAGATTTTGTGTGGTTTCGTTTGAATTTATTTAGTTAAAAAAAAAATAACATTGTGATAATTACAAAATAGAAATCACGTGATTTCTCGAAAACCGGAAGTGCTACGTTATTCACATCCGGTTTGTAGTCTTATCAGACTATTCTCAACTTATAACTTAAATATTCTCTTTATCTATCTCTTACGGTTTGGCCGCTGAAACAGCACCACAGACGGACGGACGGACGGACTTGTCTAATAGATATTATTGTATTATCTTGCAAAAATGCGCCTTCCACTTGTGTTCTCTGTGCGCGAGTATTGTCAAAACCTACTAAGGAGCAGACTTTCTGTATTCAATTATTTTGTACTGGAACTGCTCACACGGAATAATCTGTTGCGATGCAGCAGTCTATAAGATTCTCTTATAAAATAATTTTGAAGAAAAAACACAAATACAATCGCAGCTTTAATTCCTCATGGCAAATTCGTGTACGTACCCTAGTCCGGGATCATCCCTAAAGGTACTTAGTTTGAGAGATAAAATGGTTTTCATGTAATAAGTTAGAAAGCACTTAGGTATTAATACAAACTGTGTGCAAAAATTTGTAGGTAACAGTTTCATAATTATTATGGTCACTATTCCTACACGAACAAAAATTATGATGATTCATTTGTTTGTCGTACTATTCGCATTGCAAGTGGAATTCTTTGGCCGCGCAAGTTACGGATTGCCAGATTACGAAGAAAGCTGACACCGCCGTATTACAATTCATACAGTACATATTGTAATATGACCAGAACGCCGACACTGCAGAAAACGTGGGAATCATACGTACAACGCCGCACGGTGGAATATGGTAGAACAAACGCATATCAAAATTGATTTTTATTACTGATTGAAATTGGGTAATATATGAATATAATTTAATAGTTCAAAAGTCGAAGTTTAATATTCTGCAGCGTAATTCATATTTTATTTCGTAAAAGTATTTTTTTTCATGTAGCAAAGTTAAACGTTTAGGCAGCTGGGAAATATTAAGTTCTTCATTTACGTTTTTCAACGTGAAATAGTTTTAAAACTTGAAATGAAAGGTATGAGGTATTATATATTTTTGAAAAGCACATTTATCAGAGGTTAGAAATAAATACAATTGATTGTTTTTAATACGAATATAAATTTAAAAACCAATTTAAAGAAAAAATTGAGAAATATTTTTTTTTCCTCAACTTCATCGAATCTTTTAACATTTAGAGTTGTTTACCGATGCTTTGAATTTAATGTTAAATTATAGGTTAGTTACTCATCTAAAACATATAAAAAAATTAGCTGCGGCTTTTTGCGGTTTTCGGAGATATGTGAAAAAATCGAATACTAGTCTGGGAGCGGAAATCGCTATCAAATGCGGTTTCGTAGTTTACTTTTATTATCAATAGTTTGTGGTACATTTTATGAATTAATTATTTTATATTGTTATGTACGTTTTATCATTTCGATGTCATTTTCCGTGAGAAAATAGATATTTGAAATAATTCCCACATTCTGAAACAATATAAAAAGGGCAGTGAAACAATATGTCTCCATTACCGTTTCAGTGGTCTTTACGTCTACGTACTCTAGTAGGTACGGTTATTTCATTATTCAACATGTCTACTTTTAACTGTACTAAACGTGAGTTAATAGTGTCTTATATAGAAGGCGGAAAAACGACTGCGGCACTTTCAACATATTTGGAGGGAAAACCGGATGTCAATATATGTTTTATTATTGACCATATTCAAAGGGGTGTCATCCCTTCGTTTAATAAACTCTGGAGTGAAGCAGGACGCAATAAAAATACCTTTTTAAGAAAGAACACCAATTGGTTGGATTCTGAATATTCGTTAATTATACCAACATCAGAAAACGTGTCAACAGACTCTACACCGTCTACTTCTTCTGGTAAACGAGGAAGACCGTGTGTGTCATATGGAGACTCTTCAGAATCAAGCAAAAAAGGAAAAAACACCGTTATGCTAAATGAATATGGTTTGGAGCACATTCTAAGCGCATATCTTCAAGGATTGCGTTCTATAGGAGAAGGAATATACGTGAGTAAATATAGTTGGTATTACATGCCATCATCTGTCCACAAAATTTTAATTCACGGTGAGAGTATCATAAACCATTTCGCGGTATTACCAATTGGGCAACTTTCAGAAGATGCTCAAGAATCTCGCAATAGGGACTATAAAAAATTTCGCTTACACCATGCTCGGAAATGCTCTCGAATAGCTTCAAACGAAGATGTGTTTAATACACTACTTTACACTTCAGATCCATATATAACGAGCATAAGAAAACCATATGCAAAAAATGTAAAGGAGCTCGATGAAGATACTTTATACCTTCTCAAGGTTAATGAACTTATTTCAGATCCTGAAGCTCACCGGGTGTAAGATGTCAATCTTGCTGAGCAAAAAAAAAGAAATATATATTGCGATAATTTTGATTTGTTTCTGTATGTTAGCGTAGTGTTAAAAATATTTTACCTTTTTTAATTTTATATTATCAATATAATATGATAGTTATCTTAATAGAGTAATTAGCATTAAGAAATAGACGTACAATATGTTTCTAAAAAATATTTCAATAAATAAATAATACTAATAATACTATTTTAAATCATTTTGTGACTTTTCTTTTTTAATTAAAAAAAATACGCATAATTCCAATTCATCAAACATTACTTATATGAATCCTTATGTATCACTTTATATTATAGCAAAATTTTATAAGTCTATCTTTCAAATTGACGGAGTTACAGATTTTTAATCCGAAACACACCGAAATATTCCACAGTGCGCCGTCTTACAATTCACACAGTACATATTGTAATATGACCAAAACGCCGACACTGCATAAAGCCCGTCACAGACGTAGCTATAATATATATTAATATAAATCATAGCAAGACATATTACAACATATTTGACGTCACCAAAATATGTCGACAGATATATTTTGGCATATTAGGGTATATTTTGCCATATTAATATATATTTTGATATATTTTTATGATACTGCGATGTTCCATTTTTCACCGAACGCCTGCCAAAATATATATCATAGTACAGCTCCCGTCTGTGGTAGTTTTTTTAATATAATATCTCGATATATTAATATATATTATAGCTACGTCTGTGACGGGATATATTTTGGCATATTAGTATATATTTTTAATACGGAATGTTCAACTTTTCTCTTAACGCCTGCTCGATCTCCGGCTCAAGTGCGCACGAGCATTTCTCCCCCACCCTCCCTCTCCTAAAATACTGTGCAAATTTATTGGATGACAAAACACGATACAAATTAAATTCACCACAAGTTTTCTTTTGTTTTATATGCGACTCTACCCAGATGGTTATATTTTTCGTTCCTGACAAGGCAACATGCATATCAAATTCAGCATCGGAATCATCCTCTGAGGAACTTTCAATTAAATCTAAAAGTAGTGCTCTTGTCGAATTCATTTCATTCATACATTCTAAGATTGATTATAACGTTATTTCAAAATTAAAACACACTGTGCTAGAAAATAAGCTTTAAAACCGTGCGCTTGCAAAAACGACCGCAGACCGAGTGAGGGCAAAATATATATTATAGTATAGCTCCCGTCTGTGGTAGTTAGCTATAATATAATATATATTTCGATATATTAATATATATTATAGCTACGTCTGTGACGGGCTTAAACGTGGGAATCACACGTACACCGCCCCCCGCGCCTCTTCGTTGCCTCATGCTGCCCGTGGCCTCATCACTTCGTTTCATACTTCTACGTTTAAGAATTAGTAATTGTAATTTTTATATTAAATTAATATTATAAATCATTTTGGTTCTTTTTTACTCTTACGGCTGCTGCATATTTATCTCGCACGTGTAGGCAAAACGGAAAAACATGAAAGTTTAAAACAATATAATAGGCTAAGATTACAGAAAATAATCTGAGACAATAATAGGTAGTGTTGGATATAGAATTACGTAGCTCACAAAATATAATGTGTCCCTACATCATGTACATTGTTTCATAATAATTTTTAAACTAAGAGGCTCATCTTTACTTAGTGTTCATAGTTCTCAAAATGATATGTTGTGTTCTATTTCCGACACGAAACGATTAATTTTTATTTTTTTTCATTGTATTTAATGATAATAATATATAGTTTATTCCAGAAGTATATTTTTTTTTTTAGAAATTTTAAGTAAACAATATTTTAAGTAAATGCTTAAAAATAAATAAAAATATAACTATAATTGCTATTTCTTCTTTCAAATGTTTAATACTTGAAAAAGTATTCATTTGACATTGTGGGTTACCTACAATGCGAAGAGATGGCGCTGCCTTGCAGCTTATATGGCTAGGAAAATTTCGACGCGGCGAATAGGGCTGTGGTAGCATAATTGGTCAGTGCATTCGCCCGGATTGCGAAGGGTGCGGGTTCGAGTCCCGTCCACTGCCTGGTCCGCTTGGATTTTTTCTAGTAAACTTTTCTTTATATATTTAGTATTTCAATTAAGAAATAATTTTAGTTATTTGATACCTACGGAGTAAACTGTTACACAAATCTTATTGTTATAATTTAGTTATAAGCAGCGCACCTACCGTTTGCTATTTAATTGCGAGTTTCGCACAATTTCACATGTCCTTAGTGGGACTTTATTATTAACCATTTGTTTTGTATAATGTGGGGATGATGTAGGGACACATTATATTTTGTGAGCTACGTAATTCTATTCCCCTTAATCATGCGATACTACACCAAATTGTATTGCGTATATATTAGTGATGTAACGAATGTCATTTTTTGAACATTTAGCGGATGCGAATGTCTGGTACCGACATTCACGAATGAGAATGCGAATATTTAGTTTTTTTTAAATTGGCGCCAATTTTCTATGGCATGCTGGCAGTCTCGTTTGAATTGCCGAGTTGATATGAACTCATCCGACTGAAGTGTCATGCCGCTCGCACCGGTCTTTCCGTAAACAAAACAAGTGAATTTTGAGGTTAGTGATTGTGAGTGGTAATAGTGATTTATTAGCATGAGTAAATCGAATTCTAGTGAAACATGGACTTATTTCACACTTTGCGATGCTGAACAAGCTAAATGCAAACTGAGTAACAATGAATATTCAAGGAAAGGCAGAACTACAACTTCTTCAAATTGTTTTTTTCTAATATTCATATTCGCAAAACATTCGCAGAGATTTTGCGAATGCGAATGTGAATGCGAATATTCAAACATATGCGAATATTCAAACATATGCGAATATTCGCGAATGCGAATATTCGTTACATTCCTATTATATATGTGTGTGTCGGCAGCTACACCTGCCACATTTGTATATTTTTACCTTAGTCGCAATAGAGCTCTTGAATCTTAAATGTGTTTTCTTATTTTCCAAATCCTTCTGAATACGGACATTATAGTAATACAATAAATATAAACCATACAGGTAGCATAATTATAAACACTGCGCACAACTGCACAGGTGTATGTAGACTATTTTCTTATGAAACGTTTTTTTGAGTGTGTATTCTGTTTGGTCGCAGATGACCTTTACAGTGTCACCGGGTTTGGGGACGGCGAGAATCTAAGGGGACTTCAAGCTTAGATTAAAACAAAAAGGGTAGATACGGTACACTCATACTTGCATCAAACAAAAACTGATCCCACGGCAGCGCGAACGGGACGGCGAGATCCGCGTCACTGCATTACCGACCAATCACGCGACCAGTACTCGACGTCACTACCGACTAAGATTCAAAACAAACAGTCATTTTTATGAAAAAACTAGCAAACCCGGCGAACTCCGTTTCTCCACCAGATGGCTTCGTTTTATGTAACATTTCGTTTGGTGATTAAAAGTAGTTTTTTTTTTTTAATTATTCCTGAATTTTCTTTGCTATAAACCTTACGGAGCCCGAGACCTTTCCAACGAATGCAAAACCGTGGAAATCGGTTCGTGCGTTCTGGAGTTATAGCGTCAGGAAGGAAAACCCGACTTATTTTTATATAGTAGATATATTTTATAGTACTTACGAATGAACAGTGATGCTGTGGGTTTTATTTTTAGTTCTTCAGTTATTTGAGCACTTTTTAAAAACACACTTAGGCATTGTTTTATCATATAAACACAAAATATTAGCAATATTTCTTTTTGGCGTTCACATGTACGTCGTTTGCATGTCAAGTTGTGACTGAAGCGATTAGGGTCGTGGACCACAATTGGTGCGGATCACTTTTGTGAGGCTAGTGCCGTATCTACCCTTTTTGTTTTAATCTAAGACTTCAAGCCGAGAATTGGCGAGTGCCTCTAAAGGTATTCCAGACGGATGGCACCCCACGGGGGGGGTCTCCTCTCCGTCTGGAGCCTGTAGCCCACTCGAATCTGAGGGGGTCGGCTCAACAAGAGGGCGTCTCTGAGACTCAGACCTCGGCTCTTGTTAGCCGTTGTGGTGGGGGGCGGGAAAAAACGCTCAGGTACGTATCTGTACCTGGTATAGCGTGTCGTGTGTAGACCGGGTCTCATGAAACATTGTCTACTGTCGCCTAGGGGGTTGGTTTCGGGCGACAGTTCGTCAGCGGGCGGAAATGACGCGGTAAGTATCGCCGGCCGTACGGCGTCGACGTCCGGTCCGGCCATAACCGACCCAGCTATAACGGTCGGTGGCCCGAACGAATTATGTGAGATGAGAACACAAGACGCGCTTTATTTATTTTTTTAATCCTATACTCATATTAGGATCGATGATAATTAGCTCGATAAAACGCAGTGGCAAAAAATAGAGAGCACAGAAGGTAATCTCATGTATACTACACACTTCATCTTCTTACGCTCTTTATTGTAAGTAGAGCGAATGTTGTTAATTTTTTTACAACAGCATCTTTCACCTTCTGTACTTACTATTTTGGGGCAGGAGTTAACGCATTTGGTCTGCAAATTTTAGCAATGGCCGCTGTAAGGATGGGTGATCGGAAATCGATCGATCGGCTTCTCAAACTTCTTCCTCCGAGACACAATGGGCCGACGTAGCGGGTTATGGGACCTTTTCCGCTAATAGCGAAGGCGCGATTCTGTACCCTGTACCCCAGCACTGGGGACATATGATTTCTGTCTGATCATCTCCTATACAATAAGGTTCAATATTAGTTATATACTGTTCGGATTGTCATGCTCTGGCTACGGAAACCTGTACATATACGATTAAAAAGGCTAATTGACACTTTTTGGAAATATGTCAAAAAAAGTGTCAACTAGCCTTTTTTTAAATGGTTAATAATTGAACAATTTGACCGAAAAAAAAATTGTATTTTTTTTGACCTAGAAAGCTACAAAACTTTAGTTTTTAAATAGATTTTTCACGGACATACAAAAACGCTGTCGGCCATTTTAGTCTATAGATTATCTATGGCATGACAGGAACCAAATAGTAAACAAACACTCGCAAGCACGTAGGATATAACCTATCTGAATTTACATTACAAAACCATGATTTCTAATAGAATTCATGATAAATATAGTAATTATCACGATTGTATTATACGAGAATATAGAAAAACGTCGTTAAAGACTCTAGAAATGTTGTGGTTTTAATTTTTAAGCTTATGAATATACCTGCTAAGTCAAGGAGTTTTGTCGTTTCACAAATCCGGCGTCCAGCATTAATTTAGTCAACAAAACCAATAAACGGAAAATTTCCTTCAAGTTATAAGAGTTTTTAGATATATTTTAGTCCGACGCAAGAAACCACAGTAACACGACAATGACGTTTAGTTGTTTACTATTATGTTGACGTCACAATCATGGTGGTCAGCGTTTTTAGTGTTTAAAAAGAATAGACTAAAAAACTATTTTTCAAATTAAATTACCTCAGCCATCTTCTAATTTTATGAGATGAAATCGATGCATTTAGGTTCCTCAAGAAATAAACATTTGTATAGTGCAATTTGACATGAGTCAACTAGCCTATTAGGGTGGTTGGTTTTATAAATAAAAATACAGTTTTACAAATGGGCAATGCTCTTACTTTCTCATATTTACGCGTCTAGGAATCATACCTAAGATCAATGCGAAGGCAAAGCCAACTTTCAGCCAACGGTCATCGTTGGAGGATATTGATGGTAGTGCAGCTCGGAGTAACAATACAGAATACGCGGGGGAAGTTTACTCTGCGCCGGCATCACCAATAACCGGCTATAGCAACGGCACTTTGGAGATACATGACACGACATAGGGCTGGCAAATTATAATTGGGTAAAATAGGCTAAGCGTGGTGAAAATGCAATAAGTGTCCACCACACAAGTACAGAGTCTTTATCTTCGCACAAGGTTGTTTTTCTAGAATTTCTTGCGCGTAATTTGGACGTACTATGAAGGGTTAGTAAAAGGTGCGGATTGGTAGGTGCTATACATATTTTTAACTTCGTTCCAACCGAGTGCTCCACGACACTTACGTTTGCTTTTTTGTAATTCATTTTACTTTAGCCCCTTAGAGCATATGCCAAATGCTCTCAGTTTAACCCTTAATATATATTATTATGGCATCGACCAATATATGCGAGCAGTGGCGGCCGACGTCGGCCACCGCCGACGGCCTCGCGCCTGAGGGGGCCTCGCAAAATTTTTTTACAAGTTACCTATTTATTGTCGTTTCTCCTGGCCTGGCTTAGGTAGCCGACGAAAAAGCTAAGCAGATGATAATGACTTTTATTATTTTCGAACACGTGCGTGATGGAAGCGAGTAGTACTTTACGGGTATTCAGAATCGTCTGTCTGGCAACACTATTTTTGTAATTAAATTTCTGTTTGTAATTATTTTTTGTCATCATTTGATTATCAACAATAAAACTCGTTTACTCATACGTTATTTTATAATTTTGCTCACTTAATTTAACGGTTTTTTACTGCGAATTAAAATAGCCCTCGCGAACTTGCTTTTTTTTTTGGCGGTAGGTGTAGAAAAAGTAGTAACACATCTCTTCAAATAATTTATTAAAATAATTGGAAAAACTGTAATTTTAGGCAAACTGTGTGCTTATTTATATCACAGCAACCAATATATTGACATATATTGTTAACAACATTATTTGATGTGTGTTTAAATTGAAGACTGCACTAACCTGCCACCTTTCTACTTTCATCGCTTAAGAAATCACTGTCATTCACTCACTACTCACTATGGCTACGGTATCTGCAGTGATGGAGACCCAGAAGACCATAGAAGCAACTTTATTTGCCAGAATGGATGATTTTGAGGCACAGCTGAAGTCGGCGTCACCAGCCAGTGATGGAAAGGATGGGATCTTGCAGCTTCAGAGTGATTTTAATGCCTTCAGGGAGCTGGTGTGGAACATTTTGTCACTTTTGAGGCAGCAAATTGCTCAGCTCCTTGGAACTGTTGATGACATGGTGATGAGGCATCGCAGGAAATTCCTCTTGATAAGTGGCATCCCGGAAAGTGAAGATGAGGACCTGAGCACTGTTGTTGCCACATTAATGAAGAAGCATCTTGGTATTACCGAAATCTCTACTTCATCCATCAAGGCATGTTTCAGACTAGGATCGGTCACAAATAGACGTGTAAGGCCTGTGGTGGTGCGCTTTGTTGATGCAGACGTACGTAATGATGTTTGGAAAGGCAAAACCAAACTCAAGGGCACTTCATTGGTCATCTCGGAGTATCTAACGAGAAGTCGCCAGGGTTTATTTCAAGCCTCGCGTGAGCACTTTGGAGTGAGGAGAGTGTGGACTGCCGGGGGCAATATCTACATTAAAACCCCTGATGGGAGTCGTCAGCAGGTGCGCACACCAGCAGATCTGCAATTATTAGCTGATCGACATCCGAAGCCCACGAGCGAGCCCAAATTATCTGATGAGCACCCCCAGTTATCTGCTGAGCCGGATGCAGATATGAAGGGCACCACCAATATGTCACCGAAGGCAGCTCCTGTGAGGTCTCGACGAGCGGTTCAACAAACTAATAAGCCTGGTAAATTTGCTAAAACCACTAAATAACTTTCTTGCTCATATCTATTGTTTTGTGCTTGCTGCTTTGCTATCTTTTGTCTTTGAGGTAATGCTTTTATTGTCATAATTCTGAGATGTATCCGATTAGCTAATAGCATTAGGCATAAACATAATTGCTAGTGCTGTAATTGTGATGGTTGCGCTTGTTATTTAGCTCTTTGATAATCTTTTTTTTTTGCTTTTTATATGTCTAGAGAATTAACGCGTCGGTACCTACTCTTAATCTTTAGTAAAAAATACGTAAACAAACTTGTGCGACATCTCGTCTGACATTACCTTTTGGTTTTTTTTATTGTCGTTCACATTTTTTTTGGTAGGCAAAGGTCCAGCCATACAGCCATTAATGTCTGACACTGGTGTCGATTCTGGCACCATTATGTTTATGTTTTTGACGTTTTTTTTTATACTTTTATTTATGTCAACATAAAGGCAATGGCTACACCTATACAGCCTTTTTTGTTGTTATTCTATGGTTTTGCTAGTATTTTGGTGTAATTATTACGTTTCATTGCTTTTAAATATATTTATTTTCTTTTTATAATTTTATATGTGCCAACCTGTCGTCGTTTTGCTGATCGATGTATTGTTATGTGTTTGTAGTGATAAATTTGCTTAAGCCTTTTGTTATCTCTAACAGTTGCTTGGTAAGGTGTGCAGTTTCTTTTATTGGTTATTTGTCTTTTTTTTTAAATATTGTTATTTATAATATAGTTTTTTTTTATATTTATATATATTTAATAGTTATGTCAGATACAGATGATTTTTACTCATTACATGATAGTAGCTCGTCGTTTCACTCCTTTAATTCTTCATTAGATTTCTCTTTGAAACAGGAGCTCTCACATGAACTAATCGATTTCGCCAAATGTTTTAAAGCTTGTCACATAAATGCACAGAGTATTCCCTGCCATATAACAGACTTTCTCGATACCTTCTCTTCGGATACAGTGCACGCTGTGCTTGTATCTGAAACCTGGTTAAAGCCATGCCTTAATTCCGCCTTGTACTGTCCACCAGGTTTCGAATTATTCCGCAATGATCGCGTCGGTAAAGGCGGTGGTGGTGTGGCTATCTACTTGTCAAGCCGCATACCAGCCAAAATTTTATATTCATCCTTTTCGCATCATGGCTGCATGGAACATTTGTTCCTAGAAATTGACATTAGGGGTACCAAAGTCATCCTCGGAGTCGTATACTGCCCTCCTTCGATTGATTACTTTTCTGACCTTGAGGTCTTGATTGATTCTTGTGCCATCGATTATAATCACCATATTATTATGGGTGACTTCAATACAGACCTTTTGATTAATTCACCCTCTTCACGAAAGCTTCGTTCTTTAATTACGTCGGCAAACTTCTCCTTTTTACAGCTTAATCCTTCTCATCATAATCTCAATACATCCGATACTTGGATTGACCATATCATTGTATCTTCCTCAGATCGTGTCGTTAAATTCGGTCAAATCTCTGCTCCTTGCTTCTCCAGACACGATCTTATTTATATTGCATACGATGTGAAGCCTCCCAAATCGAAGCCTAAAATGATCTCCATTCGGAACTTTGCGAGGATGGATACGGAAAAACTTGAGCGTGATGCGAGTTTAATTGATTGGTCTCCTATTCGAGAAATGCCCTCTGCCAACGACATGGTCACCTACTTTAACACGGAGGTTCTTAAGTTATTTGATAGGCACGCTCCTATAAAAAAGGTCAAATTAAAACGTCTTCCGGCGCCCTGGATTACACCTGGAGTGCGTATGGCCATGCGAAAGCGTGACAAAGCTTTTCGCATTTATAAAAGATGCCGTACTGATTTGCATTGGAATGCTTTTAGAATTGCTAGAAATCGTTGCAATCAGATGGTGAGAAAAGCTAAACGCCATTACATTCATAAGAATATCCTGGAATCTTCTCCTGCGGATACTTGGAAGTTTCTCCGTACCCTTGGCATTGGTAAATCACAACTTCGGCATAAGCCGTCTTTTCCGTTAGATGAGCTAAATAAACATTTCTCTTCTATTAAACCTCTTCTTACCAATGTCAAATTTTCTACTATCTCTGCTCTTTCTTCCAAGGTCCCCTCAACAAATTCAGAATTTTGTTTCAATTTCTTAACTGAAGATGAAGTCCGAAAGACAATTCTATCCATTAAGTCTAATGCTGTCGACTATGATAACATTAGTCGAACTATGATCACTTCAGTGCTAGATTCTGTACTTCCTGTCTTGACTTATATACTTAATTTCTCCCTTACATCTGCATCTTTTCCTGATCTCTGGCGTAAAGCCTTAACTATCCCTCTACCTAAAAACAAAAGTCCCACTTTGCTTAGCCACTATAGGCCTATTTCTATTCTACCATTCTTATCAAAGATCATTGAAGCCGCAGTCCACAAACAACTTACTTCATTTATTAATTCTCATAAACTTCTTTGCCCTTTTCAATCTGGTTTCCGTCCCGGCCATAGTACCACTACTGCTCTCACCAAAGTTCTTGAAGATGTCCGGGATGGCCAAGAAAAAGCTCGTCTGACACTATTAGTTTTAATTGACTTTTCAAACGCTTTTAACGCTGTCGATCATGATATTCTCATAGCTGTCCTTTCTCGACTAGGATTCTCATCTTCAGTGCAGAAGTGGTTTACTTCTTATCTTCGAGATCGCTGGCAGGCTGTTCGTTTCGACCAGGAGTTATCCGGTTGGCGCGAGCAGACTGCTGGTGTTCCACAAGGCGGTATTCTTTCTCCTTCACTCTTTTCTTTTTTCATAAATACTCTCACAGAACTTCTAACTTCTTCTTACCATCTGTATGCGGACGACTTACAACTGTACGCCAGCAGTGACAGCCATCATTTGAATGAGGCTGTCGCTAGTCTAAATCGCGACCTCAATGTGATCAATGACTGGTCAGCTTCTTTTGGTATTTCAGTAAATCCTACTAAGTGCCAAGCTATCATTGTTGGCAGTTCTCGTCTGCTGACCCAAATTGACCTTACTAGGATTAATTCATTATCTTATGATGGAGTTGTTATTCCTTTTTCGACTCACGTGATGGATTTGGGTTTAATTATCGATGACAAACTTTCGTGGATAGACCATGTCGATTTCGTCTCGCATAGGGTGACCAATTCTTTGAGATCTCTATACAGGTTTAAGTTTTTTCTGCCTATTCGCACCAAGATTGCTCTTGTTCAATCTTTAATTCTGCCTATTATCGATTATGCCGACGTATGTTATCCAGATATTAATGAAAATCTTTTAAATAAGTTGGATCGTCTTCTCAATAACTGCATTCGCTTCATATATGGCTTACGTAAATACGACCATATCTCACATTTTCGTCATCAACTCAAATGGCTTCCTATTCGTGAGCGTAGGAACCTAAGAGTTGTTTGTGCTCTTTTTAATCTTCTTTACGATCCACATACACCAGCTTACCTGAAAAGCAGATTTAGGTTTCTGTGTGATTCTCATGACCGTGTCCTCCGTTCAACGGACAACCTCCTTCTGCATACTCCCGTCCACTCTTCTGGCTTCGTCTCATATTCTTTCACCATCACGGCTGTACGACTCTGGAATGACTTGCCCCCTAATATACGTAAAGCTCCTAACAAATTTGTATTTAAGGGATTGGTTCGTGAGCATTATCTTAATATAATTAATCTGCGTTCTCATACTTGACTGGCATAATTATGTGTATGTATGTATTGTAGATATAGCATATATATTTACATGTATGTAGTGTATATATATTTTAATATTTGTGTATTCTATTGATATATATATTACCTACCTGGTTTATTTAGCATATGTCCATATTGCACCCCCGTATTTTTAGTTCTCACGCTTTTACTGGTCGACTGGTAGAGAATGCCTTATGGCATTATGTCCGCCAATTGCTGTTTGTTTTGCAATAAAGTATAAATAAATAAATAAATAAATAAACTTGATGTCGCCGACGTCCACATGAGGTCTAGCGCCGCCACTGTATGCGAGTAAGTAAAGATCCATATACCATAATACCTTTGATTAACAAGACACCTGACAGCCCTGCGCGCGAGAAGCGGAAGTGCATAACACCTAACACCCGCTGGATATTAATTGACATAGTTTAGTCAAGTTTCAACTGTTCCGTGTTCCGCGGTTTTCCTTCCGACTTGGAGTTTGGGAGATCAGTCAACCAACTAGGGTATTTGTTACCTACATATATCGATACTCCAATGTTTTACGACTTATTATCCTAGTTTTTTTTTATAGATAGGTCCGACAAATGACTCCACCCCACCTGATGTTAAGTGACGGTGAAGTCAAGACGCGAAGATAGCTGATACAGCAGTTCTACCTGCTATCCTCACCCTGCCGGCCTGCATGTTGCTTCTTCACGCCTCTTTTAAAGGCTCCCAGCTTGTAAGAGGGAGGGAACACGTGAGCGAGCAGAGCATTCCATTTACGGATAATGCGACAAAGAAATGAGTCACCAGACTTCTTTGTATGCGTTGGAATTATGTCCTTATGGTTTTCGACTTATGATTCTACTTATAGTTAGAACTAGCTACCTACTTACTTGCATCAGTCACAGCAACTTCTTGACTCTACAGAAATTTATATAGGTGCCTAACGACTCTCCTAGTTACCTGTTACGTTAGTATACGGTAGTAGTTATTCGGTATTGAATTGAACAGATTCCAATTAGAACGTCAAAATTAAAGTATTTTTTTCTCAATCAGAATGAATGTGGACAAAACTATCTAAACTATGTAGATATGTGCGTGCAGTTGCAGATGCGTTCTGCACATATACGGTTTAGACACAAGTAACCTATCTAGTTAGAACTTATTTCTCGGTTGCTAATAGTTTGTGTAGTTTACGCCATCGACAGATGGCCATTTAAAGTAACACCAACATACAGTTTCACTTGAAATTCAACAACAAGGTGTTAAACGGCAGTTGTTGAAACAATAGGCCAACAACTCGAAGTCCGATCGTTGTGTTAGTGCAGCGGGCGGCCGGTTGGCAGCGTCCTGCGGCCAACTTCGCTCGTTATGCAGTTGTTGTCATTGTTTCAACGCAAACATTATACACAGGGCTACCTCTGCCATGATACTTCTAATTTGTGTACATGACAAACACAGTCAAAATTGTTCAAATCTCATATCAAAGTATACGGCATTGTCCTAATACAACGCGATAACGCGAATGAGCGATGTGATCACGAGTCGACGATCAAACATATTGATCTAGAATAGGTGTCCTAATAGGCGATCGCGCGATGCATTCGCGCGACTAAAATGTTTAAAAATCTATTCGCGCGATCTTAGTTCGCGCGAACGCGCAATCAACCATCAAAATTAATGATGAATAGGTGTCCTAACTGAAGTTCGCGCGATGATCGCGTCGCGTCGATAGGAAGCGGGGAGAGGGGCAGGGCTAACCCGTTCCGTATTCGCGTTCTATTAGGACACCCAGTTCACGATCACGCGATGGTCGCGTCGCTTAAACGCGCGATAATCGTGTTATCGCGTTTTATTACGACAATGCCTACGAGATTTCTATTTACCTCGTATCATGTAAAGAGACTACTAAATCTCAAACGTTAGAGTTCTTATTATACGTTTAGCCCCGCTGCGCGGCGAGGCCTCGCCCGCGACAACACAGTTCGTAGAATCGGTCCTAGATAAACTCTGTGATATAATTTATTTATAGCTTCGGAGCTATAAATAAATTATATCACAGAGCTTACGAGTAAATTGGGTATCTAAAGGTAGGTATACAAGAGC
Source organism: Chilo suppressalis (assembly GCA_902850365.2). NCBI lineage: Eukaryota > Metazoa > Arthropoda > Insecta > Lepidoptera > Crambidae > Chilo > Chilo suppressalis. Next base: position 277,498 of record OU963896.1, on the reverse strand, counting down.
ATACTATAATTTATAGAAGGAAATGTAACAAGACAATAAAATGAAAAATGCTGCCTAATAGCATCCCTGACAATAAAAGTCACTGGCCGTTTCCTCGTACAAGCCGGTACATTGTGAACAACATAACAATGTCAAGCAATTTCATTCAACCTTTTGCAGCAACAAACAAGCAAGTTGTTAATGTTGCTCTGCACCGAATACCGAGTATTTTTCTTGAAAACTCCGGAGAAGTTTAATTATTCACTTCCAACTAAATAATTGTGACTACGGACAGCCATTTAGAGCACTGTTTACCAATTTATAAAGTTTCAGGTGATGCAAAGTTTTATTCTGAGTAAGTCTATTTTAAACATTTTCGCTCGAATCGCGAGTTCGTTATTATAAATGTTTATACAATCAGTCGTGTTATTCACTAACTAAAACATAGCCACCTAGATGAAAATTTAAAACAATATCATTCTATCCTTAACAAAATACAAATAATAATTAATAACGCCGTATCATAAGACTGCGCTACGAATCTGCGATGCCGGAGTAGCGATTGCGTGGTCACCGAATCAAAGGACATGGTAATGTTTTGTATGAGCGACTGCCCTAGCGACGTATAAATATTGTTCTTAGTAATATTCAATGCTGAATGGTCGAAAGTTTATAATTTCTATGAAAAAGGGCTCAGGAACTTCTGATAAAGTTACAATACTGATAAAAGATATTGCCAATTATTTACAGAGCCATCAATTTTGCATTTTCTTAGAATCTTTTATCTAATTTCTCTGATTAACACTTCACAAAAAGTGCTTTAAAGCAAAAATAAATACAAATAATTTGTTGTTGTCGGCCTGACAGGAAATCCGTGAGGTTTTATTTTGTTCATTTGCAGAAATCAAAGAATTAATTTAATACAGCCTTGTCTTAAGTCTGATCAGAAAAATCAAATCTATTATTTTAAGCCTTCAGTGATTTGTTATAACAAAATAGGGCCAAGTAGATATTTCATAGTTCTTAGGAGTTTCGAATTAATATTGTTTATTTCGACATACTTACATAAATAATTTTTGTGTAGATTAATTGTTCATTTATTTATGTAAAACGGAATATTTTCCTTTTGGAACAGACATAAAGTCAATTCTTTTACTTATAAATAGTTATTTGATTATTTCACGAAAGTTTAATGAGAATAATAAACACGTGAGATAGAATTCAGACACAGAAACGATAGGTTGATAGAAAGACTATTATGTTGTTCTCTCAGTTTAAATAAAGGAAGTGAAATAATTCGTGATTATTATTTAGAACTGTAGCAAAGCTACGTCCCCAGGGCTTCCCTTCAGGTCAAGCCCCGCAGTACCTACTACCTTACATTGCTTTTTTTTTCTTTTTTTTTTGTGTTATAGGGGGCATACGAGCAGACGGCTCCCCTGATGGTAAATGATCACCGTCGCCCATGGACACTTGCAACACCAGGGGGCCAATCGCCTAACGGAAATGCTTTGGAAAACGCTAACGCTTACGATTTTATTTTGTTATTTCTAGCCGCCTGAGGTATTCAAATGCCTCGCGCTCGTTCTTTTTCTTTTGCATTGGTAATAACAATATTAAAAAAAATGAGCGTGAGGTATTCGAAAACCTCTGGCGGCTAGAAATAACAATATAAAATCCTAAGCGTTAGCGTTTTCCAAAGCATTTCCGTTAGGCGATTGGCCCCCAGGAGTATCACAAATGCGATGCGGGCCTTTAAGGAAGGAGTACGCTCTTTTTTTGAAGGATTTTGGGTCGTATTGGTCCGGAAACACTGCTGGCGACAACATATTCCACAGTTTTGTCGTACGTGGTAAAAAATTTCGACAAAAACGCACGGTTGTGGATAGCCACGCATCAAGATGATGGGGATGAAATTTTTGTCGCGATGTACGATGGCGAAATGCAGCAGCTGGAATTAATCCGAACAATTCCTCAGAACACTCCCCGTGATAAATGATTGCTTCGACATGACAATCACAGAACAATAGTAGGTAGTTATATACCGTAATCCTACATTCTATCTCCACAGTTCCACAGCACAGAAGAATGCCACTTAACAGCAAAGTAAAAAACAAGCTGTTGCAGCTGTTGGCTGCCAGTTTTAATTAAGCCGCTATTTCGACCCTTGTTCGCCGCCCCCATTTTTATTAGTCATTTATTCGATAGTGTCTTTATGCGCCGTAAACGCTATTCGAATTTTCACCACAATATAGGTATAGTGAAATCTGTATCTTTAAACCGGCCAAAATACGTAGTACTTAAATAGTTCAGTGTAATGGTAGAGATATCATAAGAGCCCACGACACCAAACCTACGATATAAAACTCCCAAATTATATTCACAGTCAGGTCATAAGTATTGTCACGCAGTAAAAACTTTTCTTTTAGAATGCTGGCCACAAAAAAGTTTATTGAATTCGAATTTCGAATTGTTCATGAAAATAAAAATGTATACTTTTTAGAATTTTACTCATTTTTTAATATGGAGTGGACGCTTAGAGAAGACCGTGTTGCAGTTATTGCGTTGCATCGTTGCGGTTACGCGCCAATTCAAATTTTTGACATACTGAAAAATTTGAATATAACCAAAAGATTTGTTTATCGTACCATCAAACGATGCAATGAAGACAGGCCAAGAAGTGGTCGCCCTCGGTCTGTTAGGACTCCAGCAGTGATAAAAGCTGTGAAGGCGCGAATTCAAAGAAATCCCAAACGTAAGCAGAAACCGTTGGCCCTTCAGATGGGGTTAAGCAGAACCACTGTGAAAAGGGTGTTAAATGAAGACTTAGGGCTTCGGGCATATCGAAGAAAAACAGGACATCGTTTGAATGCTCGTCTAATGGACTGAAGAGATGCCGCGCTTTGTTGAAGCGGTACGCGGGAAAAAAATATCGACAAATTCTTTTTACGGATGAAAAAAATTTGACCGTAGAAGAGAGCTACAACAAACAAAATGATAAGGTGTACGCACACAGTAGTAAAGAAGCGAGCAACCGTATTCCGCGTGTCCAACGAGGTCATTTTCCATCCTCGCTCATGGTATGGTTGAGAGTTTCTTATTGAGAACAGAGGTAGTTTTTGTGAGAAAGGTGTAAAAGCGAATGCAGTTGTGTAACAAAATACAGTCCTGACGAACCTTGTGGAACCTGTTTCTCATACCATGTTCAATAACAGGCACTGGGTATTCCAACAAGATTCGGTGCCAGCTCATAGAGCGAAGAGCACACAAGACTGGCTGGCGGCGCGTGAAATCGACTTCATCCGGCACGAAGACTGGCGCTCCTCAGTCCAGATTTGAGTCCGTTAGATTACAAGATATGGCAACACTTGGAGGAAAAGGCGTGCTCAAAGCCTCATCCCAATTTGGAGTCACTCAAGACATCCTTGATTAAGGCAGCCGCCGATATTGACATGGACCTCGTTCGTGCTGCGATAGACGACTGGCCGCGCAGATTGAAGGCCTGAAAAAAAATCACGGAGGTCATTTTGAATAAACTTTATTGTCATAAGAATCTGTTTTGTTAAGTTCTTTTTGGTATATAAATGATTACATAATGAATAAACTTGTTTCAATTATTTTATATTAAACATGTGACAGAATTTATAACCTGACTAGGTATATAGTCGTGTGACGTTCGTGATGCGTTTCCGTTTTATCTTTTCCATAGGATTTTTACAAGCTTTTATTTAACTTGCTATGTATGTTTGTTACGGTCAAATCTTACAACTCAATTTTAAAGCACTTGCCCTTGACCGATTAAGCTGAAATTTGGTATGCTCGTTCAATTCGGATGACAATGCATGATTAACAGTGTGACGTCATTCTAAATTCAATATGGCGGCATGCCCAAAATGGCGGACCAATCATTTTTAATGCATTCCTACAATATGGGTATCAAATTAAAGGGCTTGCTGAGAGTAACTCGAAAAAAATGTGACGTCACTCTCAATCCAATATGGCGGACTTCTAAAATTTGAAAATCTATTTAGAAACAGATATCTTTAACTAATTTAGATGATTTTTTTTAAACGCGTTCAGTTTGGATGACAAAGCATAGTTAATTGTGTGACGTCATTCTAAATCCAAGATGGCGGAACACCCAAAATGGCGGATAATTTTGTTTTATTCATGCCTACAATATGGGTATCAAATGAAAAGTTTTGCTGAGAATAACCCGCAAAAGAATGTGACGTCTCTCTTAATCCAATATGGCAGACTACTAAAACTCAAATATCAATTTTGAAACAGATATATTTAAGCAATTGAGTTGAAATTTTGCATACACGCTCAGTTTGGATGACAATGCATGGTTAACAGTGCGACGTCATTCCAAATCCAACATGGCGTCATATCCAAAATGGCGCACCAATCATTATTAATGCATTCCTACAATATGGATATCAAATTAAAGGGCTTGCTGAGAATAACTCTTGACGAGTATATTTTGTTTTTACATGGTATCTGTATGCATGTATGTACATATGTGTGTATGTATGTATGTGTGTATGTATGAATGTATGTACGTATATGCATATTTGTGTATGGGTATAAGCATTTGATATGATATCATGTTGGTTTAGTTAGGGTTGTAGCATGAACTGGTTAATTTTTTGGTAGATTTTTCAAGAGAGCGTCAACAGCATTGGTTTGCAACCTGTCTAGGAGAAGGACAACTCCGTTACCTCCCGTGAGAGGAAATCAAGTGTTTGATCAACCTACTAGGTTTATCCCAGCAACACACTTATGGCGCTCTTTCTTGTTAATTGAATTAACCGAAAATATGCGATAACAAGGTAGCACAACTTTTAAAGACTTCTTAAACGCATTAGGAGTTGGTGAACTTCAATCTAAACATTTTGCTATTTTAATGAATCGACTAAACAAAGAACCGACAGGTGAGTGTGCAATTGAAAAGGCCCTACGAATTTATCCCACTAACCAACAAGTGTATGACCATAACAAAAGTGTTCTCGAACATTTCCGGCCTCAATGTATAACTATCAACAAAATAAAAGCACAGGATAGTCTACTAGATAGTACTCAAAACAATGACAACGTGGATTTAATAGTTATTTATTATACAAGAGTGGAAAGTTCCTTTTTAACCGCGTGCTCGATTTGGATGACCGAGCAAGCGAAGGATTCTAAAGTTGAATCACGAGCGCAGCGAGTGATTCTAAATTAGAATCCTGAGCGTCAGCGAGGGAAACAAACGAGCACAAGGTGAAAAATCTTTCCACTCGAGTGCAATACGTAACTTTTCATCCCACCTCAGCGAGGAAATGACAAAATGAAAAAGAAAACAATTTATAATGACAAAATATTTTTATTTCAATTAAAACACATTAAGATAATCTATAAATTGAAGAAAATAATAAGAAGTAGAAAATAATTAAGAAATATTAAATGTAACGTTGCTACAGTTACTTATGTTAAGTTTAATATTTTTGTTAGGTAATGTTATGTTGGTGTTTGTGAATTGTGCGCTGTTTTGTGGTAAACTACTCGTATCAGTAATTTTAAATAGTTGTGCCGATTCATTGGATTCTATTGGCGTAAATGTTGGCGAGAGAGGGCTATTGTTTCCAATCTTATGGGGGCTCATTTTAGATGTAGAAGGGCGAGACCAAGAATCTGACAGAGGTTCTTTCAGCGTTATGGCCTCCACGATACTATTACAAATTTTTGATTTACTTTGGATTGAATCCTCTATGTATCCCTCTACAACCGAATTAGACTTCCAGCCTCCATGGCGCTTAAGCGATAGAAGATCAGCCCCTGATTCGGCCAAAAGTGTGGCTGAGGTTCTTCTAAAACAGTGACCGGTGTATAACGGGGGTTCTAAAAGTCCGAGAAAAGTTGCTATTTCTCGTGGAATACTGCCAATTTTATTCTGACCCATAGGTTGTCGGATACACTTTCCGTTGCGATATTGTAGAAAAAATCGTTCAATTGGGGTGTTAGAAAGCTTGATATTTCTGAACAATGTTTACATATTCCTTGCGAATAACGAAGTTGCGGTCTTTTTTTGTCTTGGTATTTAGTACATTAATTAATAGCAATTCATCAGAATTATGAGAATATTTTGATACGTTATTGACATTAAGTAGTGTAAGTTCATTTGTTCGACATGCTCCGGTTATACCAATAATAAGAACAACCTGTAACAAAAGAAGTATTTATAATCGTAAATAAATTAATCAAATTAAAAATATTGTAAGTACTATGTACAATTTTATCAACAACAAAAAATTACACGTATTGACTTACTTTTGCCGCTAAATATACGGAATCAGGTGCTTCATTAATAAACTTTGCAATTTCAGATGCTGTGAAAACCTTCGATTTTTTTGGTTTATAACCAGATGAGGCTCTTTTTAAAAATGCCACTAATTTATGATAGGTGTCGATATGAACGTCTTTCTTCATCTTAATTGTTAATTTTAGCATTGAATACGTACTCCATAGCGTGCTTGCTTTCTTGGTCTCAGATAATTCTATAAAATATGCCAGCAAAACGTTTTCGGAGAAAGTTTTTGCTCCTTTAGCTAGTCGCCACATGTTAAATATATCGTACTGTTTCAAATACTTCTCTCGTGATTGCTGAGGGAGAAGGCTCATTTGCGCATTATTAACTGTTTCAGTTAACTCAGTTGGCGTTAGATAAACTTCATCGTCGCTAATGTCACTCATTTTAGTTGATTTTTTTGTACAGTTTTTAGGTTATGTTAATTATATTAAGCAATAAAACGTGAAAAACTAGAATGGCGCGAAGCACGCAAATAAAACAAAGAAACCAAGAAGGTTCCAAATTTAAATTTTTTCACAATTTAAAAAGTTCTAATCATAAATTTGGCACCATAGAGGTTACATTAAATAGGTTTAATGACGTTTTGAATTTACAATTATATTGAGTACTCATTATATGTGATGTTCTAAATTCAAATCTACTTTGCCGCTCAAGCGAATAAAATAGAATTTTCCAGCCAGATTTCGAAGCGCAAAATTACACTTTCCGAGGTGGTGGGATGAAAATAATATTATACCATCTGATATAAATAAGACTGCAGGGTTTCCTAAGGAGTTAGAAGTATTTGTTGCGGCGAAAGTAATGTTACGGTACAATGTAGGTAGATGTATCCAAGGGTCTTGTGAATGGTGCAATCGGATATATAACAGAAATATTATGGCCTTGCTTCTGGAGAGCACAAATGTATCGAGCCCTTACCGCCAAATTATCGTAAGCGACATTCGCCAAATTATCGTAAGCGACACTTTTGTCGAAATGCGTATTTTGTGGAAACTAATATTTTAAACCGTAACGGACCCATCTCTGTTGATATTTCCCTCCAAAAGAACACCGTAATAATATAATAGAGGGAAGAATAGAGGGAAATATCAACAGAGATGGGTCCGTTACGGTTTAACATATTAGTTTCCACAAAAAACGCATTTCGACGCAAAGTGTCGCTTACGATAATTTGGCGAGTGTCGCTTACGATAATTTGGCGGTAAGGGCTCGGTATGATACTGACATACCTATACGGTCGTATAGACGGCGTTCATCTCATTCAATCTCTGACTGCAATTTCCAGCAAAATATAGTCACGACACTGCAGAAAGGAGAATGTTACCAATTATATTATGTTGGGCTTGTACGGTACACAAAATGCAGGGTAGTACCGTCGACCATGCCGTTGTATACTTGGGCTCGAAGTTCTTTGCCGCTGGTCAAGCATATGTGGCCTTAAGTAGGGTGAAATCATTAGAAGGGCTCCTCATTGAAGAGCTGGACTGTTGAAAATTAACTGGCAAACGACCTTGCAATAATGGTACGCTGAAGGAGATGAACAGACTTAGTAACTTATCAGGTGAAAACTAAAAAGTATAAAATAAAATTAGGGTAAAAAAAACCTTTTTAAAAACAAGCTTTTCTTTAAATGCGCTAAAAAGAAAAAAAATAAACTTATACACTAAAACTTTTAATGTTAACTTATAACGTCATTTCAAATTTAACACATTTGATACAATTTATATGCTATAAAAGCTTGTCGCGAGATTTAAGTACTCGTATTTACTTAGTTAAATGTAATAAGATGTTACCTTAGTTTTAAAATGTTAATAGGCAGCAAGTAAATACGAGTACTCTCGCGACAAGCTTTTATAACATATAAATTGTGTCAAATGTGTTAAATTTGAAATGACGTTATAAGTTAACATTAAAAGTTTTAGTGTATAAGTTTATTTTTTTTCTTTTTAGCGCATTTAAAGAAAAGCTTGTTTTTAAAAAAGTTTTTTTACCTTAATTTTATTCATTTACACCCCGTCCGAAAGAAGTTTAACTTCAAAAACAAAAAAAAAGAATAGAAGTAAAACAACAGCGTTTTAGTTTTTTACATTTTTAATTTTATTCGTTCCCTCCTCCGGCCTCCGGCGCCTCTGAAGACCTAGATTTTTTCTTTTTTTTCTTCTTCTTGTCTGGCGCGGCGCCGGCCTCCTCGGCCTCCACGCCGTTGTCCTCGAACGATTCCTCTTTAACTTCCATTTCTTCTTTCATTCCTTTTTTCTTCTTTTTGGGTGAAACCTGGAGCAAAAACAATACAATTAAATAAAACTAGTTTTTACGGTTAAATGCACGAAACTTTTATTTATTGACGTTTCGTAAAGCCTGTAAAGGCTACTAAACTTTATTTATTAACAAGGCAGCAGACGGGACTCGAACCCGCACCCTTCGCAATCCGGGCGAACGCACTGACCAACTATGATTGCTATTTCTTATTTCAAAATGTTTAATACTTGTAAAAGTATTCATTTGGCATTGTGGGTTATCTATAATACGAAGAGATGGCGCTGCCTTGCAGCTTAACAATGGCAAGAGGAATTTCGACGCGGGCCGTAAGGGCACCCTTCGGGCATTGCGAAGGGTGCGGGTTCGAGTCTCGTCTGCTGCATGGTCCGCGTGGACTTTTTTCTAGTTATATTTTCTTTAGATTTAAACATCAAGCAGTTACATGCTTTAAAATTATAACGCGTTATTTTCTTATATACAAGCCTCCTTCTTGGGTCTTGGGAATAAATTTATCAACTTTTCGTTATTTATCGTAATGTTTCGTGAGATCGAAACTGAAAAATTGCACCCACAAAACCATCCTCTACATCTTTCTGAAAACTTTTTTAAAAACGACGAGACGACCGAAATGACAACGACGAAATTCCATAATGTGCAATGAGACGTCAAAACAGTTCTATATAATAAAATCGATAAATTAAAAGTGATCCTATGAGTGATTTCATGTGTTAGTCGATTTTATATTAGTTTTATAGAGCAAATTCACGCATTAGTTTCGTAGGATAGGGGCCGTTCAACTATTACGTAAGCACTATAGGGGGGCAGGGGGGGTCTTTCCTTTGCTTATTTTTGATGACATGGGGGGGGGGGGGGTCGAGATAGTCATTACGTCAGCATCATCGATTCGGGTGCCATGGACTGAAGACCGTTAATTGGAATTAATATGTATACCAAAAATTTGAAAGAAGTGTGTTTAGTTCGCAATAGTACTTAATAAGATTATAATATTTGTACCTTTCTCTATGGTGAATATTGTGTCAATCAATTTTATTTAAATTAATATTATGTGCATTAAATTGCTCTATCCTAAGCCTATTTAAATACTGCTGCTCATGAAGCTCATGAAATAATAAAAAAAACAAAATACATTAAAGGAAAAATGCATATAGGTACCAATGTTTACGTAAGCATGGGGGGGGGGGGGGGGGGCTAAATAATTGTAATAAATCTGCTTACGTAATAATTGAATGGCCCCATACTTTATAATTTCGATTTTGTTTAAATAGATTTTAATATTAGAAATCCGCAGACGGTTGCTATGGCAACGGGTAAAAGGTCGTAGTTCATAGATCGTAGAGTGCCTAAAATTGGTTAAAGCTTCAACCGTGACCGACAACCGATTATTAATCGTGTGTGTGAACAAACGCACCGACATCCGATTAATATACGGAGCCGATACCACGAACCAGCTCTAACTTGATAGTTCAGGTTATTACAAGTTGTATGAAATCGTAATTGTTAAGTCATGTGCTTTCGATCATTATTATTTGTATTTATATACTCGTTGATGATAGGCATTGATTGGAATAGATTTATGTGACTTTCTCATAGTTGAGATGAAGATTAATACGTATAATTAAGCGATAAAAGCCTAGACTAATTTCGTTTGGATAACAAAGTAGTTATTTGCGTAATGACTTACATAAAAGATTTTTCTTTTCTGTTTTTATTCCCCCTACAGGGCTAAACACAATAAGATGAGTAAAAATTAGGTACAAATAGGGTTAAGCCCTAAATAGATATAGGATTTTATAGGGCAATATAGGTAGTTTATAGACGTAGAATCGATAGGATTTTGGTAGAATAGATTTATAAGACAGAAAACTATGTAAAAAGATAAGTTTGAAGTCGAAATATGTAAAATTAGGACGAATTCAGGCGTAAACGCGCGCGGAGCGGTCAGCAGGCGAGACTCGAACCCGCACCCTTCAATATCCGGGCAGCGGCCATCTCTTCGCATTGTAGGATAACCTACAATACCTTGCAGCATAAGAAAGGTTAGAGATAACTCGACACGGCCATCAGGGCCGCAGAAGCATAATACCCAATGCATTGTACAAAGTATTTAAATTTACATTTTTACAAACAACGCTCAGGGAAGGGCGCTAGCCTGGACCCGCCTGGTGTAGCCGGGACCATAACTACATAACTACAACTCCGCAAACTTCCAAAACGACAACTACAACAGTGGTCCGTGGTCGACCATAACTACATAACTACAGCTCCGCAAACATCCAAAACGACAACTACAACAGTGGTCCGTGGTCGACCATAACTACATAACTACAGCTCCGCAAACATCCAAAACGACAACTACAACAGTGGTCCGTGGTCGACCATAACTACATAACTACAGCTCCGCAAACATCCAAAACGACAACTACAACAGTGGTCCGTGGTCGACCATAACTACATAACTACAGCTCCGCAAACATCCAAAACGACAACTACAACAGTGGTCCGTGGTCGACCATAACTACATAACTACAGCTCCGCAAACATCCAAAACGACAACTACAACAGTGGTCCGTGGTCGACCATAACTACATAACTACAGCTCCGCAAACATCCAAAACGACAACTACAACAGTGGTCCGTGGTCGACCATAACTACATAACTACAGCTCCGCAAACATCCAAAACGACAACTACAACAGTGGTCCGTGGTCGACCATAACTACATAACTACAGCTCCGCAAACATCCAAAACGACAACTACAACAGTGGTCCGTGGTCGACCATAACTACATAACTACAGCTCCGCAAACATCCAAAACGACAACTACAACAGTGGTCCGTGGTCGACCATAACTACATAACTACAGCTCCGCAAACATCCAAAACGACAACTACAACAGTGGTCCGTGGTCGACCATAACTACATAACTACAGCTCCGCAAACATCCAAAACGACAACTACAACAGTGGTCCGTGGTCGACCATAACTACATAACTACAGCTCCGCAAACATCCAAAACGACAACTACAACAGTGGTCCGTGGTCGACCATAACTACATAACTACAGCTCCGCAAACATCCAAAACGACAACTACAACAGTGGTCCGTGGTCGACCATAACTACATAACTACAGCTCCGCAAACATCCAAAACGACAACTACAACAGTGGTCCGTGGTCGACCATAAGCGCCCCTGCGAAACCCGCCCTGAGAAACTAAACTAACTGTACCTAATTTCAGATATATCGAGATCAGGGCTCGTTTACCGGTTAATTTTCAAACCTAAATCAATATCAAGTAGGTACATTAGGAGCGTTTTATTTAGGTTTGGCTGTACCGTAACCTAAAAAAACCGGTTTTCCTAAAAAGCGAAATCAAATAGGTTTTGAATCAATTTAGCGGTTTTTAAAGGGTTTCATTACGCTCTCACCGACGGCATCGCCTTCGCCGTTTTAATTCATATTTTTAATGAATGATTTTATGTCAGTTTCTTTCCAACTACAGAGCGAGTGAGTGAAATAGTGTGTCAGTACACAACTACAAAATGAATAACTTGACTCACTAGACGCTAGCAAACGTGTCCATAAATGCATCAATCTCTGAACATTAACAAGTTGTGACTTGATTAGTTCAAAACAAAACAAACTTCAAGCGATGCCGACGCGAGCACGTGTCGCTCTGGATTAAACCGGTTTATTAATCTTTTAGGTACCGCTTTCATTTCGGACGCGCTCCGAACGAAACCTTTACTAAAAACCGGTATTAACCTTTATTTACCGGTATTTTCGAAACCGGTTACAAGCCCTGATCGAGATTTAGGAAATTCGGTGCAAGTGGACCTTAGTTGTCACTCAAACTTAAACAACAAAAACCGGTCAAATGCCACAAGCAATATAGGGTGTCCCTACTAGCTAAGGAACTCTAATAAAAAAAAATACACAGTGATGTGATTGAATAACATAAATAAACTCATACATCATGAGCTCCATCTTCCAATTTGATCTTCTTGGAGGAAACTTGGCCATTTTCTTCGTCCGGAGAGTGTTCTCTCTTCACTGGTTTCTTGCCGAGAGTACTGTCAGCACCCACTGGGTAATTGAACACCTCACTGTAAACAAAAGGTAGTAGTTAATTCATATGATAAACTAACTAACATAACGGTAATGATCCATGTTGGTCGAAAACAAAGAATATTATCGCAAAACTAGCTTCTGGACTTCGTCCACATTAATTTTAATTTTTTTAAAACCCGACCGTGAACCTGACATTTTTTTCTATATATATATATGTACGCGACGACCGAAGCGAGAGAAAATGAACTTACGACAATATTTGAATAATGTAAAAAATGTATCTATAATTTCACACGAATCGGTTGTATACGCATTAAAAATATCATTCCCTTGTTGTCTTATTAGAATGAGTCGGATATCGCAATAATAGATAGCTCTGTCCATAGTAAACCATTGTAAAATTGATAGTTCAGAGCGATATTCCGCCCCGTTCTCTCCAATAATCTTATAAGACTTTATCTAAACGATCGCCACGACGCCAAGCGGCGGCGCGGGGAAACTAGTCAGAATACTGATAGTTCCGACCTATAGGAGGGACGGAGACAATAGGTTGTCCTTGTCTCACATCTTATAGGATTTTGCCTGAGTTGATAGTTTTCGATAATAGTATGTTTTATGTTTTGATTGATTTATTTTATGTCTTATTAGAAAGTAGGTAGCTATAGGAATAATATATCGAAGTTTTGTATGAATCGTGTTAGTAGTTTAAGCGTAATTAAGGAAAAAATTGGGAATAGTTTTTTACGAATAGTCAATAGGATATAGGTATAATTGTTATAATAATGATGTTATTTTGTGTGTTTTTACTTCTTCTTTAAAATAGTATATGATAGTTAGGCATTAAGTGAATGTAAGTAGGTTTTTTAAGACTTTTTAATTTGTAAACTTTATAGGGCCGTAGAGCTGTTGTTTGTTGATATTCTTGTAAGAAACTTGTTGTATTAGATAGGTAACGCGTAGGGCTACGTAAATAAATAGGTATCACATCAATAAGTGTAAAAATGTACCGTGTAGGAGGCAAAAACTGTTTGCATAGAACCATTTTTCTGAGACATGTTACGCTCCCCACCCGCCAGGAGCGCGCGGGTGGGGCAGCGAAGCCCCGTGGCAGGGCGAAGCCCTATGGAGGGGGAAAGTATAAATATTGCGGAGACCTATTTTTTGCGCGCCACACCTAAAATATCACGTTTACGGACACATAACTGTGTTAAAAATATGCCTATATGTATGCCCGATGTATGTACAATTAGTTTTAAGCTCGCACTATTGTAAATTTTGAGAAAATGAAAAATAAAGTATAGCGGGGGGTGAGGTAATGGATCGCTGGCCAGCTCAGTCCTAGCATATAAAATTGCAACATGCATTCAGCGACAGGCGCTCCTACCCTAAGGAACAGGGAGAAACAACCAAGCGGTTCACTCTGGACCATCAGCCTCCTCTCGCCGGCCATCCATTACCAGCGCCCACCGATTTCTTCAATACCGAACACCAGGGGTTTTATTCGCCGAAACTACAGTCCACTACAATCAAGACTCCTGCGTGTAACTTCCTCCACCCCTCAGTACGAGTCGGTAACTGTCCGCTACTGCGACAGCCCGGCGTCCCGTACATATACATACCAAATTTCATCGAAACCCATTAGTAGTCATTGCTTTAAAGAATAATAAACTTTCACATTGAAATATTAGTAGGAGTAACATTCATTGATAAGTTCCATGTTGGTGGAAAATAAAGACTATTGAAATATATATATTAAATAATGACATTATCATCAGCCTATTAATGTCCCCACTGCTGGGGCACAAGTCTTCACTATGGATGGAATAGGAAGATTGGGCCGTGACATGACCCACCACGCGGGCCCAGTGCGGATTAGCGGGCGCTAAAGACTGCAGATGCAGCCGGGACCGACGGCTTACCGTGCCGTCCGGAGCACGGAGGAACGAGAGATAGAAGATTTTTGATCACCCATCCAATGACCGACCGCTGCTAAAAAGTTGCTTAACTTCAACGATCGCAGCCGAACGTGCTAACCACCCGCGCCATCGAGCTCCTTGATGACTATTATCATTAAATAAATGACTAATACTTTATATTTATTTATTATTCATTCTTTATCCAACCATGTCATATAATTAAGCGCCCCTCAATTAACTTAGATAAAACAATTAAATATTTAACTAAGATCACAAGCAATATTGGATGTTTTAATTGACACCTTATTTTGAGCAGTCAATAATGACCTGTGACATGTTAGGAACGGATAATAATATAAGAAACATAATGTGCATATGTATCTATTCTATGTTATAATAAAACTAGCTGTCCCAGCGAACTTCGTACCGTCATAATAAAATAGGGGTTGGTGGTAGACGGGTGATAATTTGGTTTAGGGTTGTAAACAAAATATTTTGTACAATAAAAAAATAATAATTTAGGGGTGACCCTTAACATTCAGGGGGTTGAAAAATAGATGTTGTTCGATTCTCTGACCTACTGAATATGCTTATAAAATTTCACGAAAATCGGTATTAGATATAAACAAAAAAATAACTTGTTTCAAGGAACTATTAAATACAGTCTGTTTAATAGTTTATTGTACTGTTGTGTATTTATAGTCCTATTTGCTAACATTATTTCATGTGATTCAAGTTATGAAGTGTGACTACTTGCATATTATTAGAATTGAAATTTTGTTATTAATTAATATTACAATTATCTAATACTGATATTTGATCTGTAAACATGGCAAATATTTCAGTTAGATGTTCAGATCTTGGAACATCTTAGACCGAAACCCACAATTGTCATGACCAAAAATCTTTTATCTCAAGTTCCTTAGTGCTTCAGACAGCATGTTAACCGGCTACAACTGCAGTTATTAATTAGCACCCACTAATCTGCACTGGGCCTGGCCCAATCTCCCTATTTCATCCATAGGGAAGGCCTGTGCTCCAGCAGTGGGGACATTAATAGGCTGATGATGAGTTTGAGTAAACACTAAATAATTGAATAGTAATTTGATAAAAGTTACCTTTTACTGTGATACTTCTCAAACTTAGCTTTAGCTTTCCCCGTGCCACTGATCCGCCTCAAGTTACCTTCTTCTAGAAGCCTCAATTTGTTCTCCAATTTTACTTTGTGTTCAGCTCCTAATTCAAATGAGACATCTTCACCGAAAGCATCAACTCGAGTCGCCAAAGCAGCTTTAGCCGCTAACATTCGAGACATCTTGCCCTTGTTCTTAGCACTGCACTGACCCACCAACTGTGCGTGGTAAATCAAACCATACTTAGGAGTGTCCTTCTTTGTCTTTAAAGCTCTAAACAAGGCTTTCTCAGCCCCAAATATCTGTACTGTAGAGGCCGGATGCTTCGCAAGGTTCATGAGAGATCCAGCATGAGCTATAAGCCGAGCTCCAATGTGTTCACCGATCAATACTGTCAGATTCGGAGCCATTGCCATCATTCTAGCTTTGAGGTAGTCTGTTAAATGTGTCCTATAATCTGTTATAGAAATGATTTCATCACACAAGTTTTGTATATTCATAATATCATCATCGGATATTTCAGTGCCCATTGATATTTCTGCAGCTTCTTTCACTTTTTCTTCTAAGTCTTCAGGTAAGATGTCAGAGAGGTCAGTCTTTGATGCGTTATCTCGTGTGCCTATAAGTTTTACAATTTTAACAAATAATGTATTGTCAGTTATGATCTTTCCGAGCTCAGGGAAATGCCAGCCGTACCACTCTCTGCACCTCATGATATAGTTATTCAATTCCTTATCTAAGTCATCTAGAAGACACTGAGCTTGTACTATCATTGTATCGATTTTATCTGGTGAGAACTTCAGTTTGTACCTGGACAGAGAATGTGCGAGCCCGAGAGCCATAGCTGTCATCTCTTTCTTTGGCAACCCGGATAATAAGCTGTCCATTTGTGAGCGAATACATCTCAATAATTCTTGGACATTAGAATTAGATACACACTGTAAATCAAACTTTTCCCTTATGGCACTTCCTAACTTGGCATCTCCTACTAGCAATTGGTCTTGCACCTCCTTGCACACATACTTTTTGAGAGTTTTCTTCAATGGCTTGGAGATTTTTCCCTCAATAGCTGCAGTAGTGGCCGCCAGCGCCTCAGTTGTATCTTCAAACTTGACAAAATTCTTTAGTTTCACCCTGAAAATATAACACAAATATCTTATTGTAATTTTACCTATCTTGGATATAAAACTATAACAATACAGAACGTCATTAGCTTTACATCAAGTATCAGTCATTTTCTTACAATTTTCAGAATATTTTAATATATCCCTGTCTCTCATTTAACAAGAATACAAAAGGTTAAACAGACAACTTACACAGAAGATGCGCCCTCAGGAGAGTTGAATTCTTGATACAAATCTTCTATATGTGATAGTTTTGATTCATCCAACAACTGTAATAAACAGCAATCTTTGTATTTATTTATTTTTTTGTAATAAATGACAATTAAAGAATATAATAAAGCGCATGAATCATTCACTCCAAAATATTCAGAAGTTTTTCTTAAAAATAAAATAATACATTAACAATAATTGGTTGACTTAGTCTCTAGAAACCATCTATTAAATACTGCTATTAACTATTCAGTGTAGAAATAATCTTTTCTTTGAAATCTTAACTCGAAACATTGAAATTTTAGGTTATAATCAACACGTGCAAGAGCTTACCTTGAATATTGCGTAGCCCGCCGGCGTTTCAAACAGAACCAACATATTTATAAAACTGACACAGTACGCTACTTACATTCGAGTAAGTATTTACTTTTAACAATATTTCTAGGAATACTAATTTTTAAGTTTATTTTTCAAAACAATGCAGACAGCGCCATCGACGCGGCCGGCCAACTAGTGTTGCCGACTCGGATTTTGAAAAAAGCGTAGTAGACCCGATGACAAAATTACTTAACAAACAAACAAACAGAAACTAGCCAAACTTGTAGAATAAGTATTTGCATATGAGAAGTTCGTAGATCTACGTACTTTTTTCTGAGTGTAAGGAAGAAGTTAGGATAGGTGAAACCGAATAAAACGAGTATTTTGATACAATTAAATTAAAAAAAGCGACCAAATGCGAGTCGGACTCGCCCATGAAGGGTTCCGTAGCAACAAGTAACACATAATATAATAGTTCTTTATAGTTCGTTGTAAGTTTGAGCGATGTTTTAATAAAAGTGTTTTTTTTTTATTTATTTATTTGTGATTTACCTATGACGTATTAAAAAAAACTACTTATTAGATCTCGTTCAAACCAATTTTCGGTGGAAGTTTGCATAGTAATGTACATCATATATTTATTGATTGATTATTTGATACCCCACACGTTTTTTATTTTCAAATGTTTAATACTTGTAAAAGTATTCATTTGACATTGTGGGTTACCTACAATGCGAAGAGATAGCGCTGCCTTGCAGCTTAAGAATAGCTAGAAGAATTTCGACGCGGCCATCAGGGCCGCGGTAGCATAATTGATCAGTGCATTCGCCCGGATAGCGAAGGGTGCGGGTTCGAGTCCCGTCTGCTGCCTAGTCCGCGTGGATTTTTTTCTTGTTATATTTTCTTTAGATTTGAATATCAAGCAGTTAATGCTTAAAAAATTCAAATTATAATTTTTTCCGAGTATCAGTTCTAAGTATGGGGAACCCTCAAAATTTCTTCTTTTTTCTATTTTTAAGTGAAAATCTTAATGCGATTCACAGAATACATCTACTTACCAAGTTTCAACAGTGTAGTTCTTATAGTTTCGGAAAAAAGCGACTGTGACATACGGACGGACAGACGGACGGCCAAGACGAATCTATAAGGGTTCCGTTTTTT
Source organism: Chilo suppressalis (assembly GCA_902850365.2). NCBI lineage: Eukaryota > Metazoa > Arthropoda > Insecta > Lepidoptera > Crambidae > Chilo > Chilo suppressalis. Next base: position 258,954 of record OU963896.1, on the reverse strand, counting down.
GCCATTTGGCTACGGAACCCAAAAAAGGGAGATAGAACATAGAGTTCTTGGAGAAGACATTTACCATCAAACACAGACACTGGTGAGTGTCGATTCTGGCATGGTTCTCTTAACTTAAAACTAAATTAACATCAGTCTCTTCTTTTCGTTCTGTATAGAAAATGACAAGGACACACTGTTGTCAAATAGGCTAGTTTACACTTTTTGGCAATATGTTTTAAATGGTTAATAAATTGTTCTATTAGACTAAAAAAATGTATTGTATTTTTTGACGTGACAACGTCTTAAATTAGGTTGCGGCTGGGAGTCACTTATGAAAAAGTGTAACGCTCGGTAACGTTACGATGAGTCTCTCGTGTTAAGTTTAAGTTTACATGTACAATGTTTTAGTAAACACAATATATTTCTATAGTTAAAATTTGTGCAATTCTTATTTTCATTCAATTCCTTGTTCCTATTGTGCAATTTAATTATATTCATATCAATAAATATTCTACCGAGAAAAAGACGTTGTCACGTAAAATCTTCGCCCGTAAAACCGACTTTACAGGCAACCATTTTTTTTTTACCTAGAAAGCTACAAAACTTTAATTTTCAAAAAAGAGTTTTCATGGGCACACCAAAACCCAACCCAATCTATGCTATGACGTCAAAATATTTGTAAACAAACACTCGTTAGCACGTAGGAAATAAATTATCTAAGTTTTTATTATAAAATCATAATTTCTAAAATATTACAAAAATTAAAAATCAAAAAAACCCGACTGTTTTATTCTTTTCAGTTTTTATTTGAATTAATACTTATGAAGTCGGGTTTTTGATTTTATATAATTATACCTTTTTTATTTTACACTTTTTAGTTAGGATTATAAGACGGTATATAAGGCAGTCTTTTCACTTCGATAACAGAGTTAATATCGCGGGGATTAATAAGTACCTTACGGTGGTCTAAACGACACCTTACCATCAGGGTCAAGGCGTTATGGGCCTGAATTTTCGCAAAAATGTGTGAAGTTAAATCAAGTCCTTACCTGTATATCTAATGCATGTAAATTATATACTTAACTAGTACTTATTTTCCGTATTTATTCAAAAAGTCATCTTTTGCTTATGTTCTTTTTAGCAGTAAATATAAAATTCATTTACTGTGGCTGTATGCAACTCTAAGATTATGATATACACAAATGCAGTGCATATCCTTGTCTCATAATTTGTTTTACTTACATAATTCACAGAACCAACAGGCGTAACAAGCGGCGACTCATAACTGGACCCCGCAGTTACGCCTGGAGGGTGAGGGGTAGATCGGGGAGTTGGTTTACCTGGTAGGTACGGGAGCTGGTCGGCTGGCTAGCCGCTCGGACTGCGGTCCGTGAGACTAGCCAGGCGACGCGACGCTGTGAACGGAGAAGCCCAGGATCGGCGAAAGCGGGTGCGGATCTGGCTGCTGTTCGGGGGCGGGGTGGTTTGACGTATGCCACGCTTGCGTGAGTGTACGTCAAAGTATACCCGCACCGACTAGCGGCCCTCGGGCGGCTCGCCGCTTGCCGAATGCACCACGCAATTACCGGCGTCGCGAGGGTTTGTTAACAGCAAACTAACGTAGCGTTGGTCATTGTCGTGGATATAATACATTTTTTCTCCCCGTCATCGAAAAAATAGAAAAAAGAAAAAAAGGTGCCAGAGGTTAAATATTACTATCCTAATTATCTATACTAATAGGTATTATAAAGAGGCAAGAGTTATATGTGTGTAACAAATAATCTCTCAAACCTGAACCGATTTCGAAAGTTCATTCACCATAAGGTACATTATTTAATATATTTATAACATTAATCTCAATAAGTTGATTAATCTGCTGGATTTAAAAATCTAAAGAAATCTTTTACTTGAAAACTATCCATTCCAGCAACTTTTTTTTTAGTATTTTTTTTTCTTTATTACTACTTTATATCCGAGTGACATAGGATAATTCTATCCCACATCCCATCCAATGTATTGTCGGAGCGGATCACTAGTATAATGAAATATTAAAGATGCGCAAGTGAGTTTGTTTGTTACGCTTCCGCGCCCTAATAGCTAAATGGATTATGATGAATTTACCTATAGAAATAGATGGGGGCTTGGTTCTTAGCTACATTATCGAAAAATTTATAGGGGTAGGGTGATGGGAGGTGATAAAACTTTATATTATTTGCTTAGAATTTTGCAGAATTATCGTTTATTATTACAAAACCAACATCTCTATTTTTATCACATAACACTATTAAAGTATAACTCACTAAGTATCTATTTATTCCTTTTGGTCCCAATTTTTCTAAATTACGTAGGTATATAGGATAAAAGGAAAGGCCTTTTCACATTTCCTGAAATAACCGTTTCCTAACCTTTCTGTCGAGGCTAATGCACAAACCGTGCAAGCCAAAAAACATTAAAAAAAAACAAATCAACAACAAGGCTTTCGTCAGGCATAAATTTGTTGTTTTTAAATAGCTTATACCTAGGTTACCTAACACTACGATCTTGGATTGGACACTGACTGACGATGCATCGTTGTGTTAACTGTGGGATAGCATTTCGGTGTAACGCAACAGGCAAACATTCATTCTAGAAGTTCAGTCAATTCTGTCAGTGTTTAGGGAATGGCTGTCACCTCAACCTGGGGCCCATTCGCCTAACCGGATTGCTTAGGAAAACGCTATCGCTTACGATTTCATTTTGTTATTTCTAGCCACCTGAAGTTTTCAAATGCCTCGCGCTCTTTTTTTTTCTTTTGCATTGTTAATAACAATATTAAAGAAAATGAGCGTGAGGTATTTGAAAACCTTCGGCGGTCAGAAATTACAAAATGAAATCATAAGCGATAGCGTTTTCCAAAGCAATCCCGTTAGGCAATTGGCCCCCTGTAAGTAAACATAACCTTGCCTTCAGTTAGACTTTTCCATTCAATCACTAATTTAAAAGAAAGCTCCAAAGACCCATAAGATTTAAAAAATATTGTAAATACTTAGTACTCATTTTGTTTCTCAGGTAACCAAAGGTGACTATGTTTGCTAGGCATGCTGGGATTTGGCTCAAAACCCAATTGATAATGGGAAAAGACTAAAAGGCCACCATAGTGTTTGCCTCCGTTGTGGGAAATCTCTCAGTGGGTCACTAATCAGCCATAAACTCCACACTGACTTACCCCGTGAACTAAGAATTTTTTACATTATACAAGAATGGATTACCCCTCAAGTGGTATGTTATATCTATTTACATATCGTTGGCAAATTTCTTATTCTTTCACATTTTACACGAATGAGTGTTTGATTTCAATGAGTGATTTAAATCACCATTAAAATCGAGTGACTATTTTATAAAAATCAATAAAAAAAACCTAATAAAAAAAACAATAGATAAAAAAGCAGATACAAAACAAGTAGAAAAATACAACATTGCAGAAAGGGTGGTCTTATCGCTAATGAGCGATTTCTTCCAGACAACCCAATGAGCTGGAAATAAAATAAGGTAAGCGAGTAAGGGAGGTTGTGCGGAACACAAGGCAAAAGTTTTCCTGATAATTAGATAAGAAGAAGATCTTCTTGTTTTTTTGAAGCCCCTAACATAAACTAATTTGTTTGTTGTCTTTTTTTTATTTTAAATGTTTTTTTGTCATGAGAAAATGAACATAAAATGTGTCTCTTGATCTTTGTTGGTGTATTTTTTTAAATATAATTGAATTTTTTTGTTTAATAGACAAACAATAATTATGATACTTAATTTTTTAAAAAGCAACACCTTAATATTGACAACAAAAAATTTTTTGATTTTTTTATTACTCTAAGCAGATTAGTTACAAGTTCAAGTTTACGGGAAGAGCGTGACTCCATTGAGCCATCTACTCATTTAAATAGGTACCATTTGGTGAGGTTAATGTTAAGACTATGTTGTGTCTTTTTAGCCTTTTCGAATAACTTCCTATTCTCAATCCAGATTATTTGGGTGTCTTTCCAGTCTCCTGGTATCATCTGGAGGCACTTTGAATTTCCTCTATTACCGATGTCATCATCACCTTCTTGTGAATTTCAGCATTGGTAGCAAACCAGGATTCACCACTTATTGATAGCAAGATAGCATTCAGCATTCTCTGCATAATGCTAATGTTGAATTTACAGGCACTACCCCATAGTTGTATGCCATAGCATCATGCTGGTTTTAGGGCCAATGTATAAATTAAGAGTTTGTTGTATATGCTTAGTTTGCTGTTGCATTCCATCATCCAATTCAGGCTGGGTGGGGGTGAGCTTAGCACCAGTAAAGTTTCCTTTAAGCAGGGTTGGTCTAAGCGTGCCCCTTTTTCACACACCTGTCCGATGTGTGATTTAGGGGAGAGCGCTACAGCCGTGAAGATCCCTAAGGCAAGCCAGGTATGTTATCCTTCCCGCGGTTGCCACCTGTTACGCATTGTTCATCCTTTTGATGAAGAGTGCAACCGAAACTACCTGACGCATTCCCCGTAAAGTTCCTCACCAAGCCCATTCCTAAGCATCCTTATCGTAATCCGCCATAATCGACGACGTGGTCACGCCGACATGGGCCAGTCATCCAAAAAACCAGGATGGCAGGTTGAAAGTGATCACCCGCGTGTTTGCCGTGCGTGGAGACCCGTGCGGAGGGATGAAGGGATCCTGGAGGTTGAGCTGTTGGTGACCACCACGGCAACACGCCTCTTTGGCCCTAATTTCAGCCTAAACGGGAGGCCTCAGAGTAGTCAACTGGGGTCAATCGGCTCGACTTAACAACATCCAAGTCAGGCGAGGACTCTGAACCGGCGGGAGCGTTTGGCCCGGTTGCGGAACCATGTGAAAGCGTGGCACTCCAAAACTGGTTACCGGACGTAAACCCAAGGGGCTGGAGTCCTATATTCCCGGGGTATTTCTGGCGCATGTACACACTAAGATGTGTAGCGTCCCCACTTTGCGGGCTCCGAGGAGGGTGGAAAGCCGCTGGGAATGAAACACCACACGAACACTCATGGAATATAAAAAACTCACTAAATCTGTTACCAAGACTACCAAGCCCGCTGCGTCCTCAGACGCGCAGGCTAAACACCCACATACGGCTGCGTCCTCAGATGCGCCAAAGCCCGCTGCATTTTCGGAAGCGCAGGCTACACACATACACGCGGCTGTGTCTTCGGATGCGCCAAACACTGACACCGTCACGACGCGGGAGGTCATAGACCTGTCTGCTATTGGTGCCGCAATCCCGGATGCTACACCGAAAGGGACTGCGTCTCGGAGCGTGGAAGTCCGGAGCAGGAAGGTCATTGACAAACCGGCCGTGAAACACACCAACAAACCGCTGCCACCGCCGATGAAATCGTTGGCTGGCGCAACGCCGGCCAATGTACTCCGCAATAGACGTCGCGCGAAAGCTCGCTTTATTGCGAGGCAGATGCGCGCACAGGAGACTGGAGGAAGTAAGCAGCCAGAGGCTGCTGAAGAGTCCACTACGGCTCACGCTGCCCGTGTAGGCAAGGAGATTGTCGGTACGGCTGGCGTAAACCGGCCAACTGACGAGATACCTGTTGAAAAGGCACCCCAGAATCCGGCGGCCAAGCGACCACGCGGCAAACGGTCAGGACAAGCCAGGAATAACCGGCCAAAAAAGTCCCAGTCGATACCGTCGAAGAGAGGACGTTCTGATGACACCATATCGCCTAGTGGGGATACCAAGAGGCCAAGGACTGGTCCGAAGAGTTAAGCAGTAAATTACGCATTGAAGGTTGATGACCTCTGCGTCGCTGTAATGGCGGAACCCTTTCAGGATTCCGTGTGCCTCGGTTAGGCCTCTAAAATCGAGAAGGACATTGAGGGTGCTCTGGATGGGCAAATTTACATCCGTCCACGATGTCATCCCGTTCACCGGCATTCCGTGACAAAGCCTTCTGGTCGGAGGGCGTCCTCAAACTCTGGTGGGAGGATGACTATTCGCTAGAATAGCTGCGTAGCTGCGCCAAACCATCAAGACCATCAGGTCTCCCATCTCGGAAGCCGTTTTGACAGTCAAACGTCAAGCTGAGATTCCGAAGAGGCTGAAGGTCTCTATCATTGTGTCACGGTACAAGGGCGAAAACTTCGACCAACTGAGGATGAGGCTGGCCGCCTAGAACCCGTGGTACAATATTAACCAATGGGCCCTATACCATGCAGTCAAGACGGAATTGAAGAAGGTGCTGTTCATTCTGGTGGGTATCCCCCAGGATGATGGGGCCAAACTACTCGCGAGGGATACAAGCTCGGGGCGTTCTATGTCCGCTTCTCGTTGGGGTAGTCGATCGACCTTCCACGGCAAAAATACCACTGGCCACCATACCTAACCCACCGAAGGAGACCGACGTAGGACTAGGTGTGGGTATGGCCAATAAACCACCGGCTTCGGCACCAACAACATCGGCCTACAACTCGTCACCGGCCCAACAATCCAGCATGGAAGAGGATGCTGACCGTATGGACAGGTGGGTAGAGGGTGAAAAGGCAAAGGAAGAGGAAGCGAGAGCGGGCAGTTTGATCCTTTCTTTAACATCCTGCAATCCAATATCTAAGACAGCCAGACAGCCACGGCAAACCTTTGGCGTGTGTTAGAAACAAACACCAAGCCCATAACCCACATCCAGGTACCGTGAATCAGGGGTTAGAGGATCTGTGGTCTATCCAACATTGGAGGAACTACTAGATACTACCGTAAGTAAACCACTAACGTGAATCTTTGTTTCCAAGCATGTGAAAACCGTTTTAATCACAGAGTTATGTTTCAGGGACCTGACTGCAATCATTCTCCTCCATGATACACCTAGCCTCCCCGAAGTGATTGCCGTCCGAGCGACGCTGATATCCCCTTGCCGGAGTTCGAAAGGCTGGTGACACACTGCGAGCAAGAGAGACTGTAGCTTATCATCACCGATGACTCCAACGCACACTTGGGGGCAGCAACGACACCAATACCTGAGGTGAGGAGTTTTCTACCTACCTTTTCTCAACAAACTGAAAAATCATCAACTGAGGGTGTGAACCTACCTTTGTAACATCAAGAGCCAAGACAATAATCGACCTGACCGTTAGACCGGGTTAGATCCTTTATTGTCCGGGCTGCAGTGAGAGAATTGCCGAATTCATCATTGACTGGCACGTATCCGACGAAACATCTTGCTCGGATCACAGTTGGATTAGGTTTTATCTTCATGTAAACAATAAATCACCAGGGTTATACTGTTATTTCTGACCGCCGAAGGTTTTCAAATATCTCACGCTCATTTTTTTTATTATTGTTATTACCAATGCAAAAGAAAAAAAGAGCGCGAGGCATTTGAAAACCTCAGGCGGCTAGAAATAAAAAATAAGAAATTAGTGTTTTCCAAAGCATTTCCGTTAGGCGAATGGCCCCCAGACCCTCGACGCATTCCGCGTAAGACTGACCGCAAACTAGCCGCGGCCAGTCTGAAGTGTCTCCAATTGCCAGAGGAATTTAAAAATCCTATGGAAATAGACACACGTGAATAACCTAACATCAACTTTAACCGTCTGTTATGTACAATCATTGCCACTAGTACAGCAACGCACAACAGACAAAGGCAACCAATTGGTGGGGCCCTGAACTGGATAAGTTGCGGTGTAGGTTAAAAAAAAGATGTTCAACAGACCAAAAAACACCAGATTAGAACACGGCTGGATCCGCTACAAGGAGGCACAGTCCCGCTATAAAAAGTGCATCCGATTCAGAAAGGCTGAATGCTGGAAGCGTTTCTGTAGCGATTCAAGACAACAATCATGCCGCAAGAGTGAGGAAAACCCTTAGTAGCAATTTAGGTTTACTCTAAAATACCTTCACAAAAACCGACACTGAAATCTGTGAGCTGCTGATGCAAACACACTTCCCAGGATGTAACACTGTCTCTCACAAAGTTCTACCTAGCTACTTATATAACTACTATAAGTTAATTATACATTGTTTAAAACGTATTTGTAAACGAAGAAAAAATATTCCAATGCGAATGCATAGCCATTACTCAGGCCGCCACCGTTGATATTTACAGCAAAGTCACAAACTACAAGCTACGTATATTATCTGATAGAATGGCTGTCCTAAGAGCCCTTTTTTTGCCAAGTCGGGATTTAGGAACTTTTTGATTAAAAAAGCGGGATTCTTTCGTCGAATGCGGGACATAGTAAAATAACGTATATAATCTAAAATTTTTGAATATTTATCTTTTTATTTGAGTTCAAATTACGTTTATGTGACAATAGATAGGTACCTAGTAAAAATATCCATATAAAATTTATTTTAATTAAAATATGATATTTTAAATCAGATTTACCCTATCGTTAAATAGTCTAATGAGTTTTTGTTTGTGAGTTCTACATTACGCGCCGGGCAAGCGGCAAGTCCACACTTGTCTGTGCCACCCGCCCGCGCTTTCTTAGTACGCTGCACGCACGGTCTAGATATTCCCGAAAAGCGGGATTGAGACTGTCCCGCGCGGGACATAAAAATTTGATTCAAAAATCGGGATGTCCCGCCAAAATCAGGACGTCTGGCAACGCTGATAGCAACGGATAATAAGGTTACCCTCCGATGGATCAAGCAAGGGACATAGCGGTTCTGTGGGTAACGACGAACTCGTCGGCTGCGTCATTACCTTCATTCTACTCGTCGGCCACCGTCAGCGTCAGCTAGTTAGCTAGAAGGGATTCATCACAAAGAGTGGAAGGCTCCGAGCCACTTTTACAATTACCCTACAATCATATTCGTACATGGGGGCGTCAACGAACCATACAGAGCCATAACACCCGTTGGGCCAGTACCGAGGGCCCTACTCAGGCACTGCCTACTTAACAAGCATTTACTAACCATACGTGTTACAGATAGCTCTCTATGCAGAGGATGAAGCGGCCGCTCATGTGATCCTGGAATGCATGAGCGTGGCACATCGGGCATCAATCCCCAGGAAGCCGAGAACGCTCCTAGAAGCCTGTGAGAGTCCCAGGAGACTACTTCGCTTCTGGAAGGAGCTGGGCTGGCTGAGCTAGCTAGCCCAGCATACCCTGCACGCACAATGGACCAAGTACGTAGTCTACGTGCGGAAACGGGGGCCACAACAAGTAATCCAATTCAGGTTCTTATATTTGATATTAAGTTAATTTCTTTGGTCTTAATATGATTTTTCCACGTTTAACGGCGATCAACCTGCGGCACTCCCGCCGTTATATCGGAGAATCTAGACTTGGTATGAGCTTCGTTCATCTAAAATATTCTATCAGTGAGATATGATTTAAGTAAAGTGTAGTACTGGTTTGGAAGATTGATCTTTAGTTTGTATAACAGACCTTGTCAAAGCCCGGTCGAATATCCAGGATTGCTGAAGAGCAATATAATTTCTCCTCCAAACTTCTTCTCATTTTTTCACAGACTCTATGGACTTGTTCAGCTGTTAATTATTTATGTCTAAAGCCAAACTGGTGATCTGGGATAATATTTTCTGTATTGAGGATGGGCAAGATTCGGTGCATTAGCAACTTCTCAAACACCTTAGAAAGGATCGGCAGTGGGCTTATAGGTCTATATGAGGTTGTTTTCCCATCTTTATATATATAATTCTTCTGTGAGTGTGTATGTCACTGAACTTCTCTTAAACGACTGGACCGATTTTGATGAAATTTTTTGTGTGTGTTCAAGGGGATCTGAGAATGGTTTAGATTCACAATTTTGTCCGCTGGACAACCCCTATTTTTTTAGGGCGGTACGAAGTTCGCTGGGTCAGCTAGTTTTGTATATAATAGTGACCTGGGACACCATCCAAGCCAGAGGAAAATAATTAAAAAATGACGTTAGGAACTCTATGGCATTTCTTGGAAGCTGTTTCGGTTTTTTTTTTATCGTACCCGGGGCCTTTTTTGTCATCAGCTATGTAATGAGTAATGACTTTCAAAACCTTATTTATGTTAGGCAGCGACATTTGGAAGTCCTGCGATAAGGTTTCATCTATATGCTTTTCTTGCTGTGAATTTAGTTCTATGTTCGGTGTAAATACTTTTTTAAGGTGCTGAGCGATAGCATTTACCTTTTTCTGTGGTGTCCGAGCCCATCATCCGACCCTTCTGAGTGGGTGCTTGGCGTTTTGGGGTCAATTTAAGTGTTAAGTAAACTTCTACAGTGAATAATTAATAATAATAATCCTTTATTTCTTTTCCTCACACTCCCATGCACAAAAAATACAAACTTAATGTCTTAATGACAAGATCGTGGACAGACTGGTCCTGAACTAGGCCGCAGCCTGTATCTCAGAAGACCAGTACTCTCCCCTCTTTACAGCGGTACATAATAACAAAATTACATGTTCTGAAAAAATAAAATAAGTGTATCTTAACAATGTTGACGAGAACTATAACATCAGAATGTAATCATCAAATGTAATAGGTAGGTTAAAATATAATGTTTAGGTAATTGAAATAATGAGTAGTGTCTGGTGTCGCGTTGTGTGTGTGTGTGCGTGCGTGTGTGTAGAATTGGTTTAAGAGTACAAACTTTTTAGTATTTCATAAAAAATTTAGTAGGTAGGTAACGTTTTTAATTTTCACTATCAGTAACATTATACTAGGTAACTTATGTTATTTACGGGAATGTTACCATGCGTCTTGTTTCTTACTGAAATCAAGAAGTAACTTATTGATCATGGCACTTGCAACAGTGCCGAAACATCGGAAACTCGCTAAAGACAAGGTACATGGTACCAATCCCGTAAATAACATAAATTACTATGTTTTAGGTAAGTAAGAGGAGCTCGATGGCGTAAGTGATTAGCGCGTTCGGCTGCGATCGTTGAACTTATGCAACTTTCACAGTGGTCGGTCATTGGATTGGTGACCAAAAAGTACTATCTCGAGCTCCTCCGTGCTTCGGAAGGCACGTCAAGCCGTTGGTCCCGGCTGCATCTGCTGTCGTTAGAAACCACCAATCCGCACTGGGTCATGGCCCAATCTCACTATACCATCCATAGGGAAGGCCTGAGAAGCAGTGGGGACATTAATAGGCTGATGATGATGATGAGGTAAGTAATGTTTGTTACAGATACAAGTACAATGTCATGGTTGTTGGGTAGCCGCTGACAGAGCTGCCGTATCAATGCTACAGTCTGAAACGGAGGACGTTCCCAAACACCAGCTGATGGAACAATTGACGAACAAACAAACAAAATCTACTATTATATTACCCAACTATATGAGAGCGTGCGAAACGGAAAGCAGATACTTCGTTAAATAATATAATAATAATAATAATAATTCATTTATTTCAATCATAAAGATCATAGCATTCCAATGACAAAATAATAATAAATAGTAATAATTATGATACATAAAAACAAATTAAATTACATCTCCACATACGATTACATTTAAAACAAAAATTAAATTAAAACAATCGGTTTCACACCTATTAACAGTTTCAGAATTTCAAAAAATAAAATGTCAAAATTTAAAATGGTAAATTAATAATTAAATGTCAAAATTTAAAATTGAAAAATAAAAATTAAATGTGAAAAGGAGATTGCTCAAATTGGCCCAAATGCACAAAAAATATTGACATACACGGTAATTCTTGGCGTAATTTATAATTTAATTTACAGTCATTAGATTTCAACGGACACCTTTGTATAATATATTTACTTTAAAAAGGACTTTTAATTTTACCGGTTTGGAAAACATACGAATCATTTTTAATGGCTATGGGTGTAGTAACATTCAGCCAAAGACTGATCGAAGTAGTTTACATAACATACAAACAAATCTATTTTGTAAAGATCGATAAAATATATATTTTTTTTTATTACACTGTGGTATTAATATCCACAACTATATTATCATTTTCACTAGATGCAAATGTGCTCAGACAATTATTATAGATGGTAGGCGACATCATAAAGTCTATTGCCATACATTTTTCGCCAAACACCTCCATAAACACACTATAATCTGTATATATGTTAGACTTATTTAGGTAAGGTAAGTTAAGGGCCTACGTTCCCTAACTATAAATTAATAAATAAATAAAATTATAAGGTGTGATACACTAAAAATCTAAAATATGGTTATCTTAAAAACATAACAAAAATAATGAATCTACTGAATATATGGCTATAGAACCTAAATCTCATAGCTTTCTTTGGTTAACGAGAGTTTAAAAATTCTCTCTAATCTGTGGCTCATTCACAATCATCACACAGTTTCTGTCACAGAGTACCTTATTATAACCGGAAATGCATAGATGACACCTGATTTTAGAAGTTACTCTTATGCATTAACTTTACAAACAGGCAACTATCTGTTAATCTACATGCTCTATATACCTGAATCTAATCCATAATTTCGGTACTTAGCTTGATTTCCCTAGTTTACTATATAACTTATTTGTTTTTTATTATTTTAATATGTTCAGTGTATATGGTTTATAGAAGTTCTCAGGGGTGTCCGTCAATAATATTCGTTTCTACAGTAATTTATATATAATTTCGAATCTAGGAAACAATTTTTCATGATTATTGGTCTTTAGGCCAAACATGTATGGAAGCTGAGCAATCTCCTTTAAAATGGTAAAATAAAAATTAAATGTCAAAATTAGAGTCCGCGCCACTACTCAAGTCCGACGGCGAAACGTCGAACTAAATGTGACAGCTCCGCCATGTTGTCGTTTGTCAGGTGTGTGCGTTGCGAGTGTTGTTTGTAGATTTGAGTTGTTTTTTATTGGAAGGAGATTGATTATGGAGCGTAAGGTGATAAGAAGTGCAGCCAGAGAAGTAATTCTTAAGGTGAAACAGTTTTGTAAGCTGGAGAAGAAAAATAACAATGTTTTGATCCCTTTACAAAATGTTCAAATGCGAGTCGCTGCCATGACAGGTAAATTTTAGGGTTGTAAGGTCATTGATGTTTACCTCATTTAATGGAGTAACATTTTCTGTTAGGCGTGTGTCATGTTTAAATAATTTATACAAAAAAAATGTTTGTGTTGCATTTTATTGTAGTTTTATATTTATTAACTTCAATTTATAATTAAAGTAGTCAGTTTTCACCTTTTTTCGGTTGCGAGTACAATATATTGTTTAATGATGAATCAATTAATAATAGTTTAAACTGATTTCTTTGTGATTTTAGGTGTGTCTGTTAAAACGGTGTCAAGAATCACTAAAGAAGGAAAAACTGCAATGGCAACATCAAATAAAATTGTTACTCCTGGAAAAAGTCGTCCACAAGCTAAGAAAATTGATTTGGATGACTTTGATTTGTGTTGCATACGCCAAAAAATTCATTTTTTCTATATTGTGAAAAAAGAATTGCCTACTGTTAATAAACTGCGTTTGGAATTAAAAAGGGATATAAATTTTCAAGGGAGTAATACAACTTTACGAAGAATATTGAAACTGTTAGGTTTTCGATTCAAACGTTGTCAATCTAAACGCAAAGTGTTGATGGAGCGACATGATATTACTGCTTGGCGCGCCAGGTACATTGAAAGAATGAGGAAAAATAGGCTAGTTGACAAAAGGCCTGTGGTGTACTTAGATGAAACTTACATTCATCCGACATATCACGCTAAAAGCTGTTGGCAAAGCAAAGAAAAAGATGGATTATTGATATCAGAAGCTGGAAAACGTTTTATAATTGCACATGCGGGTACTAAGAGCGGATTTGTAAAAAATGAGTTATTAGTGTTTAGGTCACAATCAAAATCTGCAGATTATCACGACGATATGAACGCCACAAACTTTTTGAAATGGATGACTGAAAAAGTGGTACCAAATCTGCCTGAAAAATCTCTTGTGGTAATGGATAATGCTCCGTATCATTGCACTCAGATAAACAAAGCTCCTACGATGTCAAGCTCAAAATCACATATGCAGGAGTGGTTACGACAAAAACAAATTTATTTTGAAGAGAGATGGACTAAACCAGTGTTATATGATATCATTAAAAGAAACAAAGAACCACCGCTCTTTGCAGTTGATGAACTACTGAAACAACACAATCACGAAGTGGTAAAATTACCTCCTTACCACTGTGACCTAAATCCTATCGAAAAAATTTGGAGTTTGGTAAAGAGACGCGTTGCTGATAAAAATGTTGCTCAAGATCCAAAAAGAATAATAGAATTGACAGAAGCTGCTTTTGCTAGTGTTACGCCAGAAGACTGGAGCGTTCAGTGTAACCACTTGGAACATCTTGAAGATGAGTACTTTAAAAATGACGGACTAGTTGATGTGGAAATGGAGAGATTCATAATATCAACAGAGAGTGATAGTGATACTGAATCTGATGATTCCACCGAGGAAGAATTGAGCAACAGTGATTGCGATATATCTGGCGTAAAAGAATTGTATCTTGATGACCACAATTATTGCATTAAATTATATTAAACTTTATAATATTGTTTTATTGATAAATATTCTTTGTGTCATTATTTGAGTTACAAAAAATATTTAATTCCGATGAATAAAAATAATTTTGAAGTAATGAGATGTGGGAGAAAATTTCTTTCTACTGGCAACATTTTGTTACAAGACAGAGGCGCCGCGTCTATCGGACATGAGTCGTGGCGCGGACTCTAAAATGTTGTGATTAAAAAAGTTAAAGGGTGCAAGAGTAAAGAGAGGAACAGAGTCCCGCTTTCTATCAGGAAAACATTGCTCACCCGGCACAAATACTACGTTCCCGAAAATAATCGTCTCTGTGATGACCATTTGACTATTGACGATGAGGATATGTTCAATATTTTAAAGTCAAAATCCGTAAAGTCCTTTACCGCCGAACATATCCAGAATATGCTTACTCTGTAACGAAAACTAGAAGTTGATTTCAGTTTAGGTTTTCCTCCACAAAACTTTTCACAGAATCAGTTCTTGTTTAATGTACAGATAAATAATATATTGATTTATTAAGAAATGAAAAATTGTTTTTTTTTTTTACATATCCTGTCCCGATGTAATGCAGGCGTATTAGAATATTGCTGGAAAATATTATGCTTTTGGTGTTGTGCTCCAACAATGAGTAGGACCATTTGATTCCAAAACGCCTTCTCAATTTCTATAGTATGTACAATACAATATAATAAAAGCGCGGCGAAGATTCTACGCGCGGCGACTTTCAGCGCGGCCTAGAACCATGAAAGTAAACTTATGATTTAGGAGAAGTGAGTGAGGAGCTCATGTGGTTAACGCGTTCGTTGAAATTAAGCAACTTTCGCAGCGGTCGGTCATTAGATGGGTGACCAAAAATTTAATGTCTTGAGTTTCTGCATCGGAAGGCACGTTGAGCCGTTGGCCCCGGCTGCATCTGCGGTCGTTACAACCTACCAATCCGCACTGGGCCCGCGTGGTGGGTCATGGTGCGATCTCCCTATTCCATCCACAGGGAAGGCCTGTGCCCCAGCAGTGGGCACATTAATAGGCTGACGATGATGATGATGATTTAGGAATTAAGAGTTCTTACTTCTAAGTATCTTCGCCGCGCCTGTCCCGGTGTGTTCTCAAACACGATCAAGCCTTAAGAACTTTGATACAAATGGGTCTAAGGAGGACCTAAGTATTGGTCCAATTTAACATTCGGGCCACGAGCCGGTCGACACAAAATAATAAATTTTGCGTGTTAGGACGAAGATGTTTGAAAGAATATTGCTTCAATGCGAATAAGCATACGCCTCCGGACGATAATGGAAGGAATTATTCAACAACAGCGTAAGTAATCATAGATGGAAAGCACGTAAACTTATTACCAGCCTGAGTGAAGTAAGTATGTATGAATAAATATGTTCGCAAATGGATTTTTCTCTGCGCCATAATCGACGCTCCGACGCTATTTCAATTCGAAAATTCAATAATTCTGCATAAAGACATGCATTTCATCCATCCACTCGCGGACGGTGAATGATTGAACGAGTGAGTTAGTGAATGGGTTCCATCGTGCGAAGAACGAATCACCTACGCCGCTCCAATCGGACATATATATACTCGCAGGGAAAAAAATATTATTTTCTTTATTGAATCCATTTTCGCATTAGATTGAAGCTAACAACTTGTTTTCGCACGTACATGGAGGCTTTTTACCCGACTGCGCAATGCAAGAGCGCGAAGCGCGACGCGCAGACAGGGTATAGTGTTTAACAGTCTATATATGTATGTTTGTTCCTTTGTGGCACATTAGAGACCGTACGCGTGGACCGATTTTAATGATTCATGCGTCAATCGATTCGTCTTAACGATGGGAGTGCTACTAAAGATATGATAGTAATCAAAATTCAATATGGCCAAAATTAGGCGCCATATTGTGACGAAGTAAAAAAAATAAGTTGACAAAATATGTCGAGTGGGGTATCACTGTCTAGATAATCGAAAATCATATTTATGTTCTTTACATCATTTTTTATTTCATATGACTGTTTAGGATCTTCAACGATTTAAAGTTGCATATGAACCACTTGCGCTTTTTATTTCAATCTTACGTTTGTATGGATCTTTGTTAGTCTTTCACTCAAAAATTACTAAATGGATTTTAATGAAACTTAGCAATAATATAGCTCATACATAATAATAACATATAGATAATAAAATAATATAATTTATGAAGTTGCCAAATGCTCTCAGACGGAAAAATCTCCCATTTGCGAGACAAAAATGTCTCGCTAAAAAGCCTGCACTGCAAAACCAATAAAAGATACATGAATATAATGTATGGAGGAAATATTTCCCTTAAATAGCTCTACAAAAAAGTCCGCAACAGCATTTACCTATTTTTGATGTGTAAGCCATTATCGCTAAAATAGTGAATCAAAAATAAAATTTTAGTCCATTTCCAAAATGCACATTTTGTATTTATAAATATTTTTTTTTCATAACAAATACCTTCATCGCTTTTTATATATAAAGACGATAAACTTTGTCTTTTACACTATGCCATTTCGACATGACAAAATGAGAGTGCGGTGTACTAACTCCTGCATATACTAACTCACTCCTAACAGGAGTAGGCTGCGGGAATGGTGGAAGAAGAAATTTTTGATGAATTTTGGTGTTTATATACGTAGATAAAACCTGTGATCCTTCTTATTAAATGATGAAATAAATTATCATAATAGGTATTGAAAAACTCAGAATTATAAAGTTTATTTTAACGATATTACTTCATGTTACTAAAAGGTTACTTAAAATACTGAGAAATAACCTATTATTAAGGCTAGTAGGTATATACTTGACTTCCTGTATTTATTAATCAGCTCGTGATAATATTGGTTTCGTACTTATAAACGATAATTCTGCAAAATTCTAAGCAAATAATATATTTTTTATAGATAAATCACCCCTTCCATTACCCCTATAACCTATTTCGATATTGTAACTTAGAACCAAGGTCTCATCTATTTATATAGGGAAATTCATCTTAATCGATTTGGCTATTAGGGCGCGGAAGTGTGTAATGCGATTCAATTATGAATAGGAAAGCCAATGACCTCCATCTGTCAAATGTCGCTTGAAAAGTACGGCTTGCAAAAAAATCTTGGAACCCTCTTTTAGCACTCAGCTAATCTATACTTATAATAAATCTGTAGAGATGTCAATTCTGTACATGAAATATATTTTTAAAATAACTATCAGGGGGTGATTAGTGATCGATACTGATGCCAAAAATGCAATCAGTAAAATTTTTGTCTGTCTGTCTGTCTGTCTGTGTGTATGTTCCTTATAGAAACAAAAACTACTCAACGGATTTTAACGAAACTTGGTACAATTATTCTGCATACTCCTGGGCAGGTTATAGTATACTTTTCATCACGTTACAATCAATAGCAGCAGAGTAGTGAAGGGAAATGTTGGGAAAACGGGAGAAGTTACTCCATTTTTAAGCTTCCGTCGCGGGTGCAGCCTTAATGGTTAAAGTTACATAGATATCATGTATGACGGAAATATTCTACATAAAATTGTCTAAAAAATATCCCGCAACAGTATATGTCTATCTTTTATGGTTGACTCACAATAACACTAATTATATAAATAAAGTCATTCTTTATAGCACAAGCCTGAGAACAAAAACTATAGTTTACACTACAGCTCTACACCGAAGCGAAGCGAGGGCGGGCCACTAGTTATGGAATAAAAACCAAACATTTGTAAACAAACAATAACAAATATTGTTAATTAATATTGGTTGATATTTTATTTTCATTTATTGAGCTTTGTCTATGAATGTTTGATAACCTAAATCGTCAACCAAATGTCACTTAAGTTGCGTTCAGAAACTCGATTTAAAACTTTAGTTTACATATAGAATGCATGTTCGTATGTGACCTAGTAATAGTGCATGATTATTCATAACTACTCCGGGAGTAATGCAGAGATGAGCGGAATTGAAGAGCTTAATTCTGATTAATGCTTTTTCTCGCACACTTACGATTTCGAACCTAGAAAATAATATTTCATGTTTGTTGGTTCTTAGGCTAACTATGTATGGTGGCTGAACAATGTCCTTTCCATACAGGAAAGGTCCTATATAATGATAATAAGTGTAGGACAAAATCACACTCGGTAATAACGTCGGGGCTTTTCACCATTGCCACATTTATCATTAATGT
This sequence comes from Chilo suppressalis, assembly GCA_902850365.2. NCBI lineage: Eukaryota > Metazoa > Arthropoda > Insecta > Lepidoptera > Crambidae > Chilo > Chilo suppressalis. The sequence goes on along the minus strand of OU963896.1, from coordinate 240,303 downwards.
TGCGAATGCAAATGAGAAAAACTTATAAATACCTATCACACCGCGTCCATCGCTAGTCACTGAGTTTGACGATAAATAAGAATGTCGTTACAAACAATTCGTTACGTTGCAGTTTCCATTAGATTAATGAGTCTATGAAGATTAACAAGTGCTCTCGTCGTGAAATGGCCCTAATAAAACTTCTCACGTTCTTACACACTACAGTCGTTTGGAATCCATTTTATAACAAGTATAAAAACAAAGAATCAGTGCTTTGATTTGATTTGATATGACCATCTTTTGCAGAAGTTTTCGGTACCAAAACTGGAGTTGCGGAGGACGCTTTTTGATATATCCTGCTTGTATATTAAATTACATAATAATTACGACTTTAATTATTTGACTGACAATGATGTCGATTCTGGCATGATTCTCTAAAGCTAAACTTAAATTTGCAGCAGTGCATCCCTGTCATTTTCTATACAGAATGAAAAGGTGAGACTGATGTTAAATTTAGTTTTAAGTTTAGAGAATCACGCCGGAATCAGATATTAGAATACCCAGCAGTTCACACCGTATCCGTGGGGCCTACCGACAAACTATTCTGCCCCGGTTATGTCAATACTAACGCTGGTCTGCGTGCCCCGCTGAACAGAATAATGAACACATTTAATGATAGTTTGAGATCACTTGATATTGACATTTTCCTGCTCTCAGACACTTCTTTCAAAACCAAAGTGTATGATCTTTTATCATAATAAGTGTATTGGCTATAAGTATAATATGTGTATTACCTTTGTACGCCTCGACAAGCTTTTTGTTTCTACTGAATACTTATTTGTGTAGTGTACAACATATTTTTCTTTTAGTATAGAAGAAGAATAATAGAAATATATGAAACAAAACAATCCTAGTATTAATCTGTTTAAAATGTTGTTGGTTGTACAATAAGTATAACATAATTGTAAGCCTTCACTTAACATATATTGTATGTTATCCCTAATAAAAAAAAACACCCGTCGAGTAATCTCTCTCTGAAATGCTTTCTTTCACAAACCAATATAGTGATCGGATGCTAAGCCGTGGCTACTCTGTTACTTTCTACTTCTAAATAAAATGTTTTTATTTGTATGTCGCATAGTACAACATACTTTACTCGATCAATTGATATGAAATTCAAAAATTAGGGCACAGAAAATTATTATTATTTAAAAAAATTGAAACATTACTCTTTTTCAGATATTTTATTGTGCACAAATGATACACACACACAGTCTTAATATTTATGTAAATTACCGTTTCAAAAGTATTGTTTGTAATTGCAACTCTATATCAGTCAGGAATTTCATTTTGTTCGTTGAGCACGGATCCTTAAGTTTTGACGGAGGGCAGTCTGTCTTGGCTTTAGAGGGATAGTCTGTGTTAGTTTTAGACGGAGTACTGTTTGTCTTGGGTATAAAAGGAGGACTGTCTGTCTTGGATTTATATGGAGGACAGTCTGTCTTGGCTTTAGAGGGATAGTCTGTGTTAGTTTTAGACGGAGTACTGTTTGTCTTGGGTATAAAAGGAGGACTGTCTGTCTTGGATTTATATGGAGGACAGTCTGTCTTGGCTTTACAAGGAGGACTGTCTGTCTTGGCTTTACAAGGAGGGCTGTCTGTCTTGGCTTTAGAAGGAGGACAGTCTGTCTTGGATTTATAGGGATTACAGCCTGTATTGATTTTAGAAGGAGGATAGTCTGTCGTAGCATTCGAAGGACAGTCTGTCTTGGGTTTAGAAAGAGGCTCGTCTGTTTTGGGTTTAGAGGGAGGACAGTCTGTCATTGGAGGAGGTGGTGGAAGGGATGGCTTGCATGGAGATGATATTGGAGCTTTATGTGAGGTGTCAGCTGGAGATTTACAGGGCTGAGGGTTTTCTGGTACAGAAGAAGGAAACGGAGGATAGCATGGTATTGGTGGAACGGGAGATTTTCTCGACGCGGATGACGTGGTAGGGAGGTCTTTACTCGACGAGAAGGAATCTGAGGGCTCGCACGGGGAAGTTTGGAAACTTGACTTAATTTGCGTTTTTGTCGGACAAGTCGATGTGTGAGCACTGTCTTTTTTTGGACGTTTTGCATCGGCACCTTTACGATAGCCGGAAAGCAAAGATTTAATCGATAACCAAGACTCGCGTTTTTCAGGTAGCTCCGAGCCCGTACCGCGGCAGCGCGAAACCGCTAACGGAGGAGCGGAAGTAGTCCCACGGGGACTTTTAACGGTATTCTTCGAGGATACTTTTTCGATTTCCTTTCCTTTGCGTGACGCGGTGGTCTCACATTTCGAGGCTCTTTTGCCGCACCCTTTGTCTAGCGAAACTCGGACGCTCAGTTTCTCCGCTCCCGGCGGGATGCAAATATCCAAACCGGCAGTTTCGTTCGCTTCGTCTACGGTCGAGTCCTCGCCGACGACGATTCGCCCGCGACCGGCTTCGGCATAATTCTCTCTGTCCTTCAGGACCTCCTCCAGCTTCTCCGCGTCGGATTTGATCCGCGACGCGGACTGGGCTTTTCCATCTTCGGTCTTCGCATCCGTTCGAGCGGCCGTATGAAAGCGGCGCGAATCCTTCGGTCCGCAGCGGTTCGGCGGTCGCCTCGCGAGGAGCTCGGTCGGCGAGGGCTCCCGGCAGGCGGGCGGGGCGGCGGGCGGCGGCTTCATACTGGAGCACCATCCGGAGTCGCCCGCGCGTTTCGCGCCCTCCCCCTCGCACTCCGCGTCGCAGGTCCGCCGCGGGCAGGTCGCAGCCGGAGCTTTCGACAAACTGAGGCTCTCCATGAGGCGCTTCGTGAATCTTTTCGCCCGGGCGGCCGGGGCGCGGACGGGTTCGCTCCGGGTCGAATTTCGGGTTTTCGGATCGATCGCCGGAGCGTTCTCCTCGGGCGCAGAGTCGGGGCGACCGCTGCGGTCGATGTGGACGATGGTGCGGGGCGTGTGCGCGCAGGGATCGATGTAGTGGGGCGCGCGCACCTGACACTCGTTGTCACGCACCAGCTCCACGCATTGCGGCGGTGGCGGAGTGCGCGCGGGGCCGCAGGCGGGCGGGGGGGGCGCGCGGCAAGTCAACGCGTAGTCGCGTCCGTCCGTCGCGCGACAACACGACCGCATCGAGCTCAGGGAGTAGGCCACGGGCGCGGGGAACGGCTCGCGACACGCCTTCTTCGCCGCGACCTCCTCCTCGTACTCGAGGCGGCGTTGCCGCTCCATCCTCGCCAGGCGACGGGCGACGCGATCCAGTTCCAGGCCGCACTCCTTCTTCGGCCCGCAGGTCGCCGCTCTCGCGGCTCTTTTACTCTGGAATCAATGCTGGATTTTATTTTATGACGATGGGAAATTTAAATCCTATCTATTCAATAAAATATTTACAACTCTACATAATATGACACCGAGCGAACACAAACGAAGCTCGACCCTTCCGTTGCCGATCGACTTTGAATCGCTACCTATTGATCTTTTCATGAGATATGTATTTAGTCTAGTTTAGTATATTCATGTCTGTGGGGGTTTATGGCGCTGAATGCTGAAATACAGGCATTGCCTAGTTCAGCAGCAGAGGCTAATAAAATATATTTTCTGTATAACTAGTGCTAAGTTTGTTACGTAATCTTACTGTACTGATTATTTTGGTCAATAAATCTTATTATTATTAAATCTTATTATTATTACTTTATCGGAGAGCTATTGGTAATTCCATAGTTCATGTTACTTTGGGTAAGGCGTCGGCGCAGGTGAGAGATTGGGGCGCGCAGGGCGGGCTGCAGGGCGGCGGGTCCCCGGCGGGCGGGGGGCAGCACACGACGCGGGTGGCGGTGAGGCGGCGCGGGGGGCGCGCGCGACACGGTGGCGGGGGCTCGCGCTGGCACGGGGGCGGGGCACACTCCGGGGCTGCACTGCCTTCCTTGCCGCATGATATCTGCCCGTGAGCCCATCGCGACAGTGCCGTGCCTCGGCTGGAACGCAGCTAAAAAGAAAACAACTACATTATGGCCCGAACGCGATATCACCTTCCTACATATATATTACGCATATACGTTTTGTGCTGTGATATCTTAGATTAAAACAAAAAGGGAAGATGCGGTCCGCTCATACTTGCATCAAACAAAATATGATCCGACTCGACTAAATAAGCGAGTATCGCACACGCACACTTCTGTAAATAAACATTCAACCGAACGAGCGAGACAGAATTTGTACGCTTCGACGCAGCGCGAGCGAAACGGCGCGAGTCCGCGACGCTTTTCAGCCGATTGCGTTTTCTTTTCTCTCTCTACGGACGGTTGAGTTGTATTGTTGTTCTTTTCTTGATAAAATAATGACAAATCAGTATTTAATATTCACGCAAACAGTGGTTTTTTAATTTGTTTTTATAGTTTTACGAATGAGAAGTGTTGTCGTGGTATTTGTTATTTGATCTTGACCTATTTGTGTTCTTTGCAAAAGCACCGAAGGCATTGTTTTATCTTAATAACACAGAATTTATCCAATATTGTTATATTGAGTGCATGCATCGTGTTTGAATGTCCAATTGTGACTACAGCGAATTGTGGTCATGCCCCACAATTTAAGCGGATCACTTTTGAACCGCGAGTGCTGTATCATCCCTTTTGGTTTTAATTTAAGGGTGATATAATATTAACTTTCTTTTGGGTTCGTTCACGACTTCGAATATTTTTTTCTACGACTTATTACATGAATTTAGTTCTACATTTTTGACTACTTCAGAGCATCACCGTTATCACGCATATGGGATAGTCAGACGCGATGAGAGCAGGCAAGCGCGAGTTTTCCCCATTTGGAGTATATTTACGAAAGAAAAAGTATAGTAAAAGTCATTTGCCAGGTCTTGCCATAAGCCCGCTAACTTAACCATCATTCTAGCAACCTATGTACGACAGTCGGTTGCACAAAAAATAAGATGACGAGACTAACCTGTAGTCTTGCATAAGATCCGATAGTGTTGCGAAGCGCCATGTGTTCGGCCCCCAGGTGCTGGAGCGTCCGTGTGTGTGTACGAGTGCTCGCGACTGATTCAAGATGGCCGCGCTGCGTAACCGGACGCGGTCTACTAGATGACTGTAACTTTTTCTTATCAATAGGGTTTTTAGTTCTTTGTCTATACCGTCGTTTCAGCCAGCATGTAGTTTCACCCGCGTCTCTGTCTACATAAGCATTTTGAATGCAATCGTTTTTCAATTAACTTAACCCTTTATATCTTTTCAAAATATAATGTGTCGATTGAATTTATCGTTAATCCAATTCTTGCACGCTGCAGTCAGAAGTCTGGGGTGTCGCTTTGCTTCTCCATACCTAAACACATAATTTAAAACACAGTTATGTTGTAACATAAAAATAAATACCGCCAAAAAAATTAAAGACCTCTTTTTCAATGTGTTAATAAATCAATTAATCTTATACCATTTAACATCTCCGTAGTTACAATTTTAGTCAGTGGCGGCGCTAGGCGTCGGCGATGTCGGCCACCGCCGACGGCCTCGCGCCTGAGGGGGCCTCGCAAAATTTTTTTACAAGTTACCTATTTATTTTCGTTTCTCCTGGCCTGGCTTAGTTAGCCGAACAATTCGGGGAAAAAGCTAAGCAGATGACAATGACTTTTATTATTTTCGAACACGTGCGTGATGGAAGCGAGTAGTACTTTACGGGTATACAGAATCGTCTGTCTGGCAACACTATTTTTGTAATTAAAATATTTTTTTTTGTCACCATTTGATTATCAACAATAAAACTCGTTTACGTTATTTTATAATTTGGCTGACTTAATTTAACGGTTTTTTACTGCGAAATAAAATAGGCATCACGAACTTGATGTCGCCGACGTCCACATGTGGTCTAGCGCCGCCACTGACCCAAGTGTTCAGATTATGGAACTTATTACCCCTATGGGTGGAATTTTAATAGTAGGCGAACCCAAGCGGGGGATTTGGGATATACTCGAGTGAGACAGAATAACATGTTGCACTTTGTAACATACTTCTACCTTAACTGAGACTAGACTGACTGACTGAGATTTTTGCGGGGGTCGAACGTCTAGGGCAGCAAAAAAAGGACATGACTTTTGGTCACGTTTCGTTCATCATTCTTTTGAATACACGTTTTTTTTTATGTTATAGGGGGCATACGAGCAGACGGCTCACCTGATGGTAAGTAATCACCGTCGCCCATGGACACTTGCAACACCAGGAGTATCACAAATGCGATGCCGGCCTTTAAGGAAGGAGTACGCTCTTTTTTTGAAGGTTCTTGGGTCGTATTGGTCCGGAAACACTGCTGGCGACAACATATTCCACAGTTTTGTCGTACGTGGTAAAAAAAACGTTCATGTATTCTCACGTAACATCCTTTCTCAATGTCTGATGCGCTTGACAATTTTTTTCTAAGTCATGGAAAACGTTACGAGAACTGTCTAATAGCTTTCATTCAAAAGACTGATTATTCGGATGCGGCCAAAAATCATGGAAGTTTGTTAAGTTTTTTTTTGCTGCCCTAGACGTTCGGATTTATATAAAGGGCTCAGGTATCATACGAGTGGACGGGTAGGAGAGGACGTCGGCGCGCCCTGGCTACGCCCGTCCCATGACCCCACCCGGGGGGTCCCTCGCTGACCGGCATAGTGACAGCTGTGCCGGCCACCGACGGACCCCGTGACGGCAGCCCCCCCTTGTAGTTCTGTCTTGCAAAGAGGGGGGCGGTACGGTGGGCACTAGGCCCCACGCGCGGGCCATCCTGCGCACGTCTGCGGGGTCCCCGCGATACCCCGGGAGACCCCTGCCGCGGAGCCCCGGCAAGGCCGGGAGGCTGCTAGGTGCGGAGACGCGGAAGAATCCCTAAACGGGGATCCCGCGGCTTCGCGCTAAGCAGCTTAGAGGGTGTTCGCAGGGATTTTTAGCGGATATTATGCCGTAAAGCGCCCGTAAGGGTTACGGGGTCCTCGGTGGGCAGCCACTGCTGGGGCTCGTAAGGCTTGCGGGAGCCAGGTGTGAGATCCGTTCGGCGGTGTGCCTCTTAAAGGCGCCGTCGTCTATAAACAGTATTTTTTGCCTGCGTATAAAAAAAAAGTTATCGTGCGAGTACTTACAGAAGGTGCAAAGTGGCCCTCCTTATGTTATTCTGCCGCGCTCTAGTAAATACCAAAATTCGCGCTCGGGCTCCGCTGCTATAAGTTTCGCCTTCATGAAGGTCGGTTTTACATTCATAATTTCCTCGTATTCAACCTCCTTAGGCTTTCTATTCTGATATGAGTGTTAATTAGGTTAAATACTCAGTAGTTTTATTTTTATTTCAGTAAATAATGATGAAATAGTCGTACATAGAGGTAATCCGTAGCGAGCACCAGCATCGTGTGTTCCTGGGTGCGCGGGAAGGCGGCTAGTAGCGCGGGCGCGGCGTGCGGGAGGGGGGCGGGATGCGCCGACCCGCTGCCCGCGCCCCACACCCACACGCGCCCCGACAGCGCTCCCTCGGGCCTGTCCACAAACAAAGCTTAAGGTCTTGGGCCGTATACAGAAAGAAAGCCGAAAGCCGGCGCCTATCGACGCTGATCCTTTTTCTATGGACCAGCCCCGATCAGAGTCGATAAGCGCCGACAAATGCCGACAAGCGCTGGTCAACTGGTCATTATGATCTATGTTGTCCGAATAATAAATAATTTGTATTTGAATTATTATCCTTAGATTTAATCAATCTAAGTTATAATCTTTTTATAAATCTTATAACTTTATCTTTTATTAACTAAGCGCTAAAATTATTTGTTTCGTACTTACCGAATGGTGACAACAAGTCTTTCTTCTGGAAGGATTGGTTGTTTATGCCAATTGCACCAATTTTCCATCAAACGGTTTTTTACTAAATCCAAAATGTAATAAAATGTTTCTTGAGTCATTCTTGTATTTGTATAAAATCTTTGATCATCAAATTTCAATTTATTTACAAATAAATGATGGTATTCTCCGAAACGTTTCCTTTCTCTATTTATAGGATGTATAGCTTTTTTTCACATTTTTAAATACACATTTTCGAACAAAACCAAATCATCGTTCGATGAGTCCGACATTTTGCTTGCTCTGCTTTAATCGGCTTCCTTTATGTAGTAAGGATCGGCGCCGATAAGCGCTGATCGGCTTTCGGCTTTCTTTCTGTATACGGCCTTGGGCAACTTTTGCGGCAAGATGAGGATGGCTAACATCACGTCTGAACTCCATCGACACCTAACGTCGGGTGACACGTTTGCCAAACTTTTTCATGAAAAGAAACGCGAGTCGAAACCTTCATTCTGAAAAGCATTTTTACTCCTTTCCTTACAGCAGCCGGTTACATAAAGCGGAAGCGAAAACATATTGCGTCGACCTTAAAATGTTGACAGAGATGGTCGGTGAGAATGCAAGGGACAATGATATTTATGCGGTAAGTAGCTTTGGTAAGTACGTACGTGGCCAAGTATGTATGTCCGATGGCCGGCTGCACGTAGTGCAAGGCATTGGTGCGTAGCGCGGGGCGCGGCGCGGCGGCGGGCGGGTGCAGGGTGCGCAGCGCGCGCAGCTGCGGCAGCGACCACGCGCTCAGCGCGCCCACCGACGACCACGACCACACCGCGCGACCACTGCGACCACAACCACCTTCAACGTCATATTATTGGCCCGTTTAAGGCGATTTCACAGGGACTCGACCAAAAACGCGACTTATGCGGGATAGGGATATTTGGACTATAGGTAATGACAGTGTCGTCTTTGACCTATTGGAGGCTCCGGGCATATTACGATAACGGGGCCCTCCATGACCCCCGTTTGGTGATGTAACAGGAACTAGGGACTTTGCATTTGATCTGAGGGGGGCCCCTATCGATCGCGGGGCCACTTGCCCAAAATGCTTAATGGGGAAGAGCACTAAACAGGAACCGATAAAAGCACTCACTCATGCTGCACGGTGAGTCCTATCAGCGTTCCGTCGAAGCGGCACTCGGCGTCGGGCGGCGTGCACATGTCGCGCACCTGCTGCTCGCTGGGCTCGGGCGGGTCGGGCGGGTCGGGCGGGTCCCGCGCGCGGAGGTCGGGCGCGTCCCGCGCGGCGGCGGCGCGGCGGCTCGTCGCCCGCGCGCGGAGGTCGCCCGCCCCGCCCGCGTCGGCCAGCAGCGGCGGCGGCTGCAGCGAGCACAACACCCACGCGCGCACCGCTCCCATCGCCCCGCCGAACCCCGCCAACAGCACGCGCGCCAGACCATACGCGCCATCCTGACAATAATACTACTGTATTTGACGACCTCCGTGGCCGAGTGGTTTGTACGCCGGGTTTCATGGTGTCACCGACTCGAGAGGTCCCGGGTTCGAATCCCGGTGGGGACAGATGTTTGTGTGATGAATGCGAGCATTTGTACTCCAGTCATGGATGTTTAATATGCATTTCTATATAAATATACTTATATATGTACGATATATCCGTTATCCTAGTATCCCATAACACAAGCCTAACAGTGCTTACTTTGGGGCTAGGCTAATTGGTGTGAGTGTTGCTAATATTTATTTATTTATTTATTATTTATGTAATCTTCAGTTCATCGGACTTTTTGCAGCACCTATCATAACAAACGTGACATAAAATAAAAAAGCGGTGTTTCGCCGCGAGGTCCTAAAGCCGCGCTGCGCTGAAACTTAGTGTTTATAAAGCGACAATTCAGCAAAACGACTAAAGCTCACATCGCAGCTCATCGGACCAAACCCGGCACCCGACCAGCACCGCCTCGACTCATGCGATAAAAAATATCATTTCTGTATGGATATCTATGGGTTTACGCTCCCTATATCAACGCGTACCGTCACTGGATCGCCTCGCTCTCGAGTTGTCCGCACGCGGGCAGCAGGTGGACAACTCGCGACTACCCTCTGCTCGCACTCTTATCGTTAATTGACCAGTCGACCTAACGGTCACTGGTTGATAACGCAGCATCCATCCGTGGACCACCAGATGTTAGCTGGTTGACAACGCGACGTCCACCTTGACTTGCTCGTCGACCACGAGAGTACTTCGCGCGACAAGGCGATGCCGGGTGGCTCTACCAAGCTTAGACCATAACACGCATACCGAATCGTAATCTTCGTTGTCGCTATTTGAACATTCATCATCAGAAGCAGACGCATCTTGGAGTGGTACTTCTGCGACGACAACGTGCCTGTAGACAAGAAAAAGGCGGGTGTTTGTCATCGATATTACTTACTGATGATTATTTTATTAACGAAGGAGTCCAACTGTTCCTTACGTTATACTTGCTTCTTCTTCATTAAAGATGTGGAGGAGGGGTGCTGTGACACCTGCGTATTCTGACTGGGTTTCCTGTAACAGTAAAATATATTTTTTTTTTGTTTATACTAGATCTCGATGATAACAAACTTTGCAGAACTTCAGAAAAATGGCCCTAATAAATTCCCAAGAGAAAAAAAAATGGGTGCGTGTACTTATGTAGGCGCGTGAGAAGTTATCCTTCTTTGGCATCGTTTAAAATTAGTTTTTAATTGCATGCAAATAATTAATTACAATAAATTAATAAAAAGTCTGGAAAAGGACACAGTCAATAAAGTTCAGTTTTAATTTGAAAAAATAAATAAATAATCAAAATATTCAATTAAAATCGCTACTGAATATAATTTATTAGAACATATGTGATTTGCACTTGTATGAAACTCAAACACGTATTCCGAATATACAAACTAGAAGCATGTGGATAAATATTATAAATATGAATACCTATAACTGTTAATTTATTACAAAAAATAAAGATGTGGCTTTTGGTTCTACTACACCAATGGTCAAGAGATGGCGCTGTAGTCTCCTGAATCGCGCTTTGGTTCCGTTGTTCCAGATTAATAAATACTTTTGATATTATAAATATGAATACCTATAACTGTTACTTTATTACAAAAAAAATGGATGCGTGTAACTTATGTACGCGCGTGAGAAGTTATACTTCTTTAGCATCATTAAAATATTTTTTAAGTGCATGCAAATAATTAATAATTACAATAAAATAATAAGAGGACTGGAAAAGGATAGTTAACACAGTCAATTAAGTTCAGTTTTAATTTGAAAATTAAATAAATATTCAAAATATTCAATTAAAATCACTACTGAATTTAATCAGTTTCATTTCATTTCATTTCATTTCATTCCATTTCATTCCATTTCATTCCATTTCATTCCATTTCATTCCATTTCATTTCATTTCAATATCCCGTTCAAATCTGCCCTGTTTGCTTTGTTCAAATCTGTCTCACGGTCACTTGGAAAATAAAATATTACAAATAACGCGCCCGCGGCTAACTTCATTATGTTAAAATTTTGTGTTACAGTGATGAAAATTTCACTCTCATAATTTTTTCATAACGCGGCTAAAGAAGTATAACTTCAAAAATAAAGATGTGGTTTTTGGTTCTACTACACCAATGGTCAAGAGATGGCGCTGTAGTCTCCTGAATCGCGCTTTGGTTCCGTTGTTCCTGATTAATAAATACTTTTGATAGGCCTTCACAATGCAGTCGTTAGCACCCACTAAATAGAGATTCTATTTCTATTTTCTTGGTAGATTTTCTTAATGTGCGGTAAACACAAAAGTAACAGCATGAAGATGGTCGCTAAAGTGACCAACTTCATGCTGTTAAAATTTTGTGTTACAGTGATGCGCGCGCATCTTAAAATTTCACTCTCATCATTTTTTCATAACGCGCCTAAAGAAGTATAACTTCAAAAATGATTGTTGTAATTATTATGACCGTTGTTATGCAGCAGTGGACTGTATTACGCTAAAATTGAATTAATGTAGAGAAACGACACGTAACAGTAAATAAATTGTAAATTCCTGTTCACAGTATTTACGTATAGCAGTACTAGTATTGATAAACCAATAGTCACAATATGTCAACAAAGAATATTGTGAAAAGGTGACGTAGAAAAGTATATAGGATTTAAAATATACATAATAAAATCAAAAGAGTTTACTAGCCACAGCCACTCGTCAACAACCGTATTATTTATCGTCGAATAATTCGACGCGAAAAGAGTTCGATGATGAAGTGCCTAGTGCATACGATTCTGTGAGCAAGACGTAGAGAGAGGAAGCCTGACAAACAATCCCAATTTTAGAGCAAGCGCACATTGAGCCACTAGTAGCGTCCACTTGATTTCTCTCGATTCGATCGGTGGCTGCGTTTAGTGGCTTGACTGAACCACTGGTGGTCGCACAATGTGTGCTTGCTCTTTCGGTAAAAAGAATGCGGTCGTTCGCGATTCGCTCGAGTGAATGGCATCGCTCGCATCACCTGCGTGGCCGCGTTGATAGCGACGGAGGTGATCCACAGCCTGGGCGCGAGTCGGCGCGGCGTCAGCGCGAGGTAGGCGCGGGCGGCGCGCGTGGCCCAGCACCCCGCCGCGCCCCCCCCGCACGACGCGCGGCTCGCCACGCTCCAACCACCGTCCGACTCTACGGAATGATACATTTGTATGGGGGCATGCGAGAAGACGGGTAGGAGAGGACGGCGGCGCGCCCTGACTGCGCCCGTCCCATGACCCTACCCGGGGGGTCCCTCGCTGATCGGCATGGCGACAGCTGTGCCGGCCACCGACGGACCCCGTGACGGCAGCCCCGCCTTGTAGTTCTGTTCTGCAAAGAGGGGGGCGGCGGAGGGAGCTACACGGGCACGCCCAAGTAGCCCTCCGGAACGGACGGGGGGCGGGACGGTGGACACTAGGCCGCGTACTCAGCCCCCACGCGCGGGCCATCCTGCGCACGTCTGCGGGGTCCCCGCGATACCCCGGGAGACCCCTGCCGCGGAGCCCCGGCAAGGCCGGGAGGCTGCTAGGTGCGGAGACGCGAATAAATCCCTAAACAGGGATCCTGCGGCTTCGCCCTTAGCAGCTTAGAGGGTATTCGCAGGGTTTTTAGCGGATATTATGCCGTAAAGCGCCCATAAGGGTTACGCGGTCTTCGGTGGGCAGCCACTGCTGGGGCTCGTAAGGCTTGCGGGAGCCAGGTATGAGGTCCGTTCGGCGGTGTGCCTCTTAAAGGCGCCGTCGTCTGTAAATAGTATTTTTTGCCTGCGTATAAAAAAAAGGGGGGCATGGGAGAAGGCGGCTCGTCTGGTGGTGAGTTATCACCGTTACCGAAGTTTACGCATCTGCAACACCAGATGGATTTAAAGTCTAGGGTAGGTGGTTGGGGTTGAATTTTTGTAAAGCTGATTTTTATTTATTATATTATTTTCCACGTTACAGTATATTGTAGCCAAAATGCTAGGCTCTGTCGTGTTGTGTAAGATTATGAGAGCTCCATGGGGTAAGAAAAAGTGAGAGGGTAGATTGCTCAGCGATTGTGCAAACTTTGTTCCTATTGCAACTAGATCTCTTTCTTTCGCTTCGCAAGCTCGACTGGCCTAGCCGACAGCAGGTGCCTCCAGGCTCGAGCTTAATTCGCATGCACCACTCGCTTCTACTCACGTCCAGGTAAGATCCAGTCGTTAGCAAATCTTTAAATCCTTGTCTTCGTAACGTGCAGCAGCAAAAGACCTAGCGCCCTACTGCTTAAGGCTAATTACAGAAATTAGCCAGTCTCTCTGTGTACAAGTTTGTCTCCGTACCGTCCAGCACTATGAGCTCCCACCGCTGCGCGAGCGCGACGGGCCCAGCCACTAGAAGCCGACGCCCGGCGCGCGCCCACTCCGCGCGCTCCGCGCTCTCCCACCCGCGTGCTCGGAGGCTAACACTCCACACCTCACGCCACATCTCCTCTGCATCCAACTCCCATATCTATGAAAATATAAGCTTCACCAAATTATTTTCACACACATCATTGTTTGAGGATAGGACCCGAATCTATTTAGGTATTTAGAATTTATGGTGGACTTGTTGAATAAAGGAAACTTCATTTTACATAGGTACTTGAAGAAAATATTTTTTTTTGTAGTCAGTCATAAAAAAGTGACAGACTGGTACCTGGTAAGCATCCGAGCAATCGCTATTGTTTCCAGATATCTTAAACTCGCCGTCATTGTACGACAGAAATCAGAATGGTATGACAAATCCGTCTCGAGGTATTACACCGTTGATGCTAGACCAAGTGAGACTCGAAGGTGTTGTAGGTACTGTAAGTGTAACCAGGGCCGGATTTAGAGGTCCAGACGCCTCGGGGCAACAGAGGAGCGGAGGCCCCCTCACCCCAAATTATTTTCCAAATAAAGTAAACAATTTTTATTAGTCGAGTTTTTCAATAATTAATTTATTGTGAATAATCATGTATGTTAGATGTACAAAGTACTGTAGGCTATAGGTAAAGGTGAAAGAGCAAAAAAATATCAAAGGAAAAGATGTTTACTAGTGTTTACTAGTTGGAATTTGAAAGATTTTTTTTCCGAAGTCTCTATTGTGGGGGCCCCCCGTTTGTGGAGGCCCCGGGGCTTTCGCCCCGGTTGCCCTCCCCTAAATCCGGCAGTGAGTGTAACCCACCAGTATGTTCGCGTCGGTGGTAGTGAGCGCTAGCCTGCAGCCAGTGGGCGCGAGCGCGGCGTGCAGGAAGGATTCCCCCGCGCCCCCTCCCGCGCCCCCTCCCGCGCCCCCTCCCCCTCCCGCGCCCCCTCTCCCGCCCGACAAACGCGCGCGCAGTTCCCAGCCCGCATGGACCCGCACGTACTCCTCGCGCCACGATACGCAACCTGAACAGGATACAGTTTGATTTATGCTTGAGTTAGCTAGATGCTCCATATATGATTAGATTATATTATTAGTGCGACCGAGAACTAGCGCAGCTCGGTCACCTCACCTTGCCGGCCGGGCTGAGCGGATCTTTATTCCCGATGACCACTCCCAGTGCAGGTTAAAAACAATTATATCAATAGCATATTCAAGAATATCAGTGAATTGGAGGAATCACGATTACTTGAGCGTTTGGTGAAATTCAGTAGTAAAACTAATATGTCCAACAAGAATCATTTTTCCAAATGGTCAAATCGTTCAAGTGATCAAAGGACATTGGGCAAAAATGTATGGAGGCTGCACCCACGTCCGCCACGGCTTAAACAACATTTGTTTGAAAGGTATTATAGTCATGATCATCTGTGCCAAAGCGCATCAAATTCCATCCTGATTCTTCATCTTTAGTTATTTTAATTTAAATAGATACAAGTACTATAACAAACGAATATTAATGAAACAAGGGAATTAATTCAGTTAGTTAGTTCGACTCTACATAGGGGTCTCAGGTATTATGGAAGTACTTCATAAGGTGCAAGGATGCCCCCTTATGTTATTCAGAAGCGCTAGAGGAAATCCAAAAATCCCCACATGGGTTGAAGTTTTTTTCAATCATTTTGTTCGTTATAGTAAATTGTCTTCTATGTAAAACGGAGCAACCACAAATCACACAAACCTGTCCACGTTTAGGGAAAAACATGAGTCCAGTTCATCCATATTTATTGTCAAAACCGACAATAGTGTTCCAATGTCCAAAGCGTGTTAGATAAAAATCAATCAAGTGACATGAGCGCACAATCACAACGAAGTAAGACGAGTCGACTGTTTGCAACTGCAAGTCCTTCAACACCCGTAAACCGTTTTGAGGTGCCTCAGTAAGTGCAAGCGCAGGATGGTCGGCAGGCAGGCTTTGTTGTATATTATCTGGTTGTATAGTACGATATGGCATATTATTATGGTTCCTAATAATATAAAATGGAATACTATAAAAGAATTTATTTAGCTACTTAAATATGCCCATGTATGATATCTTTTGACTACCAGGATATTTTTTACGGTGTCATATCTTTTGACTACCAGGATATTTTTTTCGGTGTCATAATAATAAAGGCTAGTTTTTCATAGATCTATCGATTCATACTAATTACATTGTTGGCGGTGCGGGGTGTGTTTTGCCCATTGTCCTTTATTATTATTCAGAAACGCAGTGCTATGTGTGGTAGTAGTGGTATTACCTCCATTACCATCACATAAGATGGATTTATCACAGTCATAAAAGTTATCGGATATTATGGGAAGCATACCTGTGGGTCTGGTGGGGCACGGGCGCAGCAGGCGGCGCCAGAGCGTGGGGCATGCGGCGGCGGCGCGCCACGCGCGGCACGCGGCGCCCGCGCGCGCCAACGAAGCACCCTCCAGCCACGCGAACACCAACCCCAGCACCGCCTGCGTCAAACCACTATCCACCGCCTGCCACCGGCTTAACGAGCTCTCTTCCCGACTGTCCGTCGAGCAATCCGTACACTCCTCGTCCGACGTGCACGATGATGACATTTCCACAATAATTCGCCCTCCTAACTTTCATGTGAATTGTACGGGGAGCCCGTAACATAAAAACTGATAAAACTAATGAAATAATAAAACTGTAAATAACTTTGAAACTAGGATATATTTGATTAACTATAAACTGATTAAACAAATGAGGACGCGTGGTATGACTGATGACGGAATGCGAACGAAATTATGAATTATACGTAAATTAGCTCAATAAAGAAACGCTGCGTCGGCAATTTACGCGCTTGCTCGTACATGAATGTTCACATGAAAGTTCTATTTATTTTATTCTTCATGCACAAATGTACAATAGCAGATTTAATGCCGTAGGCGTTCTCTATACATCAACTGCAGGACGTTGTGCTAGACTCTCCAACGATTACGGTATACAGGTGAAACCGGTATCCAAAATCTTAAATGATGTAAAAAAAAGAGTCACCACATTTAACACTCATAATCACTGTAATCAAATTATTTCTGTGTGGTCGTCTAGGTGTTTTCACTTCGCTTCTGCACAGCACGAATGCTCAACAATTTAAGTATACACTAACAAACCATAGTTCGCTCTACAATATTTGTGTCATATTAGATAAAAGATGCGCTAGCATCACTATATAGTTTGTGGATAAATGTAGCTCCCTCATAATCATTAAGCCTGTTTTCCACAACTAAAGAGGAATGAACTAGGGATGGTCTCGGCGTATATTTATTTATAAACTAAGATTGCTTTTCCTCCGAGAAGTTCCGATCTTACTAGCTCATTTTTACTCTTTTTGCCTTCTTAGTAATTTTCGCTCGACTCTTTGTTGGTAGAAACCGATGTATGCATTTCTACATTGCGAGGTAAATGGTGTCAATAATGTGTGCGCTCCGAAGGCGGTGGAAAACAGCCTTTATAAATACTACACTTCACGATCCGAATAAACCCGATTAATTCTAATACACAACAAGTGCAAAACGTAAATGCCTTTCAAGAAAGTGACCGTATTTTATAACACGACATAAATATTAGTCTCTTTGAGTAGGCAGTAATTAGTGTTATACTGTCTAGATATAGTTTTAGTAATCGGTCACACTATGGGCTTGACTTGACACATTGTACATATATTCACTTGTTCGGAAATATATACCAAAGTTTAAGGACGTACGTGTGTTTCATTGAAAGGTTTTAACTGGTTCTTCCACTGTATTTATCTGCTAACACCATAGTTTTCCATCAATTAGTACTGGTAGAAGTCAACAACAATGATATTTTGGTCTTGCTCGCGCCCGACTGTCGGTCTGTCGGTCAGCGGGGCAGTCGACGCAAGCGCATCGCGGCTCTATTCACGTCATGCGGTTGCCCACGCACGCGCACCATTTCTATTTATATAGCTAATTGCTCTTTCACTAGCTACCGCTATTATTAAAAGATGGGGAACAAGCATTCATTTGTGTCTTAATCTTACACAATTAATATTGATATTTATTTATTTATTATAGGTACACTAACAGAATACAGTCAATACATGTTTAACATAAAATTATAGTTGAAGTAATCTAGACAGTACTCCTTTTTACGTGTACACAACATGATTAAAATTGAACAGTATACATATGTAATTTATATAATTGTAGGCAAAGCTTAATCTTAACTTAAAAAATATAGTTTTACTTAATAATGTAGTTTTAATTGCTATCTGAGGACCATTTGGCTTTAATAATATTGGTCACAACTCGTTTGTACTGTGAAAACCTTCCATTAAATATGTCCATGCCCCTGTTGCCACGGGCGTATTCATTATATGTCCGACACATTCTTACCACTGGGTTATAAAAGCATGTATTATTCTTGTATACTTGAATTGAAAATGTATTAGGAAAACGGCATCTATACCTGATATTAATGTTAAGCAATTCAAGTAAATTTGGTGCATCTATAGCTGAATGCAACAATCTATGAAGCAATAATAAGTCATACCTTTCACGACGGGCATACAAAGGTATCATTTCAAATGTGGAGAGTCTAGCATTGTAGTCACTGAGTGATCGACCAAAATTGAATTTGCGAGTGAGGAATCGTAAGCATCGTTTTTGAATCCTTTCAATATTACTGACATGTATGGTATAGCAAGGAGACCAGACTGGACAGCAGTATTTCAAAACACTTCTAACAAGCCCAAAAAATAATGTGAGTATGCTTTTCGGATTTTTGAAATCTTTGGTCGACCTCATTATGAAGCCCAAAATCTTGCAACTTTTTTTAGTGATGTATTCGTAATGAGGGCGAAATGTTAACTGAGAATCGAACAAAACACCTAGATCTTTCACTGTATCTCTTCTGTTTAACAATTTACCATTTATGTGATATGAATGGTTAAATCTAAATTTCTTACGGGTAAAAGATATGACACAACATTTTTCGACATTTAACTTCATGTTATTAGCGGAACACCGGTCTGATATTATTTGGAGGTCATTTTGAAGCACTCTCCACCGATCTTCCCTTCCCACATCTACGAAGATTTTTAGGTCGTCCGCATACAAGAGCGCAGGACATGAGATAATATTATTCCTATGTATTCTTACCGCCATATTTGAAAACGCGGACTAAAGTCAGGAATGTTAGATGGGCACCTCGAAATCCTTGTGCCGAGCTGGCTGAAAGCTGGTATTCGAGCCGGGAAACTAGTACGCCTGTGCTCCGCTCTGCGGCGCTGCCAATTCTGGGAGCTGTGTGGGAAATCGCATCATCCCAGTAAAAAAAATGTACATTTCAATTTCGTAGACCGTTAATAGAGGGCAGTGATTATCGAACACACGCAAGAAATATACTATATATACTCGATTCTTTCATCAATTGAAGAATATTAATCGTTTATAAGCACGTACAATTGATTGGATTTTTTTTTTACATGAATCTCTAAAATTTGTCGATTATTCTATATTGTCAGTGTATTTTTGTCGGTCAACGGCCAATCTTGGTATTTTTGAGTACAAGGACTGAATAGCCTTGGTACATGGTACGTGACACTAAAAACTAGTATGTATACCAAGAAGTTGGTACGTCTGACATCATTGACTAAAGTTAGTCTTGGTTTAAACCCTAATGCTGTCTCTGTCTTCTTTTTAGCAAAAATTCACAGCATCAGTTTTAGACCAGGTTTAACTTTAGACTACGTTTTGTAATAAGTCAGTTATTCTCCTGCCTATTTTATACTTATAATAAATTGATACTTTTATTAATCGGAATACGGTAAGATTCACAAAAAAACGAAATGGAATTATATTTTTTTATTAAATAAATAATTATTCATATAAAATCGAAACTAAGATAACGACCTAGATACATTTATAATAATTACATGTAAATACTAAACAAATTCTTAAATAATCATAAAATAGAATAGCCTAAGTAATTTTATAAAGCATGTTCATTACAGAACACATTAGGAACTCGGCACTGGAAACCTATTGAAGGATGGCATTACTTTCTTATAAAATTTATCATAAGTAATACAAGTAATACTAGTATAATAATGTACACTTTCAGAACACTAAGACATAAACCGGGCAAGGTGTGGTGACTTACAGTAGGTTTATCATTACGCGTCAAATTGTCTTTGACTAAGTACATTAT
Source organism: Chilo suppressalis (assembly GCA_902850365.2). Classification (NCBI taxonomy): domain Eukaryota; kingdom Metazoa; phylum Arthropoda; class Insecta; order Lepidoptera; family Crambidae; genus Chilo; species Chilo suppressalis. The sequence goes on along the minus strand of OU963896.1, from coordinate 220,377 downwards.
GGACAGGGGAAAAGTGAAATGGCTAATACGTCACTTTGGTGCTGCTTAAAAATTAACTTAATTTCAGTCATCAACAGCCTCGCAATGTCCCCACTGCTGGGGCACAGGCCTACCTTATGGATGGAATAGGGAGATAGGGCCATGACCCACCACGCGGGCCCAGTGCGGATTGGCGGGTGCTAACGATTGCAGATGCAACCGGGACCAACGGCTTAACGTGCCTTCCGAAGCACGGAGGAACTAGAGATAGAAATTTTTGGTCACCCATCCAATGACCGACCACTGCGAAAGTTGCTTAACTACAACGATCGCAGCCGAACGCGCTATTCACCAGCGCCATTGAGTTCCTCTAATGGGGGGTCCATTTCTACGCAGTAAGGCAGCGGGGGGCGGAGCTGCTCAACTTCTGCCCTGTCACGGCCGCGCGCCCATCGACGAGGACTTACGCGGTCGTAACCCAGTGCGCTCGTCGACCCAGCAGGTCCAGCCACTACTAATTTCAGTATTTAAGGTTAATTTTTAAGCAGCACCAAAGTGGCGTGTTAGCAATTTTGCTTCTCCACTGTCAATATTACGATTTCATCACAGCACACGCATAGTATTCTGAATGAACGCACGCACAGTGCACCAACGTCTATATAAAAGCGAGTGACAGTTCAGGGAGGACTCAACTGCCTACGCAAATGACCCTAAATGACATACAAATCGACTTATGCATAGAATAAAGTTACATATGAAAACGTTACCAAATTGCTTTTATTGTACTTTTAGGCGAAACGTACGCATATGTTTTACTGGTAAAAACATTTATTCTAAAACTTATATAACTTTGAAGATAGCGATTGAATAAAGGTACATGTGATTTATGTTTCCGAAGAATATAGAGTCAAGAGCACAAGAACCTTTTGGATAGGCAAGAACGCAGCCTGCACGGCTTCAATTTTGTTATAAACTGAAAATTATTACTAAATGTTTGATTCTATTTTTCTAGTTTGATCGATTTTGCCCAATCTTTGCCAATTATCATAATGTGACGCGGCAGAAAATATAAATTACGTAAAACAAAGTTATATCTACACATAATTTGACACGTTTCCCAAGCATAAGGTCTGATATGCATATGTAACATAAAGATGTTCGTAATTTGTCACATAATCACACAAGAAACTCTTAAATAACGAAATATAAGACGCAAATGTAGTTTTTTTTAAACAATAAATGCGTCATAATTTGCTTCTTAATGCTTTATATGATAAGTAAAAAAATTCAAATCATAGAAAAATACCAATACAAGTTACAGCATATTTTACATTTTACAAACTTAAAATCGCTCTACTGTAAAGTTGGGATTATGCAGATGTAGCTTTATTCTATGGATAGGTCGAAATTATCCTTTATTCTCATTTGTTCGATTCATTAGTTCGATCGTCGAACTACTGAGATTTTATTGTTCTCATTTGTTCGACCTTCGTCAATATTGCATCCATAAACATTTATAAAAATCACTACCTATTTAGAAAAAAGTCCCAGGAAACCATACATAACTAAGAGGTTCTGAAAATGAAAACGGATGGAAAATGAAATAAAGAAAATAAGTTCGACGACGGTCGAACAAATGAGAACAATAAAATCTCAGTAGTTCGACGATCGAACTAATGAGAAAAAAAAATCCCACTAGTTCGACGATCGAACTAACGAAGCGAACAATTGAGAATAAAGGGAAATTATGACGTTTACAAAGAAGGCGGCGTTAGTTTAAATTTTGGCCATCTTCATGGAGATCCTTGTGGCACCATAGCTATCAGTGGTATCCCATAGCAGCGTATTCCTTCTTGATGAACGCGAAGTAGTCCTGCGCGGCCAGGGCGAGGTCGGCGCCTACAGCGCTGGGGTCGGGCTCCGCGGGCGAGTGCGCGGGGGAGCCCTCCTCGGCCTGGCGCATGCGCAGGCGGATCTCGCGCAGGCGCGCCTCCAGGATGCGCTCACGCTTGCTCTCGCGCTCCAACATCTATATATTTAAAACTCAAAGGTGACCGACTGACGTATAGTGATCTATCAACGCACAGCCCAAACCACTGGACGGATCGGGCTGAAATTTGGCATGCAGGTAGATGTTATGACGTAGGCATCCGCCAAGAAAGGATTTTGATCAATTCTACCCCCAAGAGGATAAAATAGTCAATTTTAAACCGATCAGGCTGAGACTTTGCATGCAGGTATAAGAAGAATCGTAGATGAATGTCATTCTGTTACAAGCCTGATAACAAAAACTGTAGTCTACATTTCAGCTCTACACCGAAGCGAAGCGAGGGCGGGCCGCTAGTCTATCATACAATTATGTTTACGTCAGATTTGATACGAGTTTGGCTATAAGTACGCTTAATTAGCAATTCTTTTTTTCATTTTGTGTTATTGATATTTTTTTTCTATGCTGTGCTGAAAGTTAAAGTAAAAACTTGCTTCTGAAATAAAAACAGTTTTGTGCCATCTTTACCTATAGATTCCGTTACATGGGGAATTATGCCACAGAAATAATACTATGCTTTGTAGCTGCATCAATAAATTCATTGTTCTCATAGTGCACCAAGCGAGTTGTGGGCACGCATGCTCTCTGTCGCCAAAACACAGCTCCGCTTAACCTAAGCGATATTACCATTGCACAAATCATTATTGTACTCATATTGTTTTTAAACTTTCATGGTCACTAACATTATAGATATTAACGGGATTGTTACCATGTACCTTGTTTTTTATGAGTCTCCGATATTTCGGCACTGTTGCAAGCGCCATGATCACGGATTAACTGAAGTAATTGCGGGTAGGCTGTTATGATGTTAAATATCGGAGACTCATAAAAAACAAGGTACATGGTAACAATCCCGTTAATATCTATAATATAAATTTATTGTACTTGTTTTAATGTTAATACTTATAGGCACGGACCGCAGTCATGTACGTTTTGTCGTTCTTGCTGGACTGCGATAGGTTGTGGGACACCTCCACCATGTATACGTTACCGCTGTTGCTCCCGCACGCCGACAGCGAACCCTGCAATCAACAATAACTAACTCATGAATGACTCAAGAGAAACTATTTTCCGCGTGAAGCCTTATCCAGCCTCTGGAACACAAATTGCTCAAAGGCACGACCCGACATAACCTTTCCAGCACCCATCTGTAGTGTAGGCTTGTTGAAAATATATCGATGTATCGATATATCGATATTTTTTGTTCGATATATCGATATTTTTTGCCGATATTTTTTGATTCGATATATCGATACATCGATACAAAATAACCAATATCGAAATTCGTATCAAAAACGATATTTTTTTAATTATTAGCGGCATATCACGATCTAACTAAATTCGTATCTGGAAAAATCGTAACTGGATCTCAGATTAATGATATTCAACATATCTATGATCTGTGCTGTATTTAGTATTGTCTATGTCATCATTCGAAAATAGGGTCAATTTTTAGGGAGATAATTTTCGTTCCATTATTATTCCGCGTGTCATATTTCGTGAGCTACGATATTTTTGGGAAAATTGGTCCGATATATCGATGTTTTTTTCGCGATATATCGAAGCCGATATTGATATTTTTTAAAATATCGATATATCGATATTTTTTTCAACTTTCGACATCCCTACTGTAGTGTACCATACATGCAGTGAGAAAAAGGTTAGTATCGCCTACCCTTTTTGTTGGACAGTGTTACACTTGTACATTTTTGCTTTCCTTATCTGAATAAGCTGTATATGCATACCACTATGTATAATGCGATTCAAATAAGAATAGGAAAGCCAATGACCTCCATCTGTCAAATGACGCTTGAAAAGTACGGTTTGCAAAAAATCTTGGAACTCTTTTTTAGCACTCAGCTAATTCTAGAATAAAAAAAACAAACATTTGTAAACAAACATGACGACGATGACAACTCCGGTAGTCATGCAGAGCTGAGCGGAATTGAAGAGCTAGATTCCGATTAATATTTTTACGCACAGTCATAAATGTTATTAAAAATCGGTGTTCTTTTTTCTCAATCTTAGTAAATAAATTTTATTAATAAAATCTGATGTTTTTACTCACTTAATCTTAGTAAATAAGTTTGATTTAAAAAAAACCTGATGTTTTTTCTCACTTAATCTTAGCTAATAGGTTTTATCGAAGAAAAACTTTTATTGCTCACTCTACCTATTTTGTTTCAATTGACAGCTTTGACATCACAAAATGGCGCCCAGTCGATCCTATTCTCGGTTGAATCGCATTATACATCTCATAGCATAGAAAGTGAAGTGTTAGTAAATACATATATCTCTTATCTATTAGACAAGTCCGTCCGTCTGCGGTGCTGTTTCAGCGGCCAAACCGTAAGAGATAGATAAAGAGAATATTTAAGTTATAAGTTAAGAATAGTCTGATAAGACTACAAACCGGATTTGAGTAACGTAGCACTTCCGGTTTTCGAGAAATCACGAATTTCAAACGAAACCACACAAAATCTCCGAAGTTCTCAATTAAAGGTTTTGGTGAACATTTGGTTCACTGGTTTGCTAGTAGTTTAATAATGTATGTAGATATAACTCGGTTCCTGCCTGGTCGTGGTTGGCGAGGCGCAGCAGCGGGTCGTCGCACAGCTGCATGGTGAGGGCGGGCGCGTGCTGCCGCCGCAGGAGGTCCCACGCTGACAACTGCCCGTTCCGCTGCACCACCAACATCAGGGAAACCCTACACACGAACGAGACGACCAACTCAAACTTTTTGGAGTTTACTCCTTAAGAATCGATTTGCATATATAAGGGGCCCGGTATGAGAAAAATGTGAGGAGTAAAGTCTATCGACGAATGACCTCGTTACGTTTTTGGTGCGCATCCTATGTCGCGCAACTTTGGCAAACAAAGATGACGGATTGACATTAATAAAATTATTAAAATCTGAACTGAATTTAGATATTGTTTCTGATAGAACAATGGGGACAACGAGGAGTAAACTCTCCAGTCGTACGTCGGAGCTGACACACACAATTTTATTTATGTCTGGGTAAACCCTTATGCATCCTGACTTCTCATTTCCTGTATCCCTGAAGTTCGATGAAATGAACGGTAGTACGTACAGTAAAAACCAAACAATACTCCTGCAACGGTCACCCGACCCGCATTGCAGGACCGTGGTACCCGCAATGTGTGCCGGCAGTCCGGGCGATGTTGCGGCACCTAGTATACTAGCCGCGCAAATACCAAGTTATTTAAGTTCATACTACAGAAGTTGAGCAACCCACCAGAAAGTACGATAGCTTTTGCAACCTTAAGGGTCGAATCGCTATAAGTTCGCTTTATCTATAGTGCCTACTAAATAATTTATAGCGAAATTGAAAATACGTATTTTCTCCCTACACGTAGGTAATCGTACTTTGCCCTAAAAAGCAACATATGCAACGGTACCTCGTAGGGCTCCAAGCGGCATTAGTGATCTTGTGTCGTAGTGGCGGCGACCACACGATGGCTGACTCGCGGCAGTCCTCACTCCACACGCGCACGGTCCAGTCACCTACCGTCAAGAAGTTCTTCAAGAACCCCGGGTTACGCTGTAGAGACCAGACCGGCCCCAAATGTGCCTCGATCTAAACACAAGATTAATATAATACCAGAAAAACTGTACGGCTACATCAATCAGTTATAATAAGACATTAAACATACCATTCCAGTAAGTTTATCCACCTGAGATTTGCCCTTGCGATTACCGGAGATTACTAAACCGTTTTCCGTTCCTACCATAAATCTTGTCGGGATGGTCGATTCATATTCCAGCACACTCGTGCCGAACGCTGTCGCCATATTAGGATTGTCATTCGAAGACTTGACAACATCAATTATCATGTTATCAATGTAATCGTCCAGTTTGCGACAGTCCCACCATTTGCACTCGCCGTCCGGGCCGGCGGAGAAGAATTCTTGGCCGGATTTAGAGCTGATGAAGATAACGTTCCGGACGAGGTCGCGGTGCGCGACGTGCGGCGGACACAGCGCCACGGCGGCGCCGCCCGCGCGGCGGTCCCACAGCGACACCTGCCCGCTGCTGAGCCCGCCCGCCAGGACGTTGAGGTCGCGCGGGTTGAAGCGGAGGTCTAACGTTGGATGAGGTGGCGTCAGCGTGACGACGGGGCTATTCGCGTTTTCCAAATCCCATATATAGCAATCTTGAGAAGAGCGTGAGTTTCGGTAGTAATCCATGTCTACATAAGTCACGGCGAAATTGTGTCCGCCGTCAGGTTGCCACGCGATGGAACTCACGGGTCGACCACCCCCCATTTTCAAATGTGGATCACGGTACACGTTCACGGTGCGCAAACTGTTCCGCTCTAGGGCTGGCATGCATTCCATTTCTGTATAATAGGTTTCATACATATCGATAGCGTTATTTTGCAAAATGTAGTGATCCATAGCCTGGAAGCAAAAAAAGATTTGATTATCCAATATTCTATCAATTACGTCATCTTTAAGTCTGTGATTATAGTTACTCACATTGGCCTGTGCCATAACGCAGTGTATGTAGCCGTCGTCTTTTTCTACCTTGCGCCGGTAGCGCTGCGTCGCTTCAGGGTCAGTGACTATGACGTCTCGGGGCCACCCGCCCTCAGCATGGTTTGCGCCTGTGCTGGCATACTCCGCCCTAAATATATGGAGAGGAACCACTGTTAAAAGTCTCTTCATACATCATCAGCCTATTCATTTCCCCAATGCTGGGTCACAGGCCGTCCCTATTGATGGAACAGCTCTACATGCACAATCTGCCTCACGAAAACTCGGGAGTTCTGGACAAGATGTGGCGTTTTTTCCTGCGTAACTGTGCTTGTTGTACAAGGCGGAAGTGCGGTCTCTCACCTCTGGGATGACGTCGCCAAGGACTTATTCGATGCTTTGGATAGCTTTACTTATTGTTGGCTTTACAGCGCCGCGCGACCCGCATTATTGGCGATGAGGTGACTAAATATCTCGAGCTTCTGGAGACACTATGATGTCGAGTAATTAAGCGCATTGCATCTCTATGCAATCTGAATGTAATATGTAAGCTGGTGTGGCAGGTAAAAATGCCGTATCAGCGTCCACTGCCATTTAACATGAAGTGGGGTGGAATCATTTGTCGGACCGTAAGTTATATTTAAAAAAACTTACTTTTGAGCGTTGAAAATTGGGGACGGCTACCTGAATGTATTAGCTTCGTGAATGCGGAATTGGGCGGTGTTCTGCGTGGGCTGGTGGATGGGGTTGCGCAGAATGTACAGCTTGTGCTCGCTCGTGTTGACGGGGATGCTGTCGCACATCTCGGGGCCCTGTTCGCAGAACATCAGCTGCCGCCCGAAGGTGCGCCGCACCTTCGTGTATTGGTACGATATATCCATTATTGTTGTTAGTATTATAATATTTTATTCTATACCGATCAATAACAAAACGTTTGTATAATTCAATTAAAAATATTAAGTAAAATCTTTGTAATCAATATTGATTTCAAAATGACATTATGAATGATTTTGTTTATGACAGAAATCATCATGAGCACAAAGAATACCCGCCACACATGCTAACCCATAGTCCCTATCCGACTCTACCCGCAGTAATCCGAAATCTATGAAGAAAAGTCTATGAAGCATGGACGAAAGGTTTCGATCATCCTTTGAATATGATCTAGTCATTAATTTCTCTATGATGGTACAGTCTGTTTCTCGATGGTTTTTTCTGTTTACATATTTGACAACTTCAAATCACTAGATATTTCCAATGGTCCAAATGTTTGAAAATTAAAATTTACCCTGACAAATCAGTTTTATAATCTTTAATCTATGTTCACCAAAAGTGCAAGCGCCATTTTGAATCAGAATGGTCGTAGTCTTAGCACAACAAGTTTAGTAAAGAATGTCTACTGCATCATAGCGTGGTCGAGCTCTAGGGGTGGGTACTGTAATAGTGGAATGCCGCATGACGCATGGCTATCGATCAGTTCCCGATGTTCCGGATGGCCACGTTGTTGGCGCGACAGCTCAGTTCGCCCATCGCCTCCAGGATCAAGGTTATTCTTTACCACATCAATAAGTTAAAGTAATATCTAGGTAGTTGATTTATTTATTTAATATATTTTCACGCACACCACTTATTAAATAAACACTGTACGGGTTCAAGATGCGTTTTTTAATACTTTTATACATACTACGGTCTCCTACAGGATATTCTTAGAGTTTTTTAAGTAAGTTAACTGCTCTTGTCAATATATGGATAAACAATAACTTTAATAGGTAGTTTATTATATATATATATATATATCTCTTAATATATATAAATCTCGTGTCACAATGTTTGTCCTCAATGGACTCCTAAACCACTGAACCGATTATAATAAAATTCGCACACCATGTGCAGTTCGATCCAACTTGAGAGATAGGATAGTTTAAATCTCAAATTATAGTCGCAATTTTAATTTATTGCAAATTATTACTTTTGGGCGGTACGAAGTTCGCCGAGTCAGCTAGTATATATATATATTTAAGCATGTAACTGCTTGATGTTTGATTCTAAAGAAAATTTCGCGTCTGCGTGGAATATTTTCTAGTAATATTTTCTTTAGGTATTTTATTTCCAATAAGGATTCTCTATTTTTATGACACCACGTCACCATTATCAGACCAGCATTTGCATCATCCCCACCTTTCGAGTCGAGCTTAAGTCCAATTTTGTAACAATGGCAGTTCCATAACCAAAGTGTAATCACGAATCAGCAGCACTGAAGTACGAGTGTGTGCTAAGTAGCTTAGTTTAAATGGTGTGATTATGACCCGTACTTTAAGCACTGTACATGTCGCCGTACTTTAAGCACTGTACATGTCGCCGTACTTTAAGCACTGTACATGTCGCCGCCACACATAGCCCTTTAGGCTATGTATGGCGGCGACATCTATACGCTCCACATATTTGTAACGAACGAAGTAAGCGCGGCCGATATGGCTCGTTGGTAGTGGGTTTAGAAGTAAAAGATTAGCTTAGTACCAAATAATCTTATATTGTGCCCAAATTCCACGTCTCCTCCGCCGGGCAGGCTGCAAAGATGGCTGCTAGAAATGCCTATGTTAACCTGCATCAATGATGGTGCTCGATGGCGCAAGTGGTTAGCGCGTTCGCCTGCGATCGTTGAACTTAAGCAACTTTCGCAGTGGTCGGTCATTGGATGGGTGACCAAAAATTACTATCTCGAGCTTCTCCGTGCTTCGGAAGGCACGTGAAGTCGTTGGTCCCGGCTGCATCTGCAGTCGTTAGCACCCACCAATCCGCACTGGGCCCCGCGTGGGGGGTTCATAGCCCAATCTCCCTATTCATTCCATTTGACGACCTCCGTGGTCCAGTGGTTTATACGCCGGGTTTCATGGTGTCGCCTACTCGAGAGGTCCCGGGTTCAAATCCCGGTGGGGCCAGATGTTTGTGTGATGAATACGAGCATTTGTACTCCAGTCATGGATGTTTAATATGTATTTCTATATAAATATACTTATATACGTAGATTATATGTATTCTATCCGTTACCCTAGTATCCCATAACACAAGCCTTACAGTGCTTACTTTGGGGCTAGGCTAATTGGTGTGAGTGTTCGAAATATTTAATATTTATTTATAGGGTAGGCCTGTGCCCCAGCAGTGGGGACATTAATAGGCTGATGATGATGATGATGATGAATGATGGTGTGCAGGCGTACGCTATGACGCACCCGCGCATGCGTACTGCGGTGGTGTGTCGCGCGGGGCGCATGTTCCGAGGCGCGGAGCTTCGCTTCAAGTTGTGGGCGATGCGCCTGCCGCCGCCGCCGCGCGCCGCGCCGCTCTCAGACAACGACGCCGTGCAGGTCGGCTCCGATATTATCGGTACCCATATTACTAACAAATTTGTATTTAAGGGATTGGTTCGTGAGCATTATCTCTTATCTATTAGACAAGTCCGTCCGTCTGTCTGTGGTGCTGTTTCAGCGGCCAAACCGTAAGAGATAGATGAAGAGAATGTTTAAGTTATAAGTTAAGAATAGTCTGATAAGACTACAAACCGGATTTCAGTAACGTAGCACTTCCGGTTTTCGAGAAATCACGAATTTCAAACGAAACCACACAAAATCTCCGAAGTTCTCAATTAATTAAATACATTTTTTTTTAAATCAGGTTTTGGTGAACATTTGGTTCACAGGTTTGCTAGTCTTAATATAATTAATCTGCGTTCTCATATTTGACTGGCATAATTATGTGTATGTATGTATTGTAGATATAGCATATATATTTACATGTATGTATTGTATATATATTTTAATATTTGTGTATTTTATTGATATACATATTACCTACCTGGTTTATTTAGCATATGTCCATATTGCACTCCCGTATTTTTATTTCTCACGCTTTTACTGGTCGACTGATAGAGAATGCCTTATGGCATTATGTCCGCCAATTGCTGTTTGTTTTGCAATAAAGTATAAATAAATAAATAAAATAAATATATTACTCTCACTTTCTCTTCATCACATACTAGCGTGGATTAACGTCCATCAAGCCTTTGCTATTTAAATTTATTAGTTTGACACTAAATAATACATTCTAAAACAGTAAATGGTAACGTACCTGTTCGAAAATTTGCAAACTCTATAATGAGGGCTACCGTTTTCTGTCTCACCAGATGGCGCCACTGTTGAGTGCGGTCCTAAATTGTAACTTTTAAAGTTTATTAATACGCACATGAAATCAAAGGTTACATTTAGATCGTATTTTAACACAAAAGAACCATATCCTAAACATAATAGGCCATGCCACAGTGACGCCCAGTTCCGTTTTATTCGGAAAAAATGGGAACATAATCATTTTTCTAAGCTCAAATTTTTAATAACTGACATTCATTGCCACATAACTCATATTTGCCATAATTAAGCCGAATTGTTACCAATTATTCACAACATTATTTTACCTATAATGCGAAGAGATGGCGCTGCCTTGCAGCTTAAGAATGGCTAGAAGAATTTCGACGCGGTCCGTGAGGGCTGCGGTAGCATAATTGGTCAGTGCATTCGCCCGGATTGCGAAGGGTGCGGGTTCGAGTCCCGTCTGCTGCCTGGTCCGCGTGAAATTTTTCAAGTTATATTTTCTTTATAACATTATTTTAATTAGAAATAAACCCGCGTAGTCAACCAACAAGCAATAACATTTGACATTTCGGAGACCTCACGCTACACTAGCGCTTCTAGCGGCGGATTCATACGCGATAGCCCTCATTACGTTAATTTGTTCCCTCATTAAGCCCGTTCTATAGTTAAGAGCCCTTTTACAAAATTGTGCCGCTCTAGTTTAGGTAAATATGACCGCGAGCGTGTCCGAGTCGCACGAGCGAGACATCGAAGCGGCGAAGTTCAGTATAGCGCGCTTTACCAAATTGATACTTTAATAAATGATTATACAATAAATGCAAATATAAAAGAAAGTTAATTTGAAGTGCTAAGATGGATCCCTACTGTAGCAACGAACGATTCTAGATAGGAATCCTGAGTGGAGCAAAGGATACAAGGATTAAGTTTTTTTACTATTGTGAGAAAATAAATAATATATTTATAGTACCCATTGGTTGCGTTTTGGAAATGACAATAAAGATTAATTATGATTATTACTAATTATTGTAACTTTATATGTTTGATTTGCATAACTTCTGTTTGTTCAAATTTTTTTATTCACTCAGTAATTAAATGAAAAGTTTGTTCACTGTTATCGCTGAATGAAATCCCTTTTTCGAGTGGCAATGAGAAATAATATTTTATTTACTTGTATTTTTAGTATTGACTTTTTTAATGATGATTGATGTTTGGTAATAATCAAATATCTCAGTAAAACTGTACTAAGTGTAGTTTTTGTCTTTGCCTTCGTAGTTCATTTAATAAAAAAGTTTTCGCACTCTGTATTTTCAATATATCTGTAAGAGTATTTGATAAAAAAATAAAAAGCATGTTTTTTTGTATTCGTGTAATTTCCATTCATTAAAACAAAACCCATCAAAAGCATTTAACTTTCATAGGAACTCATCTCTTACACACCTAACTCATGAAATTTTTGCTGCGAGTTCTCGTATGGTAATTTCAGGATAAAGAATATGAAAACGGAGCTGGGAAAGTTCACACCTCTTCCATCACTAGCTGCTGTAAAGCACATTCAATAAAATCTGCTATTCTCTATACAATTAATTACTCATCAGTGTTATCAAAGATTATCATCACTGATGCTATCATAACCGGAAGCAGTCTGGTAGTATAACGTATCACGTACAATGTTTGTCTTTTTTTCAAACTGATGATTGATGTTTTGTTTTTCGTAAATTACAATGAAGGTTATATTATAGTTATCTATAATAATGTATTATTCTTTGTGGATTATTACGGTGACAAAGGGCCACAATACATTTAATTTTAATAAAAGTATGACGATAATAAACAATACTTATAATAACAACATCTGAAATTTCCTCGCTCATTGTCAATTCTATAAGTTCTTATTTCAGCTGAGGTGATATTGATATGTTGACATTTGACGGTCCAACACCCAGCCTGGTGTTTCCAAGTGCAAAATGTCCTGGTATCATTACACGTCCTCCATCAACCATATACTCCTCCTGAAAACAGATTATCTAATTGACTACAATACTGCTTTTATCGACTATCTACGCATATAAACAGATATAGGCAACACTGGAAATACATTTCCAATCCAGACACAGATATGGTACGTAAATCAGCAAGTTACTGTCAATTGAACTTATGGAGCAAAGAAGTCTAAATATAAACTATTAAAAATAAACTTTTTTGCTCTAGAAATGCATCCCATTAGTTTAAGTTTAAAACAAAAAACCAAACTGCTAACATTGTAAACCATGTACCTAGTGTAGTAGTGAAATACCTATTAAGTCAGTAAAAAACAAATAAAATATTTAAATTAGAGTTTGACGCTTCCCTTTGTTCCTCGGATTTGATTTCCAATCCAACAGCATTTTTTTCCTATATAATTAAATTTATTATTATAATCAATTTAATTTCAATTTCTCTTTTCATTGTCTACTTCCAATAACAACATGAAAAACTTACAATCGAATCCATTGAACTTATGGTCGGTATAGTTTCAATATTTTCGGGGTTACCATTAAAATTTTGTTTCCATCTAAAATACACAGAACTGTGGATTTCTATTCTAAATATATTATTATGTTGGGCCAATATGTACTTTGGCGGCCCACGAGCTTATACTTGTTATACTTGATCGAAATGCAAAATTTTACCGCACTCTAGCTTTTTTTATAGACATAAGGATAGATTGACATACCCATTAAGTCAGTAAGTTAAAATCGTTGGCCATTAGCGTACAGTACCTTGACTGATTACAATTTTATACCAATGATACTTGAAAAGTCCGGACAAATCACCATTTTTATACAATTAAAACACCCATTGAAACCACAAAAATAAAAAACGAAATGTTATAAGCATATTCACCTTGCTTCACAAGCTTTCTTTATGGCTGCATCATTCTTTCGTTTTTTTTTGACATAATGGTAAGCAGGAATTTTACGCCCCATTGTAAAAGCTTATAACAAAAAAAAATGGTTGCCTGTAAAGTCGGTTTTACGGGCGAAGATTTTACGTGACAACGTCTTTTTCTCGGTAGAATATTTATTGATATGAATATAATTAAATTGCACAATAGGAACAAGGAATTGAATGAAAATAAGAATTGCACAAATTTTAACTATAGAAATATATTTTGTTTACTAAAAAAAAAATGGTTGCCTGTAAAGTCGGTTTTACGGGCGAAGATTTTACGTGACAACGTCTTTTTCTCGGTAGAATATTTATTGATATGAATATAATTAAATTGCACAATAGGAACAAGGAATTGAATGAAAATAAGAATTGCACAAATTTTAACTATAGAAATATATTTTGTTTACTAAAACATTGTACATGTAAACTTAAACTTAACACGAGAGACTCATCGTAACGTTACCGAGCGTTACACTTTTTCATAAGTGACTCCCAGCCGCAACCTAATTTAAGACGTTGTCACGTCAAAAATATTAGTTGAAACAACGATAATTAATAACTAGGTAGGTACTTATGATAATAAAATTTAATACGGTTGTGGATACTTACATACAGTCAACGATTAAACTTTTGCGGTCGTAGTATATCCAGCCAGTTTTACGATGAATGCACTCGTAGCATCGCTCGGAACGCGTGCGGTACAAAGCGACACAGGTCCGACCTCCAAAGGCGCTGGCGCCGTACTGAACGGCGTCTTGATTTGCACTACTATATATTGCATTTTACGGGTGATGTTCAGAGTCTTATAAAATAATAATTAATGAAATTATTATAAAATTATATACATATTTCAGTAGTTCAATGATTGTAGATTAGTTTTATGACAGTTTTTGATAGTAATTCTATTTAATTCAATATCAAAATACGAGGTAAACCTGCGTTATTTTTTGGGGAAACTCACGGAGGTTAGATGTTTTTTTAATAATTAATGAGATGGAAAATCAAGATTCTAATACATTATGTTGCAACAAAAACATATTTCTGGTGTCGTAGTAATTAATTTGATCTAATTTATTGAACATTATTGTGAGATTAAGGCGTTTTAAGTTGTGCATATTATCGTTTTTTCCGTAAACTAGCTGCGGTAGAACGATCAGTACAAAAAAATGGAAATAGTATTTGAAAATATTCTACATTAATTTTCAATAGGAAGAATAAATCTACTGTTTACTTCTATTGGAAGTAGTCAAAATCTCTTCTAAGGGGGCAAACGAGGCGCTCAGAAATTGCGATTTATTGCAAAAAATGTGAAAGGGCTCTTAAATCATCATTTCATTCTTATGGCGCGGCGGCCGTACCTCTTATTTTAACGACGGATGGAACGAACGATTTTTACTAAACTGAAACCTACATATGATTGCTCTTGCTGCTAATTTCACAACCGCCACAAATTTTGTATCGCGCTCTACCTTCATTGCAACTAGCATTCCGAAGGAAACAAATATGTTGTGATTTTTTTCTCTGATACTATTTTATAATTAATTCTCTGTCTTCTTAAAAGATTTAAAAGATATTTTAGTAATTTTAAATATTTATGCAGGTGAGATCATCATATTTACCTTGGGAGCGGGCATCGTCATCTTTGAAGTAAACCGACAAGCAGAAAAACTAGAAATCAAAGTAAGTAAAAAATGTTTGGAGTTTACTCCTTAAGAATCGATTTGCATATATAAGGTGCCCGGTATGAGAAAAATGTGAGGAGTAAAATCTATCGATGAATGACCTCGTTACGTTTTTGGTGCGCATCCTATGTCGCGCAACTTTGACAAACAAAGATGACGGATTGACATTAATAAAATTATTAAAATCTGAACTGAATTTAGATATTGTTTCTGATAGAGCAATGGGGACAACGAGGTATGGTACAACCATTGATGCGGTATTTTCAAGATTCGTGAACCACGTATCTACGAACGTCCATGTGTCTTATTTTAGTTACCATAAACCATTTGTCACTGTAATTAATAATGCAGACAATGTTAATTTAATTAATATTTAAAAAATGATAATAGTCTGATTATAATAATTACATAATTTATTAACATTCCTGATGATATATTTATGCACATCTGAAATTGACTATTGTAAAAAGTTTAATGTAAAATATTTCGTCGATTATTTATAATAAATGTATATGAAATGAATAAATATATATTTATATATGTATATTATTTTCATTAATGTGTTAATTTACCCTTTCATACAGTATCAATCTTTTTTAAGTTAAATAAACTCTTTTTGCGGCTGGTTAGACTATCGAACTTAAGGGTAAACTCCAGTCGTGCGTCGGAGCTGACACACACAATTTTTTTTTTATTCAGTCACAAGTTGCAAACCTGCCAATATTTTCAAAACGAAAAAGTAGTAGCTTTGCGAAATTTTTCAAAAAGCGACACATAAATTACTTAGCAGTTTGACGTGACAGCGTCGTATAAATCGATGAACGTCAGCTGCACGCACGAAAAAGTATGACGTCATGTCACATTGTCATGAGTTCTCCCTCCCCCTGACCAACCATACCCTCACCCCTTAACCCTCTTAAACTGCAGCCCTCCCTCCAAGGTTCAAACGAACCGGAACGGAAAAAAGAACAGAACCGGAAACCGGAAAATGGTATCATCCGTAAACCGACTTTTACAACAACAATTTTCTTTTACTTCGTTTCAAACGAGTGTTCTCGAGTTTGCTTTTTCCATTTTATTTATATGTTTTGGCAGATGTTGGAGGAGCGGTCTGAGTGGGTTGCGTTGCTGGTGGCTCTGCAAGAACTGAAACACGAGTTGGAGCTGCAGCAACAAGAAATGGACCGACTCCAGGACGAGCTCAGGCGTATCAGCCAACGACAACCCTCCTCTCCCCCCACTCCCCCTTCTGCCTCGCCTACTGAGCCCGCTGGAACCCTCACCGAAGTAACTCGCAAAAGTAGATGTTGATTTTAAATGATTAATTATACTGCCAAAAATATTATCTATACAATAAAGAACAATTTTTCCCTGATAAACGTATGGGTTTTTTTTTAAATAATAGCTGTTGAGATTGATATAACAATAATTTCAGAGCGAGATAAGAACGAGATGAGGATGGTATAAGAAAAGACGACCTCCGTGGTCGAGTGGTTCGTACCCCGGTTTCATGGTCCTGGGTTCGAATCCCGGTGGGGGCAGATGTTTGTGTGATGAATACGAGCATTTGTACTCCAGTCATGGATGTTTAATATGTATTTCTATATAAATATATATGTACAGTATATGTATTATACCCATTACCGTGTGTGTGTGAGTGTTGGAAATAGTTATTTATTTTTTTGAAGTTCAGAAGGTATAAGATAAGGATGAAATTGGGACGAGATGAGGACTCGTCCTCGTCTCGGTTAACTTATAGTCTTATAGATAATTGTTAAATGAGGATAAACGAGTTAAGCTAAGCACGTGTTATGATTTCATTATCTATTTATTTTATAAACACTTTGCAACTTCTATATAGTAATAAAAAGAAATAGAATTGAAATGTCGACTCAGATTTCTTTACTTTATAAGAAAAATATCTACCTTCGAAATTATAAATATTAAAAAAACACTATTTATTCAATTCAATCAAAAAGTCATTTATTCAGTTTAAGCTTTTACAATTACATTTGAAAGTCGAAAACTACGCCATCGGTTCGCAAAACTACGGCGGGAGACCTTGTACTGAGAAGAACCGGCAAGAAACTCAGCAAGGGCTGCTCTTTTCTCCCTGTTTTATTTCATACAGATTATTTAAACCAAAATATCAAAACAAAGTATAAAATCTTTACTCACAAATAATTAAACTTCTTTTATGAATGACAAAAGCATATTATTTTAATATAACTTACAATATTAAACAATAATATCATTCCAATAAAAGTTATAAACAACAATAGGAAAATGATTACTCAACTCACATGACCCTGGCTGTTTAGACTGCACACTAATATCTGAAGACTCGCTGATAAAGTAATGAAAATCTAATCAACAGACATCTGAATTTATACTTTAGACCAACCCTCCTCAAACAAGTTATTAGTGGCGCCATCTTTAACAATATAATTATTAAAGCCTATGGTAGTCTAATAATTTTATTTTATACTAACATAATCTCTTTAAAACATTCAAAGATAATTGTCATATTATCAATACAACAAAACATTGCTCCTTTCTTTAAAAGAAAACAAAAACATGGACTTATGATGGGCGGCCATGTTAGCAACCAATCACAGTTAGTATTCTATTTTGTAAAATATCTTCTTATCCAGACCAGAAATACATTATATATCCAATACAAACTTTCTTAAAAGTGATAAGGAATCCGTTATAGGTTTTTCATTATTTAATAAAGCTTTGATACACATCTATAAAATAAAAGTGTTTTGGTTAACACTCGATGGTGGAGTCTACTTAAGGTATTCACAAACGCCTGTGGATTTTATTAACAAGTTAATGGTGCAGTGGACAACAAGTCATCCACGGGTCCGGACAGCAGTCATCACGTCCCATAAGGTATTTATTACGTAGCTGTTTCTAATATCTTATTAAGTGATTATTTTTAATAATAAGAAAGAACCCTTAAAGCGTAATTCCTTGTCACACGCGATGAGAAAGAACTCAGGATTTGGTAGAAATAGAAACGGGATGAGAAGAGAATTCAGGGTGACCTGAGGATGAGGACGAGCTAAGAATGTAAAGAGTTGCGACTTAGGTTAGGTTAGGGGGTTTTTTTTTGTCTTAGGTTCTTAATTGGGGGTATTTAAGTGAATTTTTTTGTCATGTGTCGGTTATTATTAAAGTTGGCCTAAAATCCTACCTGAAGCCGCCTTTGATACAGCCAGAGGTAGAAACGTGAGCCGGGGGATAGAACGAAGAAAGATTTAAGAAGTAGAAACGAGAGAAGGCTTATCGAGTATAAAGAAAGAATAAGAAAAAGAAAGGTGTTTTTTTAATTATTGCATGGGATGTTGATAAGCAGGCGGGCCCCGGCCCGACCAGTTAATGAGAGGAGAAGGGTCCTCCCATCAACCGGCCGGGCCGGGGCCCACCCCATTATCGTAAATAAAAAAAATGTATATAAAAATATTGTAAAATAATCTATATACTTATAATAAATCTGTAGAGAGGTCAATTCTGTACATGAAATGTATTTTCAAAATAACTATCAGGGGGTGATTAGTGATCAATACTGATGCCAAAAATGCAATCAGTAAATTTTTTGTCTGTCTGTCTGTGTGTATG
Organism: Chilo suppressalis; assembly: GCA_902850365.2. Taxonomy (NCBI): domain Eukaryota; kingdom Metazoa; phylum Arthropoda; class Insecta; order Lepidoptera; family Crambidae; genus Chilo; species Chilo suppressalis. The sequence goes on along the minus strand of OU963896.1, from coordinate 201,472 downwards.
TTCCTTATAGAAACAAAAACTACTCGACGGATTTTGACTAAACTCGGTACAATTATTTTTCATACTCCTGGCCAGGTTATAGTATACTTTTCATCACGCTACAATCAATAGCAGCAGAGTAGTGAAGGGAAATGTTGGGAAAACGGGAGAAGTTAAAGCCTTAATGGTTAAAGTTACATAGAAATCATGTATGACGGAAATATTCTACATAAAATTGTCTAAAAAATATCCCGCAACAGCATATGTCTATCTTTTATGGTTGACTCACAATAACACGTGTAATTATATAAAAAATTTAAAAAATCAAAAAACCCGACTGCTTAATTATACTTCAAATAAAAACTGAAAAGAAAAAAACAAGTCCAGCAGTCTATAATTCTGTTAATAAGGAACAAAGCTACTTTAACAGTCGGGACCCATTAGATATTCAAGAATATTTTTTAACAGTGGGTCCCGACTGTTAAATTAGCTTTGTTCCTTATTAACATAATTATAGACTGCTGGACTTGTTTTTTTCTTTTCAGTTTTTATTTGAAGTATAATTAAGCAGTCGGGTTTTTTGATTTTTTAAATTTAGCTTTTTTATTTCACACTTTTTAGTTAGTTAGTATTTTAAGACGGTATATACCGTAGTCTTGTTACTTCAGTAAGGGAATTAATATCGCGGGAATTATTAAGTACGTCGGTCTATAAGATTGATTTATTAAGACATATAGAGACTTTACCAGCGGGGTCAAGGCTACAGATGGGCCTAAATTTTTGCAAAATTGTCTGAAGTTAAATCAAGTCGTTACATAAATATCTCTAATGTATGTAAATTTTATAGTAAACTAGCACTTACTCAAAAAGTCATCTTTTGTTTATGTTTTTTTTAACAGTTCAGCAGTAAATATAAAATTCATTTACTTTTATTCGTCGACTATTTAAAATTGGCAGTGGGTTCATTGTCATGTCAACGCCGGACGTCTAAGATTGTGATATACACAAATGCAGTGTCAGTCCCTAGTCTCATAATTTGATATACCTACATAATTCACAGAAACCCAGTAGATGCCAGAAGTTAACTTCAAATGTTTTTAATCACCCTATGTACAATACCAATCAATGACGTTTATGTCGCAGGTTGAAGAAAGCAGTAATTCCCGTTTGTTGTTTTGGACAATGGTGGCAACTGCCTTAGATCACTAAATTAAATAATTATGCAATCACCAAAGCAAAGTTTATAATATTTGATTAAACTAAAGGCGCATAATAAAATTTTCATAATGTTAGGTAGAGCACCATAGCAATCTCATTTATTATCAATTTATAGTTCTCTTTGTAGTTTTCTTTTAAAGCGTTCACATATAACAGGTCAAAGACTTTGTGATCGAACCTTTTTTATTGGTAGTGTAAAGCTTGAATGAAGAGTACTCCCAGTAGGGCAATCATAGCAATTATTTTCCAAAATTTTTTTTTGTTTAAAAAAATACCGAATAATGTATCACTGTTAAGCACAAATGCTAAGTAACTTTTACAAATATAATCAAATAAACATATTACTTACTTTATTTTTAAATCTTTTTCATCAATTAAATACTTATCATATCCTAACTATCTATACTAATATTATAAAGAGGCAAGATTTGTATGTTTGTAACAAATAATTTGTCAAACCACTGAACCGGTTTCAAATATTAATTCATCATAAGGTAGCTACATTATTTATTATTACATTTTTCTTATTTAAATACATTTTGTCCGAGTGACATAGGCTATATTTTATCCCGATAAATAAATTTCGCCATCGATGTGAAAGTGAGTTTGTTTGTTGCGCTTCCGTGCCCTAATAGCTAAATCGAATATAATGAATTCCCATATAGAAGTAGATGGGAACTTGGTTCTTAGCTACAACATCGCAATACTTTGGCGTAGGGTGATGAAAGGGGTGATTTACCTATAAAAATCTACATTATTTACTTTGAATTTTGTAGAATTATTACAAAACCATTATTATCGCGAGCTCATTAATAAATATAGGGATTCCAATAAGTATGTACTTACTAGCGAAAAATGGGTTATTTGTCATTATATTAAGTAAACCTTTTTTGTAACATTAAGTAATATCGTTAAAAAAATGAAAAACAGTAAAATTCAGAGTTTTTCATTAAAATTCAATAATCATAAATACCTATTATGATAATATATTTTTCATCATTTAATAAGAAGGAACTGTATCACAGTTTTATTGTTAGTGCTTCGTATAGGATCAGGTACTGCGAATAGCCCATTTTTTTTCTTTTACATAGTACACCGCGCTATCACTTTGTCATCGTTGTAACTTTTTAAATATTTGTCGAAATGACATAGTGTAAAAAGCAAAGTTTATCGTCTATAAATATCAAAAGCGATAAAAGTATTTGTTTTGATAAAAAATGATTTGTTAATACAAAATGTGCATTTTGGAAATAGATCTCAAATAATATTTTAGTTTTGATTCACTATTTTAGCGGTAATGACTTACACATTAAAAATAGATATATAGTGTCACGGACTTTTTTTTAAGAACTATTTAAGAGATACATTTTCACTCTACATTACATTCATGTAACTTTTATTGTTTTCGCAGTGCAGGCCAAAATGACTCGCAGATGGAGATTTTTTTCCGTCTTATGTGACACTTATTGTTATATATTGGCCAATTCACTCAACTCAACATAAATTATTATATATATGTAATTATCGTATATGAGCTATATTACTGTTAAGTTTCATTAAAATCCATTCAGCATTTTTTAGGTGAAAGAGTAACAAAGATCCATACAAATGTAAGATTGAAATTAAAAGCTAAGTGGTTAATATACAACTTTAAAGCGTTGTAGATCCTAAACAATCATATTAAATGAAAAATAGTGTTAGGAACCTAAATATGATTTTTGATTATCTAGACAGTGATACCCCACTCGACATATTTTGTCAACTTATATTTTTTACTTCGTCACAATATGGCGCCTAATTTTGGCCATATTGAATTTTGATTACTATCATATCTTTAGTAGCATTCCCATGATTGAGACGAATCGATTGATGTATGAATCATCAAAATCGGTCCAGGCGTTTGGTCTCTAGTGTGCCACAAAGGAACAAACATACATATATAGACTGTTAAACACATAACCCTGTCTGCGCGTCGCGCTTCGCGCTCTTGCATTGCGCAGCCGGGTAAATAAAGTCATTGTTTATAGCACAAGCCTGAGAACAAAAACTATAGTTTACATTACAGCTCTACACCGAAGGGAAGCGAGGGCGGGCCACTAGTAAATAATAATAAAAAAAAATAAGATGTTGTCATTTCATAGTAGTCAAAATGTCCTTATTAGTGCAGTCATTCCGAATTTTTTTACTGTAAACCGAATTGCATACAATTTTGGAATTAGGTTCATCTTACCCTTAACTTCAAAAGTGAAAATGATTTGAATTCCGCAACCACCCTGGGGGTGGTTCCCACCCCTTCTCGGGGGTGAATTTTTTTTTTTTTCAAAATAACCTCGGATTTCGATAGAAAGCTTAATTTTAAGCAAAAAATCATCTATAAAGTTTTTCAAAAAATCCAATACTTTTCAAGTTATTGGCAATTGAAAATTCGAATTTTTTCCCCGTTTTTCATCGGTTTTTTGAAAATATCTCCAAAAATATAAGTTTTATCGAAAATTTTATAAAGAACAAAATTGTAGCAGATAAAACAATGACAAATTGGTATTTTATAAAGTATTCTAAGTGCAATATTAAGCTAGATATTAAAGATCAAAGCCGTTTTTTATTTTGTCTGAAATTTAATCGATGTGGTCAATGCCATCTAGCGGCGAGCAGATGCATTTTATGCATTCTAATACAAAAGGGTTTTGTAGTGCTTGAAATAAGCTTTAAAATGAGCACTATTACAAATCTTTTGCACGTAATATAAGTGAGCTGTATTGCAAATAAGGGGAGCATCTAATGTTTTTTCTTTTAAATCAATGGGTTTCATAAGTGCCATTTCCACCAAAATTAAAATTAATCGTATTCCGCCTAGAATTAACTTTATTATCAAGAGTTTGATAGATAGTATCAGTTTGGCTGCTTCAGGACACATATTTTTCAAAAAAGTCACGATTAAAAGAAAAACCTAAATTTCAAATTTTTAAAAAACCCACTTTTTTTTCATAATATCTAAAAAATTACGACAGATACGTATAAAAGTGTACGAACTAAAAATTTAGGTATTTTTCTGACAAATAATTTGGTTTTTTTGTTTTTTCTGTCAAAATAAAATTGACGGTAATATGATTGTTTAAAGAGCGCGTGGCAGCGCAATCACAGCCTCTCTTAAGCCGTTTAACCCTTCACCGTTTTAGAAAAAGGTTTTTTAGTATATATTGTAATGAAGGATGTTGTAGCTCTCTTAATTACCTTTACAATGGTTTTTCATAAATTGTGATAGCATGAAAATTGAAGGAGTTATGGTCCAAAAACTTATCATATTTTTTTCTACTTAGTAACTGAAAATTTCGGAGTGTGAATATTTGGAGCAATGTGAAAGTACGCAGTATAATAGAGACCCACAACTATTGTAATGTGTATATATATATATATACATAATATGGCTCATATATTTTGGAAACGTAGGCATGAATACATACCAACGTTCTTATATGTATATATAACACATTTCATCATTTCATCATCATCATCATTCATCCAACGGATTAGGGGTGGGTCATGAATGACGGTTTATTAAATCCACTTAAGTCTGTAGATCCACCCGCACCACAAGAACTGCTGAAAATGATTTTTTGCAACTGCAAAAAAGGATGTGGAGCGTCTTGCGGATGCAGAAAAGTTGGTCTGTTTTGTAATAGTACCTGTGGAACGTGCAGTGGCCAAAATAGCCCTCCAATTCAGCCAGAAGATGTTGAATGTGACAGCGACTCCGACATTGAGTCATGAATAATAATATTATATTTTAATAATAATAGTACAATTTTATATAATTAGTAAATATTTTATTCAATAATGGCAATTTTGGGTTGAAAATGATTTTAATATGAGGTAATTATGTTAGAAAATACTTTACAATTTCATCACTTACTATTAGACATATTTTCTAGCGATAAAATGGCTCCATGTCAATTTTTCCATTAAGGGGTTGTTTACACCCCTTAAAAATAATAGGCGGAGTTCAGATCATTTTCACTTTTGAAGTTAAGGGTAAGATGAGCCTAATTCCAAAATTTCATGCAAATCGGTTCACAGTAAAAAAAATCGGAGGTAAGACCGTATTTTTCGCTTCAATGACTGCACTATATCGGATGAAAGTATTCTGCAACAATTAACTCCTCCGCGAAATTCATCACAAAAATTCACTCGCAACTGAAAAACTTCAACAGAAATTTCTGTTGAAGCCCTTCAGCCGCGAATAGATCTCCAGAATCAATCTCACAAAAGAGTCAATGGCTGCAAATCTTAACATTAGGCTTCTAGGCTCAAATGGGTTCACTCTATGGAAGTTGCACAAAGCAACGTGTCTTTGTCTAGCACCCAAGAACCCATCACATTCTTCAATTAGATGTTTTGGGTCCTGGACCGAACTTTCATCACACGGGCAGATGTCAGTTGAAGAGACGTGGAAACGATGCAGATACGATTTTGCACCGTGTCCGGTCAAATACTGGGTCAGGTAAACGTTGTAAGGGACCAGGTTGCAAAATTCTTCGACATTCCGTAGTGTTGGGAAAAGAGAGCGGGTGTGTTCGCCTTGCGGCGTAGCCTGGTAGCGCTCTTCCCATTGGGAGCGAGTTCGTTGTTTCATGGCGCTTTTGATGAAGGTTAGGTTGGGTTTTTTTTTTTTTTGAAGTGAAACTTCTTTATCGGCGTTGGAAAAAAATTTACCGTCACATTTTTCGGTTACGCGTCACATTTTTCCGTTACGCACCATCTTTTTTTATATTAATAGTTGATAGCTGAATGATCACACTGTCGCCGGCGAGAACTCTCTCTACTCGTTTGTAGCTGAGTGACAATAGTTATTAAAGATAAGACTCGCTCAGCCAAACTCGCATAGCGATACTCGCTCAGCGATACTCGCCCAGCGATACTCGCTCAGCGATACTCGCTCAGCGATACTCGCCCAGCGATTCTCGCTCAGCGATACTCGCTCAGCGATACTAGCTCAGCGATACTCGCTCAGCTATACTCGCTCGGTTAAGCTGGCTTGGCTGTCAAAAGCCGTGCGCGTGCATTTTAACTCAGGACTGCCAATTCGTTTCTAGTTTCTACTCGCTTATCGTTCATCGTCGGAGGTGGAACATGTGCCTTAGATTACTGAGCCGTGTAATCATAACAGTTTCATAGGCAGTAATTTGTATTCATGTCTATGATAATAAAATCCTTTTGTTTAAACTTTATCTAATTTAACTTTATTTAACCAATTTCTGGAAAGTTGCATGTAGATCATTTTTCGAAAAATAAGGCCATAAAGAAGTTTCACTTCTTACGTGTGTACACTAGTACACGCACATATTTTTTTTTTTTACCCTAAGAAGGCACTCTCCTTTGCTGTCGTGGAGATTTGACCTTATATTTTATATTAACTAATATTAATTTACCTGTGATTAGCCTTTAAATTGGGCCTTACAAATTATTTACCTAACATATACCTAATATGAGCCTTCGAGATTGGGCCCTTACAAATTACTATACCTAGCTTCAGTTTCTTACTGTGGGCTTTTACAATTGACCCTTACAATTTTCCCTAACCTAGTATGAATAATGCTTAAAACTATCATGCCTTACAATATATTTATCTTACTTTATATATTACACAATATCTATATAAATAAATAAAATAAATAAATAAATATTTCCAACACTCACACCAATTAGCCTAGCCCCAAAGTAAGCACTATAAGGCTTGTGTTATGGGATACTAGGGTAACGGATAGAATACATAAACTGTACATATATAAGTATATATTTTTTTTTATAGAAATACATATTAAACACCCATGACTGGAGTACAAATGCTCGTATTCATCACACAAACATCTGTCCCCACCGGGATTTGAACCCGGGACCTCTCGAGTCGGCGACACCATGAAACGCGGCGTACAAACCACTCGACCACGGAGGTCGTCGTCTATATACATCATATCATCATATTATAATGCCTTACATAATACAAACTAGACCAGTATTTACTTTTTAAATAAATTAAAATAATTGAAAATAATTAAATTAATACGGCCTGTGACAGAGGTGACACTTTTTTTTTTTTTAAATTACTTAATAAAATCAGCAGGCAGCATGCACTGGACCGGACCGGCCCGGACCAAAGGTCACCGCACTTGTAATATCTGATCTACAATATCTGTTTCCTTACTACACAATTTTTTTTTTTTGGCTAAATACCAATTACGCTTAAAATTAATTACAAGAAGGTGATCTGCGCGGAAATGAAATGAATAGAACCGACATGAGGATGCCAGGTGACTAAATCCCTGGCAGCGGTAACATTGTGTTACCGGGGACTGGTCCACCGCGTGTACCATTTGGTACACCACCCTGACCCTTTTGTTTTTGAGCGCCGCCCAAGTGTTCGGGTCGACCTCTAAGACAACCGAAGAGTGCGGCCCTGTTCTACGAACTATTCTTAAAGATTTCTCATCCAGCGGTGTGGGCCCCAGCAGACCGGCGTTCTGCGCCCTTCAGGACCTGGGCATCCGTCTCCTCGTCCTCCTCCTCCTCGGTGGCCGAAAGGCCCAGCCCGGAACCCGCTATGGCCTCCCCTAGACGGTCTCTTTTCTCCAATGTCGAGCACCCGACCAGCACCCGGTTGCCCCTAAGGTAAAGGCGGAGACCACAGACCTGGGGAAAAAGGTGGCCACGTACGCGGAGGTGGCCAGGGCTGCGCCGATGGCGCCTGGAGTCCGGTCCTCGGTTGGCCGGAGTCGGACCGGTCCGGTCCCCAGTCCGACTCGGGCGGGGTGGGGCCGCCAGTCGAGGTGAAGGCCTTACCAGCTGAGTCCTCCTTCGCCCTGTTCGTCGAGTCTGTTGACCCCTACACCCAGTTTAACGACCTTTATATCCGTTTTTAACGTTTCTGTTATGTCGTGTCGTATGGTATAATGTTAGACCGCTTCACTCAACTCGGGGCGCCTTGCTAGGTCCGGTCCACCCAAGCCGAAGACCGGAGACCGGGGACCGAGGACCGGGGACCGAGGACCGCCTCGCTGAGCGGGGAAAGTACGGTAATCTGTCGTTGTGCTCAAATCCTGATACCCAGCACGTCTCCACCCGGTCCTCCAGAACGGGGACCGGGATCGAGGACCGTAGAGGGTCGGGGACCGGAGACCGCAGACCGGAGATCGAAGACCGCAGACCGCAGGGGACCGGAGACCGAGGACCGAGCTCCGAGGCCAGACCGAAGACCGGACCGAGGACCGAAGACCGGACCGGAGACCGCGGGAGGAGCTCGTGGAAGCGTGTGTCCACTCCAAGCTCCGGACCGCGTCTGAGGTTTTTTTTTTTTCTTTTTTTTTTTGTTTTTCTATTTTTGTTTATTTTTTAGTTCATGCCTGCTCTTTTGCATGTATTATATTTCAGTACTTTTTTCTTTTGCACTTATATTTTTATCTATTTCAATTTCTTTCTTAATATCTATTATATTTTTATGCCTTCTTATTTATTCTATTTACATTTTATGTTTTATTTCTTATACACACACTTATTTCTTAACACTATTTACATTTCTCTGCCCATTTGGCTCTCTACTTAAATCTTATATCACAGTTTACTTACATTCTACATTTACTTTTACATATTATTTTACAGTGAATTGGTAAATTTTACATTAATCGTCTTTATTTCTTATAACTACCTTTTTAACTATGCTCTTACTAAACTCTACAAATATTTCCCTGTCCTTGGCTTCCATTATAATTACCCTTAGGTTTGCCTTACTAAGTTTTGTGTGTAATGCTGTTTGTGCGTCGTGTCTTTCTTTGTTGTGAAGGGGGCATTCTAAGAGGACATGGAAGATGTCCTCTTCGGTGTCGGGATCGCAAACGCAACTTGGGGTGTCCTTCACCACCGCAAGGGAAGAACGCCTTCGTTGTGGCAGCCGTGTCCTCACTCCTATACCTGCTGTCCCATTTTACTTTCGTCATCGCGCGTACATGTCGCTTGACGAAAGAGATGGGACAGTAGTCATAGTGCGATTTGCACTTCAACCCGCGGGCCGCCCCCTTCGCCAGCTGATCCGCTCTCTCGTTTCCGATCACCCCGACGTGGGCCCTGATCCAAAACAGGGACACGGTTCGTCCGTTTTCCCTGAGTTGGGCCAGGTTGCCCTGAATCGCCTTGGTGATCGGATGCGAGGAGTCTGGATCAGCTAGCGATTGGAGGGAGGACCTCGAGTCGCTGAGCACGGCCGCCTCCTTCCATCCCTTCCCTAGTACACACTCCGTGGCTTGGAGGATAGCATACAGCTCGGCTTGAAAGACTGTACAGTATGGCTCCAGCTTAAACTTTCGGGAAAGGACTTCTGCCTGCCCTTTCCAACAGGTCAGGGCGGCTCCCACCTTTCCCTCCAGTTTGCTGCCATCTGTATAGATCTTCACAAGACCTTCTGCCAGTTTGCTATCCTCCTCCTCGTTTTCCAGACATTCAAAACCTATCATTCTGCTGCTACCGGGGTGGTCCGATTCCATGAAGGACACCCTTTTCTCCAACTTTCTCCCCTTCAATATTGCCTGGGGTTTTCCTCGCTTCGCCTCGTAAAGCTGGGATGCTTCATGGACCCTTAGGTCCAGCGGAAGTAGCCCCGACAATATTAAGGCGGAGTTGAGTGACACCGTCCTATAACATTTTGCAATTTTCTGAGCAAACCCCCTTTGCACAACCGAGATTTTTTTTTTTTTTTTTTTAGTCATAATTTTTTTATCTGATAATGGTCTGACAAGTGGCCCCCATAGAGGGGGGGCGTTGCATGGCTGGACAATATTCAGCGGCCGCATCTTGTGGTTTGTGGCGATCATCTCGGCTGGCGTCCCGGGCAGCTTGGGTAGCGGCAGCCGAGTCCCACTGAGGGGGGCGGTAGCGCCCATTGTGAGGGCGGTTGCGGTGCGAAGTTCGCGCCACTTCCGGCCGACCCGTAACCCCGCACGTGGTGTGGGGCCGGGGACCGCCACCTTTCGGGGTGGGGGTCGCGAGGAGATAACCTCTACAAAAATCCATATCGATGAGGCCAGGTAGGGTCCCCCCGCCCGGAAGGGGGATTTTTCGTAATGGAAATGTCGTCTATGTTCAATGTGTCTTTGTTATGCTCTCCCGCTAACACCGGGCGCTCTGGGGAAGCTGCTACCCAGAGTGTGAAATTTGCTTGTAGCGACCAATGCGCTCCGGTTGGTCACCGGCGCCAGGGGGAATCCGGTACCCCTGGTGTGAAGTCTACTACCGAGGCGCTCGCAGGTGATTTGTTTGTGAAAGGCCCTTCTCAGGGCCACTCCAAAGGTCCTTTTCAGGACCAACCGAAAGGCCCTTCTCAGGGCCAATTCAAAGGCCCTTATCAGGGCCAACCCAAAGGCCCTTATCAGGGCCAACCAAAAGAGGAGATGGGGGTTCTGCGTCTCAGAGGTGGAGGCGACGAGCAACCGAGAGAGCTCCGTGTATCGGTCGAGAGACTGCACACAGGAACTGGAGCTGGACAAAGCGCTGGGTCCGAAGATAAACAGTGCAAAACTGAAGTGGCGACCGAGAAGGTCGAAGAAGAGGCAGAGGAGGACGTTTTCGTGGACGTTGAGGTTGTAGATGTGGAAAGGCGGCAACTGATGCCGCCACCACTACCGCCACAAAAGTCGCCCTCGTCAACGGCTGTGCGACCGCTCAGATCCAGATCTGGCTCTGGCTCTGGGCAACGTGTCTTAGACTGCCAAGGCAGTAACAGTTCTGTACCTGCGCCCGTCCCGCCCCCCACACCAACACCTGTGGAGGGTACAAAACAACCTATGAAGCGGCAACGTGGTGCAGCGCAGCTTAGTACCAGCGGGAGTGAAACCACAACCCCCTTGCCACAGAGGAAGAGTGGCCACAAGGGGAAGAAACGGAAGGGGCGCGACTGCGTTACTGGGGCGCGGTTCGGTATGTCTAGGGCCGAGTCGTCTCTTACTGGTGGATCGGACACCGGCCTCTCACGGACGGAGGATTTTGATATCTCGTCCGATGACACCATAGAGCCCCGCGAGAAGCGGAACACACGCGCTGGGTACCTTAAGAACCCCGTAGTATCGGACGAGGTGCTGGAACAAGACTCGGAAGCGGACTCGGAGATCGAATTTGCCGAATTTGCCGATCCCGCCAGGTCTGATGCCAGCCTTAATACGCTTGTTCAGGATGCGGGCAAGCACATAAAGACGGCGAGGCTTTGGATCCAGAAGTCGAAGAACCTCAAGGGCACTGTCAAGAGGGACATGAAGGTTGCCATAGAGGGACTGGCCAAGCTCATCCCTATCATGACGTCCCGTACAACAACAGAGGAGACGCGCTGCTTACGGGCAGAAAACCGGAGGCTTAGCCGGGAAATGGCACGCATGACGGCTGAGATGAGGGCCACACGCGAGAGGGTCGCGGAAATGGAAAAGGCCCTCTCAAAGCAACCGCGTTTACCACCGCAGCCAATATGCCTGGAACCCTCCCCCACAATGATACGGGAGGATATGGTAAACAATATATCGGATGCCCTCCACCGAACGTTGATGCAATCGCTGGGTAATATGATCAACGCTCGCTTCGAGGGCATCCAAGATCGGCTACTACCGGAGAAACGGTACCGTCCACCGCTTGCGGGCGATAGGATAAACGCTGCCGTTGGGCCACAACCTGGCAGTAGCCATCTTGGGCAGGGTCAAAGCCAGCAGGACGATTTGGTGGATAGGACGTTGAGGTCTCCATCCCAACCGACCTCGCTCATACCGGCTCAACGCACAACAGCCGTGCAGGATCAAAGTCCGCCACAGTGTGAAGAGTGGCAAACGGTGAGCAAGCGGAAAAGAAATAATAAAAAAGGAAAGTCAACGGTGTCCACTTCCGGTAAGATCGTGATATCCTCCCCTGAAGTCACCGAGGCGTCTTCTGGCCCTTCGACGAGTCAGCCAGTCTCGGCTGTAGGTCTGCCCTCAAAGCCTCCAGCCCCTAAAAGACCACAGGCTCCCAAGCAGCATCAGGCTCCTAAAAAGCCCCAGGCTCCTAAAAAGCCCCAGGCTCCTAAAAAGCCGAAACTGACGACGCCACGATCCTCGGTGGTGGTGTTGACCATCCCCCCGAATGCGGCCGAACAAGGAATGACGTACGCGCAAGTCATCTCCAGCGCCAAGCAGGCCGTGGCACTAAAGGACCTGGACATTGAGGGTATCCGTATCAGACCGACTGCCACAGGGAGTCGCAAGATCTTGGTCCCTGGTTCCACTAGCGGCGGCAAAGCTGACTTGCTGGCCGAAAAGCTAAGGTTAGTTTTCGGTGAAGCCATAAACGTCTCCAGACCCACCAAACGCGTCGACGTTCGCATAAGTGGGCTGGATGACTCTATTGAGGGCTCTGAAGTGGCCAATGCAGTTGCCGCCAAAGGGAATTGCTCTGTCGACCAAATTAAAGTGGGTGAAATCGGGAGGAGTCCTGGCGGAGTCGGCTCGGTCTTCATCAAGTGCCCGATCGCAACAGCGAAAACGATTGCCGACTCCGGCAGATTCATGATCGGGTGGTCTTCGGTGCAAATCCAAATACTGGAGACGCTCCCCATGCGATGCTTTAGATGCATGGGGCTGGGCCACACAAGACAACTCTGTCCGTCCGACACAGACCGCAGTGCTCTCTGCTTTAAGTGCGGTCTGGACGGGCACAAAGTTGCAGGCTGCACCGCCAACCCAAAGTGCCATGTTTGCACAGCTGCAGGACTGCCCGCTGGACATATTATGGGTGGTAGAAGCTGTGCTCCTCCTCCCACTAAGCCGAAAACGGCCAGCAGGACCCAGGCCGCCACCGCGAGGACGAGCACTAACGCTTCTGAGACGACTCCTATGGTACTGTGATGTCTAGCAAACCCTACAACATCTTACAGGGAAATACCAACCACTGCGCCGCGTCTCAGGACCTGATTCTGTCAGCGACGCAGTGGCATGCAGACATCGTAGTCCTTGCGGAGCCGTACTCAGCTCCGCCTCGCCCAAATTGGGCTGCAGATTTGGACGGGAACGTTGCCATCGTGGCTCCTCTCACCACATCCTACTCCCCTCCTCTACAGGTCAGGGAGAGAGGACAGGGATTCGTCGCGGTCACATGGGGAGAATTAGCCTTTGTAGGCGTGTATTTCTCCCCCAACAGATAGGTCCACCAGTACGAGGACTGGTTGGATGGTCTTGCTGCAGCCGTCAGACGCCTCTCACACAGTCGGACTATCGTTCTCGGGGACTTCAATGCTAAGCATCCTGCTTGGGGCTCCCCGGCCCGACTGTGAAGGGAGAGTTGGTCGTCGAATGGGCGGGAACGCTTGGCCTTGAGGTCATGAACCGGGGCACCGTGCATACATGCGTGAGACCGAGGGGGGGGTCCATAGTGGACCTCACGTTCGCTTCCCCCGCAGTGGCCTCACGCATCCGAGACTGGAGGGTGGTAAACGAGGTCGAAACCCTCTCAGACCACGTTTACATATCGTTCTTGATTATGCCGGCTCATGGCTCTACTACCCGACCTGAACGCGCCCCAACACCTTTTCCTAGATGGGCGCTGACCAAATTAGACGTCGAACTGGCGGAAGAGGCCGCCCTGGTCCAGTCCTGGAGCCTTTCTCCTGACCTCACAGGCAGCGTAGACGCGGCTGCGGAGAGGATAAAGAGAGCCCTCACAGAGGTGTGCGACACAGCCATGCCCAGGGTCAGGGCGCCGACTACCAGAAGACAGGTATACTGGTGGACCGAAGAAATAGGGATCCTCAGGACCGCCAGCATGCGTGCCAGGCGCGCCCTACTTCGATGCCGTCGTCGCCGAACCCATGTAGAGGGGGAGGAGGAACGCCTCAGATCTACATATAGCACCGCTAAGAGAGCCCTCAAAGCCGCAATCTGCTGCGCTAAAACCAGTGCCTGGAAGGAATACCTCGACACGCTGAACAGGGATCCGTGGGGGCGTCCTTATAGAATAATAAGGAACAAGTTTCGCTCCCGAGCGCCCCCAACGGATTCTATGGAACCGGGTCTCCTAACGCGTGTCATTGATGGCCTCTTCCCAATTGAAGCCCCTGCGACAGTGCCACACATGGGCCCACCTGCGCCGAATTGAAACGTCCTGGTCGTTTCCCTCCGTAACCGGCGAAGAGATGAAGGACGCCATACGGGGCAGCAATTATGAGGAGATGACCCGTCTTGCCAGTGTCGGAGCCACGTTGGTAACGAATAGAATCCGCGCCCTTGGGCTAACTGTGGCGGCCGAGAAAACCGAAGCCGTCATGTTTTTTGGGCGGGGGACCCCCAGACCACCAGCTGGGGCCCATATTGAGGTGGATGGGGTAAGGGTACAATTAAAACCCTCAATCAAATACCTGGGGCTCTGGCTTGACTCCCACTGGAAGTTTAGTGAGCACTTCCGACGCCTGGGCCCCAGACTGGAGGGAGCGGCGGCTGCTCTGGGCAGACTCCTGCCCAATCTGGGGGGACCGAACACCACGTGCCGGAAGCTATATGCGGGTGTCATCCGCAGCATGGCTCTATATGGTGCGCCAGTCTGGGTGGACGCCCTGAATTCAGACAATAGGGCTATGTTGCGAAGGCCGCAGAGGACCGTGGCCAACCGAGCTATCCGCGGTTATCGGACCATCGCATGGGCTGCTACATGCGCACTAGCCGGCACCCCACCCTGGGAGCTCGACGCTCAAATACTGGCAGTAATTTATAATGAGCGTGCTGAGGCAAGGGAGCGGGGAGAAAGACCCGCCATTGAGACCATGGTGAGGGCCAGAAGAGGGGCGGAAGAGCTCCTGGAACAAAGATGGGAGCAAATGATGGCGCTCTCCCCGTATGGCAGTAGGGTCCTGGAGGCGATTCGCCCGGTCCTAAGCGCCTGGAGAGACAGGAGGCACGGGGCGCTGACATTCCGATTGGTGCAGGTGCTGTCCGGGCATGGCTGCTTCGGAAAGTACCTGCACATGATCCGGAGGGAGGCGACCCCGTCGTGTCATGAGTGCGGCGCTGCTGAGGACACAGCTCAGCACACCCTAGAGGTGTGTAGCGCGTGGGACCAGCAGCGTCGTACCCTAACGGCGACGATCGGTCGGGATCTCTCTCTGCCCAGCGTAGTCAACGCTATGCTGGGCGGCGACAGATCCTGGCGTGCCGTTGTATCCTTCTGTGAAGACGTCATCTCGCAGAAGGAGACAGCGGAGAGGGCTCGCGAGGTGGACGCTCGAGCTGACCTCCTGCGCCGTCGGAGAGAAGGAAGGAGAAGACGCCAATATGTGCGCCTCCTTCCATAGTTAAGGTTGACCGGTCCCCAGTACCTGGGGTCCCCGTGCACGTTTCGCCTCTGTTTGCACCCGCTTCTCGTAAGAGAAGTGGGCCGGCAGACGGAGGCGGTGCGAAGTGTGGGGACCTCAGGTGACACCCTGCTTTAGGGGGGGCACCCCCGTGTGCTGCGACCACGGCGCCGCCGGCGCTCGGATCCGGGACTCCGCATAAGCGGGCCCCCGGGGCCTTGAGCCGGCGGTGCCGCGACCGCAGTGCTGCCGTTGACCTGGACGCCGCGCAAGCGACGACCGGGACATCGGCGGTACTGTGTCGTGGCTGCACAGAAGGGGCGGTGCCTGTCGACGAACGGCTCCTGGGGCGCGCTCCGCCTTTAGGCGGGAAGGTGGGTGGACGGAGATGCGCACCGTGCTGGGCGTCGTGCAGGTACTGCGGTCATCGGAGAAGGGACCTGCGAGGGGTAAGCCTAGGTGGGTCCCTTCAGTAAGTAGATGAGAAGGGGGGTCGGGATCGCACAGTTGCGCGTCCCTTCCCTCCAAAGGGGCCAGCGCGGGCGGTTTGACAACCCGTCTGCGCATTGCACGGACCCGCTTGTCTGGGGGATCGACTAGTTGCACCTAGTCCTCCCCCTCCCGAGAGGTGGGGCCTTACCAGCCCCCCACAAATGGGGGTGGCGGCCTGGAGAACTGGCTCGTTCCGTCCCCAGGCCTCATCCTCCCCCAGAGGGTGCACGCAGTGGTTTTAGCGGGTAGTCTCTGTTGGGGACCCTCTGCGGTATTTGCCGGGAGAGGACCCTGACGGGGGAGTCTCGCATATCCTCGTCGGTCGTCAGCCGGCGGGTTGAACGCGTAAAGGCGTTTCCACTGCGACATCAAAGTGGCAAATCACCCTATGGGAAGCAAGGTCTGTAATGCTTCACAACCGGCAAAGACGAGGAATAAAGGGCCTAAGAGGAAGACTCCTCCTACCCACCAACCATCACTCGTTGAAGGGGAGGAAATGGAGGTTGCGGTCGCGGAAAGTCAGCGACTGCGTGAAGAGCTGGGAGGATCAAGGGAAAAACCCAGGTCCACCCTGCTGTGAGAGCCAGGCGGCGGTAGGGGGGACTACCGCGGGGGGGGACTATCGTTTGGGGCTTTCGAGGTGTTCGGGCGCGTCAATGTTCCGGCGCGCCCTCGCCGAGGGAGGGAGCTTCAGCTCCTTTAAAGAGGGGTCCGTAAGGACATCGCAGGGCGGGGCCGTGGTAGAAATTGGCAAAGCCAGATCTCACGGTTTAACTCGCCCATATGCGTGCGTGACGGAACATCTTGGGGTTTTAGCCGGTAGGAGTCCGGCAT
The DNA here is from genome assembly GCA_902850365.2 of Chilo suppressalis. Lineage (NCBI taxonomy): Eukaryota > Metazoa > Arthropoda > Insecta > Lepidoptera > Crambidae > Chilo > Chilo suppressalis. The sequence continues at coordinate 184,614 of OU963896.1, read as the reverse complement.
AACCCCCCGTCTCCCTCTCGGCGGGGGGTATCCATGATGGATTTCCCCAAGTAAAAAAAAAAAAAAAAAAAAAAAAAAAAGGTTAGGTTAGGTTAGGTTGGGGTGCTAGGTTAGGTTAGGTTAGGTTAGGTTGAGACGGTGTGGTGAAGTCCCATACAAGGATCCCACGCCGTCATATTCGGCAGAGTGGGCACACCCCAGTGTTTTAGTGGGTATGCCCGCGAGCGTTCACCTGGTCATAAGTTATGACCGGCTGAACGCACGTGGGAGAGCCCCACATAACCCCGTCGCACACCCGGCGGCGGGGTATGCATAAGGCAGCATTTCACTGGGTCAAAAAAAAAAAAAAAAAAAAAAAAAAAAAGCTTAGGTTAGGTTTCCGCGGGGTGCGGGCTGGCAGACCTCCTCGTGGTGCACCCTGGGAGGGGAGTGGGAGTAGCCTCAGTTGCGGTTGCTCCCACGCCTCTGCGAACTGTCAGTGGAGTGGAAAAACGGTCGAGTCTTTAAAATTTTCGATTCCTGTTGGTTTCTTCGAGTCCGAAGTATGTTGTGGCGCCTTCATGGTGTGTGTGTTGGTCTCTCCTGGCTCCTCTATCTTTAAAGGAGTCTGTGGATGATACGCTAGTTAAAAGGCCCTTTTCAGGGCCAGTTGACTATGTTGTGGTCGTGGTATGGCAGACCTTCAAGGTCTGCGAGTCTTCGACGTTTATCGTCTCGGAGCCCCTTGGGGGCTCAGCGGCCACCTTCGTGTGGCGTGGCATGGCGGAGCTTCAAGTTCTGCGGCGCGGCGGGATCGGTGGCTACAGTTTGTAGCTGCTGATTTGGTCTTCGGACTCCCGTCGGGTGACCTGTGCCTCTTTGTTCGGTGTAGTGGATCATGTCTCGCTGCCAACTTAGGGGTGTAGGGGCCTTGCCTTAACCGGCCGGGTCAAGTGGAGTAAACCACAATAAAAATCAGCAAGTCTCTGTTGCTGGAGACCGCGGCAACAGGGGGCCTTCGGGTGGTGGGCGGCTTACAGTCCACCAGCTAGCGCCAACCTGGGGTACCTCCCGACCCCCCAGTGTAATAGGGTTACCCGGGTGCAGAGGGCACCACCCGGGTGGACGGTATAATTCCCTCATTCTCGTGGGATAAGTATGAAGAGTTCAAAAGAAAAAACCCAAACCCAAAACCCTAGTTTTAGTGCAAACTCCAGACGAAGTGAGTTTTTGAAAGAGAAAGTGATGTTTAGCGATGAGGCCATGTCGGATAGCTCATTCCATTCGACAGAGACGGCGGCTCTTAGGGCCGGCAATAAAAGGAAGCGCTCCCGGAAAACCGGTGGAAGCGACGCCGGCAGCCGCACGGAATCGGACAGCGGGTCCGACAACAGCTCTGTGTCCGTCGCTAAGAAGCAGACTACTTCGAAGTCGCTTGAAAAGAGAGGAAGAGGCAGGCCGCCCACAACTGGTCAATACGTTGGGCTGGCAAAGGCGAAAGAGGAACACAATCGCCAACAACGAGAAGAAATTCGCCTTTTGGCGGAGAGGAGTTTGGCCGAAGATATGGCCCAAGATAAGAGGAGCCTCCGCTCTAGCTCCGCTCATTCTCAGAGCTCCGTCCGAATGGACGATAATGACGATGAGGCACCGGCGTCTGAGCTGGTTGACAGCCTCCTTAAAGAGGCAGCATTGTGTCGACGGGTGGCCACTACATCCGGTAACCTAAAGGGCACCTACGTCAAAGCTCTAAAGAGAGTAGCCGAAAACGTAACGGCGCTGTCTAAGGAGCTGGTCAAGCGGACGGCAACCGACGAAAATGCCAAACTGCTGGCCACAATAAAGAAGCTGCAAGGGGATAATAAGCGGCTCACGGAGGAGCTGGCAGATAGCCGCAAAGAGATGTCAGAAGTCAGGTGTGAACTTCTGGACATAAGGCGTCGGCTAGAGCCGACTGCTTCTGCGTCTCCTGCTGTCGAGGTTTCAATGGCCACAGGCAGCGACGAAGTACCACCAGCGCCACTGGTGAAGTTCATGAAGGAAATGGCCAAAGAAATGAAAAGGGAGATGTACGAAATGCGCACCAGCATTCTAAATATTGTGGATGCTAGAGTAGAGGGCAAGCTTGTGCCGGATAGGCCACGGCCGGCGCTTGCCTCAGACAGGAACCGGGAAAAGTCACTTGCCCCGGCAATTACAGGCGGAAGCCAGACCTCCAAGCGTGCACCGGCTAAAGAGGATGACCTTTCGTCCGCAGCGGCGGCGAGGCCACCCTCTGAGAGGAATCCTCCCAAAGGAAAGGGCAAGAACAAGCCTGCAAAAGTCGCGGCATCAGCCACCTCAGGACCGGCCAAAACTGGCCAACCGGTGAGAACGGCTGCTGCTGATACAGACGAGGGAGACTGGCAGGTCCAGCAGTCGCGCAAACGCAAATCGAAAGCTCGTCAGCCGGCGACTACAGTCCCACAGGCCACAAAGGCCAAACCGATGAAGCCGAGGAAGCTACGCGTCCCTCGTTCGGCTGCGGTGGTTCTCACCATTGACCCTGAAGCTCAAGTGAAGGGTCTCACGTATGCCGACGTCATAACCAGGGCGCGTAGCGTGATCGATCTTGGCGAGCTTGGCCTTGTCCCGGTTCAAATGAAGGGGGCTGCTACTGGAGCTCGAATTCTCCAAATCTCTAGCGGAAAAGACGCAGTAGACAACGCTGCAAAAGCCGATGCCTTAGCCGAAAAGCTAAAAACAATACTAAAAGAGGAAGTTAAGGTCACGAGACCGATGAAGCGGGCTGAATTCCGGCTCATAGACTTGGACGATTCAGTCACAAAAGATGATGTCATTGCTGCCATTGTAATAAAGACAGAGTGCTCAAGGGATAGCATCACAGTGAGCGAAATTCGCCGTCATCCGGACGGTATGGGCTCCGTGTTAGTAAAGTGCCCAGTCGCGGCGGCGAAAATACTAATGGCCGAGAAAAGACTGTTTGTTGCTTGGAGTGCGGCGCGAATTCGTGTCCTAGAGCCACGTCCCATGAAATGCTTCCGCTGCCTTGAGATAGGACACACTCGGCAGCGCTGCACATCAGAGGTAGACCGAAGCGAGCTCTGCTTTCGATGCGGCCAATCTGGCCACAAAGCAGCAGCTTGCTCAAATGAGCCACACTGCACGATCTGCGCAAACGCAAAGAAACCGGCTGGGCACATCATGCGAGGGAAAAGTTGCAAAGCTCCACCACCGCCCAAGGGCATAAAAGCAGCCGTCAAGGCCCCGGCTGCCTCAAACGCGGAGCAGGTTCAGCCGCAAGTAGAATTAATGGAATCCTAATGGATAATACACCAACACGAAAATTATTACAGGGAAACCTCAACCACTCTGGCGGTGCACAAGATTTACTCATGCAAACCATGCCAGAGTGGCTCATTGACGTGTCAGTTGTCGCGGAACCATATGTGATTCCGCCCAACAACAACAATTTTGCCGTTGATTTGGACTCAACTGTGGCCATTATACGGTCATCGTCATCAAGGTCCCCGCTCCTGAACATCTTGGAGCGGGGCCATGGATTTGTCGTTGCGAAATGGGGTGAGATAGTTCTGGTCGGCGTTTACTTCTCCCCAAATCGCACCTTGGCTCAATTCGAGTCATTTGTTGGACTGGTCGGTGCAGCGGTTCAGCGTGCTGCGCCATGTCAAGCCTTTGTGGCGGGGGACTTCAACGCCAAATCAACGGCCTGGGGTTCCCCCTCCACAGATGCACGTGGTTCTGTCGTAGAGGATTGGGCAGGCATGTTCGGCCTCGTTCTGCTCAATAGGGGCTCAACTAACACCTGTGTGCGACAGCGGGGGGGGTCTATAGTGGACCTCACGTTCGCTACCCCCGCTCTCGCATCACACGTTCTTAATTGGAGAGTCCACGTGGAGGCGGAGACATTGTCAGACCACCGCTACATTACGTTTGACGTGTCTCCCCATGGAAGGGTTACCGGAGTTTCAGCGCCAAGAGCCGGTCTTCCACAAGAATTTCCCAGGTGGTCGTTGGCCAAATTCAACAAGGAATTGGCGGAAGAGGCCGCCCTAATGGAAGACTGGTTCTGTGAGTACACGCAACCTTCTGCGGATGTTGACGAAGAGGTAGTTTCTTTCGGCCAATCATTAACACGCATTTGCGATGCGTCAATGCCGAGGACAAAGCGACGGCCTCCAAGGCGTGAGATTTACTGGTGGTCATTGGAACTGGCTGAGATGCGTCGTGTCTGCATCGAACGGCGCAGGGCATACACCAGGCACCGTAGATTACGCCCCGCTAGAAGGGATGAAGCAATAGAGGCGCAGCTTCATGCAGCGCTGAAAGAGGCCCGTCACACTTTTAGGGTCGCAATTGCCGAGGCGAAGTCTGCTGCCTTTAAGGAATGGCTGGAATTACTTGATGCGGATCCATGGGGGCGTCCCTATCGGACCATCCGCAACAAGCTCTGTTGTGCGGGTCCTCCGGTGACAGAAACGCTGGAGCCCGCCTTTCTCAATAGTGTCATCTCCGTTCTTTTCCCATCTCGAACGGAGCATGTTCCGCCCTACATTGCTCCTGTTACTAGGGCTGAACTCGAAGAAGATACTTCCCCCCCTCCTATTACTGCGGGGGAAATGGAAGCTGCGGTGTGTAGACTCCGAGCCAAAACAACAGCCCCTGGACCGGATGGTGTTCCCGGCAGGGTTTTGGCCGTGTCCCTAGGCACACTGGAGAGTCGCCTTAAAAGGATTTTTGATTTATGTCTGTCGACTAGTCGTTTCCCCAAAATGTGGAAAAGGGGTCGCTTGGTTTTGCTGCCGAAGCCTGGAAAGCCACCTAACGTCCCGTCGGCTTACAGGCCAATAGTCTTGCTGGATGAAGCGGGTAAACTTTTAGAAAGGATTATATCCACCCGCATCAACCAGCATCTAAAGGAATCTGGCCCGGACCTGTCTAGCTCGCAGTTCGGGTTTCGTGAAAACCGCTCTACCATCGACGCTATTTCTTGCGTCAAGGCGTTTGCGACGGAAGCGGTTTCGAGGGGCAGGGTGACTATGGCGGTGTCATTGGATATTGCCAACGCCTTCAACACCCTGCCCTTTGCGTGCATTGAGGAGGCACTGCGCTACCACAAAGTGCCATCATACTTGATTAGAGTCATCCGCAGTTATCTCCGCAACAGGCTTGTTCTGTGCCTAGACCGCAGCGGAAATATGGTGAGACGCATAACATCTTGCGGAGTTCCACAGGGGTCGGTGCTTGGCCCGCTCCTGTGGAATATTGGATATGACTGGGTGCTCCGGGGCTGTCTCATGCCTGGAACCCGCGTTACGTGCTATGCTGACGACACGCTCGTTCTGGCGAACGGCGATAATTATGCCGAAGCCGCGCGTCTAGCAACAGTCAGCGTCACAATGGTCGTCAGTCGTATCGAGAGTCTTGGTCTTAAAGTGGCTCTCGAAAAAACAGAGGCTCTCCTTTTTCATGGGCCAAGGATGAAACCCCCAAATGATGCGGCTATCACCGTCAATGGGGTGCGCATTAGTGTGAAGAACCATATGCGCTATTTGGGGCTGGAGCTCGACCCACGGTGGTCGTTCAATGAGCATGTAGCAGCACACAATAACAACACAACACAGAAGTTAATCCTTTTAATTCAAATGACGAAACACCGTCCAGGAAATAGTGATGCTGAATAATTCTTTGGTTACATAGCTCTGAAAAGAGCTTTCGTGCGAAACAACGCTTCACTCTCGGCTATCACTACAGCTTCACGATCACCGCATCTCTTCAAGCAGTCGCCGCGACACGCGGCACGCCGTCCGCTCGCCGCGCATCGAAGAGGACTCCACACGTCTGCACCGTAGGTGTCGCCCGACGAAATGGACGAGTGCCGCCGCGGACGGCGGTTTTGTCGAGCGACGCGCACGCTTCCCCGCGCGCCGCATTCCTCGCGCCGGGTGCGAGCGAAAGGCGCAAACCTACCTCTCCCGCTCGCACATCACTCATATAAATTATTATGAAACTACCCAATTATCATCGATTAAATAATGTAAAATTTTATATAAATATAACATGTTTTCCAAAATAAAGACATTCATCAACTGACCATCGAGAGTTTAATTTACCGAAACCTACAATCGCTAAAGTGGTGACCCCGTTCAAGAACACAAAGAAAAAATGGAAAACGAACCAGCTACAGCATCCGCTTCATATGGAAACTTGCAAGAAGTCTCCGGTATCGCACTCTCGATGCGTGTCCCACCCTTCTGGCGAGATCGACCGCGTCTTTGGTTTATAACATTCGAAGCCGCAACCAACGAGTTGAAGAAAAGTGAAGCACAAAGGGCTCAGATGGTTATCGCACAACTGGACAAAGAAGACATAGAGCAAATATGCGACATACTTTATGACCCACCAGCCGAAAGATACTACTCAATCATCAAGGAGCGACTAATCTCTGTCTATGAGGAATCGGACGGAAAGCAACTACAGAAGTTACTCTCTGATATGGACCTAGGCGACCAGAAACCTAGTCAGTTACTCCGCCGCATGAGAACCCTCGCTCGTAACAAAGTCCCCGACAGCACACTCCGATTGATGTGGATGAACCTCCTACCTCCGCATGTACGCTCAGTCCTCGTCGTAAGCGACACAATTAGCAAGGATACCGCGTTGGATGAACTCGCTAAGCTCGCTGACAAAATGCTGGAGCAAAATCACGAAGTCTCCGCGATTGCATCAGTTTCTTCACCATCGAACCCGCAAAATAAACAGATCGATATACAATTCCTGGCAGACGAATTAAGGAGGCTACATTTAGAAATCGCAGACCTCCGAGAATTCCGAAGAAACTACTCGTACAGTCGAGCGCCAAATCACCATTTTTCACGACCAGCACAACGCCGTAGTCCAAGGAGCAGAAATAACAGCCGCTCGCCATCTCCTCGTTACCGTAGCGGACCATCACGTTCTCGCTCTTCAACCCCATCACCATTCTGTTTTTACCACCGCCGATTTGGAAAAAACGCAAGACGATGCACAACACCCTGCAGTTTCAACAACCACGAAACGCCGGAAAACTAGTTAACACGTTGGCAGAGGCGGAACCCAACGTCGTCGGAATAAAATCATACCGCCTCTTCGTTACCGACAAAAGCTCAAGACTATCGTTTTTGGTCGACACTGGCGCTAATATCTCCGTCCTGCCGAAGCGAAAAGGAACCGCAGCCAAGCCACTGCCGTTTATTTTGTATGCCGCCAATAGCACGATTATACCTACCTACGGCGAAAAAACCTTAATATTGGACCTCAATCTACGCAGGCCATACAAATGGCGTTTCATCGTGGCGGATGTCAGTAAACCCATAATCGGCGCAGATTTCTTAAAACATCACAATCTGCTAGTCGATCTGAAGAACCGAAGACTCATAGACAACACGACAAATCTCGGTACCAACGCAATAGGGCGCTACACCGACATGCCTACAGTCCGCAGTATCGACATCCAGCAATCTTACCATGGCATACTGGCAGAATATCCGGGCATCACCCGCCTGACTTCGATGAAACTCAACCCCAAGCTCAGAGTGGAACATTTCATAGAAACAACGGGCCCGCCGATCCACTGCCGCGCCCGACCTATACCACCTCACCGCTACGATCAAGTCAAGACGGAGTTCGAAAACATGATCAGCCAAGGCCTATGCAGACCAAGCAAAAGCCCTTGGGCAAGCCCACTCCACATTGTACCCAAGAAAAATGGTGATCTTCGTGTTTGTGGAGATTACAGACGCCTGAACACAATCACAAAGCCCGATCGCTACCCAATACCACGGATCAGAGATTTTACACACCAGCTCGCCGGAAAAACAATCTTCAGCACCATAGACCTCAACCGCGCATACCAACAAGTCCCAGTTCGTGACGAGGACATTGAGAAGACAGCCATCATCACACCGATGGGATTGTTCGAATTTCCTCGAATGTGCCCAGGTCTCAAGAACGCAGGACAAACCTTTCAACGGTACATCCACGAAGTTCTAAGAGGGCTACCCTTCGTATTTCCCTTCATCGATGACCTACTCCTAGGGTCCGAAAATGCCACGCAGCACAAAGAACAGCTACGCATCGTACTAAGCAGACTCGAAGAAAACGGCATAACTATAAACCCGGCAAAATGCAACTTCGGTCAATCAGAAGTGCAGTTCCTGGGATACACTGTTTCACAAGAAGGCATAAAACCACCGCAGCACAAAGTCCAAGCCATCACGGAGTACCCCAAGCCAAAGAATGTGGAAGAACTTAGACGCTTTCTCGGAATGATAAACTTTTACCGTGAACACATTCCGAACGCCGCAGCGATACAAGCTCCACTTAACGCCTACCTCCATAATACGAAAAAACGCGACAAATCCGTTATCGAATGGAACACAGAAGCAGAGAAGTCGTTCACAGCATGTAAAACCAGCATCATAAACGCCGCTTTACTCGCTCACCCTTCTCACGAAGCAACACTTGCAATATTTTGCGACGCCTCCGATAACGCAGCCGGCGCAGTACTACAACAACACTACAAAAACCAATGGCAGCCGCTCGGATATTTTTCGAAGAAATTCTCAACCGCACAGAAAAAATATTCGACATACGACAGAGAGCTCCTAGCTATCTACATGGCAATCAAACACTTCAGAAAGATCTTCGAAGGACGTCATCTTATTATTTTCACCGACCACAAGCCACTCACCTTCGCTATGTCAAAAATACAAACTACAAATGAAACGCCACGCCGGACTCGCCAATTCCTATTCATCAGCGAATTCACAACCGATATACGGCACATCAGTGGAAAAGAAAATATAGTTGCCGATACCCTAAGCCGCATAGAAACTATATCGTGCCCCGAAACAATTACCTACGCAGATATAGCTAAAGCACAAGAAAAGGACAGCAACTTATCGCAACTCGCACTACAAAACATGAAGAATAAGAATATAATAATCAAGAAAATCACCATTCCCGGCACTGATCTCGAGCTATATTGCGAAACATCCACGCCCTACGCACGCCCAGTTATACCTACTGAACATAGACTACAAATTTTCAATATGGTACACAATGTTAGTCATCCCGGCACCCGTACAACACGCAAGCTCGTCGCAAAAAGATACTTTTGGCCATCAATGAATGCGGACTTAGGCAAATGGACAAAAGCGTGCATTCCATGTCAGAAGAGCAAGATACAGCGGCATACTGTCTCACCCAACTCATTGTTCCCGCCAGCTGATCGATTTCAACACATACATATTGACATCGTCGGACCGCTACCCACTACAGAACACGGTCTACGTTACGTTATCACAATGATAGACAGAGAGACAAGATGGCCCGAAGCAATACCCACTGACGACATTTCAGCAAACACAGTAGCGAAAATAGTCTACCAGCACTGGATTACACGTTTCGGATGCCCAGCAACACTAACAAGTGACCAGGGCCGACAATTTGAGAGCCAGCTTTTCACCAACCTGATGGAACAAATGGGAATAGCGAAAACACGTACAACGGCTTACCACCCACAGTCTAACGGAATGGTCGAACGCTGGCACCGCTCGCTCAAGAATGCCTTGCGTGCAAGACTCATCGCTGCCTCAACTAGATGGACAGATGAACTACCAACGGTTCTACTAGGACTACGAGCAGCCTTGCGCACAGACACAGCAGTCAGCCCAGCCGAACTTACCTACGGTTACCATCTACGTTTACCAGGCGAATTTTTCAACGCAAGCACAAACGTACCTACGATGGATCATACCTACGTTGAAAAATTACGAGACGTCATTCAAGCAAACAAGCCGATCGCAACTAACTCACACCACAACACCAATAAACACATGTTTGTGCATAAAGACCTTAGTACATGCACGCACGTGTTTATCAGAACTGACGCTGTGAAAAAGCCGCTGCAGCCACCGTACGAGGGCCCGTACCAAGTCATGGATCGGAACAAGAAAGTTTTCACCATCAAACTACCAAACCGTGAAGCTAACATATCCATCGACCGGTTGAAGCCCGCATACGTTTTGCAAGAACAAGAACTTACCCCGGATTTACCACAGAAAGTTACCAAAACATTACCGAGAAAAACTTTACCACCAGAATCTTTACCAAGAAGCAGCATGACAACACAACCGGCAGATAAGCGAACCACATCCGGCCGAGTTGTCAAGCCACCTGTACGCTTCGCTTGAAGGGGAGCACTGTAGCAGCACACAATAACAACACAACACAGAAGTTAATCCTTTTAATTCAAATGACGAAACACCGTCCAGGAAATAGTGATGCTGAATAATTCTTTGGTTACATAGCTCTGAAAAGAGCTTTCGTGCGAAACAACGCTTCACTCTCGGCTATCACTACAGCTTCACGATCACCGCATCTCTTCAAGCAGTCGCCGCGACACGCGGCACGCCGTCCGCTCGCCGCGCATCGAAGAGGACTCCACACGTCTGCACCGTAGGTGTCGCCCAACGAAATGGACGAGTGCCGCCGCGGACGGCGGTTTTGTCGAGCGACGCGCACGCTTCCCCGCGCGCCGCATTCCTCGCGCCGGGTGCGAGCGAAAGGCGCAAACCTACCTCTCCCGCTCGCACATCACTCATATAAATTATTATGAAACTACCCAATTATCATCGATTAAATAATGTAAAATTTTATATAAATATAACATGTTTTCCAAAATAAAGACATTCATCAACTGACCATCGAGAGTTTAATTTACCGAAACCTACAATCGCTAAAAGCACTTTAGCCGCCTGTGCCCTAAACTTCTCAGCACGGCGGCGGCTCTCAGCCGACTGTTGCCAAATCTGGGCGGCCCCAGCACGGCATGTCGCCGTCTGTATACCGGGGTCGTTAGATCCATGGCACTATATGGGTCTCCGATCTGGGCGGACACATTGTCTCCGCACAACGCTGCCCTACTCCGAAGGGCACAAAGAATAATGGCCATCAGAGTCATCCGCGGGTATCGCACCGTGTCCTGCGACGCTGCGTGCGTGTTGGCAGGTACCCCTCCGTGGGACCTAGATGCAAGGGCGCTCGCTGAAGTTTATAGACGCAGAGCTCGAGTGCGAGCGGAGGGAGTACGGCCAATGCCGGAAATGGTAAAACGCTGGAGGGACAGAGCCCAAGCGTCAATTTTGAGGGACTGGCGGCGCAGGCTAGAGAATCCTGTAGCCGGCCGCTGGACCATCGAGGGGTTTCGGCCGAATATTGTAGAATGGCTGGCGAGAGAGCACGGAACGCTCAACTTCCGGCTAACACAGGTGCTGTCGGGGCATGGTTGCTTCGGCAGCTACCTCCATCGAGTCGCCGGTCGTGAGCCAACGCCAGGCTGCCACGACTGTCAGAGCGATGTGGACGATGCGCAGCACACTCTGCAAGTCTGCCCTGCATGGGCAACTCAACGCGCCGTCCTTACCGCGGAAATAGGTGCGGACCTCTCACTTGCGGCTGTTGTCAAAGCTATGGTCTGCAGTGAGAGTTCCTGGTTTGCGGTGGCAACCTTCTGCGACGAGATCGTCTCGCAGAAAGAAAAAGCGGAGCGAGAACGGGAGCAGCAGCCTGACGCTGACCCGATCCGAAGAAGGAGAGGTGGCCAGAGGCGGAGGCGCCACGCCAATCTCCAGCCACCTTAATGAGGGCGCGGGCGATGAAATGGGGCTACATCGCCCGTAACAAATGCCCCGCGTTGGGAGAGTGCTGAACAAGAGCACTTTCCTCCCCCTAGTGAGCCCGAAACAGGGCAATAGTCGCGAAGCGAATGCGGGAGGTCGTATGCGATGAGCTTCCCATACCGCACTCGATCGAGCGACTGAGCGGAACCGTTGGTTTTTAGTGGCGTATGCCCCCGCTCTCTACACGGGGGAGACTCCCACATAACCCAGGCTGGGCCCCATACACCTGGCTTGGGTACCTATAAAAGGTTTTCCAACGTTAAAAAAAAAAAAAAAAAAAAAAAAAAGGTTAGGTTTCCGCCCTCTTTTTGGAGAGGGGAGCGACTGTGCAGTGTCGCTACCGGACGCGTCCCCCGGGTTGCGGATAGGGGAACGCCCCCCAGATATGGGGGGTACCGGCTTCGGCTGGCGTGGACAGCTACTGCACGCGGTGGGGGCGATTCAGCCCACGGCGCACTCGCGCCTCAGTTGTGGGGGCCCTTCTTAGGGCCAGTGGACTTTCTGTCGGCGGATGGCTTGCCTTCAAGGCTCGCGGAACTTTTTGGTTCATTTGACGTCGGGTTCTTACCCAGAGAAACCTCGGTTCGTAGGATGGCGAACAGTGTTCGCGGGAGTGTTCTGACGCTCCACGTGGCGAACCCACACCCAGATTTAACCAATCTGGTTTTTTTGGAAGGGGCTTGCCTTTGTTGGTCGGCCCAGCGGCCGCTTCGGCGGCGTGGGATGGCAGTCCTGTAAGGTCTGCGCGCGCGGCGGCCCCGTGGCCACGGTTTGTGGCCGCTGGGGATGGGCTTCGGCCTACCGTCGGGCAACCTGGAATCCTGTGTGTGTGTGTCGTTGCCATGTCTAGCGGCACATGCACAGGACCAGGGGGGCTTGCCTTTACCGGCTGGCCCTGAGTGGAGCATACCACGTAAAAAAACCCCTCAGTTCCCGCTCAGCGGGTTAACTGCCACTGGGACACCACGGTGGCAGACGCCTTAAGGTGGTGGCTGGGTAATGCCACCAGCTAGTGGTCAACCCTGGGGTACCGCTCGCCCCCCCAGGTGTATTAGAGTTACCCGGGTGCAGAGGGCACCACCCGGGCGGACTTTGTAGTTCCCTCCTGCTCGTGGGATAAGGATGAATAATGATAATAAAAACCCAAACCCAATTGTAAGATTAGATAGGATAAGTTTTAGACGAAGTGGAAGCGAACGCCCCTCCGTGGGCACTGTCGAGGCTAATGCGCCACCCGCAGGTCGCGTTGAAAGAAGGAAGGATGAAGATCCAGAGAATGTCGACGAGGCGATGTCGGATTGTTCGATGTCAAGCACGGAGACATTAGGATCAACTGCTGGAATAGCAGGAAAGCCAGTAGCTGGACGCAAGCGCACCCGTGAGACTAGGGCAGCTGCTAAAACCACTCGGTCAGAGTCCGATAGCGAGTTGAGTGACCAGTCGGTTACCGCGCCCAAGTTGTCAACTAAGTTGAAATCAGCCGGTCGCGGCAGAGGCCGCCCGCCCACAACGGGCGAATATGTAGGACTTGCGAAGGCGAAAAAAGCCCTCAACGAGGCAAAGAAGGAAGAGCTGCGGCTCCACGCTGAAGAAAGCATGGCTGAGCAGTTAGATCGGCGAAGCCTGCGCTCAGGTTCGGCCCACTCTCAGTATTCGGACGCTGCGATGTCCGCTGACGAAAGCCCCTTAGCCTCGCAAATTTTCGAGGTCATCAATAAGGACGCCGATTTAATACGGAAGGTTGCCAAAACATCAGGCAACCTAAAGGGCACTTTCCAGAAGGCCCTCCACGATGCCGCAGACTCTATAGTCCAGAATACGCTGGCAATTCTCCGGTGCACGGAGTCAACCGAGACCGCCAAATTAAAGGTGGACAAGAAACGGTTGCAAGATGAGGTTGCGGAGCTGCGAAAAGGAATGGCGGAACTGCGCGAGGAAGTCAAGTCACTTCGAGAGGGTCGCACAACCGTAGTGCCACCTAGTGAGGCACTTCAGGCGAACGCTGCGAATATTCCGTCGCTTTTTGAGGAATGGTCTCACCGAATGGTTGACACGATTGGCGGTATGATCAACTCTAGGCTGGAGGCCCTGGAGCGTGACAGCCGCCTCATGATGGCGAGGACTTTAAGACCTCCTTTGGCCGCTGATAAGGCCAGGGCGGTCTCGACATCCAGAACGCCTGCAACGGCGCCTGCTGCACTGCGTGCTGCTGATACAGAGATGGCCCATCTACCAGAGCCGCCCGCACCTGGCTCTGTGCCAGCTCCTCCTGCTACTAAAAAGGGCAAAAAGAAGAAGACCGCGAAGGTGCCAGCTCCAAAACCAACAGCTGTCCCCATTAAACCGTCTGGTCCGATGACTCCTGCAATCCAACCTGATAACGAAGAATGGGTTACTGTGGCGAAGCGTCCTAAAAAGAAGTCTCATCCTGTGGCATCTGAAGCTCCTGCTCCTGCTTCTGGTGCACTATCACAGGCCCAAAAGAAGGGTGCTCCCAAGAAACCCAGGCTACGGGAGCCTCGCACAGCGGCGGTTGTCCTAACAATTAACCCCGAAGCTCTCTCCTACGCTGAAATAATTAGGAGTGCAAAGATGAAACTGAACCTGGAGGAACTGGGTCTCTCAGCCAACGGGTTCAGGATAAAGGAAGCAGCCACCGGGGCACGTATTCTACAGGTATCTACCGAGAAAACGGCCGCCGAAAATAAAACTAAGGCGCGAGAAGTCGCTGAAAAGCTGCGGGAAGTCCTCCCGAGCAATGCTGTCCGAGTCTCCACCCCGACAAAATGCGCGGAAATCCGCATATCGGAGCTGGATGACTCAGTCGTGAGCGACGACGTGAAGGCTGCAATCGTCATCAAGTGCGGCTGTAACACCGAGGACGTAACCGTCAGGTCGTTACGAACTGGCCCTGACGGCCTAAGTACAGCTCTGGTTAAGCTGCCCGTTGCAGCTGCCAAAACATTGACGGACACTGGTCGGTTCCTCGTAGGCTGGAGCTCGGCCCGAGTACGGGCTCAGGAGCCCCGTCAAATGACTTGTTTCCGCTGCCTAGATATTGGGCATACTTCACAGCGTTGCCCGTCTGACACAGATCGAAGCAAGTTATGCTTCAGATGTGGTAAGCCCGACCACCAGGCCAAGTCATGCAAAGCCGCCCCTCACTGTGTCCTATGTGAGACCTCGAAGCGGCCGGCAAATCACATCATGCGGGGCAAGAGCTGCCAAGCTCCGCTGCCCCCAAGAAGAAAAGCGGTCCCCAAGACCCAGACCGCTAGTCAAGGTGAGCCGGCCCAGCCAGCCGTCGAGGAGATGATTACCGACTCACAATGTTAGTACGACCATACAAGATACTACAGGGAAACCTCAACCACTCTCGCGGTGCACAGGATGTCCTGATGCAAACCATGCCAGAGTGGTCGATAGATCTAGCAGTCGTCGCGGAGCCATATTTTACTCCGCCCAACACTAATTACGCCTCTGACTTAGACAACTTGGTCTCCATAATCAGAGTGCCGTCTTCTGGGTCCCCGCCCCTGAGCATCTTGGAGCGGGGCCATGGTTATGTCGCTACGAAATGGGGAGAGATTGTGCTAGTAGGAACCTACTTCTCCCCAAATCGTGTCCTCTCTGATTTCGAAAACTTCCTGGACTGTGTCAATGCTGCAGTACAGCGAGCAGCGTCACAAAATGTCGTTGTGCTGGGTGACCTGAACGCGAAATCCTCTGCGTGGGGTTCACCCAGAACGGATGCACGAGGCTCTGCAGTTGAAGACTTTTTGGCCATGTCTGGCCTCATCATTCTTAATCGTGGTTCCATCAACACGTGTGTGCGACAGCAGGGGGGGTCTGTAGTGGATGTAACATTCGCTACCCCTGCCATTGCCACGCACGTGACCAATTGGATGGTCCACGTCGAAGCAGAAACACTCTCGGACCACCGTTACATTACCTTCGAGGTGTTCTCTACAAGACGAGCTAATAGCAATCAAGCCAGGGCTAACACAGCACAGTCGTTTCCCCGATGGACCTTGACCAAGCTCAACAAAGAGCTCGTCGAGGAATCCGCCCTGCTGGAGGACTGGTTCTCCCAGAACGCAACAACATCTGCGGGGGCGGACGAATTGGCTCGTGAGTTTGGCGAGTCGATGGTGCGGATCTGCGACGCTTCCATGCCACGCACACAGCGTCAACCGCCCAAGCGCAAGGTTCATTGGTGGTCGCAGGAGCTGGCAGTCATGCGACGCGCCTGCATAACCCGTCGTCGTACATACACCAGATTTCGCAGACGGCGCACTGGTAGAGACGAACAAGAGGAGGCCCGACTATATGCCCTCTACAAAGACGCTCGCCACGAATTTAGGGTGGCCATATTCAGGGCAAAGGAAGCTGCCCGGCAGAGGTGGCTCGAAGAGCTCGATGCCGATCCCTGGGGTCGCCCATACCGCATCGTGCGAAACAAGCTGTGTAGTCAGGGCCCCCCAGTGGTAGAGTCTCTCGAGCCCCAACTACTGGATTCGACTATAGTCGCCCTGTTTCCTGCGCAAACCGAGCAGATCGCGCCAGTAATGGCTCCAGTGAGGCCTAGCCCCGACGACGACAACCCCCCTCCCCCTATTACAGACGGAGAGTGGGACTGGGCTATAAGCAGACTCCGGGCCAAAAGCACGGCTCCAGGTCCAGATGGAGTGCATGGCCGCGTTTTGGCGCTGTCCCTCTCCGTTCTGAAAGACCGCCTGAGGGGAATTTTCGACTTCTGTTTGTCGTCAGGAGAATTTCCAACTGTGTGGAAACAGGGCCGGTTGGTACTTTTGCAGAAGCCGGGAAAACCGGCTACTTCACCTTCTGCATACCGGCCAATTGTTTTGCTGGATGAGGCGGGTAAACTGCTAGAACGGATCATATCCACCCGCATCGTTCAGCACCTAGATGAGACAGGTCCCAACCTCTCTGATTGTCAGTTTGGGTTCCGACAGAATCGATCCACCATCGACGCGATTCTTCGGGTAAAATCTTTCACCGACGAGGCCGTATCGCGGGGCAGGGTTGTTATGGCGATATCATTGGATATCGCAAACGCCTTTAACACCCTGCCCTATTGCTGCATAGACGAGGCACTCGCGTATCATAAGTTGCCTTCGTACTTACGCAAGATTGTAGCACATTACCTGCGCAACAGACTTGTAATGTGCCAAAACAAGGACGGAGATCTAATTCGCCGAGCCATGGCACGCGGCGTTCCACAGGGGTCGGTCCTTGGCCCTCTCCTGTGGAACATCGGCTATGACTGGGTTTTGCGGGGCGCCCTTCTGCCGGGCTTAACTGTCGTTTGCTATGCAGACGACACCCTAGTGCTAGCAAGGGGCGACGACTACACGGACGCGGCAAGACTGGCAACTGTCGGCACCACCATCGTGGTGGGAAGGATTGAGAGCCTAGGTCTCAAAGTTGCTCTCAACAAAACGGAGGCCCTTCTCTTCCACGGGCCCCGTAAGAGACCCCCGGCTGGCGCACACATTACTGTCAATAACGTGCGCATTGACGTCACACCGCATATGCGGTACCTCGGACTCCTGCTTGACCATAAGTGGGGGTTCGAAGAACACTTTCGGCGCCTGTCTACCAAACTTGTAGGGGCGGCGGCGTCTCTCAGCAGACTCCTTCCTAACATAGGGGGCCCCAGTGTGTCATGCAGGAGGCTGTACACTGGGGTAATAAGATCAATGGCCCTTTACGGGTCGCCAGTTTGGGCTGACACGCTGTCGCCGCGTAACGCCGCCGTCTTACGGCGCGCGCAGCGTACTGTCTGTATACGAGTTATCCGCGGCTACCGGACAATATCCAGCGATGCCGCGCTAGCACTGTCGGGCGTCCCTCCATGGGATTTAGACGCCCTGGCGCTTGCGGATATTTACAAACGCAGCGCCCAAGTTAGAAACGAGGGTCTCCGTCCCCCGCCCGAAATGATTCGGCGCTGGAGGGATAGAGCCCAGTTATCCACCATAAGGGCATGGAGGCTTCGTATGGATGCCCCTGCTGCAGGGCAATGGACGATTGATGGCATTCGGCCCAATCTAAACGAATGGCTTAATAGACGACATGGCGCGCTCACCTACCGCACGACCCAGGTGCTGTCGGGGCATGGCTGCTTCGGCAGCTACCTGCACAGGGTCGCCAGGCGTGAGTCGAGTGCGCGTTGCCATGACTGCGACAGCAGCGCAGATACAGCGCTGCACACGCTGACGGAATGCTCGGCTTGGGCGACACAACGCTCTGCCCTTGTCGCAGCAATCGGGCGAGACCTCTCCCTGTCAGCCGTCATCAAACAGATGACTGACAGTGAGACGAAATGGACGGCAGTAGCCGACTTCTGCGAGGACGTGATGACGCGGAAGGAGGCGGCGGAAAGAATTCGGGAGGAGGATCCCCTCGCTGACCCGACTCGAAGGCGGAGATTAGGCAGGCGGAGGCGGCTTTATGGCCTGCAAGCTCAACCGCCCTAGTCACGGACGCTGGGGGCCAGGTGGGGGTCTGGCCCCTGTAAGCGACGTCCGATGACTGAGAGGTGTCTTCTTCACCGTGGAGACCTCTGCGCACAGATGGGTCCCCAACGGGACAGACTATTAGCCGCGGCTCGCGATGGTGTGCGCTGAGTATTTACCCCGGCCGCGACTATCACTAATAGTCAAGTGGTGAACCGTCAGTTTTTAGTGGGTAGGCCCTTCCAGTCCAGGTCCATTAGCGATCTGGATTGCACTCTGGGGGGGAGAGTCCCACATAACCACAGGGTCAACCCCTTACACTGGCTCTGTGGTATGCGTAAGGCATTTTCTGACGTTAAAAAAAAAAAAAAAAAAAGGTTAGGTTAGGTTAGGTTTCCGCCCTCTCTTTGGAGAGGGAAGCGACTGTGCAGTGTCGCTACCGGACGCGTCCCCCGGGTTGTGGATAGGGGCACGCCCCCCAGATATGGGGGGTACCGGCTTCGGCCGGCGCGGACAGCTACTGCACGAGGTGGGGGCGATTCAGCCCGTGGCGCGCTCGCGCCTCAGTTGTGGGGGTCCTTCTTAGGGCCAGAGGACTTTTTCTGGTCGTGGTATGGCGGACCTACAAGGTTTGCGGAACTTTTTTGTTCTCTTTGGCCTAGTGTGGCGTAGTATGGCGAACAGTGTTCGCGGGAGTGCTCTGACACTCTACATGGTGGTCGTTGGACCTCGGTTCAGACGGTTTCTGGACTGTCGTGCGGCGGGGATCCCTGTATGACAGGACTCCGTCGGGCAACTTGGTATTCTCATTGAGAGGACCAAGGGGCTGGGCCACTGAGGCCTGGCCCGAGAGGAGCATACCTCACTAAAAAACCCCAAGCCGAAGCTTTGAGAGCGTGGTGATAGGCTGGATGGCCAGTGGGGGACTGGTCCCTAGCGCTAGGCGTGGAAGGGAGATACGAGAACCTGACTCGTTAAAAAACGGACAATCATTATGGAAGCAGCTCTAAAAACAAAACAACCCCAGGAGGGTACCGTCGTTGACGGAGAATCCCTCCCTTCGGCTTCGGCCGTTGGCAGGCCCCACGTATCTGGGGGGGGCCAGAACTGCTCCGTGCTGGTTGGCACGCGGTCATATGATCCCGCTGACCACGGGCGCTCGCCGCTTCCTCGGGCGGCCAGTGTGAAATTGGCTACGAGTGTCGATGACAGGAGAGGGCTTCGCTCTAGGAGAGAAAGCGAATTGGAAGACGAGTTGGTTTCTGACTCGACAGTCAGAAGTTTTGAATCGACCAGGTCGAGGAGTAGGTCGATGAGTAGGTCGAGTAGGTCGAGGTCGAGATCTAGGAGTAGTGGTGGCCGTCCGGTCACTCTGAAGTTTTGGCGGAAAGATCGTTGCAAGGAAAAGAGCAAAGATGATCTTAAGCGCAAGAGAACCGCGAATGATGATGGTACAGCCAGTGATGAAACCACCACATCAGCCAAGGTTAAGGCCTCCGTAGGCAAAGGGAGAGGTCGCGGTCGCGGTCGTCCACCCACTACGGGTGAGTATGTCGGTCTTGCGAAGGCCAAGGCGGATCTGGCAAGGGTCGAAAGGGAAGCCCTAAAAATTCAAGCAGAAAAGGAGCTGCTAGACGCGGCAGTCTGCGCTAGGGTCACCCGTTCTGCGCCGGCTGCGGATAACGCGGTTGCAGGAGTGGAAGAGGACATTGAGACGGCCAAGACGATTGTTAGCAAGGTTCTTGCCAGCGTCGAAGTTGTCGAGAAGGTCGCTACAAAATCTGGTAGTTTAAAGGGCACATTTGTCAAAATGTTGAAGGATGCTGCACAGGCTATAAAAGATTGCACGATTGAGTTGGCGCAACGCAACGCGTCTGATGACACCACGAGGCTGGAGCGGATCGTCGCTCGCCAAGAGAAGGAAATGGAGGAGCTCCGGAAAGAGCTGATCGCGTTAAAAACCAGTATGGCACAGCAGGTCGCTACCATGGCGTCATCGCGGTTGGATGATGCCTGTTATATGGATACGAGTCCTCCTCCTCAGACCGCATTGGAAGAACTGGAGGCTCGCATAATGAATAATGTGACCGCTCGTATAAATGCACGGATGGAAGGCCTAGAGCCACGCCTTAACCCGGCTCCAAGTTATAGACCGCCATTGAAGCATGATGGCAAAAAGAAGGACGTGGCAGCCTTACAGAAGCAGGCACAAAACACGACGCCCCCGTTGACAACGGTCATGGGACCCCCGCCAGTGCCCCCTGTGAAGGCTAAAGTAAAGGGCAAGAAGGTTGTGCCCGATCCACCTCAGGACAGTCAAGAGGTGAAACGGCAAGAGAAGCAGATTCCACCTAACACCAGGCGGAATCCCAATCGCAAAGATAGGAAAGCGCGGGACAGCTCTATCTCGCAGCCGAGACAACCCCTCCCATCTACGTCTACTCCCGCAACCGTCGAAGGAGAATGGACGACTGTGGTTAAGAGGGGCGGAAAGGGGGTGAAGAAAAATCCCGCGAGTGAACAGAGGCCCACTCAAACACAAGGCAAGACCAAACAGCCTCAAACTAAAAGTAGAGCCAGACCTCCCCGCACCGCAGCTGTCGTTCTGACGCTTCAGCCAGGTGCAGTGGAGAAAGGTGTCACCTATAGCTCGGTGCTGGCAAAGGCGAAGGCCAAAATTGATCCGGCCAGTCTGGGGATCGAATTCACAACATTCCGCAGAGCCATCACCGGGGCCTCTATCATAGAGGTACACGCGGAGGAAAATAATAAGAAGGCTGATCTCTTAGCGGAAAAAATAAAGGAGATATTCAGTGACGAGTTACTCAGAGTGTCCAGGCCGTTCAAGTGCTCTGAGTTGATGATTAGTAGTCTGGAGGACTCGGTCACGGCAGAAGAGGTCGCCAAGGCCATTGCTAATTTGGGGGGCTGTCCGGTTGATCAGGTCAAGGTCGGCACAATTAAGCAGACCAATTATGGCACGGGTGCAGTGTGGGCGAGTTGTCCGGTAGCAGCAGCGAAGAAGGTAATTGAAGGCCGGCTGCGCGTGGGATGGTCCTCTACCAGGGTCAAGATCCTACCACCGCGAGATATGCGGTGCTTTAAATGTTTGGAGACTGGCCATGTCAAGGAAAGATGCTCGGCCTGTGTAGATCGCAGCCAGTTGTGTTACAGGTGTGGTCAGTCGGGCCATCGAGCGGTGGAATGCGACAAAGACTTTCACTGTACGTTATGTGAGGAGGCCGGTAAAAAGGCCGATCATAGGCTGGGGAGCAACAGATGTTCGGCCCCCAAGCGCAAAATGAGAAGGAGCCAGGCTGCCCCACGCAAAACTGCTACGCAACAGCCTCCTAACCCACCGAACAGGGTAGAAGAAGTAGAGCCGATGGAAATTGCCCAAAATGCCTAGTACCATTAAGTTTCTACAGGCCAACATCAATCACTGCGCTGGAGCTCAAGATCTGCTCATTCAGTCATCGGCGCAGTGGTGGATTAACGTGATGGTTGTAGCCGAACCATACATGGTTCCCACCAGGGACGACTGGATGGGAGACATAGACGGCTTGGTCGCGGTTGTGGTTAATCCCAGACTCGACACGACGTCCTTTGTTAGAGATTCGCTGAAGGGTCACGGATGTGTAGCTGCCCTATACGGTGACATAGTAGTCATAGGGGTTTATTTCTCTCCGAATAAACCCCTAAATGAATTCGAGAGTTTCTTGGTGCAGCTTGATTCGGTTATTGGTTGGTGTAGGCCACACGAAGTTATTTTAGCTGGTGACCTGAATGCAAAGTCGACAGAATGGGGATGTCCATCGTCGGATGCCCGAGGCGTTCTTGTCGAAGAGTGGTTGGTGGCACACGGTTTGGTCACTCTAAATTCCGGCAGTGTCGAAACATGCGTTCGTGCAAATGGAGGGTCCATAGTGGACATTACGTTTACAAGCCCCAACCTGGCACGACGCATATCAAATTGGAGGGTCCTGGTTGGGGAGGAAACGCTTTCGGACCATCGTTACATTCGGTTCGAAGCGTCCTCCCCAAGATCAGATTCGGTTAGTCGTTCGAATGTGGAGATTGGGCCCAGGTGGGCAATTAAAAGAATGGACAGGGACGCTTTAATCGAGGCTTCGCTGGTTGAAGGTTGGTCACCAATCCCAGAAAATCCGGAAACTGAAAGCGAGGCTGAATGGTTTAGTGCTGCTCTCACTCGCGCCTGTGACGTGGCAATGCCTAGAGTTAAGGCACTGCCCCCTCTGCGACAAGTGTATTGGTGGTCTGCTGAGCTCGCTGACCTACGAGAGACCTGCGTAGCTGCCAGACGCCAATACACCAGATCCCGCAGGAGAGGTAGACGGCGAGGTGAAGTGGAGGAAAACCTCCTCTACACCGCTTACCAAGACGCCAAAAAGGCGCTGAGAGCTGCCATTGCTGATGCAAAAGAAAGAGCTTGGAAGGAGCTCCTCGACTCCCTTGCACAAGACCCATGGGGCAGGCCATACAAGCTCGTTATGAGCAAGCTTCGTCCCTGGGCCCCACCTCTTACATCCAAAATGGACGAGGAGGTGCTGCAAAGAGTGATAGAGGCGCTCTTTCCCCCTAGAGGTGACCAACGACCTCCGCTTGGCATACAAAGACCGAGTGCAGACGCAAGAACTGAGGAAGTCCCGGAGGTAACGGAGGGAGAGCTGGGTTCTGCTATTTTGAGGCTCCAATCGAAGAACAAGGCCCCTGGACCAGACGGCGTTCCTGGGTGTGCCCTAGTGATAGCTTTAAAAAACGGACTGGAGTACCGATTCCGCAAGCTACTAACGTCTTGCTTGCGGGAGAGATGTTTCCCACAGACATGGAAAACTGGGAAACTTGTGCTGTTGAAGAAGGAAGGTCGGCCGGTGGACTCACCATCTGCGTACCGGCCGATAGTTCTCTTAAATGAAGCAGGGAAATTATTCGAGCGAGTAATAGCTGGCCGCCTCCTTCAACATTTGGAGGAAGTCGGGCCGAATGTTAGCGAAAACCAGTATGGTTTCAGACAGGGGCGGTCAACTATAGACGCCATCTCCAAAGTGAGAACCTTGACAGAGGAGGTGACAGCGAACGGGGGAGTGGTGCTGGCGGTGTCTTTGGACATCGCCAACGCTTTCAACTCCTTGCCGCACTGTTGTATAGAGGAGGCGATGGCATGGTTCGGTTTTCCACTGTATCTGCGGCAAATAATCATGTCTTACCTGTCAGGCCGCAAAGTTGTCTTCCCTATGGCGACTGGACGGGGTGAAAGAGTGGTGTCTGCCGGTGTTCCACAGGGTTCAGTCTTAGGGCCGCTCCTGTGGAACATAGGTTATGACTGGGCCATCCGAGGTTCTAATCTAAGAGGGGTCAACGTGTTTTGTTATGCAGATGATACCCTAGTCACGGCTAGAGGAGACAATTTACAGTCGGCTGCGACCCTCGCTGTGGCTGGGGTATCCCAAGTGGTGGACCGTATTAGACGACTGGGCTTGAGAGTCGCAATGGAGAAATCGGAAGCCATTTGTTTTCATGGGCCCCGCAAATCTCCACCTGCCGACTATAAAATCCGAGTGGGAGAAGTTGACATAAAGATCGGAAAGACCCTAAAATATCTTGGTTTGGTCTTAGATGGAAGATGGACGTTCAAGAGCCATTTTGAACAGCTGGTTCCCAAGCTCAGAAGAGTATCTCTGGCTCTTTGTAGACTCATGCCGAACTTTGGGGGAGCAAGCACAGTTTGTCGCCGCCTTTTTGTAAACGCGGTTCGTTCGGCGGCTCTCTACGGGGCACCTATTTGGTCACGAGCCCTAACGTCCCGTAGCAGAAATCAGCTACTGCAGGCACAGAGAGTTACAACACTAAGAGTAGCGCGAGCATACCGCACTGTTTCGGGGGAGGTGGCATGTTTGCTGGCCAGATCCCTACCCTGGGACATAGATGCAGAGGTTTTGACCAGGGTATACGAACTGACTGCCGAGGCCAAGCAAAGCACAGGCCGCGTTCCTCTTCCAGAGGTTATTGAGCGTTGGCGGACCGACGCCCAGGAGACGGGAACCGAAGAATGGTCAAGAAGGCTGGAGAGACCAAGAGCTGGACACCGTACAATCTCTGCGTTCCATCCAGTTCTGTCCCACTGGCTTGAAGGGCGGGGGGGCTCGCTCTCTTATCGCATGGTGCAGATGCTAACCGGACACGGATGTTTCGGCAAGTATCTGCACACAGTCGCGAGGCGTGAGCGTACCCCAGTGTGCCACCAGTGCGGCGCTGCAGAGGACTCCGCTGCACACACATTAATGACGTGCCCGACATGGGCGAGTGAAAGAGCTGTTCTGACGGCTGTAATTGGTATGGACTTGTCGCTGCCCACCGTAGTCAAAGCAATAGTTGACAGCGAAAGAGCACAGAGGGCCCTTTACACCTTCTCTGAAGCGGTGTTGAGCAGGAAGGAAGCCGACGAGAGGTCCCGAGAAGAGGACCCGTCAGCTGATGCGCTCAGGAGAAGGAGGACCGGCAGGCGGCGCCGCGCTTTTTCGAGCGCGCTGGCCCCGTAAGTCCAAGGCAGGCGGCGACGCGCTTTTGCGAGTGCGCTGGCCCCGTAAGACCAAGACCACCAGGCTGTTGACGGGCCGACTTGGGGGAGTCCGCCCGTCAACCTAAAGCTACTGAGCAGGACGACGTTCACTTGTGCTCAGTGAACGTCGTGAGACGCCATATGCACCTATTGTGCGGGGAAGAGTCCAAAGATGGACAAACGCTGCACAGGGGAAAGGGAAAAGGGAAACTGTTGCCCTACCCTGTCGCAGTGAGAGGCGGAGCACGGGGGGAAGTTTTAGTGGGTAGTCTCGGCCCTTTCCATCTTGGCCGAGGAGCCCCACATAACCAGGCGTCACCCCCAATGGCGTAGGGTATGCGTAAAGGCATTTTTACCCCTGCCAAAAAAAAAAAAAAAAAAAAAAAAAAAAAAGGTTAGGTTAGGTTAGGTTAGGTTAGGTTAGGTTAGGTTAGGTTTTTTTTTTTTTTTTTTTTCTTTTTAAATACGGCTTCCCCACTCAGTGGCAGGACTTTTTCTTTCTTTTTTATTTTATATTTCTGTTTTTTTGAGTTTTTCTTTTCTCTTTGTCATGTATTTTTATGCGAGTTTTTCTTTTCTCTTTTTTTTTATTTTACTTTACTTTTCACATTTATCTGTTCTTAATATCTATTACATTTTGTTTTACTTTTTACATTTGGCTGTTCTTATTATCTATTACATTTTATTCTTATTAGTATTATTATTTATCTTTTATTTACAGTTCCTGTTGTTTCTTATTCTATACAAATTAGTTTTCTTCTTTCTTTCCTTCTCATTTGTTTTACAATTGTTTCTTATTATACTATATTTTACTTATATTCTATCACATTTCTTTGTTTCTTACTTCAGTAGTTACATGTTTCTTACTTCTATTTGTACACTTTTTATTCCCTTATTCTACTAATTACACTATAATATTTCTTTTTAGTTTGATGTTCTTATGCTATTTCTACCTATCTTGCCTATTGTTACTAACTTCTGTTCTTAATTGCTGTCTTTTTATGTTTCCTTTTCATTACTGTTTTACTTCTGAAATCCCCTCCCGGTCACATTAACCTTCCAAGTTTGAGTGGTCCCCTCTGGAGCCCGGTTGGCCTCCGCAAGTGAGGTATCAAAATATCAATTTTGCTGCCATCACTTGTTTTGGTCTCGTGGCTTCCTTTGGTTTCCCCTCGCACTTCCTCCATTGTTCCGGGAAGGGGTTTCAGCAGTCTCCTTCCTAAATTTGGCTTCTTGCTTTCCTCAGGAAAGTGAAACCAATGCCAACTTTTTATCATGCTTGCCTTTTTTCCTATTTTTTTCCCTACTCCTAGTGTTACTTTCTGCTTCTTTTTTCCTCTCCCCGTCTTGTTCTTGCCCACAACACCTTTAGCAGTACGCCACCTTCGCTCTTGCGATTTTGTCCCAGAGTTTCCTCTGTGGGCAGTCACTGCTAAACGTGTTGTGTTCAATCTCTTTGAGCTCAGCCCTTCTACAGTTAAGGCAACTAGGCGCGGAGTCTTTGTTCGGGCATGTGGCATATAGGTGGTCTCCCCCACAGTGGCTGCAGCTGTCCAGTGCCTCCGTGCAGACCCGTCTGATATGGCCGTAGCCCAGACAGCGGGAGCACTGGATTACTGGGGACTGATCTTCCACAGCGGAGATTCCCCACTGCAGTTGAAGAGTCCCCGTGTCTGTCAGCTGCCGCCAGATAGTGGGAGCCACTCTGACCACCACGTGCGCCACATGCGGGTTCCTAGTTGCCTTTTCATAAACTACTTCTATATCCTCTTCCGTATGTCTTTCTTCCCCATTCATTCTTCTGAGCTTTCTTTTTATCCCTTCTATTACTTCCTCTTTCTTTCTCTCTCCTCTTACATTCCTTACTATCACTAATGGGTTTTTATTTCTCGCTTTTTCCACTTTCAAAATTTTATTCTTCTCTATCTTTTCCTTCAATTTCTCAGCCTCGCTTTCCCTTGCGCATCCTATAATCACCTTTTGTCCTTTTGCCTTTCTTACTCTCCTTACTTCGTTCCACTCCCCTTTCTCGTCGACCGACTTTCTCACCGCTTCAAACACCTGATCGCTCGTGAGCGTTTCGTCGGTCGACGCCACTATGATGGAGTGTAGTGATTTGTTTTGGGGTGGAACGTTCCTCACTTTCTCCGCATACGTTTCTTCCTTCCTTTCTTCCTCTATCTTAGCTCCCCAATTAGGTTTCTTTCGCTCTTCTTCCATTTGCTTTCCCACTTTTTCTTGCATCTCTTTTATCGCTTCCAGTCTTCCCTTTCCTTCCTCTATCCCTTTATTGTTTTCTATCATTATCTCTTTGAGCTTATCTTGTTCCTCTTTCATTTTCTTACTTTCCTCAACTTGCATATTCATCATACTCTCTATTTTCTCTATCCTATTTTTACTATATTTCAATTCTTCTTTTTCCGTTGTTATAATTTTGTTTATCTTCTTCTGTTCCTCTTTTGTCTCTTTAACCTCTCCTTTAATCTCCAGCAATATTGTCATAATATCTGCTAGGACATTACCGTTCCCTCTTGTCTCTTCTTTGTTTTCTAATATCCTTTCATGCATCTTTATCATACTGTTCCTTATGTCATTCTCACTCTCGCTCTTATCCTCATCTTTACCTTTTTTACTTTCTTCTCTTTCCTCCTCTTGCATTCTTCTTCTTTCTTTATTTTCTTCTGACTCACTTACTCTACTCACTAATTCTTTTATCATCCTTACCATTTCTCCCGTTTCTTCCGTTATCCTTGCTTTCCCTTCTTTCGTAACTGACCTGTTGGTGCCTTTTGGCTCCATTTGTTCTTTTATCTTGCTTTGTGCCTCATTCGCTCTCCTTTCATATTCCCTTACATTCTTATATTTAAGTGGTGATTTTGTTGTGGGCTGAGCTTTATTAATTTCTTTGTCTATTTCTCCCAGGGGAGAGGAGTGTGTTCTTTTATTTTCAAAATTATTTGTGCTTAACCTCGCAAAGATAGGTTGGCTGCTGGTGTACATTTTGCTTTTTTACTAATTTGTTTATTATGATCTATTTGAGTGGGTTAGCCTACGTCGTTTTGTAAAATCGTTAAAAATAAATTAAAATGAGTCAATAGACGAAATTGAAGGTTAGGTTAGGTTAGGTTAGGTTAGGTTAGGTTAGGTTAGGTTAGGTTAGGTTAGGTTAGGTTAGGTTAGGTTAGGTTAGGTTAGGTTAGGTTAGGTTAGGTTAGGTTAGGTTAGGTTAGGTTAGGTTAGGTTAGGTTAGGTTAGGTTAGGTTAGGTTAGGTTAGGTTAGGTTAGGTTAGGTTAGGTTAGGTTAGGTTAGGTTAGGTTAGGTTAGGTTAGGTTTTTTTTTTTTTTTTTTTTTTTTTTTTTTTACAGCTGCTCCCCACTTTGTTGCAGGTCTTTGTTTACTTGTTTATATTTGGTGTGTCTTTTCATATTTTTCTTTTTTTTTTTTTTGCTTTAAAAGCACGTTTATTTTTTTCGCGCTTATATATATTTTTTTACACATTTTTCTTTTTGTGTCTCTTTCTCTTTTATCTTTTCAAATTTTCTTATTCTATTACATTTCTTACTTCTATTGACTATTATTTTACATTTATTGGTTCCTTATACTTTATGTTTTTGCTTTATACATTCCTATATCTATTCTTATCTGTACTATTTTGCTATGCTCAGATTAATATCTGGTCTTTTGTCTTATTTTCTAAATTTTCTTATTCTATTTACATCGTCTATGCTTAATCTCTACTTCTTTTTCTTATTCTAGTTACATGAGTTACTTATTCTTATTACAGTTTTCATTTCTTTGTCTTATAACATATTTACATTTACATTTTGTTCACTTACATTTTCATTCCATTGTTCTTTTCCATTTATATTTACATCTACATTTCTTATTACACTTACGTTTTGTTTTAAAATTACTTTTTCCTTATAGTATACTTTCCTTTTTACATTTCTACCTTTTCCGTTTTTTATCTAATCCCGTTCTTTACGTTTGACTCCACTCGGAGTCTTGGGGTTGGGTAAGTGCTCGCGGGTTCAGCTTCCGCAAGACAGGATTTGCAAATATCATATTTGCAACCCTGTTTGCTTTGGCTGTTCCCGCGCGCACTTTTCAGTTTTCACCTTTCCCTTTGCGTTTCCTCCCAGTGGAGTCCCGTCTACTTTTTGGTCTTTGGCTTTGCTTTGCGTTCCCCTATTGTCTATTTGTATGCCTATTACCCTATTTATTTTCCTATTTATTTCTTTAATTTCTGTAACTGTTTTCCTAATTTCGCCCTTAGCAGTGGTACGCGACTTTTGATCTGGCTATCCTATCCCAAATAGCCCTCTGTGGGCATTCGATGCTGAACGTGTTGTGTGCTGTGTCCTTATTTTTCGCCTTTTTGCAGTTCTGGCAGCATGGTGCTTCTTCTTTCTTTGCACATGTGGCGTACTTGTGGTCTCCCCCGCAGTGGCTGCAACTGTCCAGCGGCTCCTGGCAGACCCGCTTGATGTGGCCGAAGCCCAAGCAGCGGGAGCACTGGATTAGCGGGGACTGATCTTCTACTCTGGATGGTCCCCAGCGTAGTTGAAGGGTCCCCGCCTCTGTCAGCTGCAGCCATATTGCCGGGGCCACTCTCAGGACCACGTGTGCCACATGTGGATTCCTTGTTACCTTTTCAAATACTGCCTCTATGTTCTTTTTTCCTTCCTCTTTGCTATTCCCTTTCTTTCCTTTTCCTATCATTCTTCTTATCGCCTCAATCACTTGCTCCGTCTTGTTTTCTCCTCTTACATACTTTACTACCACTAACGGATTTTTATTTTTGGCTTTTTCTACTATTAATTTTTTATTCCTTTCCAATTCCTCTTTCAGTCTTTCCATTTCATTCTCCCTAGCACACCCTATTATGACCTTCTGTCCCTTTGCCTTTCTTATCTTTTTTACCTCCATCCATTCTCCTTTTTCATCCACACTCTTTTTCACCTCTTCAATCACTTCTTCACTTGTTTGCGTTACGTCCGTTGATGCTACTATGATGGAATGTAAAGTTTCCATCATAGTAGCTGGCCCTTTTACTCTCTCTGCATACGTATCCTTTCTGATTTCATCCATCTTTTCTTTCACTATCCCTTCTATATCCCTTTTTTCCCCTGTGATTTGTGTCCCTACTTCTCTTTGTCTACTTTCTATTATTTCCATAATGCTGTTTCCCCTTATTATTTCCTTTCTATTTCCTAAAATTGTTTCTTTAATTTTCCCCTGTTCCTCTAGTGTTATTCTACTTTCTTGCATTGTGGTGCTTAGCATACTTTCTATATCTCCTATATTATCATTCCCTTTTTTCCCTATTTCTTCTATTGTTTCCATTTTCCTATTTCCTGTTATTATTTCTTTCCTATTGTCTAAAATTGCATCCATCACTTTCTTTTGTTCTTCCATCAGGAGATATGCTGTGCTTTCATCGTTTTCCTTATCTAGCTCGAATTCTATTCTCGTCTCTATTCTATCCGTGTATAGCTTTGCCTCTATCGCTGCATCCCTTGCTTCCATCACTACGTCCATAAATTTCTGCAGTTCTCCATCCATGTGATCGTTGTCTTCCTTTGTTATTACTGCAGCTTTATTTATGCCCTCCATTATTTGGCTGCTAAGCTGTTGCTGTTCATCCATCCTTTCTAACGTGCTCTTCGTCTTTCTGGTTCCTTCTTCTATTCTTTCTCTATTTCCCAAAACTATGTCCTGTATATTTTTCAGCATTTCTTTCATCTCTCCTATTTCCTTCCCGTCCATTCTTTCGTCTTTCTTTTCCTCCCTTCTGTCCATTTCTTTCGTTCCATCGTCGTTCTTACTGTTTTCTAATTCTACTACTCTTTTAGCCAGCATCTCTATCCACTCTTTCATCTCTTTCGTTCCTTTTCTTAAAATCTGTTTTCCCTCGCTTGTCACTGATTTGGGTGCCAAATGCTCCAACATTTTGGCACCCAAATCCCTGGCCTTACTTACTAAATTGTGGGGGAATTCCTCCACTTTCTCCTTCCTCGCTGTTTTTTGTGTGCCTTCTGCCGTCATAAGTCGCGTACCTGCTGTCTCGTTTACCATTTTTAATTCTTTTATCTCAGAAGGAGATTCATAAACGTAATCAAATGTTTTTGAATTTCTCGCGGCAGGAATGTGTTTGCCGTTTCTTGCCATTTTAATTTTTCGAACCAATATGGAGCAGTCTTTAAGACCTGTTTTATCCGAATTAAATTTTTGATATAAATTAGATTGAAAAATAAAAATAAAAATAAAAACAAAAATAAAAATTAAAAAGTAAAATTAAAAATTTGAATTAAAATTGGAATTGAAATTATGAGTCAATAGACGGATTGATAATTTAAATTAAAATAAAATTAAATGGACACACCAAAATAATATAATAAAATAAAATAAAATAAAATTACTAAATTACTAATTCCTAAAACTAAGCCTGCCCTTAAAAAAGGTGCAGGGTGTCTATATCACAGTCAAGCTAAAGATTTAAACGCACACAACAAATTACTATTACTAAGCCTGCCCTTAAAAAAGGTGCAGGTTGTCAATATAAGTTTAAAGATTTTGATTAAAATCAAGTTTGAATAAAAGTAAAACAATAAAATACGATAGTAATTTGTACAATAAGTGCAGATTTGTCAAATTTTTAACCTAAGTCTGCCCTCAAAAGAGGAGCAGAGTGTCCTAATTCTAATAAAAACCTAACTAACTTAACCTATATTCAGGCTCAATAGAGTCCTGAATTTTGTCAAAATTCCTTAATACTAATCCTGATCTCAATAGAGATTCAGGAGACTTAATTATACCTTGAAAGGCCCGAGTTCCTATATGAGAATTTATGTATATGAAAACTTAATATTAATTTTCCTAATCTCTATGTACTCTATGTAGAGACGTTTGGCACTCTATCTGATTGCTGAGAATTTATAGGACCAAACCGTAAAAGTTTGGTCGAAATCGGCCCAGTAGTTTCCAAGTTGCCTTATTTCTTCAGATAGGGGTGGTTTAGGGGTTGGGAGGGGTAGGCGTCGAGATTTGGGTCCCAAGTGAGAATTTGAGTCCCTATATAAAATGTTGTTAGTTTGGGACTGTTAGTTCCTTAGTAACGGGCTATTAAACAAATTCTCCCTTAGGGCGGCGGGGGAAAATTTTCCAAATTTAGGGGTTGGTTTTTATGTTTGTAAAATGTCCGGTAAAGAATGCTGATTATTTTTGTCCGAGAAAGTGTATATGCCAAAAGTATAGTTTTTATAAAATTTTGAATTTTGTATGTCTAATTAATTTATGGGGTAGGGGGTAGGGGTTTGAGACTATGGGGGATCGACGTCTCCCTGGGGGTTTCCACCTGCGACTCTTCGAGTCGCTTAAGGCCGAATTTGGGGTCCAAAACGTCCTACGATGCGTACTTTAGGAGTTAGCTGTATATGTTTGCTTCTTCCGGGAATCGAACCCGGGAATTTCAATTTTTTGTGGTGTTTTTTATGTTGGGGTCGGGTAATGTTGTTTGAAGAGATACTTTTCTCCCAAGGAACCTAATGTGGGAGATTTCTCCAAGTACCCTTTTTTGGCAATTAAACAATCCCCTATATATTCCGCCTATAAGTGGGCGTGGCTTATGACGTAGTCCGCCCTGACTAGAAATTCCCCGTTTTCAAAAGTCGTCCCGGACGGGTTTCGACTTCGGAATCCTGTAAAGGGGGATGTCCTCTATCGAAAAGCTCCGGGATTAATTTTCGAAAAACGGGTACTTTTGGAGATTTTTTGGGTTTTAGCCCGAAAAATCCCTCGGTGATTAATGTTCTATTGTTCTAAGATTAGGGGTTGAAAAATTTATTTTTTGCAAAAATCTTAAAAAGTAATAAATGGGCCACCAGGGGGCACAATTTTTATAATTTTAGGGGTTCGGAATACAAAGATATTAACTAATAAAAAACGTAAACAAACATATACTTATGATTAATGGCTTGCCAACTTAATTGTGCGGTTTTGTTAAAATTTTTTGGAACCTTTGGGGGGTCGGCGCTCGGGCGCGTTTTAAGTTTTCCAAAAAATTTTTAAAACACTTACTCGGGCCTTTCCTAACCTAATTGTAGATATTTAAAAGTCATTAATTATCACAGATTTAATATTTTTAAAATTCAATAATCCGTGCTGGGTCCCCGAAATTTGACCGCATAAAAATTTGTAACCCTTATATTTTTTCCGGGTATTATCCCTTATTGTTAAAAAGTTGTCCACTTGGACCGACTTGATGGGTTTTACCCCTCGTATAAAATTCGTTCTTGTGTAATAGTTTTAACCACTTTTAATTCGATATTTAAGATGAAATTTTTGTAAAAACTAACAATGGGTGAAAATTTTATTTTAAAAGCTTATAACTCCGGACGGGGTGGTCCGAAATTTAAAATTCCTCCGTCAAAAATGGTTACTCTTACATAACTATCTAATTGCGTAAAAACAAATTTGAAAAAGTCAAAGATAAAAAAGTGAATTTTCAAGTTACGTAATTTTTACAATGTTGTTTTTGCGGTCAAATGAATTTCTGGGTGCTACTTTGGGAGGGTGGCGCTCGGAAACGCCTGGCTCCTCCCTTAAGATTTTTATACTACTAGCTAGAGGGTAGTCCGGCCTTTCCTGTGATATATAATTTTTATTTTTTAATTTATATTTTCATATAAATTAAATCGGTTTAAAATTTTGAATCAATTTTTATTGTTACAAATTAAGTTTGTTTTCGTCTAATTTCTCTAAATACTAAGTTTTTGCCAAAAATTCTTTTTTTCACCGGATAGCCCGGGTCGAGTTCCTCTGATAATCCAAAAACCAGGTTTCAAAATAAATAAAAACAAGTTGTTATTCAACTTTTATTGTTTTTGATGGTCGTCCCGCTGGTCCTGAAAGTTGAATAACTACGGTGATCTTTAAGATAAAATTCCGAAAAAAGTTTTAAAATGATCGTTAATAAATAGCAAATTTAATTTTGATTTTTAATTAATAGGTTACCACTCTGGTTTTTGTTTTATATGCACTTATTTCTAAACTTAAAATGTAAAATTTTTTGGACCTTATATCTCCCTTCCTATTGGGGGTAGGCTTGTGCTGAAAGCGCTCACTTGTCGGCTGCGACGTCCTCTCCTCGTCTGTGGTGGTTGGAGTGGCGCGACTGCGCTGGTTCCAGTACCTCGTGGTCGGGTGGTTGAGGGACTTTCTTAGGAAAGTCCCTGGATCTTGGCCGGAAAATTCCGGGACTTTGCAGGCGCCTTCCTCTCGTCAATTGTGGACCTCCCACAGTCCAAAAATGGTGGGTCGCCGCGATGGATTCAAAGTTATGCTGCTCCAAAGTCTGAGTTAACCTTACTTTTACGGTTTTTTGCACTTTTTGGTGGTTTTTTCACTTTTCACACCTAAGTGTGACACACCGTTCGATTCGTCTCGTCGAGACGAATCCACCAATACCAAACACTTTGTATATTGCTCTAATTTTTCCGACACTTTGATTTTTTAACTGCGGAGCTCAATAAAATCGAACCGCTCGGGTCTAGCGCTACGGGGCAACTGGGTTAGGTTAGGTTAGGTTAGGTTAGGTTAGGTTAGGTTAGGTTAGGTTAGGTTAGGTTAGGTTAGGTTAGGTTAGGTTAGGTTAGGTTAGGTTAGGTTAGGTTAGGTTAGGTTAGGTTAGGTTAGGTTAGGTTAGGTTAGGTTAGGTTAGGTTAGGTTAGGTTAGGTTAGGTTAGGTTAGGTTAGGTTAGGTTAGGTTAGGTTAGGTTAGGTTAGGTTAGGTTAGGTTAGGTTAGGTTAGGTTAGGTTAGGTTAGGTTAGGTTAGGTTAGGTTAGGTTAGGTTAGGTTAGGTTAGGTTAGGTTAGGTTAGGTTAGGTTAGGTTAGGTTAGGTTAGGTTAGGTTAGGTTAGGTTAGGTTAGGTTAGGTTAGGTTAGGTTAGGTTAGGTTAGGTTAGGTTAGGTTAGGTTAGGTTAGGTTAGGTTAGGTTAGGTTAGGTTAGGTTAGGTTAGGTTAGGTTAGGTTAGGTTAGGTTAGGTTAGGTTAGGTTAGGTTAGGTTAGGTTAGGTTAGGTTAGGTTAGGTTAGGTTAGGTTAGGTTAGGTTAGGTTAGGTTAGGTTAGGTTAGGTTAGGTTAGGTTAGGTTAGGTTAGGTTAGGTTAGGTTAGGTTAGGTTAGGTTAGGTTAGGTTAGGTTAGGTTAGGTTAGGTTAGGTTAGGTTAGGTTAGGTTAGGTTAGGTTAGGTTAGGTTAGGTTAGGTTAGGTTAGGTTAGGTTAGGTTAGGTTAGGTTAGGTTAGGTTAGGTTAGGTTAGGTTAGGTTAGGTTAGGTTAGGTTAGGTTAGGTTAGGTTAGGTTAGGTTAGGTTAGGTTAGGTTAGGTTAGGTTAGGTTAGGTTAGGTTAGGTTAGGTTAGGTTAGGTTAGGTTAGGTTAGGTTAGGTTAGGTTAGGTTAGGTTAGGTTAGGTTAGGTTAGGTTAGGTTAGGTTAGGTTAGGTTAGGTTAGGTTAGGTTAGGTTAGGTTAGGTTAGGTTAGGTTAGGTTAGGTTAGGTTAGGTTAGGTTAGGTTAGGTTAGGTTAGGTTAGGTTAGGTTAGGTTAGGGGGGTGCTACGTCGGAAACCTCCTCGTGTGCCCGGTCCATTTCCTGTCCCTGGTCAGCTATGATAGGGGAACGGAAATGGGTTCGGGACGGTGCATCCCGGGCATCTGCGTAATGTCTCCCACTGAGGGTGCTGTTACGGAGGTGTCTAATAGCCGACAATCTCGTAACCCCGTACGTGGTGCGGGGCCGAGGGCCGCTAGTCTCTTCGGAGGGTGGGGGCCGCGAGGAAGAAATCCTCTGTAAAAAATTACCCGGTGGGGATCTCGGCTGGCGTCCTGGGCATCCCGGGTAGCGGCAGCCGAGTTGGGGGAGAGCTCGCAACCCCGCACTTGTGCAGGGCCGAGGGCTGCCACTCTCTTCGGAGGGCAGTGGCCGTGAGGAAGACAACCTCTATAAAAAATTACCCCGGAGGGGGCACTAGTTGCCCAAACAACTCGTAACCCCGCACATGGTGCGGGGTCGAGGGCTGCCGTCCTTTCCGGAGGGCGGGGGCTGCGAGGAAGACAACCTCTGTAAAAAATCACCCTGGAAGGGAGTGGCAGGCGTCCTCGACGTATTCGGGGTAGCGGCTGCTGCGAACTGGGCCCAGGTGGCGTACTCGGCTGGCTCGTCTTGACGACCCACCCCGAGTCCTGTGCCACGGGTCCAGTGTTTGTGTGTACTTGCTGGCGACCTGGACAGTCCGGGTAACGGCAGCAGAGTACGAAGGGGTTATCCCCTAGGGTGGTTGTGGTGCGAACTCCGCACCATCTCCGGCCGACCCGTAAACCCGCACGTGGTGCGGGAACGGGGGCCGCCACCTTAGGGTGGAGGCCAAGAGGAAGAAAAACCTCTTCAAAAATCACACCGGATGAGGCCAGGTAGGGCCCCCCCGCCCGGAAGGGGGAAAACTTAATGAGAATGTCGATTCTGAGGTTGCGTTTGTCGTGCGATCCCGCTAACCACGGGCGCTGTGGGGTAGCTTGGCCCCATAGTGTGAAATGGACTACAAGCGGCCTATGCGCCCCGGTTGGCCACCGGCGCCGTGTGATTACCGGGTCACACGGTGTTAAATTTACTACCGAGGCGTTACAGTGTGGAGGTCAGGGAACCTATTCCCAAATAATAGGAACAAACATGGACAGTTGGAATATTACAATACGTCCCCGAGAGGGTCCCAGCTCAGCTGGGGAATCCCTCCCCGTTGTCCCTAGGGGCGACGGGCTGGCTCGCGTATGCGGGGGAGCCACCAAATGTCCCAACGGCCCTTCTCAGGGCCACCAAAATGGCCCTTCTCAGGGCCACCAAAACGGCCCTTCTCAGGGCCCCCAAAACGGCCCTTCTCAGGGCCACCAAAACGGCCCTTCTCAGGGCCACACAGGCGTGTTGCGTCTGAGCGGCCTATGCGCCCCGGTTGGCCACCGGCGCCGTGTGATTACCGGGTCACACGGTGTTAAATGTACTACCGAGGCGTTACAGTGTGGAGGTCAGGGAACCTATTCCCAAATAATAGGAACAAACATGGACAGTTGGAATATTACAATACGTCCCCGAGAGGGTCCCAGCTCAGCTGGGGAATCCCTCCCCGTTGTCTCTAGGGGCGACGGGCTGGCTCGCGTATGCGGGGGAGCCACCAAATGTCCCAACGGCCCTTCTCAGGGCCACCAAAATGGCCCTTCTCAGGGCCACCAAAACGGCCCTTCTCAGGGCCCCCAAAACGGCCCTTCTCAGGGCCACCAAAACGGTCCTTCTCAGGGCCAAACAGGAGTATTGCGGCTGAGAGGAGGTGGTGGAGATGGCCCCTCTGGCCCCTCTGACTCGCTGCAGACGGAGAATCCGTCGTCGTCAAAGGGTAGAGGTCGCGGCTTGAATAATCGCCCGCAGCGACTGCGAACACCTGCTCCAAGTGATGGGCTAAGGGTACCGTATCCCCCGCTGGAGAGTGGCCTATATCGTGGCTCGTGTTGCAGCCTCCCAGACGCTACGGGAGATAGGGATAGGTCCCCCCAGGCAGAGCACCGCCGGCCGAATACCCGGTCGAGGGGGAGGAAAAGGGACATCGAGGGAAAGCTGTGGCAGGATGGGGGGATGGAAACGGAGCCCGCATCCACGGAGGCCGAGCCAGATATGTGTGTGGCGTCTGCGGCCCCCAAGGTGCCCAGATATAAGAACAACCCCCGGGGAGGAATGGGAGCTCATCACGTGGGCACATCTCGGGCCCGCCGGGAGTTGAAAGAGGTGCAGTCGGATTCTGACTCCGACGCGTTGTTCTCGTGTGGAAGCCCCCCGCGGCGCCGGTCTTCCAAGGCGTCGAGTGATGGGAGCTTCAGGTCCATGCATTCTGCAGAATCCCTCTATGCAAAGGCGGAGCAGAGTGCGGGCGCTGTCCTGAGAGTTGTCCAGAAATCTGGCAACCTCAAGGGAACGTGCGCCCGGGACATTAGGGAGGGGACGAACAGCCTCCTGGAAATCGTCAAGGAGATCTCGACGCGCACGTCCTCGTCCGAGGTGAGGAGATTAAGGGCCGACAATAAAAGGCTTAAAGGGCAAATTAACGCCTGCATGGAGGAACTGCAGGGACTGAAGCGGTTCCTGGCAGAGCGGGGGCACCAGCTAGAGCCCGCTGAAAAAGAGAAGCCGCTGGAAGCGGAATCGAACGGAGTCTCCAGGGCAGAATTTATACAGGCCATGGAGAGCATGCAGCGCGATTTGCTCCGGCATGTAGGCGCCGTAGTCTCGGCCCGGGTTGAGGGGCTGGAGGTAGATGGGCGGCTCCTGGATGGCCGCAATCACAGGCCGCCGTTGGCCTCCTCCAAAGGGGTAAACCAACCCAGAGAACGGCATACGGAGTCTGGGCAGCGGGCACCTACCACCCTCGCCCCGCCGGCTAATCTGCCCAAAAAGGCGCAGGAGGTGAAGAAGAAGAAGCCGGCTCCGCCTAAAAAGCCCGTCCCAGCCCCTCCTGCGAAGGATGGGCCAGGTAAACCCGCCCAGGGTGAGTGGGTCCAGGTCGAAAAGAAGGGCCGGAAGAGAAAGGAGAAGAAGAAGGCGGCGAAGGCGGCTCAGGCCAAGGGCCCTAAGGCCAGAAAACTCCCACGGGCCCCTAAAACCCTGGCGGTGGTTTTGGCCCTCCAGCCGGAGGCAGTTAAAAAGGGCGTAACCTACGGGCAGGCACTAGCCCAGGCCCAAGCGGCCGTCAGCCTAACCGAGCTGGGCATTGGCCCAGCCAAGTTTAGGACCGGCATAACGGGGGCTCGCATAATCGAGCTCCCTAAAGAGACCACCCCGGCGCAAGCGGACAAGCTTGCCACCAGAATGGGGGAGGCTCTGGGGGACGACGTAAAGGTGACGCGGCCTATTAAAACTGCGGACATCCGGATAACTGGCATAGATGACGCAGTGACGGTGGAGGTACTGGTCCAGGCCCTCGCCAAGGCAGGGGACTGCCCTGCCCACCAAATCAAGGTGGGCAAGATCCATACGGGGGCCCGCGGAACTGGGGCTGCGTTTGCCTCGGTACCCGTGGAGGCGGCGAGGCGCCTGGAAAAGGGTAAAAACATTACCCTGGGCTGGAGCTCTGCCTCCATACGGCTTCTAGAACAACAGCCTATGAGGTGTTACCGCTGCATGGGGATTGGACACCCCGTGCAGGGCTGCTCCTCAGACTGTGACCGCAGCGCGCTGTGTTACCGCTGCGGTGCTGAGGGGCACAAAGCGGCGTCCTGCAAAGCTGCGCTCAATTGTGCCGTCTGTGCAGCCGCAAAGCGGCCGGCAAATCACCGCATGGGGGGTCGGAAATGCAAGCCCCCCGCGGTCAAAGCCCGCACAGAACGGGCTAAGGCAGCTGAGGTCCCACGACCTGTGCCTCCGCCAACATCTTCACCGGCGGAGGTGACGGAGGAGCCAATGGAAACGAGCAATGCCCAGCTCGACCATTGAGCTCCTCCAGGTTAATATCAACCACTCCGACGCGGCGCAGGATTTAATGCGCCAGTCTGCGTCGGAGTGGAACGTGGGACTGGTGATTGTGGCGGAGCCCTACTACATTCCGCCACAATCACCTGAATGGCTAGTGGACACCAATGTGTCCGCTGCCATCCTGCGGCCGCCGGGCAGCCCAGGCCCCTCCATGGTCCTAAAGGAGAGGGGCGCTGGATATGTGGCTGCCAAGTGGGGGGGAGTCGTGGTCATATCCACCTACCTCTCCCCCAACCGGAGCCGGGCGGAGTTCGAGGTCTTCCTCGCTGCACTGGAGGGAGTGGTGCTGCGGGCCGCCCCTCTTCCAGTCCTTCTGGCGGGTGACCTCAACGCTAAGTCCACGGCGTGGGGTTCACCCTCCACCGATGTGAGGGGTGGCGATCTGGAGTCCTGGGTTCTGTCCCTGGGGCTCCAGACCCTCAATGTGGGCAATGCGCCCACCTGTGTCCGGTGGCAAGGCACGTCGATAGTCGACGTGACCTTTGCCACCCCCTCCCTAGCTGGCCGCATATCGGGCTGGCGGGTGGAGGAGAAGGAGACCCTATCTGACCATCTGTACGTCAGATACCGGGTCTCCTCAACATCCCGCGGGGCCCGTACGACCGAGGGCCCCGCCGTGAGCGCGTTCACGAAATACGCGCTCACGAAACTCCGCCCAGAACTGGTGGCGGAGGCGGCGATGGTGCGGGCGTGGGCCGATGCGCCCCCCCACCTCGCCGGGGATGTTGACGGCATGGCGGAGCTATTTGCAGACGACATGAAGGTCGTCTGCGGCGCCGCCATGCCGAGGGCACGGGTCTGCCCCAGGAGGAGGCAGACATACTGGTGGACGCAGGAGATAGCCGAACTGCGTTCCACCAGTATGAGGGCTAGGCGCGCCTATTTGAGGTGCCGTAGGCGCGCCTCAAGCACACCCGACGACGAGGCGGAATGTCGTCGGGTGTACAAGGAGGCCAAGAGGGCCCTAAGGGTCGCCATAGTCGTGGCGAAAAGGGCGTCCTGGGAGAGCTTCATAGCTCTCCTAGATCAGGACCCCTGGGGGCGGCCCTACAAGGTGGTGCGGGGGAAATTCTCCGCCAACGCCCCCGCCACCTCGACCATGGAGGAGGGGCTGCTGGACCGGGTATTGGGGACTCTGTTCCCTAACCCGGGTCCGTTTCAGCCCCCGAGAATGCTCCCTCCTGGGGGCCTCTCTGAGGAGCCGATTCCACCCCCCCCTCCCGTGTCAAACGCGGAGTTTGACGCGGTGAGGGACAGGCTCCGGGCCAAAAAGACGGCGCCCGGGCCGGAGGGGGTTCCACCTAAGGTGCTGGCCCTCGCCTTGGGGCCCCTGAGGGAGCGGTTCTTGGCGGTGCTGAACCTCAGCATCGCCGCGGGCCGCTTCCCCAGGAGGTGGAAGCAGGGGCGGCTCGTCCTCCTTAGAAAGGACGGCCGCCCAGCAGACTCCCCTTCGGGGTATAGGCCGATTGTGGTGCTCGACGATGCCGGGAAATTCCTCGAGAAGATCCTGGCTCACAGAATCGTCGAGCACCTGGAGGGGCCGGGCCCGAACCTGGCAGAATGCCAGTTCGGGTTCAGGCGTAACCGGTCCACAGTGGAGGCGGTGGCCCTTTTAAAGGGGTGGACCGAGGCGGCCACTGCGCGGGGTGAGGCTGTTATTGCGGTGTCGCTAGACATCCGCAACGCCTTTAACAGCCTCCCCCACGAGTGTATCATGGAGGCACTCAGGTTCCATCGAGTGCCTCCATACCTGTGTGCCATCGTGGAGGACTACCTACAGGGCAGGGTGGTCCTCTACGAGGGGCCCGACGGGCGCATCCGCTCGCGGGCCACGGCCGCAGGTGTACCCCAGGGTTCAGTGCTTGGTCCACTGCTCTGGAACCTGGGGTACAACTGGGTGCTGCGAGGCAGCCTCCTACCAGGAATGGAGGTTGTCTGCTTCGCCGACGACACTCTTGTCGCGGCGAAAGCAAAGGAGGTGGAGGATGTGGTACGCCTAGCGTCGGTCGGCACATCGATGGTCGTCCGACGCATCCACCTCCTGGGCCTGGAAGTGGCCCTCGACAAATCGAGGGCCATGATGTTCCACGGCCCACGTCGCAGCACCCCTCCGGGGCTCCGTATCCGGGTGGAGGGGGTCCGAATACCGGTCGAGGGAAGTATGAAGTACCTCGGCCTGGTGCTGGATCCCCGATGGAGTTTCGAGGAGCATTTTAAGCTCCTCACTCCACGGCTGTGTGCCGCTGCAGCCGCACTCGGCAGGGTCCTCCCGAACGTGGGGGGACCAGGTGCTGCGTGCCGTCGACTGTATCACGGGGTGATACGGTCGATGGCACTTTACGGAGCTCCGGTTTGGGCTGAGTGCCTCAAACCCCGCTCGAGGGCCCTCTTGCGACGTCCGCAGAGGGCCATCGCGACCCGGGCCGTGCGAGCGTACCGCACGGTCAGCCACGGCGCCGCCTGCGTCCTCGCAGGCGCGACGCCGTGGGACCTCGATGCACAGGTTCTGGCAGAAATGCATCGAGGTCGGGTCGAGGCCAGGGAGCGGGGTGAAAGACTTGCCCCAGCAGAGCTGAGGCAGGTCCGTTCCATCGCCGAGAGCGAAGCTCTGCGGCGATGGGATGAGGCACTCGCCCATGTTAGCGCCGGCCACCGGACGATCGAAGCCATTCGTCCGGTGTTGGAGGTTTGGTTGGGTCGCCGGCGCGGCGGCCTCTCGTTCCGCATGGTGCAGATCTTGACCGGGCATGGATGCTTCGGTCACTATCTGCACCGTGTCGCACGTCGGGAGGAGACGCCGCAGTGTCATCATTGCGGCGCTCCGGACGACACGGCCGAGCACACCTTATTGGAGTGCCCGGCCTGGCGACACCAGCGCCGCGAGCTCATTGCGGCGCTGGGATGCGGAGCCCTCTCGCTGCGGAGCATGGTGGAGACCATGCTCCGCAGCGACAGGGCATGGGAGGCAGTCGCCTCCTTCTGCGAGAACGTTATCTCGCAGAAGGAGGCGGCTGAGAGGGAGCGGGAGGATGATCCTCTGGCCGCTCCCTCCCGCCAAAGGAGGACGGGTAGGAGAGGACGGCGGCGCGCCCTGGCTGCGCCCGTCCCATGACCCTACCCGTGGGGGTCCCTCGCTGACCGGCATGGCGCTGGCCGTGCCGGCCACCGACGGACCCCGTGACGGCAGCCCCCCCTCGTAGTTCTGTCCTGCAAAGAGGGGGGCGGCGGAGGGAGCTACACGGGCACGCCCAAGTAGCCCTCCGCAGCGGACGGGGGGCGGTACGGTGGGCACTAGGCCGCGTACTCAGCCCCCACGCGCGGGCCTACCCGCGCACGTCTGCGGGGTCCCCGTGATACCCCGGGAGACCCCTGCCGTGGAGCCCCGGCTAAGGCCGGGAGGCTGCTGGGTGCGGAGACGTGGAGAATCCCTAAACGGGGACCCCGCGGCTTCGCACTAAGCAGCTTAG
This sequence comes from Chilo suppressalis, assembly GCA_902850365.2. NCBI lineage: Eukaryota > Metazoa > Arthropoda > Insecta > Lepidoptera > Crambidae > Chilo > Chilo suppressalis. The sequence continues at coordinate 141,796 of OU963896.1, read as the reverse complement.
AGGGTATTCGCAGGACTTTTTTAGCGGATATTATACCGTAAAGCGCCCGTAAGAGTTGCGAGGTCCTCGGTGGGCAGCCACTGGGGGGTTCGTAAGACTTGCGGGAGCCAGGTGTGAGGTCCGTTCGGCGGTGTGCCTCTTAAAGGCGCCGTCGTCTGTAAATAGATTTTTTACCTGCGTATTAAAAAAAAAAAAAAAAAAAGGTTAGGTTAGGTTAGGTTAGGTTAGGTTAGGTTAGGTTAGGTTAGGTTAGGTTAGGTTAGGTTAGGTTAGGTTAGGTTAGGTTAGGTTAGGTTAGGTTAGGTTAGGTTAGGTTAGGTTAGGTTAGGTTAGGTTAGGTTAGGTTAGGTTAGGTTAGGTTAGGTTAGGTTAGGTTAGGTTAGGTTAGGTTAGGTTAGGTTAGGTTAGGTTAGGTTAGGTTAGGTTAGGTTAGGTTAGGTTAGGTTAGGTTAGGTTAGGTTAGGTTAGGTTAGGTTAGGTTAGGTTAGGTTAGGTTAGGTTAGGTTAGGTTAGGTTAGGTTAGGTTAGGTTAGGTTAGGTTAGGTTAGGTTAGGTTAGGTTAGGTTAGGTTAGGTTAGGTTAGGTTAGGTTAGGTTAGGTTAGGTTAGGTTAGGTTAGGTTAGGTTAGGTTAGGTTAGGTTAGGTTAGGTTAGGTTGGGGTGCTACGTCGGAAACCTCCTCGTGTGCCCGGTCCATTTCCTGTCCCTGGTCAGTTATGATAGGGGAACGGAAATGGGTTCGGGACGGTGCATCCCGGGCATCTGCGTAATGTCTCCCACTGAGGGTGCTGTTACGGAGGTGTCTAATAGCCGACAATCTCGTAACCCCGTACGTGGTGCGGGGCCGAGGGCCGCTAGTCTCTTCGGAGGGTGGGGGCCGCGAGGAAGAAAACCTCTGTAAAAAATTACCCGGTGGGGATCTCGGCTGGCGTCCTGGGCATCCCGGGTAGCGGCAGCCGAGTTGGGGGAGAGCTCGCAACCCCGCACTGAGCGGGGCCGAGGGCTGCCACTCTCTTCGGAGGGCAGTGGCCGCGAGGAAGACAACCTCTATAAAAAATTACCCTGGAGGGGGCACAAGTTGCCCAAACAACTCGTAACCCCGCACATGGTGCGGGGTCGAGGGCTGCCGTCCTTTCCGGAGGGCGGGGGCTGCGAGGAAGACAACCTCTGTAAAAAATCACCCTGGAAGGAAGTGGCAGGCGTCCTCGACGTATTCGGGGTAGCGGCTGCTGCGAACTGGGCCTAGGTGGCGTACTCGGCTGGCTCGTCTTGACGACCCACCCCGAGTCCTGTGTCACGGGTCCAGTGTTGGTGTGTACTTGCTGGCGTCCTGGACAGTCCGGGTAACGGCAGCAGAGTACGAGGGGGGTTATCCCCTAGGGCGGTTGTGGTGCGAACTCCGCACCATCTCCGGCCGACCCGTAACCCCGCACGTGGTGCGGGAACGGGGGCTGCCACCCTATGGTGGGAGCCAAGAGGAGACAACCTCTTCAAAAATCCTTGATGTCTAGGCCAGGTAGGGTCCCCCCGCCCGGAAGGGGGAAAACTCGTAATGGATATGTCAGGTTTCGGAACTAGTGTTTTGCCATGTGATCCCGCTAGCACCGGGCGTCTTGGGATAGCTCGCTCCCAGGATGTGAAATCTATTACGAGCGGCCTATGCGCTCCGACTGGCCACCGGCGCTGCGATGTAGCTGGGCATCGTAGTGGTAAGTTTGTTACTAGCGACCTATGCGCCCCGGCTGGTCACCGGCGCTGCGAGATATCCGGGTCTCGCAGTGTGAAGTTGGATACCGAGGCGTTGGTGGGAGTGCTGCGGCTGAGAGGAGGTGGTGGTGTTAGCCCCTCTGACTCGCTGCGCGAAGCGAAGGATAGGAGGCCGAGCTCTGGCGGAAAAGAGCACAATAAAAACCAAACAATGGCAGATGTTACAATTACAAATTCTCCCCGAGAGGGTCCCGGCTCAGCCGGGGAATCCCTCCCCAAGGGCAACCTTGGGCTGGCACACGCATGCGGGGGTGCCGACAAATGCCAACAGGTCATAGCTGCGAGACCGGGCCAAAACGCAGCAGGGAGCTCCAAGATGCTCCCAGAGGAGGGCGGTGGGCCGAAATCGGCCGGCAGGGGGCGGGGTAAACCCGCCAGGGGAGGAGTGCGGAAAAAGGCTGGCACTACATCGCCGCCGCCGCCACCAAAGTGCATAATACCGGACGAGGGGATGTCCGGCGTGGAGAGTGAGGCGATGTCTGACGTCGCGTCCGAGAGGGGAAGAAGTGGTGTTGTGTGTCCCTTCCCACGAAATGACGGCTCTAACTACAGGCCCCTTAACGTCGGCCAGAGCCAAGGAAAGGAGTCCGATTGTGAGCTGAATTGGACGTTTAGGGATGCCCTGGTGGAGGACCCGGGATCGGGATCTAGCCGCCGCTCCACCCGCATCGCGGGAAAGAAGAGGTCGAGCGATAGGAGCAGTATGTTTGCTCGACCCTCCGAAATGAACCGGGACCTCTGTGATACCTCCGAGGCGGAGAGGGAGACAATGTCCACGCCGCAGCCCTCTAAGGTCCCCAGAACAAAAAAGGGCCGGGGGGGTTACACTCACCACGTGGGCACCTCGCAAGCGCGCTCGGAATGGCGCGACGAGTACTCTGACTCCGGGTCCGACACCACGACCGTACAGGAGAAAGGTCGGCGTCGGTCATCGATGGGTTCCGATGACGACTGGGGGGAGTTGCGTTCCCCTGATTCGCTCCGTGCCGAAGCGGAGGCAAAGGCGGGTGCTGTCCTTGAGGTTGTGAAGAAGGCGGGCAACCTCAAGGGGACCTGTATTAAAAAGATCAAGGCAGACACCAGAGCCCTGCTGACACTGGTGAGGGAGGCGACGTCCCTGTCTCCCTCGGAGGAGGTCCGGAAGCTGCGCGCCGAAAATAAACGGCTGCGCGAACAAATGGGGCAAATAGAGGCCGAATTGAAGGCCTTCCGCCAATTCATGACGGAGCGGAGGCAACCGCCGGAGCTGGTGGTGGAGCAGCGCCCAGCGGAGGTAGAGCAGGAGGGCTCGGTATCCCGCGGGGAGTTCCTCCGGGCCATAGAACACCTGCAGCAGGCGCTGCTCAATCAGGTGGGAAACATAGTGTCGGCCCGCCTGGAGGGGCTTGAGGTGGATGGGCGGCTACTGGAAGCGAAGAGCCACAGACCGCCCCTAGCCTCCTCCAAGATTTCGGGCCGCGGCCAGGAGCGGCAGGCCCCAGCGGGGAATACCACCCTCGCCCCGCCAGCCAACCTCCCTAAAAAGGCCAGGGAGGTCAAAAGGCCTGGGCCAGCACGACCGCTTATGGCGCCTCCGCCGCCTCCGCCGCCTCCACCGAAGCAGGCCCCAATGGCAAAGGGCCCTAAAAAGAGGAAGGAGGCATCAGCCCTTCCCGCTGACCAGGACAAAGAGTGGGTCCTGGTTGAAAAGGGGAAGAAAAAGAAGAAGGCCAAAAAGACGGCCAAGGCCCCAGCCAAGGGGGCCCCCAAGAAGAGGAAGGCGCTGCGGGCCCCGAAAACTCTGGCCGTAGTGCTGGCCCTAAAACCTGAGGCCATTGAAAAGGGCCTCACGTATGGTCAGGTCATCGCCCAGGCCAAGTCCAGTGTCAGCTTCGCTGACCTGGGCATAGGCCCAGCGAAGTTCCGTACGGGCATTACGGGGGCCCGTATAATAGAACTTCCAAAGGAAACCTCCCCAGAGCAGGCCGACAAGCTGGCCAGCAAGATCGGGGAGGCCCTTGGCGATGCGGCCAAAGTAACCCGGCCGACAAAGACGGCGGAGGTCCGGGTCGTCGGAATCGACGACTCGATTAGTGCCGACGATGTGTGCCAGGCGCTGGCGAAAGTAGGTGGCTGCCCGGCCCACCAGATAAAGGTGGGCAAGGTACATACGGGGGCCCGGGGGACTGGTGCGGCCTTTGCATCGGTCCCCGTGGAGGCAGCCAAGCGCTTGGAGAAGGCCAAGCATGTAGAGATGGGCTGGAGCTCTGCCACAGTGCATCTCCTGGAGACAAAGCCCATGCGCTGCTTCCGGTGTATGGGGATTGGACACCCCATACAGCGATGCCCCTCCGCAAACGACCGCAGCAAGCTTTGCTACCGCTGCGGCTCCGAGGGGCACCAGGCGTCGGGCTGCACAGCGGCGCTTAAGTGCGCCATCTGTGCGGAGGCCAAGCGGCCCGCAAATCATAGGATGGGGGGCCGAAATTGCAACCCCCCGCCCGCAAAGGCCCGCACAGAACGGGTCAAGGCAGCCGAGGTCCCACGACCTATACCTCCGCCAACATCTGCACCGGCGGAGGTGACGGAGGAGCCAATGGAGACGAGTAATGCCCAGCTCGACCATTGAGCTCCTCCAAATTAATGTCAACCACTCCGACGCGGCGCAGGATTTAATGCGCCAGTCAGCGTCGGAGTGGAACGTGGGACTGGTGATTGTGGCGGAGCCCTACTTCATTCCGCCACAGTCACCGGAATGGTTAGCGGACACCGCTATGTCCGCTGCCATCTTGCGGCCGCCCGGCAGCCCAGGCCCCTCCCTGATTTTCAAGGAGAGGGGTGCTGGATATGTGGCTGCTAAGTGGGGGGGAGTCGTAATCATATCGACATACTTCTCCCCCAACCGCAGCCGGGCCGAATTCGAGGTCTTTCTGGCGGCACTAGAGGGAGTGGTGCTACGGGCCGCCCCTCTACCGGTCCTGCTGGCGGGTGACCTTAACGCCAAATCTACGGCGTGGGGTTCACCCGCCACTGATGTGAGGGGTGGTGATCTGGAGTCCTGGGTTCTGTCCCTGGGGCTCCAGACCCTCAACGTGGGGAATACCCCCACATGTGTCCGGTGGCAGGGCACGTCGATAGTCGACGTGACCTTCGCCACCCCCTCCCTGGCCTGCCGCATATCGGGCTGGCAGGTGGAGGAGAAGGAGACCCTATCTGACCATCTATACGTCAGATACCGGGTCTCCTCAACATCCCGCGGGGCCCGTACGACCGAGGGCCCCGCCGTGAGCGCGTTCACGAAATACGCGCTCACGAAACTCCGCCCAGAACTGGTGGCGGAGGCGGCGATGGTGCGGGCGTGGGCCGATGCGCCCCCCCACCTCGCCGGGGATGTTGACGGCATGGCGGAGCTATTTGCAGACGACATGAAGGTCGTCTGCGGCGCCGCCATGCCGAGGGCACGGGTCTGCCCCAGGAGGAGGCAGACATACTGGTGGACGCAGGAGATAGCCGAACTGCGTTCCACCAGTATGAGGGCTAGGCGCGCCTATTTGAGGTGCCGTAGGCGCGCCTCAAGCACACCCGATGACGAGGCGGAATGTCGTCGGGTGTACAAGGAGGCCAAGAGGGCCCTAAGGGTCGCCATAGTCGTGGCGAAGAGGGCGTCCTGGGAGAGCTTCATAGCTCTCCTAGACCAGGACCCCTGGGGGCGGCCCTACAAGGTGGTGCGGGGGAAATTCTCCGCCAACGCCCCCGCCACCTCGACCATGGAGGAGGGGCTGCTGGACCGGGTATTAGGGACTCTGTTCCCTAACCCGGGTCCGTTCCAGCCCCCGAGAATGCTCCCTCCTGGGGGCCCCTCTGAGGAGCCGAGCCCACCCCCCCCCTCCCGTGTCCGACGCGGAGTTTGATGCGGTGAGGGACAGGCTCCGGGCCAAAAAGACGGCGCCCGGGCCGGAGGGGGTTCCACCTAAGGTGCTGGCCCTCGCCCTGGGGCCCCTGAAGAGCGGTTCTTGGCGGTGCTGAACCTCAGCATCGCCGCGGGCCGCTTCCCCAGGAGGTGGAAGCAGGGGCGGCTCGTCCTCCTTAGAAAGGACGGCCGCCCGGAAGACTGCCCTTCGGGCTATAGGCCGATTGTGGTGCTCGACGATGCCGGGAAATTCCTCGAGAAGATCCTGGCTCACAGAATCGTCGAGCACCTGGAGGGGCCGGGCCCGAACCTGGCAGAATGCCAGTTCGGGTTCAGGCGTAACCGGTCCACAGTGGAGGCGGTGGCCCTTTTAAAGGGGTGGACCGAGGCGGCCACTGCGCGGGGTGAGGCTGTTATTGCGGTGTCGCTAGACATCCGCAACGCCTTTAACAGCCTCCCCCACGAGTGTATCATGGAGGCACTCAGGTTCCATCGAGTGCCTCCATACCTGTGTGCCATCGTGGAGGACTACCTACAGGGCAGGGTGGTCCTCTACGAGGGGCCCGACGGGCGCATCCGCTCGCGGGCCACGGCCGCAGGTGTACCCCAGGGTTCAGTGTTTGGTCCACTGCTCTGGAACCTGGGGTACAACTGGGTGCTGCGAGGCAGCCTCCTACCAGGAATGGAGGTTGTCTGCTTCGCCGACGACACTCTTGTCGCGGCGAAAGCAAAGGAGGTGGAGGATGTGGTACGCCTAGCGTCGGTCGGCACATCAATGGTCGTCCGACGCATCCACCTCCTGGGCCTGGAAGTGGCCCTCGACAAATCGAGGGCCATGATGTTCCATGGCCCACGTCGCAGCACCCCTCCGGGGCTCCGTATCCGGGTGGAGGGGGTCCGAATACCGGTCGAGGGAAGTATGAAGTACCTCGGCCTGGTGCTGGATCCCCGATGGAGTTTCGAGGAGCATTTTAAGCTCCTCACTCCACGGCTGTGTGCCGCTGCAGCCGCACTCGGCAGGGTCCTCCCGAACGTGGGGGGACCAGGTGCTGCGTGCCGTCGACTGTATCACGGGGTGATACGGTCGATGGCACTTTACGGAGCTCCGGTTTGGGCTGAGTGCCTCAAACCCCGCTCGAGGGCCCTCTTACGACGTCCGCAGAGGGTCATCGCGACCCGGGCCGTGCGAGCGTACCGCACGGTCAGCCACGGCGCCGCCTGCGTCCTCGCAGGCGCGACGCCGTGGGACCTCGATGCACAGGTTCTGGCAGAAATGCATCGAGGTCGGGTCGAGGCCAGGGAGCGGGGTGAAAGACTTGCCCCAGCAGAGCTGAGGCAAGTCCGTTCCATCGCCGAGAGCGAAGCTCTGCGGCGATGGGATGAGGCACTCGCCCATGTTAGCGCCGGCCACCGGACGATCGAAGCCATTCGTCCGGTGTTGGAGGTTTGGTTGGGTCGCCGGCGCGGCGGCCTCTCGTTCCGCATGGTGCAGATCTTGACCGGGCATGGTTGCTTCGGTCACTATCTGCACCGTGTCGCACGTCGGGAGGAGACGCCGCAGTGTCATCATTGCGGCGCTCCGGACGACACGGCCGAGCACACCTTATTGGAGTGCCCGGCCTGGCGACACCAGCGCCGCGAGCTCATTGCGGCGCTGGGATGCGGAGCCCTCTCGCTGCGGAGCATGGTGGAGACCATGCTCCGCAGCGACAGGGCATGGGAGGCAGTCGCCTCCTTCTGCGAGAACGTTATCTCGCAGAAGGAGGCGGCTGAGAGGGAGCGGGAGGATGATCCTCTGGCCGCTCCCTCCCGCCAAAGGAGGACGGGTAGGAGAGGACGGTGGCGCGCCCTGGCTGCGCCCGTCCCATGACCCTACCCGTGGGGGTCCCTCGCTGACCGGCATGGCGCTGGCCGTGCCGGCCACCGACGGACCCCGTGACGGCAGCCCCCCCTTGTAGTTCTGTCCTGCAAAGAGGGGGGCGGCGGAGGGAGCTACACGGGCACGCCCAAGTAGCCCTCCGCAGCGGACGGGGGGCGGTACGGTGGGCACTAGGCCGCGTACTCAGCCCCCACGCGCGGGCCTACCCGCGCACGTCTGCGGGGTCCCCGTGATACCCCGGGAGACCCCTGCCGTGGAGCCCCGGCTAAGGCCGGGAGGCTGCTGGGTGCGGAGACGTGGAGAATCCCTAAACGGGGACCCCGCGGCTTCGCACTAAGCAGCTTAGAGGGTATTCGCAGGACTTTTTTTAGCGGATATTATACCGTAAAGCGCCCGTAAGAGTTGCGAGGTCCTCGGTGGGCAGCCACTGGGGGGTTCGTAAGACTTGCGGGAGCCAGGTGTGAGGTCCGTTCGGCGGTGTGCCTCTTAAAGGCGCCGTCGTCTGTAAATAGATTTTTTACCTGCGTATTAAAAAAAAAAAAAAGGTTAGGTTAGGTTAGGTTAGGTTAGGTTAGGTTAGGTTAGGTTAGGTTAGGTTAGGTTAGGTTAGGTTAGGTTAGGTTAGGTTAGGTTAGGTTAGGTTAGGTTAGGTTAGGTTAGGTTAGGTTAGGTTAGGTTAGGTTAGGTTAGGTTAGGTTAGGTTAGGTTAGGTTAGGTTAGGTTAGGTTAGGTTAGGTTAGGTTAGGTTAGGTTAGGTTAGGTTAGGTTAGGTTAGGTTAGGTTAGGTTGGGGTGCTACGTCGGAAACCTCCTCGTGTGCCCGGTCCATTTCCTGTCCCTGGTCAGTTATGATAGGGGAACGGAAATGGGTCCGGGACGGTGCATCCCGGGCATCTGTGTAATGTCTCCCACTGAGGGTGCTGTTACGGAGGTGTCGAATAGCCGACAATCTCGTAACCCCGTACATAGTGCGGGGCCGAGGGCCGCCGGCTGCAAAGGAACTATTTCCTTTGGAGGCGGGGGCTGCGAGGAAGACAACCTCTCTAAAAAATGTCCCGGGGTGGTCTCGGCTGGCGTCCTGGGTATCCCGGGTAGCGGTAGTCGAGCCAAACTCGTAACCCTGTACATAGTGCGGGGCCGAGGGCCGCCGTCTGCAAAGGAACTGTTTCCTTTGGAGGCGGGGGCTGCGAGGAAGACAACCTCTCTAAAAAATTACCCGTGGTGGTCTCGACTGGCGCCCTGGGTAACCCGGGTAGCGGCAGTCGAGTCAAGCTCGTAACCCTGCACATGGTGCGGGGCCGAGGGCCGCCGTCTGCAAAGGAACTATTTCCCTTGGAGGCGGGGGCTGCGAGGAAGACAACCTCTCTAAAAAATCACCCTGGGTGGGGGGCATAGAGTGGCCCCGGTGTCGGAAGGCAGTGCACTGCCTGGAGGAGCTCGTAACCCCGTACGCAGTGCGGGGCCGAGGGCCGCCGCCCTTTTCGGAGGGCGGGGACCGCGAGGAAGAAAACCTCTGTAATAAATTACCTTGTTGAGTCTTGGCCGGCGTCCCGGGTAGCCTGGGTAGCGGCGGTTGAGACCACTGGAGGGGCGGTAACGCCTGTGTTGGTGAGGGCGGTTGTGGCGCGAACTCCGCGCCACCTCCGGCCGACCCGTAACCCCGCACGTGGTGCGGGAACGGGGACTGCCACCTCTCGGGGTGGGAGTCAAAAGGAGAAAACCTTTTCAAAAATCATTTGATGAGGCCAGGTAGGGTCCCCTCGCCCGGAAGAGGGAAAAAACTTATGAAAATGTCCGTTCTTGAAGATTATTTGTCATGCTCTCCCGCTGACACCGGGCGCTCTGAGGTAGCTGGGCCTCAGAGTGGGAAATTTGTTACTAGCGGCTCATGCGCTCCGGCTGGCCACCGGCGCTGCGGGATTACCGGGTCCCGCAGTGTTAAATTTGTTACCGAGGCGTGCAAGGGAGATTTTAAGGATGGAGGTATACTTCGCCTTAGAGGCGGAGGTAATGATGATGGTGGACTGGGCCACAGACCGTTGCCACCCAAGGTAAGCAAGGGACGGAAGGGGAAGGCTGTGAGTCATACCCCCCCGGGTCCCTCTGCGGAGACCGGCTCGGGTGAGTCTGACCATGCGGGGTATCTCGCCCAGGACGCCCCGTTGAGCTTAATTAGGGGCAAGATAGACAGACGCCTGTTTCTCATCAAGAAAACGGCTGAGCAGGCGGGCATCGACGGCCAGACGCTCGACTTGATCGATGGGAAGATGTTCGAGCTTGGGGACTTGGTGGAGAGGATCCTCGTAAGGGCAGAAGCGGCGGAGCAGCTCCAGGAGGTGGCAGAGGAGAACGCCCGACTCCGGGAGGAGAACAAGGGCCTAAGGGCTGATGTCGGGGCCATGAGGAGGGACCTCGACTCGCTGAGGAGGAAGGTGGAGAGCGGTACGCACCCCGCGCAAATGACGCATGAGGTGGCCGAGGAGCTGAAGCGCTCCCTTATGATTTCCATAGGGGAGATGGTCAGCACTCGGCTGGCCTCCTTCGCGGAGAGACTCCAGTTACCACCGGAGAGGAGTCCCAGGCCGCCACTGGCGGCGGATCGCGGCGAGGCGGCAAAGGTGGAGCAGTGGAGTGTAGTGGCTGCTAGGGGGAAGCCTAGGAAGGTTAAGGGTACGACTCCTACGGCAATCCCTGCACAGAAGAGGGTCGCGCAAACCGCAAGTGTCCCGAATAGAAGGAAGGGTGGGGAAAGGGCGCCGCGAATCAAGGTGCCGGCTACCGCCGCGGTAGAAGTGAAGTTGAGGCCCAGGGCAGAGGAGCTGGGTCTCAACCACTCCAACATTGTGGAGATAGCGCGGACGGCTTTCGAACTGCCGTCCGTAGGGATAGAGGGGGGCCTCGTTATGAAAACGAGCCAAAGGGGAACCAAGTTACTGCTCGTCTCAGGCCCAGACAGCAGAAAGAAGGCGGACGCCCTGGCCAAAAAATTGGGAGAAGTGGTCGATGAGTATGCCGAGGTCGGTAGGCCTGAGAAGAGCGTCGACATCCGGGTGACTGGGCTGGATGAGTCCATCACCCTAGAAGAGCTCCGGGAGGCGGTAGCTAAGAAGGGGGGCTGCTCCACCCGGGAGGTGACGGCGGGGGGAGTGAACCCCGGCCCGGGAGGCATGGGAGGGACACTCGTCCGATGTCCCGCATGGGCCGCCAAGAAGGTGGCCGAAGGAGGGAAAGTCCAGGTGGGATGGAGCCTGGCAAGGGTGAGGGTCCTACACCGGCGCACACATTGCTTCCGGTGTATGGAGAGGGGACACGTGGCTGCAAGATGTCCGGACAGGGAAGACCGAAGTGCACTTTGCTTCCGGTGCGGGGCAACGGGGCATAAGGCGGCGACATGCGCCGCTCCGCCACGATGCGCGGTTTGCGCGGCGAGTGGGCGACCGGCCGACCACAACATGGGGAGTGGGGGTTGTGACCCGCCGGTCACAAGGGGCAAACCCCCTGAGAAAGGGCCCTCTGAGGAGCCAGCGCCCGTACGGGTGCCCTCAGAGGGGGGGATGTCCGAGTAGCCTCGGCTGCTCGGACCCCCCCGTGGATGGTGTCGCCTGCGCTTCCCCCGTCTTCTCCCAGGAGAAGATCCAGGGAGACGTAGGCGACCGGGAGGGGGGAGAGGGACGGGAAGAACTACGCTTCCCCTCCCGGTCCTCCCTCCCAGGAACGGCGGCCCTCCTCATGTGGTTCTGTCCGCAAGGGGAGGGTGGCGGAGGGCTTTAGCTCTCCGCAGCGGATGGGGGGCGGTATGGTGGGCAGTAGGCCGCGTACCCAGCCCCCACGCGCGGGCCTACCTGCGCACGTCTGCGGGGTCCCCGAAATACCGCGGGAGACCCCTGCCGTGGAGCCCCGGCGAGGCCGGGAAGCTGCTGGGTGCGAAGCCGTGGTAGACTCCCTAAACGGGGACCCCGCGGCTTCGCGCTAAGCAGTGTAGAGGTATTCGCAGGACTTTTTTAGCGGATATTATACCGTAAAGCGCCCGTAAGAGTTGCGGGGTCCTCGGTGGGTAGCCACTGGGGGGTCCGTAAGACTTGCGGGAGCCAGGTGTGAGGTCCGTTCGGCGGTGTGCCTCTTACAGGCGCCGTCGTCTGTAAAAAGATTTTTTACCTGCGTTAAAAAAAAAAAAAAAAAGGTTAGGTTAGGTTAGGTTAGGTTAGGTTAGGTTAGGTTAGGTTAGGTTAGGTTAGGTTAGGTTAGGTTAGGTTAGGTTAGGTTAGGTTTCCGCCCTCTCTTTGGAGAGGGAAGCGACTGTGCAGTGTCGCTACCGGACGCGTCCCCCGGGTTGTGGATAGGGGCACGCCCTCCAGATATGGGGGGTACCGGCTTCGGCCGGCGCGGACAGCAACTGCACGACAATCTCGTAACCCCGTACGTAGTTCGGGGCCGAGGGCCGCTAGTCTCTTCGGAGGGTGGGGGCCGCGAGGAAGAAAACCTCTCTAAAAAATTACCCAGTGGGGGTCTCGGCTGGCGTCCTGGGTAGCCCGGGTAGCGGCAGCCGAGCTGGGGGAGAGCTCGCAACCCCGCACTGAGCGGGGCCGAGGGCTGCCACTCTCTTCGGAGGGCAGTGGTCGCGAGGAAGACAACCTCTATAAAAAATTACCCGGAGTGGATCGGCTGGCGTCCTGGGCATCCCGGGTAGCGGCAGCCGATCAGTGGCCGACTTGTCGGCGGTGGATGGCGGACAGTGTTCCGCGGGGACTCCGGTCCCACGTGGCGATGCCACACCCGAGCCTAACTGCTCGGTTGGCGGGGCTTGCCTTAATTGGCTGGCCCAGCGGCCGTTTCGACGGCGTGGTTTGCGGACCTCCAAGGTCCGCGTGCGCGGCGGCCCCGTGGCCACGAGGGTGGTCACTGGGGATGGGTTTCGGCCTACCGTCGGGCGAGCTGGAGACCTGTGTGTGTGTGTCGTTGTCACGTCTAGCGGCACCACACAGGACCAGTGGGGACTGCCTTTGTTGGCCGTCCCTGAGAGGAGCATACCTCGTTAAAAAACCCCAAAGTGTCGGGTCTACCCGTTAACTGGTATTAAAGTGCAAGCGTGGTACCAGGCGCCTTATGGTGGTGGGCTGGGGAAGTCCACCGACTAGCGCTTCCACCCCGGGGCACTACCCGCCGCCCCGGGAGTATTAGGGTTACCCAGGTACAGGGGGCACTGCCTGGGTGGACCATTTATTTCCCCCACACTCGTGGGAATAACAATGCAGACATCTAATACAAAAAACAAAAATTTAAAGAGTGAGGAGAAGAGGATGGAAGGAGTTGTGGAGGGTCTGGAGAGACCGGAGAAGGAGGATGTTGGAGAGAAAGGAATGGGTTTCGCACAGCCGGAGGAAAGAATAAGGACCAGGAGCAGGTCTGGTCAGGTGCAGCCGGAGGGGTCACGCAGGAGCTCAGTGACCCTGACGTTCGGTCCCGACTGTCAGTCATTAGCCGGGTCAATGTCCAGCCTACGGGCTGAATCGGAGGCGGAGTCAGCTGCCGAATCAACGGCCGGTCCGGCAAAAAGCCGTAAGAGGCGGTCGGTGGCGTCCAGCTACCTAAAGGACGCCTCGACAGTGGTGGCACCTGCGCCCAAAGTGCCCAGAGCCAAGGGGGGCAGAGGAGGCAGAGGTGGCGCTCTGACGCATAGCGTCGGGATATCCCAGGCGCGGAGAGAGGCCAGGGAGATTGAGCCGGACTCTGAATCGGAATCCACTCTAACGGAGGCATACACATCTGCCGCCAGTGACGGAGAGGCCGAGCCTCGTAACATGACAGTGGAGGACTTGGTGGCGGAGGCCTCGAAGAGGGTTGGCGAAGTGACAGAGGTCGCGAAAAAGGCCAAGAATTTAAAGGGGACCTGCAAAAAGAAATTGCGCTCCAACGCAGGCTCCCTGATGGCCGTGGTCCGCGCCTTGGCTCAAAAGGACACGGCAGAAGAGATGCGTCGACTGCGGGCGGACAACAAGCGCCTGCAGGACGAGCTCTCAAAGGTCCGCCACGAGCTGACAGCTCTGAGGCGGGCCTTCTCGGAGGCCGGTGAAGGGCGCCGCAAAAAGCCGGCGGCGCCCATCATCCTAGACACCCCGGCGGGAGTGGGAGGCGGAGGCAGCGGAGGGGAGGACCTTGCTGGAGCACTACAAGAGATGCACCGCTCTCTTGCCCAGCAGATGTCCAACATGCTCCAGGCAAGGTTGGAGGGCCTGGAGGTGGATGGGCGGCTCCTCCCTGCAGCGGAGAGACCCCGCCGGCCGCCATTGGCAGCTGATGCCAAGGCCGCGGGCTCAAAGCCACCTAAGACGGCACAGACGGTTGGGGACGGTAAGGTAGCCCCAACCACGCTTGCCCCGGCCGCCAACATGCCCAAAAAGGCGAGGGCGAAGGCGGCAAAGGCGGCAAAACCAAAGGCAGGCACTTCGGCTCCTCCTCCTCCAGCGAGGAGTGAGAAACAGGTGGCAGCACCGCTGCCTAAGGAGGCAACACCACCGGTGGTTGAGGGCGCCTGGGTGACCGTCGCCAAAAAACCCAAAAAGCCCAAAAAAGCAGAGGCGGCACCGGTGGCAACCCAGAAGGGCAAAAAGGCAGCCAAGGGTCCACAAGGGCCAAAGGGCCCCAAGGTGCCAAAGGCGCCTAAAACCCTGGCGGTCGTGGTGGCTCTGAAGCCGGAGGCGGTGGCTCAGGGAGCCACTTACAAGGACGCCCTGACCAAGGCCAAGGCATCCGTAGACATGGACGAACTGGGCATCGGCCCGTCGAAGTTCCGGACTACGGTGACGGGAGCGAGAATTATCGAGCTCCCGTCCGGAACAACGGTGGCCCAGGCCGACACTCTGGCGGCCAAGGTGGGCGAGGCCTTGGGCGATACAGCCAGGGTGACCCGCCCAACAAAATCAGCAGACGTCAGGGTGTCGGGCCTGGACGATACTGCGACGCCCGAAGAAGTGCGGGCGGCTCTGGCCGACAAAGCCGGTTGCCCCCCCAATACTATCAGGGTGGGGGCAATATCATCCGGCGCCAGGGGGGCTGGCTCAGCAATTGCCTCCTGCCCCGTGGAGGCCGTGGCCAGCTTGGTCAAAGACGGGAGACTAAAGGTGGGCTGGAGCGCAGCCACGGTCCGGCTACTGGAGCCACGCCCTATGCGTTGCCATAGATGTCTGGCACTGGGGCATCCAGCAGCCAAGTGCCCCTCTAGCAAAGACCGCAGCAATCTCTGCTATCGCTGCGGCAAAGAGGGGCACGTAGCCAAGGCCTGCAAGGCCCCACCGCACTGCGCGGTGTGCGCCGACAGGGGCCTGCCAGCCGGGCACCGAATGGCGGGGGCCAGTTGTAAGCCCCCTCCCGTCAAGGGCCACCTGCCGAAGCCGGCAGCGGCTCCTCGGGCCGCACCAGAGGCGGCCCCCCGCGCCACGCCAGAGGCGACCCCAGCAGTAACCCCAATGTCCGTCAACGATGCCCAGTAGGACATTGGGGAAACTGCTCCAGGCGAACCTCAACCACTCCGCCGGGGCACAGGATCTCCTGTGCCAGACGATGGCGGAGTGGGGGGTCGACCTTGCGGTGGTCTCCGAGCCGCACCATATCCCCCCGTCCGACAAGTGGATGGGGGCTGCGGATGGCTCCGCTGCCATCGTGGCGGCGAGTGCGGGCCCTTCCCCGGTGCTGGTGGAAAGGGGGGAGGGGTATGTGGCGGCACAATGGGGAGAGGTGGTGGTGGTGTCCACCTACTTCTCCCCCAACCGCAGCAGGGCCGACTTTGATCGGTTTCTCGCTGCGGTTGAAGGGGTCGTGCACCGCGCGGCCCCTCGTCAGGTGCTGGTGGCCGGGGACCTCAACGCGAAATCGACCGCGTGGGGGTCCCCCCGCACCGACGTAAGGGGTGGTATACTGGAGGCCTGGGTGTTCGCCCTGGGTCTCCAGATCCTCAATCGAGGAACCACCCCTACCTGCGTCCGGTGGCAGGGCACGTCACTTATTGACGTGTCCTTCGCCACCCCGCCGCTCGCGGCCCGTATCCGGGGCTGGCGGGTGGAGGCGGATGTGGAGACCCTATCGGACCACCGTTACGTCCGATACGAGGTCTCCACGGCATCCCCAGGGGCCCAAGTAGGCCCACGTGCGGGTGGCTCGTCGTTCAAACGATGGGCGCTCGCACGCCTCCAGCCGGATGTGGCGGAGGAGGCGGCGACGGTGCGGGCCTGGGCAGGGGTCCCTGACGCCGTCGCGGGGGATGCCGACGGCATGGCGGACCTTTTCGCGGACGACATCAACGTCGTCTGCAGCGCCGCCATGCCGAGGGCGCGGGTTGGCCCACGGAGGAGTGGGCAGGCATACTGGTGGACGCAGGAGCTCACGATCCTGCGTGCCGCCAGTATGAGGGCCAGGCGCGCCTGCCAGCGATGCCGCAGGCGCGCCAGACAAGCGCCCGGTGAAGAGGAGGTCCTCCGCCGGGCGTACAATGAGGCCCACACGGCCCTGCGTAGAGCTATCTGCAGGGCCAAGGTCGCTGCCTGGGATGAGTTTTTGGCCATCCTGGACAGCGACCCCTGGGGGAGGCCGTACCGGACGGTGAGGGGGAAGTTCGCTTCGGCGGCCCCCTCCACGTCCGGTATGGAGCCCGCGCTGGTGAGGAGGGTGCTGGGGACACTTTTCCCAGACCCCGGGCCCTTCGAACCCCCCAGGATGCTGCCCCCCGGTTCTGCTCCGGGGGCGTGGGCGGCTGGCCCCCCCGTGTCCGATGGAGAACTGGACACGGTGAGGGACCGGCTCCGGAGCCGCAATAAAGCTCCGGGGCCGGACGGGGCCCCGGCCAAGGTAATGGCCATTGCCTTGGGCCCCCTGAGAGAGCGATTCCGCGCGGTGCTAGACACATGCATCGCGACGGGTCGCTTTCCCAGGCGCTGGAGAGTGGGGCGGCTTTGCCTTCTCCGCAAGGAAGGCCGCCCGGCAGACTCTCCAGCAGGCTACCGGCCGGTGGTGTTGCTCGATGAGTCCGGGAAGGCTTTTGAGAAGATTCTCGCCTCCCGGATCATCGAGCACATCGAGGGTGAGGGGCCGGACCTGGCGGACTGCCAGTTCGGCTTCCGAACCGGCCGGTCCACGATGGACGCGGTTGGCCGTCTCAAGAGGTGGACTGAGGCGGCCACAGCTCGGGGGGAGGTGGTGATCGCGGTGTCCTTGGACATCGCGAACGCGTTCAACACCATCCCCCACGAGTGCATAGAGGCGGCGCTCGAGTTCCACCGAGTGCCCCTCTACCTCCGCGCCCTCGTCCGGGACTACCTGCGAGACAGGTCAGTCCTGTACGAGGACGCGGAGGGCCGCGTCCAATCGTGGCCAGTGAAGGCAGGCGTACCCCAGGGTTCCGTATTAGGTCCCCTCCTATGGAACCTGGGGTACAACTGGGTCCTGCGGGGTGAGCTCTTGCCGCGCATGGATGTCGTCTGCTTTGCGGACGACACCCTAGTAGCGGCGAGAGCGAGGGGGTGGGAGGAGGCGGTCCGCCTTGCGTCGGTCGGCACCTCCATGGTCGTCCGACGCATCCGCCTCCTGGGACTGGAAGTGGCCCTCGAAAAGACGAGGGCCATGGCCTTCCACGGTCCCAGACGCAGGACCCCGCCGGGGCTCCGTGCCCGGGTAGAGGGGGTGTGGGTTCCGGTCGAGATGCACCTTAAGTATCTCGGCCTGACCCTAGACCCCCGATGGAGCTGGGAGGAGCATTTCAGGCTCCTCGCTCCCCGGCTGTGCGGCGTCGCAGCCGGACTCGGTCGCCTCCTCCCCAATGTGGGGGGGCCGAAGGCGAAGTGCCGTCGGCTTTATCACTCCGTGATAAAGTCGATGGCGCTGTACGGGGCCCCGGTCTGGGCTGAGTGCCTCTCGTCCCGCACGAGGGCCCTCTTGCGAAGACCGCAGAGGGTCATCGCGACCCGGGCCGTGCGGGCTTACCGCACGGTCAGCCACGGGGCTGCCTGCGTCCTAGCAGGTACGCTCCCGTGGGAGGTTGATGCCCTGGTACTATCCCAGGTGCATCAACACCGGGTCGCGGCGAGAGAGCGGGGCGAGCGACCCGTTCTAGAGGAGGTAGAACGGGTCCGCACCGAGGCGCAGGGGGAGGCCCTGCGCCGATGGGTGGAGGCACTCGCCAACCCAGCCGCTGGCCACCGGACGATCGAGGCGATTCGTCCGGTGTTGGAGGAGTGGGTAGGGCGCCAGCGGGGCACCCTCACCTACCGCCTGGTGCAGGTACTGACCGGACATGGGTGTTTCGGTCACTACCTGCACCGAGTCGCCCGTCGGGAGGAGACGCCGCGGTGTCATCACTGCGCCTCTCCCGACGACACGGCCGAGCACACGTTGATCGTGTGCCCGGCCTGGCGAAACGAGCGCCGCGATCTGATCGCGGCGCTCGGCGGAGGAGGCCTCTCGCTGCCAAGTATGGTAAGAGCCATGCTTGGTAGCGAGAGAGCCTGGAGGGCTGCCGCCTCCTTCTGCGAATCTGTGATGGCGCAGAAGGAGGCAGCGGAGAGGGAGCGGGAGGAGGACGCTCTAGCCGCCCCTCTCCGGCGTAGACGGGTGGGCCGAAGAAGGCAGGCAGCGGTGACTGCCGGTCTTCGACGGCCCTAAGGTGGCCTGGGCGCGGCCTGACCAGCCGCGCGCCCTAGGTGCCGCTCCGGCATAGGCCACCACGTCTGGGGACTGCCTAGTACCCTAGCGCAGTCCCCCTGAGGCGCGTCGCCCGGTCCACTCGTTGGGCCGGGCCTGCCCGGGGGCGGGCTCGGAGCTGTGGCGCACGCAGGTGCGTCGGCCCCGAGACGCCCCCACATGGGCGTAGGAGGGTACCGGGGGGTTTTAGTGGAGTAGGATCAGTGTGGCCTTCCGCACTGGTCCTGCTTGAGTAGGGTCGGCACTGTTTCCCGTGCCGGCGAGTCCCACACACGCCGTGCGCCTAGTCAGCGTCACGGTATGGTGCGTAACTGCATTTCCCCTCGTCACAAAAAAAAAAAAAAAAAAAAGGTTAGGTTAGGTTAGGTTAGGTTAGGTTAGGTTAGGTTAGGTTAGGTTAGGTTAGGTTAGGTTAGGTTAGGTTAGGTTAGGTTAGGTTAGGTTAGGTTAGGTTAGGTTAGGTTAGGTTAGGTTAGGTTAGGTTAGGTTAGGTTTTTTTTTTTTTTTTTTTTTTTTTTTTTTTTTTTTTTTTTTTTTTTTTAAACGGCTTCCCCACTCAGTGGCAGGACTTTTTTATGCTTTTTTGGTTTTCTTTCTTTTTTAGAGTTTTTCTTTTCTCTACTTCGTATTTTTATGTTCGAGTTTTTCTTTTCTCGTTTTTATTATTTTTACTTATCGTTTCTACATTTCCTATTTTCTATTACATTTTTATTTTCTTACAATTTTAATAATTTATCTAGATTCTTATATGTCACTGCTGTTTTCTATTCTATAATTTAGTTTTCTCTTACATTAGATACTATTCTTATTAGATTCATTTTGACTTTTACAATTATTTTCTTAAGTTATTATTTCCTTTTCTTGTTTGATTACAATTTTCTCCTTAATCTATTTACATTCACTTTCTTATATTACATTATTTTCTTTGCTACATTTCTTTGTCTTTATTTAGACTGTCGTTTGTATACTACTTATCCTATTTACATTTGCTTTATTTTATTTACAATATTTACTTATTTCTATTTTTACTTTTCTTATTTATGTTACGCGCATTGTATTCTAGTCAATTTGTCTTTCGCTTATTTCTATTTATATCTCTATCTCTATTTACTGCTGGAGTCCCTCCGTGGTCACTTTTTACCTTTCGAGTTTGGGTGGTAGCCTCTAGAGCCCGGTATGCCTCCGCAAGTGGAGTTTCAAAAAATAATTTTTTGCCTCCATTTGCTTTGGCCCCGTGGTTACCTTTGGCCTCCACTCGCACTCCCTGCTTTGTTCCACGAAGGGGCTTCAGCAGTCTTATCCCTGATATTGATTCCCTTCTTTCCTCAAGAAAGTGGAACCAATGCCATCTCCTTTCAATATATTTTGTTATCTTTATCCAAATTCCTTTTTCTGCCCTATATATTTCTTTCTGCTCCTTTATTCCTCTCCCCGTTCTGTTGTTGCCCACAGCACCCTTAGCAATATGCCACCTTCGCTCTTGCGATTTTATCCCAGAGTATTCTCTGTGGGCAGGCATTGCTAAAGGTGTTGTGTTCATTCTCTTTTAACTCAGCCCTTTTACAATTTAGGCAACTAGGAGCGGAATTTTTGTTTGGGCATGCGGCGTATAAGTGGTCCCCCCCACAGTGGCTGCAGCTGTCCAGCGCCTCCGTGCAGACCCGTCTGATGTGGCCGTAGCCCAGACAGCGGGAGCACTGGATTAACGGGGTCTGATCTTCCACAGCGGAGATTCCCCACTGTAGTTGAAGAGACCCCGCATCTGTCAGCTGCCGCCAAATTGTGGGAGCCACTCTGACCACCACGTGCGCCACATGCGGATTCCTAGTTGCCTTTTCATATATAACTTCCATGTCCTCTTCCTTAAACCTTTCCTCCCTGTTTATTCTTCCGATTTTTCTCTTTATCCCTTCTATCACTTCCTCTTTCTTTCTCTCTCCTCTTACGTTCCTCACTATTACTAATGGGTTTTTGTTCTTTGCCCTTTCCACTTTTAGTATTTTGTTCCTTTCGATCTTCTCTTTCAATTTCTCTGCCTCACTTTCCCTTGCACACCCTATAATTACCTTTTGCCCTTTCGCCTTTCTCACTCTTCGCACTTCGTTCCACTCCCCTTTTTCGTCGACCGACTTCCTCACCGCGTCGAACACCTGGTCGCTCGTGAGCGTTTCGTCGGTCGACGCCACTATGATTGAATGTAGTGTTTTGTTTTGGGGTGGAACGCTTCTCACTTTTTCCGCATACGTTTCTTCCTTTCTTTCTTCCTCTATCTTAGTTCCCAGCTCAGTCAGTTTCTTTTGCTCTTCTTCCATTCGCTTTCCCACTCTTTCTTGCATCTCTTTTATCACTTCCAATCTTCCCATTCCTTCCTCTATCCCTCTATTATTTTCTATTATTATCTCTTTTAGCTTTTCTTGTTCTTCTTTCATGTACTTGCTTTCTTCGACTTGCATGCTCATCGTTTTCTCCATTTTCTCTATCCTGTTTTTACTAACTTTCATTTCTTCCTTTTCTTCTATTAAAATTTTGTTAAACTTCTTTTGTTCCTCTCTCGTCTCTTTTACCTCTTCTTTAATCTCCAGCAGTATTCCCATAATATCTGCTAGGACATTACCATTCACTCTTATTTCTTCCTTATTTCCTATTATACCTTCATACATCTTTATCATACTATTCCTTCTTTCATTCTCACTCTCACTTTCTTTCTCATCTTTGCCATTCTTACTCTCTTTTCTTTCCTCCTCTTGCATTCTTCTTCTTTCTTTGTTACTTTCTGACTCGCTTACTCTACTTACTAGCTCTTTAATCATCTTTACCATTTCAAGCGTCTCTTCCGTAATCCTTGCCTTTCCTTCTCTTGTTACTGACTTGTTTGTTCCTTTTGGTTCCATTTGTTCTTTTATTTTACTTTGCGCTTCATTCGCTCTTCTTTCGTACTCCCTTACGTTCTTATATTTCTGTGGCGATTTCATCGTGGGCTGAGCTTGAGATTTTTCACTATCTATTTCCCCCTGGGGAGAGGAGTCTGCACGTCTACTTTCAAAATTGTTGCTTCTTAACTTTGCAAAAATAGGTTGGCTACTAGTATACATTTTACTTATTTCTTTGTTATTGTTTATTATCTGAGTGGGTTTGCCTACGTCTAATTGTAAAATATTTTATAAAATAAAATAAAATAAAAAATTGAATAAAAACCGAATAAATAATAATAATTAAAATGATAATATCAATGAGTCAAAAGACGATTTAGTAAATAAATTAACTAAAGCAATATTACACTTGAACTGAATCCGAACTAACGAGTCAAAAGACGAATTGAATTAAATAAAATAAGAATTAAAATTAAAATTAAATTGAATAAATTAATGAGTCAATAGACTATTTAATGAATTCAATAAAACTAAGCTAAAATAAGTTAAATTAAAATTAAATTTGAATGAGTCAATAGACAACACAATAGATTAAAAATAAAATAAAATAAAATGAATAAAATAAAACAATGGGTCAAAAGACAAATTCGAATTCAATTCCTATAATATTGCTTACTGCCCTTAAGAAAGGTACCGGTTGTCAGTATAAATTAACTTAAGAATTAAGAATTATAACACACACAACAATTAATACTAAAGCTAAGCCTGCCCTCAAAAGAGGTGCAGGGTGTCAATATCACAGTCAAAATCAAAATTAAATTTTTAACGCACACAACAAATTACTAACACTAAGCCTGCCCTTAAAAAGGAGCAGGTTGTCAATATCAGACTTTAATTTTAAATTAAAATTAAAATCTAATTTGGAATAAAAGGTAAAACAATAAAATACGATAGTAGTAATTTGTGCAATAAGTGCAGATTTGTCAAATTTTTAGCCTAAGTCTGCCCTCAAAAGAGGAGCAGAGTGTCCTAATTCTAATAAAAACCTAACTAACTTAACCTATATTCAGGCTCAATAGAGTCCTGAATTTTGTCAAAATTACTTAAGTGCTAGTCCTGATCTCAAAAGAGATTCAGGAGGTCAATTTATGCTTAGAAAGGCCCTATTTCCTATGTAAAACTTTGTATGAAAAACTTAATATTAATTATTTTCGGCTCTATGAGCTCTATGTAGAGACTCTTGGCACTCTATCTGATTTGTGTTAATTTTTAGGACCAAACCGTAAAAGTTTTGTCGAAATCGGTCCAGTAATTACGGAGATAGGTTTTTTCCAAATAGGGGTAACTTTGGGGTTGGGGGGTTGTTTTTATTCCCGAATGGGGTAGTGTTTCTATACCCGATACTTTTTCTCCAAAGAACCCTATGTGGGAAACCCCTCTAAGTGTCCCTTTTGTCAGTTAACACTCCTTTAATCCGTTTAAGTTTTTGTTTAAAGGGGCGTGGCCTAATTTCCCCAACCTGGAGGGTTGTCCCGGGTGATTTTTGACTTCAGATTCCTGTAAAGGGGGATATCCTCCGTCGAAAACCTCCCGGACTTATTGCTGAGAAATTTGTAGTTTTTGAGATATTAAGTATTAAACAAAATTTTCCCTCTTTTTGATTAATGGTTAATAACTTCCCAACTAGGGGTGGGAAAATTATTCTAAAAAGTTTATAAGATAGGGGAAGAATTGGGCTTTCCAAAGATACTATTACTATAATTTTAGGATTAAAAACTACAAAGATATTAGACACGAAAAAATGTAAACAAAGGGGACACTCACAAAATAAAATCTTAAAACTAAACAAACTTATTTGTGCGGTTTTCGGCAAATTTACGGAATTTTCCGGTAAGCGGCGCTCGGGGCCGTTTCCGATTTTCCGGATTTTTTAAAAGCTAGTGGATAGGGCCTTTCTTAAGCTACAGGTACATATGTGTAATCCATTTAAAATCACAGTGTAACTATTTTTAAAATTCAAAATTCTGTACAGGGTCCCCAAAATTTGACCGCAAAAAGGTTTGTAATGTTTATATTTTCTCCGGGTTTCAACCCTTATCTTTCCAAAGTAGTTTGTTAGGACCGTCTAGGTGGGTTTTACCCCTCCTAGAAAATTGGTGTTTATAAACTAGATTTAACTACTTGAAATTCAAGTTTAAAAATGAAATTTTTGAGAAAAATATACAATTTGTAAAAATTTTTAAAATGCCACTTTAGGGGCTTATAACTTTGGACTGGGTGGTCCAAAATTAAAAATTTCTTCACCAGAAATGGTTGTATGCACCTTACAATCTAACTATATAAAAATAATTTTCAAAATGTCAGTAATAAAAAAGTGGATTTTCGAGTTACGTAATTTTACAACTTTAGTTTTGCGGTCGAGAGAATTTCTATGTTCTACTTTGGGGGGGTGGCGCTCGGAAAAGCCGAGACCTACCTTTACAAACTTAATACTACTAGATAGGGGATGAACCAGCCTTTCCCGTGATCTAAATTTTGGATTTTTTAATTTATATTTTAATATAAATTAAGAGGTTATAAAATTTGGAAGAAATTTTTTCAGCTACAAAACCGTGTTTGTTTGCGCTGGTACGTTAATTGAAAAGAAAATTTTTATCCTACGGGATAGCCCGGGTCGACGTCCTCCTGTTGTGTCAAAAACCAGATTTTGATCTGATAAAAAACCGGTTGATATTCGGCTTTTATTTTCGTGGCGTTCGCCCCGCTCGTCCTGAAAACCGAATATCTCCGTATCTAACAAATAAAAAATTCCAAAACTTTGCACTAATAATCTACAATAACTACTAAACTTAATTTTGATTTTTAATATATACCTTCCCGATCTGGTTTTTGCTACAATTGCTCTTATATCTAATACTAAAATTAAAAATGTTCAGGACCTTGTTTTTCCTTTGTTTCAGCCTGGAGCTGGTCACCGAAAGCTCCTCCCGGTCCGCTGCGATGTCCTCTGCCTGATTCTGGTGGTTTGGTGGGGGTCCCTGGCTTGGATCCAGGACCTCGTGGCCACGTGGTGAGGGGACTTTCTTAGGAAAGTCCCTGGTTTCAGGAGGGAAAAATCTGAAATTTTTCTCCAGTAATCCTTGGGTCAAATAATGCCTCCCCACAGTTCAGAAAAGGTGGGTCACCGCTGCGGTTCCCGAGATATATGGCTCCGAAATCCGGAATAACCTCAAATTTGGGGTTTTTTGCACTTTTTATCACTTTTTCTCAACTTTTCACTTTGGTGTGATACACCAATCGATTCGTCTCGTCGAGACGAATCTTTTGACACTAAGCACTTTGTATATTGCTCTAATTTTTCCGGCACTTTGATTTTTTAACTGCGGAGCTCAATAAAATCGTGCCGCTCGGGTCTAGCGCTACGGGGCAACTGGGGAGGTTAGGTTAGGTTAGGTTAGGTTGAGATTGGCTGCGGCGGATGGAAGTTCCCGCCGCTGGCCACTGGACCATTGACGGAATTCGGCCAAATTTGGCAGAGTGGTTGTCCAGAAAGCACGGCTCTTTGTCCTACCGGATGACCCAGGTGCTGTCGGGGCATGGATGCTTCGGCAGCTACCTTCATCGAGTCGCCGGTAGGGAATCGAATCCCTGTTGTCACGAGTGTGACTGTATTTTAGACACAGCGCAGCATACGCTGTTGTCCTGCCCAGCATGGGCGACACAGCGCTCGGCCCTTGTGGCCGTAATCGGCAACGACCTCTCCTTGCCGGCCGTCATTCAGAAGATGGCCGGAGATGAAGTGTCGTGGACCGCTGTCACGACGTTCTGTGAGGATGTGATGGCACGGAAAGAGGTAGCGGAAAGGGCAAGGGAGGAAGATCCTCTCGCTGACCCGAACCGCAGGCGTAGGCTAGGCCGGCGGAGGCGGCTCTATGGGCTGCAGCAACGACCGCCCTAGTCGGGGATGCTGGGGGGCGAGTGGGCGTTCGTCCTCGGCAAACACATCCCTTGAATGAGAGGCTCCTAGGTTCCTCTATAAAAGATGAGTCCGAAACATGGACAGGCTATTGGCTGTGGTCAAGATGGTGTGCGAAAAGCTTCCTTGACCACTACCATTGATAGCCAAGTGGAGCCGCGTCAGTTTTTAGTGGGTAGGCCCTTCCAGTCCAGGTCGATTAGCGATCTGGATTGCACTCTGGGGGGGAGAGTCCCACATAACCACAGGGTCAACCCCACTGGCCCTGTGGTATGCGTAAGGCATTTTCTGACGTTAAAAAAAAAAAAAAAAAAAAAAAAAAAAAAAAAAAAAAAAAAAAAAAAAAGGTTAGGTTAGGTTAGGTTAGGTTAGGTTAGGTTAGGTTAGGTTAGGTTAGGTTAGGTTAGGTTAGGTTAGGTTAGGTTAGGTTAGGTTAGGTTAGGTTAGGTTAGGTTAGGTTAGGTTAGGTTAGGTTAGGTTAGGTTAGGTTAGGTTAGGTTAGGTTTTTTTTTTTTTTTTTTTTTTTTTTTTTTTTTTTTTTTTCAGCTGCTCCCCACTTTGTTGCAGGTCTTTAATTACTATTTATATTTGGTGTGTCTTTTTATTGTTTTTTATTTTTTGCTTTAAAAGCACGTTATTTTTTTCGCGCTTGTATATATTTTGAGCACATTTTTCTTTTTGTGTCTCTTTTTCTTTTATCTTTTCAAATTTTCTTATTCTAATGCATTTCTTACTTCTATTGACTATTATTTTACATTTATTGGTTCCTTATACTTTATCTTTTTGCTTTATACACTTTCATATCTATTCCTATCTATACTATTATGCTATACCCAGATTAATATCTGGTCTTTTGTCTTATTTTCTAGTATTCTTATTTTATTTACACTGTCTATGCTTAATCTCTACTTCTTTTCCTTATTCTAGTTACATGGATGTCTTATTCTAATTACAGTTTTCATTTGTTTATCATATAACATATTTACATTTACATTTTATTTTCTTGTATTTACATTCTATTGTATTTTTTAGTTTACATTTACATTTACATTTCTCATTCCATTTACATTTTGTTTCCATTTACACATTTTCCTTATGGTGTACTTTCGTTCTTTTTAACATTTTACCGTTTTCAGTTTTTTACCTAATCCTAAGTTACTTAAGTTTGACTCCACTCGGAGTCTTTGGGGTTGAGTAAGTGCTCGCGGGTTCAGCTTCCGCAAGACAGGATTTGCAAATATCATATTTGCAACCCTGTTTGCTTTGGCTGTTCCCGCGCGCACTTTTCAGTTATCACTCCTCCCTTTGCGTTTCCTCCCAGTGGAGTCCCGTCTACTTTGTGGTGTTCAGTTTCGCCTTGCGTTCCCTTACTATCTAATTGTATACCTATTTCGCTACTTGTTTTCCTACTCATTTTTTTATTTACTGTAATTATTTTCCTAATTTCGCCCTTAGCAGTGGTACGCGACTTTTGATCTGGCTATCCTATCCCATATAGCCCTCTGTGGGCATGCGTTACTGAAGGTATTGTGTGCTGTATCCTTACTTTTTACTTTCTTGCAATTTTGGCAGCATGGCACTTCTTCCTTATTTGCGCATGTGGCATACTTGTGGTCTCCCCCGCAGTGGCTGCAACTGTCCAGCGGCTCCTGGCAGACCCGCTTGATGTGGCCGAAGCCCAAGCAGCGGGAGCACTGGATTAGCGGGGACTGATCTTCTACTCTGGATGGTCCCCAGCGTAGTTGAAGGGTCCCCGCCTCTGTCAGCTGCAGCCATATTGCCGGGGCCACTCTCAGGACCACGTGTGCCACATGTGGATTTCTTGTTACCCTCTCAAATACTGCCTCTATGTCCTCTTTTCCTTCCTCTTTGCTATTCCCTTTCGTTCTTTTTCCTATCTTTCTTTTTATTGCCTCTATAACTTGCTCCGACTTGTTTTCTCCTCTTACGTACTTAACCACTATCAATGGGTTTTTATTTTTAGCTCTTTCAACTATCAGTTTTTTGTTCCTTTCCAATTCCTCTTTCAGTCTTTCCATTTCATTCTCCCTAGCACACCCTATTATGACCTTCTGTCCCTTTGCCTTTCTTATCTTTTTTACCTCCATCCATTCTCCTTTTTCATCCACACTCTTTTTCACCTCTTCAATCACTTCTTCACTTGTTTGCGTTACGTCCGTTGATGCTACTATGATGGAATGTAAAGTTTCCATCATAGTAGCTGGCCCTTTTACTCTCTCTGCATACGTATCCTTTCTGATTTCATCCATCTTTTCTTTCACTATCCCTTCTATATCCCTTTTTTCCCCTGTGATTTGTGTCCCTACTTCTTTTTGTCTACTTTCTATTATTTCCATAATGCTGTTTCCCCTTATTATTTCCTTTCTATTTCCTAAAATTGTTTCTTTAATTTTCCCCTGTTCCTCTAGTGTCATTCTACTTTCTTGCATTGTGGTGCTTAGCATACTTTCTATATCTCCTATATTATCGTTTCCTTTTTTCCCTATTTCTTCTATTGTTTCCATTTTCCTATTCCCTGTTATTATTTCTTTCCTATTGTCTAAAATTGCATCCATCACTTTCTTTTGTTCTTCCATCAGGAGATATGCTGTGCTTTCATCGTTTTCCTTATCTAGCTCGAATTCTATTCTTGTCTCTATTTTATCCGTGTATAGCTTTGCCTCTATCGCTGCATCCCTTGCTTCCATCACTACGTCCATAAATTTCTGCAGTTCTCCATCCATGTGATCGTTGTCTTCCTTTGTTATTACTGCAGCTTTATTTATGCCCTCCATTATTTGTTTGCTAAGCTGTTGCTGTTCATCCATCCTTTCTAACGTGCTCTTCGTCTTTCTGGTTCCTTCTTCTATTCTTTCTCTATTTCCCAAAACTATGTCCTGTATATTTTTCAGCATTTCTTTCATCTCTCCTATTTCCTTCCCGTCCATTCTTTCGTCTTTCTTTTCCTCCCTTCTGTCCATTTCTTTCGTTCCATCGTCGTTCTTACTGTTTTCTAATTCTACTACTCTTTTAGCCAGCATCTCTATCCACTCTTTCATCTCTTTCGTTCCTTTTCTTAAAATCTGTTTTCCCTCGCTTGTCACTGATTTGGGTGCCAAATGCTCCAACATTTTGGCACCCAAATCCCTGGCCTTACTTACTAAATTGTGGGGGAATTCCTCCACTTTCTCCTTCCTAGCTGTTTTTTGTGTGCCTTCTGCCGTCATAAGTCGCGTACCTGCTGTCTCGTTTACCATTTTTAATTCTTTTATCTCAGAAGGAGATTCATAAACGTAATCAAATGTTTTTGAATTTCTCGCGGCGGGAATGTGTTTGCCGTTTCTTGCCATTTTAATTTTTTGAACCAATATGGAGCAGTCTTTAAGACCTGTTTTATCCGAATTAAATTTTTGATATAAATTAAATTGAAAAATAAAAATAAAAATAAAAACAAAAATAAAAATTAAAAAGTAAAATTAAAAATTTGAATTAAAATTGGAATTGAAATTATGAGTCAATAGACGGATTGATAATTTAAATTAAAATAAAATTAAATGGACACACCAAAATAATATAATAAAATAAAATAAAATAAAATTACTAAATTACTAATTCCTAAAACTAAGCCTGCCCTTAAAAAAGGTGCAGGGTGTCTATATCACAGTCAAGCTAAAGATTTAAACGCACACAACAAATTACTATTACTAAGCCTGCCCTTAAAAAAGGTGCAGGTTGTCAATATAAGTTTAAAGATTTTGATTAAAATCAAGTTTAAATAAAAGTAAAACAATAAAATACGATAGTAATTTGTGCAATAAGTGCAGATTTGTCAAATTTTTTAGCCTAAGTCTGCCCTCAAAAGAGGAGCAGAGTGTCCTAATTCTAATAAAAACCTAACTAACTTAACCTATATTCAGGCTCAATAGAGTCCTGAATTTTGTCAAAATTCCTTAATACTAATCCTGATCTCAATAGAGATTCAGGAGACTTAATTATACCTTGAAAGGCCCGAGTTCCTATATGAGAATTTATGTATGTGAAAACTTAATATTAATTTTCCTAGTCTCTATGTACTCTATGTAGAGACGTTTGGCACTCTATCTGATTGCTGAGAATTTATAGGACCAAACCGTAAAAGTTTGGTCGAAATCGGCCCAGTAGTTTCCAAGTTGCCTTATTTCTTCAGATAGGGGTGGTTTAGGGGTTGGGAGGGGTAGACGTCGAGATTTGGGTCCCAAGTGAGAATTTGAGTCCCTATATAAAATGTTGTTAGTTTGGGACTGTTAGTTCCTTAGTAACGGGCTATTAAACAAATTCTCCCTTAGGGCGGCGGGGGAAAAATTTCAAATTTAGGGGTTGGTTTTTATGTTTGTAAAATGTCCGGTAAAGAATGCTGATTATTTTTGTCCGAGAAAGTGTATATGCCAAAAGTATAGTTTTTATAAAATTTTGAATTTTGTATGTCTAATTAATTTATGGGGTAGGGGGTAGGGGGTTGAGACTATGGGGGATCGACGTCTCCCTGGGGGTTTCCACCTGCGACTCTTCGAGTCGCTTAAGGCCGAATTTGGGGTCCAAAACGTCCTACGATGCGTACTTTAGGAGTTAGCTGTATATGTTTGCTTCTTCCGGGAATCGAACCCGGGAATTTCAATTTTTGGTGGTGTTTTTTATGTTGGGGTCGGGTAGTGTTGTTTGAAGAGATACTTTTCTCCCAAGGAACCTAATGTGGGAGATTTCTCCAAGTACCCTTTTTTGGCAATTAAACAAGCCCCTATATATTCCGCCTATAAGTGGGCGTGGCTTATGACGTAGTCCGCCCTGACTAGAAATTCCCCGTTTTCAAAAGTCGTCCCGGACGGGTTTCGACTTCGGAATCCTGTAAAGGGGGATGTCCTCTATCGAAAAGCTCCGGGATTAATTTTCGAAAAACGGGTACTTTTGGAGATTTTTTGGGTTTTAGCCCGAAAAATCCCTCGGTGATTAATGTTCTATTGTTCTAAGATTAGGGGTTGAAAAATTTATTTTTTGCAAAAAACTTAAAAAGTAATAAATGGGCCACCAGGGGGCACAATTTTTATAATTTTAGGGGTTCGGAATTCAAAGATATTAACTAATAAAAAACGTAAACAAACATATACTTATGATTAATGGATTGCCAACTTAATTGTGCGGTTTTGTTGAAAATTTTTTGAACTTTTGGGGGGTCGGCGCTCGGGCGCGTTTTAAGTTTTCCAAAAAATTTTTAAAATACTTGCTCGGGCCTTTCCTAACCTAATTGTACATATATAAAAGTCATTAATTATCACAGATTTTGTATTTTTAAAATTCAATAATCCGTGCTGGGTCCCCGGAAATTGACCGCATAAAAATTTGTAACCCTTATATTTTTTCCGGGTATTAACCCTTATTGTTAAAAAGTAGTTCCCTTGGACCGTCTTGATGGGTTTTACCCCTCGTATAAAATTCGTTCTTGTATAATAGTTTTAACCACTTTTAATTCAATATTTAAGATGAAATTTTTGTAAAAACTAACAATGGGTGAAATTTTTATTTTAAAAGCTTATAACTCCGGACGGGGTGGTCCGAAATTTAAAATTCCTCCGTCAAAAATGGTTACTCTTACATAACTATCTAAATGCGTAAAAACAATTTTGAAAAAATAAAAGATAAAAAAGTGAGTTTTCAAGTTACGTAATTTTTACAATGTTGTTTTTGCGGTCAAAAGAATTTCTGGGTGCTACTTTGGGAGGGTGGCGCTCGGAAACGCCTGGCTCCTCCCTTAAGATTTTTATATTACTAGATAGAGGGTAGTCCGGCCTTTCCTGTGATATATAATTTTTATTTTTTAATTTATATTTTCATATAAATTAAATCTGTTTAAAATTTTGAAGCAATTTTTATCGTTACAAATTAAGTTTGTTTTAATCTAATTTCTCTAAATACTAAGTTTTTTCCAAAGATTCTTTTTTCACCGGATAGCCCGGGTCGAGTTCCTCTAATAATCCAAAAACCAGGTTTTAAAATAAATAAAAACAAGTTGTTATTCAACTTTTATTGTTTTTGATAGTCGTCCCGCTGGTCCTGAAAGTTGAATAACTACGGTGATCTTTAAGATAAAATTCCGAAAAAAGTTTTAAAATGATCGTTAATAAATAGCAAATTTAATTTTGATTTTTAATTAATAGGTTACCACTCTGGTTTTTGTTTTATATGTACTTATTTCTAAACTTAAAATGTAAAATTTTTAGGACCTTATATCTCCCTTCCTATTGGGGGTAGGCTGATGCTGAAAGCGTTCACTTGTCGGCTGCGACGTCCTCTCCTCGTCTGTGGTGGTTGGAGTGGCGCGACTGCGCTGGTTCCAGTACCTCGTGGTCGGGTGGTTGAGGGACTTTCTTAGGAAAGTCCCTGGATCTTGGCCGGAAAATTCCGGGACTTTGCAGGCGCCTTCCTCTCGTCAATTGTGGACCTCCCACAGTCCAAAAATGATGGGTCGTCGCGATGGTTTCAGAGATATCCTGCTCCAAAGTCTGAGATAACCTTACTTTTACGGTTTTTTGCACTTTTTGGTGGTTTTTTCACTTTTCACACCTAAGTGTGACACACCGTTCGATTCGTCTCGTCGAGACGAATCCACCAATACCAAACACTTGGTTAATTGCACTGATTTTACTGGCACTTTGATTTTTTGACTGCGGAGCTCAATAAAATCGAACCGCTCGGGTCTAGCGCTACGGGGCAACTGGGTTAGGTTAGGTTAGGTTAGGTTAGGTTAGGTTAGGTTAGGTTAGGTTAGGTTAGGTTAGGTTAGGTTAGGTTAGGTTAGGTTAGGTTAGGTTAGGTTAGGTTAGGTTAGGTTTTTTTTTTTTTTTTTTTTTATTTTTTTTTTACGGTATCCCCGATTTGTTTCAGGACTTTGTTTTCTTTTTTGTTTTGTTTGGTACTATTTTGGTTTGTTAGACATGCTTGCTCTTTTGCATGTGGATTTAGTGCTCTTTCTTTTGCACTTTATTACTTTTTTCTTTTTATTCTTTACATTTATCTTATTTGCTATTACATATTTCTTCTTGTTTTATTGTTACATTTTACTTATTCACTTAATTACACACACTGATCTATTTCTATTTACATTCTTATTATCTATTTCATTGCTTTCTTGCCTTTTACATTTCTTTACTTAAACTAATATCACAATTTCTTATACTCTATTTGCTTTTACATATTACACTACTATAATTTAATACATTTTTCACTAATCATCTCTATTTCGTTCTATGACCTTTTCCACTATTTTCTTACCAAACTTAATAAACGCTTCCCTATCTTTACTTTCTGCCATAATTTCCCACAGGTTTTCCTTTCTAAGGGGTGTGTTCAATGCTATTTGTGCGTCGTGTCTTTCTCTGCTGTAAAGGGGGCAATCTAGGAGGACATGAAAAATGTCCTCTTCGGTGTTTGGGTCACATACGCATCTTGGGGTATCCTTCTTTTTAAATCTATGGAGGTAGGCGGAGAAACCTCCATGCCCGGTAAGGATCTGTGCAGCTATTCTATCAATCTTCATCTTTCTTACGACTCCGAAGGCGCTCTCCCCGCTAGGGAAGAACGCCTTCGTTGTGGCAGCCGTGTCCTCGCCCCTATACCTGCTGTCCCATTCTACTTTCGTCATCGCGCGTACATGGCGCTTGACGAAAGAGATGGGACAGCAGTCATAGTGCGATTTGCATTTCAACCCGAGGGCCGCCCCCTTCGCCAGCTGATCCGCTCTCTCGTTTCCGATCACCCCGACGTGGGCCCTGATCCAATACAGGGACACGGTTTGGCCGTTGTCCCTGAGTTGGGCCAGGTTGCCCTGAATCGCCTTGGTGATCGGATGCGAGGAGTCTGGATCCGCTAGCGATTGGAGAGAGGACCTCGAGTCGCTGAGCACGGCCGCCTCCTTCCATCCTTTCCCTAACACGCACTCCGTGGCTTGGAGGATAGCATACAGCTCGGCTTGGAAGACTGTACAGTATGGCTCCAGCTTAAACTTTCGGGAAAGGACTTCTGCCTGCCCTTTCCAACAGGTCAGGGCGGCTCCTACCTTTCCCTCCAGTTTGCTGCCATCTGTATAGATCTTCACAAGACCTTCTGCCAGTTTGCTATCCTCCTCCTCGTTCTCCAGACACTCAAAACCTATCATACTGCTGCTACCGGGGGGTTAGGTTAGGTTAGGTTAGGTTAGGTTAGGTTAGGTTAGGTTAGGTTAGGTTAGGTTAGGTTAGGTTAGGTTAGGTTAGGTTAGGTTAGGTTAGGTTAGGTTAGGTTAGGTTAGGTTAGGTTAGGTTAGGTTAGGTTAGGTTAGGTTAGGTTAGGTTAGGTTAGGTTAGGTTAGGTTAGGTTAGGTTAGGTTAGGTTAGGTTAGGTTAGGTTAGGTTAGGTTAGGTTAGGTTAGGTTAGGTTAGGTTAGGTTAGGTTAGGTTAGGTTAGGTTAGGTTAGGTTAGGTTAGGTTAGGTTAGGTTAGGTTAGGTTAGGTTAGGTTAGGTTAGGTTAGGTTAGGTTAGGTTAGGTTAGGTTAGGTTAGGTTAGGTTAGGTTAGGTTAGGTTAGGTTAGGTTAGGTTAGGTTAGGTTAGGTTAGGTTAGGTTAGGTTAGGTTAGGTTAGGTTAGGTTAGGTTAGGTTAGGTTAGGTTAGGTTAGGTTAGGTTAGGTTAGGTTAGGTTAGGTTAGGTTAGGTTAGGTTAGGTTAGGTTAGGTTAGGTTAGGTTAGGTTAGGTTAGGTTAGGTTAGGTTAGGTTAGGTTAGGTTAGGTTAGGTTAGGTTAGGTTAGGTTAGGTTAGGTTAGGTTAGGTTAGGTTAGGTTAGGTTAGGTTAGGTTAGGTTAGGTTAGGTTAGGTTAGGTTAGGTTAGGTTAGGTTAGGTTAGGTTAGGTTAGGTTAGGTTAGGTTAGGTTAGGTTAGGTTAGGTTAGGTTAGGTTAGGTTAGGTTAGGTTAGGTTAGGTTAGGTTAGGTTAGGTTAGGTTAGGTTAGGTTAGGTTAGGTTAGGTTAGGTTAGGTTAGGTTAGGTTAGGTTAGGTTAGGTTAGGTTAGGTTAGGTTAGGTTAGGTTAGGTTAGGTTAGGTTAGGTTAGGTTAGGTTAGGTTTTTTTTTTTTTTTTTTTTTTTTTTTTTTTTTTTTTTTTTTTTTTTTTTTTTTAACGGTATCCCCGATTTGTTTCAGGACTTTGTTTTCTTTTTTGTTTTGTTTGGTACTATTTTAGGTTTGTTAGACATGCTTGCTCTTTTGCATGTGGGTTTTGTGCTCTTTCTTTTGCACTTTATTACTTTTTTCTTTTTATTCTTTACATTTATCTTATTTGCTATTACATATTTCTTCTTGTTTTATTGTTACATTTTACTTATTCACTTAATTACACACACTGATCTATTTCTATTTACATTCTTATTATCTATTTCATTACTTTCTTGCCTTTTACATTTCTTTACTTAAAACTAATATCACAATTTCTTATTTCTTTCTTATACTCTACATTTACTTTTACATATTACACTACAATAAATTAATACATTTTACACTAATCATCTCTATTTCGTTCTATGACCTTTTCCACTATTTTCTTACCAAACTTAATAAACACTTCCCTATCTTTACTTTCTGTCATAATTTCCCACAGGTTTTCCTTTCTAAGGGGTGTGTTCAATGCTACTTGTGCGTCGTGTCTGTCTTTGGCATAGAGGGGGCATTCCAGGAGGACGTGGAAAATGTCCTCTTCAGTGTCGGGATCACAGACGCAACTTGGGGTATCCTTCTTTTTAAACCTATGGAGGTAGGCGGAGAAACCTCCATGCCCGGTAAGGATCTGTGCAGCAATTCTATCAATCTTCATCTTTCTTACTACACCGAGGTTAGGTTAGGTTAGGTTAGGTTAGGTTAGGTTAGGTTAGGTTAGGTTAGGTTAGGTTAGGTTAGGTTAGGTTAGGTTAGGTTAGGTTAGGTTAGGTTAGGTTAGGTTAGGTTAGGTTAGGTTAGGTTAGGTTAGGTTAGGTTAGGTTAGGTTAGGTTAGGTTAGGTTAGGTTAGGTTAGGTTAGGTTAGGTTAGGTTAGGTTAGGTTAGGTTAGGTTAGGTTAGGTTAGGTTAGGTTAGGTTAGGTTAGGTTAGGTTAGGTTAGGTTAGGTTAGGTTTCCGCCCTCTCGTTGGAGAGGGGAGCGACTGTGCAGTGTCGCTACCGGACGCGTCCCCCGGGTTGTGGATAGGGGCACGCCTCCCATATATGGGGGGTACCGGCTTCGGCCGGCGCGGACAGCAACTGCACGACAATCTCGTAACCCCGTACGTAGTGCGGGGCCGAGGGCCGCTAGTCTCTTCGGAGGGTGGGGGCCGCGAGGAAGAAAACCTCTCTAAAAAATTACCCAGTGGGGGTCTCGGCTGGCGTCCTGGGTAGCCCGGGTAGCGGCAGCCGAGCTGGGGGAGAGCTCGCAACCCCGCACTGAGCGGGGCCGAGGGCTGCCACTCTCTTCGGAGGGCAGTGGTCGCGAGGAAGACAACCTCTATAAAAAATTACCCGGAGTGGATCGGCTGGCGTCCTGGGCATCCCGGGTAGCGGCAGCCGATCAGTGGCCGACTTGTCGGCGGTGGATGGCGGACAGTGTTCCGCGGGGACTCCGGTCCCACGTGGCGATGCCACACCCGAGCGTAACTGCTCGGTTGGCGGGGCTTGCCTTAATTGGCTGGCCCAGCGGCCGTTTCGACGGCGTGGTTTGCGGACCTCCAAGGTCCGCGTGCGCGGCGGCCCCGTGGCCACGAGGGTGGTCACTGGGGATGGGTTTCGGCCTACCGTCGGGCGAGCTGGAGACCTGTGTGTGTGTGTCGTTGTCACGTCTAGCGGCACCACACAGGACCAGTGGGGACTGCCTTTGTTGGCCGTCCCTGAGAGGAGCATACCTCGTTAAAAAACCCCAAAGTGTCGGGTCTACCCGTTAACTGGTATTAAAGTGCAAGCGTGGTACCAGGCGCCTTATGGTGGTGGGCTGGGGAAGTCCACCAACTAGCGCTTCCACCCCGGGGCACTACCCGCCGCCCCGGGAGTATTAGGGTTACCCAGGTACAGGGGGCACTGCCTGGGTGGACCATTTATATCCCCCATACTCGTGGGACTAATTATGCAGATGAACAACAATAAAAACCAAAACCCAAATTTGAAGAGCGAGGAGATGAGGAAGGAGATAGTTGTGGAGGGCCTGGAGAGGCCGGAGAAGGACGTAGGAGAGGGAGAAGTGAACGCTGCACCGCCGGAGGAAAGGCGAATGACCAGGAGCAGGTCTGGTCAGGTGCAGCCGGAGGGGTCACGCAGGAGTTCAGTGACCCTGACGTTCGGTCCCGACTGTCAGCCGATTTCAGCATCGGCAACACAGTCCTGGGCTGGGTCAATGTCAAGCCTACGCGCTGAGTCGGAGGCGGAGTCGGTGGCCGATTCGACGGCAGGTTCGTCAAAGAGCCGCAAGAGGCGGTCGGTGGCGTCCAGCTACCTAAAGGACGCCCCGTCATTGGTGGCACCCGAGCCTAAAGTGCCCAGAGCCAAGGGGGGCAGAGGAGGCAGAGGTGGCGGAAGTGCTCTGACGCATAGCGTCGGGATATCCCAGGCGCGGAGAGAGGCCAGGGAAATTGAGCCGGACTCCGAATCCGAGTCCACCCTTACGGAGGCGTATACATCCGCCGCCAGTGATGGAGAGGCCGAGCCTCGTAATATGACAGTGGAGGACTTGGTGGCGGAGGCCTCGAAAAGGGTAGGAGAGGTCACGGAGGTAGCAAAGAGGGCCAAGAACTTAAAAGGGACCTGCAAGAAAAAACTTAGGTCCAACGCGGGTTCCCTGATGGCCGTGGTCCGCGCCTTGGCGCAGAAGGACACGGCAGAGGAGATGCGTCGTCTGCGGGCGGACAACAAACGCCTGCAGGACGAGCTATCGAAGGTCCGCCACGAGCTCACAGCTCTGAGGCGGGCCTTCTCGGAGGCAGGTGAAGGGCGCCGCAAAAGGCCGGCGGCGCCCATCATCGTAGACACCCCGATGGGGGTGGGTGGTGGAGGCAACGGAGGGGAGGACCTCGCTGGAGCACTACAAGAGATGCACCGCTCTCTTGCCCAGCAGATGTCCAACATGCTCCAGGCAAGGCTGGAGGGCCTGGAGGTGGATGGGCGGCTCCTCCCTGCAGCGGAGAGACCCCGCCGGCCGCCATTGGCAGCTGATGCCAAGGCCGCGGGCTCAAAGCCACCTAAGACGGCGCAGACGGTTGGGGACGGTAAGGTAGCCCCAACCACACTTGCCCCGGCCGCCAACATGCCTAAAAAGGCCCGGGCGAAGGCGGCGAAGGCGGTGAAGGCGGCAAAAGACAAGGCAGGTCCGTCGGCTCCTCCTCCTCCAGTGAGGAGTGAGAAACAGGTGGCAGCACCGCTGCCTAAGGAGGCAACACCCCCGGTGGTTGAGGGCGCCTGGGTGACCGTTGCCAAAAAGCCGAAAAAGCCCAAAAAAGCAGAGGCGGCACCGGTGGTAACCCAGAAGGGCAAAAAGGCTGCCAAGGGTCCACAAGGGCCAAAGGGCCCCAAGGTGCCAAAGGCGCCTAAGACCCTGGCGGTCGTGGTCGCTCTCAAGCCGGAGGCGGTGGCTCAGGGAGCCACTTACAAGGACGCCCTGACCAAGGCCAAGGCGTCCATAGACATGGATGAGCTTGGAATAGGCCCATCAAAGTTCCGCACAACAGTGACGGGAGCTAGAATTATCGAGCTCCCGTCCGGAACAACGGTGGCCCAGGCCGACACTCTGGCGGCCAAGGTGGGCGAGGCCTTGGGCGATGCAGCCAGGGTGACCCGCCCAACAAAATCGGCAGACGTCAGGGTGTCAGGCCTTGATGACACCGCAACGCCCGAAGAAGTGCGGGCGGCTCTGGCCGACAAAGCCGGTTGCCCCCCCAATACTATCAGGGTGGGGGCAATTTCCTCCGGCGCCAGAGGGGCTGGCTCGGCAATCGCCTCCTGCCCTGTGGAGGCAGTAGCCAAGCTGGTCAGCGATGGCAAATTAAAGGTGGGCTGGAGCGCAGCCACGGTCCGGCTACTGGAGCCACGCCCCATGCGTTGCCATAGGTGCCTGGCACTGGGTCACCCAGCAGCCAAGTGCCCCTCTAGCAAAGACCGCAGCGGCCTCTGCTATCGCTGCGGCAAAGAGGGGCACATAGCCAAGGCCTGCAAGGCCCCTCCGCATTGCGCGTTATGCGCCGACAGGGGCCTGCCAGCCGGGCACCGAATGGCGGGGGCTAGTTGTAAGCCCCCTCCCGTCAAGGGCCGCCTGCCGAACCCGGCAGCAGCTCCTCGTGCCGCACCAAAAGCGGCCACCAGCGCCACGCCAGAGGCGACCCCAGCAGTGACCCCAATGTCCGTCAACGATGCCCAGTAGGACATTGGGGAAACTGCTCCAGGCGAACCTCAACCACTCCGCCGGGGCACAGGATCTCCTGTGCCAGACGATGGCGGAGTGGGGGGTCGACCTTGCGGTGGTCTCGGAGCCGCACCGTATCCCCCCGTCCGACAAGTGG
This sequence comes from Chilo suppressalis, assembly GCA_902850365.2. Lineage (NCBI taxonomy): Eukaryota > Metazoa > Arthropoda > Insecta > Lepidoptera > Crambidae > Chilo > Chilo suppressalis. Next base: position 103,167 of record OU963896.1, on the reverse strand, counting down.
ATGGGGGCTGCGGATGGCTCCGCTGCCATAGTGGCGGCGAGTGCGGGCCCTTCCCCGGTGCTGGTGGAGAGGGGGGAGGGGTACGTGGCGGCACGATGGGGAGAGGTGGTGGTGGTGTCCACCTACTTCTCCCCCAACCGCAGCAGGGCCGACTTCGATCGGTTTCTCGCTGCGGTTGAAGGGGTCGTGCACCGCGCGGCCCCTCGTCAGGTGCTGGTGGCGGGGGACCTCAACGCGAAATCGACCGCGTGGGGGTCCCCCCGCACCGACGTCAGGGGTGGTATACTGGAGGCCTGGGTGTTCGCTCTGGGTCTCCAGATCCTCAATCGAGGAACCACCCCTACCTGCGTCCGGTGGCAGGGCACGTCACTCATTGACGTGTCCTTCGCCACCCCGCCGCTCGCGGCCCGTATCCGGGGCTGGCGGGTGGAGGCGGATGTGGAGACCCTATCGGACCACCGATACGTCCGGTACGAGGTCTCCACGGCATCCCCAGGGGCCCCGGTGGGCCCCCGTGCGGGCAGCTCGCCGTTCAAACGGTGGGCGCTCGCACGCCTCCAGCCGGATGTGGCGGAGGAGGCAGCGACGGTGCGGGCCTGGGCAGGGGTCCCCGACGCCGTCGCGGGGGATGCCGACGGCATGGCGGACCTTTTCGCGGACGACATCAATGTCGTCTGCAGCGCCGCCATGCCGAGGGCGCGGGTTGGCCCACGGAGGAGTGGGCAGGCATACTGGTGGACGCAGGAGCTCACGATCCTGCGTGCCGCCAGTATGAGGGCCAGGCGCGCCTGCCAGCGATGCCGCAGGCGCGCCAGACAAGCGCCCGGCGAAGAGGAGGTCCTCCGCCGGGCGTACAACGAGGCCCACTCGGCCCTGCGTAGAGCCATCTGCAGGGCCAAGGTCGCTGCCTGGGATGAGTTTTTGGCCATCCTGGACAGCGACCCCTGGGGGAGGCCGTACCGGACGGTGAGGGGGAAGTTCGCTTCGGCGGCCCCCTCCACGTCCGGTATGGAGCCCGCGCTGGTGAGGAGGGTGCTGGGGACACTTTTCCCAGACCCCGGGCCCTTCGAACCCCCCAGGATGCTGCCCCCCGGTTCTGCTCCGGGGGCGTGGGCGGCTGGCCCCCCCGTGTCCGATGGAGAACTGGACACGGTGAGGGACCGGCTCCGGAGCCGCAACAAAGCTCCGGGGCCGGACGGGGCCCCGGCCAAGGTAATGGCCATTGCCTTGGGCCCCCTGAGAGAGCGATTCCGCGCGGTGCTAGACACATGCATCGCGACGGGTCGCTTTCCCAGGCGCTGGAGAGTGGGGCGGCTTTGCCTTCTCCGCAAGGAAGGCCGCCCGGCAGACTCTCCAGCGGGCTACCGGCCGGTGGTGTTGCTCGATGAGTCCGGGAAGGCTTTTGAGAAGATTCTCGCCTCCCGGATCATCGAGCACATCGAGGGTGAGGGGCCGGACCTGGCGGACTGCCAGTTCGGCTTCCGAACCGGCCGGTCCACGATGGACGCGGTTGGCCGTCTCAAGAGGTGGACTGAGGCGGCCACAGCTCGGGGGGAGGTGGTGATCGCGGTGTCCTTGGACATCGCGAACGCGTTCAACACCATCCCCCACGAGTGCATAGAGGCGGCGCTCGAGTTCCACCGAGTGCCCCTCTACCTCCGCGCCCTCGTCCGGGACTACCTGCGAGACAGGTCAGTCCTGTACGAGGACGCGGAGGGCCGCGTCCAATCGTGGCCAGTGAAGGCAGGCGTACCCCAGGGTTCCGTATTAGGTCCCCTCCTATGGAACCTGGGGTACAACTGGGTCCTGCGGGGTGAGCTCTTGCCGCGCATGGATGTCGTCTGCTTTGCGGACGACACCCTAGTAGCGGCGAGAGCGAGGGGGTGGGAGGAGGCGGTCCGCCTTGCGTCGGTCGGCACCTCCATGGTCGTCCGACGCATCCGCCTCCTGGGACTGGAAGTGGCCCTCGAAAAGACGAGGGCCATGGCCTTCCACGGTCCCAGACGCAGGACCCCGCCGGGGCTCCGTGCCCGGGTAGAGGGGGTGTGGGTTCCGGTCGAGATGCACCTTAAGTATCTCGGCCTGACCCTGGACCCCCGATGGAGCTGGGAGGAGCATTTCAGGCTCCTCGCTCCCCGGCTGTGCGGCGTCGCAGCCGGACTCGGTCGCCTCCTCCCCAATGTGGGGGGGCCGAAGGCGAAGTGCCGTCGGCTTTATCATTCCGTGATAAAGTCGATGGCGCTGTACGGGGCCCCGGTCTGGGCTGAGTGCCTCTCGTCCCGCACGAGGGCCCTCTTGCGAAGACCGCAGAGGGTCATCGCGACCCGGGCCGTGCGGGCTTACCGCACGGTCAGCCACGGGGCTGCCTGCGTCCTAGCAGGTACGCTCCCGTGGGAGGTTGATGCCCTGGTACTATCCCAGGTGCATCAACACCGGGTCGCGGCGAGAGAGCGGGGCGAGCGACCCGTTCTAGAGGAGGTAGAACGGGTCCGCACCGAGGCGCAGGGGGAGGCTCTGCGCCGATGGGTGGAGGCACTCGCCAACCCAGCCGCTGGCCACCGGACGATCGAGGCGATTCGTCCGGTGTTGGAGGAGTGGGTAGGGCGCCAGCGGGGCACCCTCACCTACCGCCTGGTGCAGGTACTGACCGGACATGGGTGTTTCGGTCACTACCTGCACCGAGTCGCCCGTCGGGAGGAGACGCCGCGGTGTCATCACTGCGCCTCTCCCGACGACACGGCCGAGCACACGTTGATCGTGTGCCCGGCCTGGCGAAATGAGCGCCGCGATCTGATCGCGGCGCTCGGCGGAGGAGGCCTCTCGCTGCCAAGTATGGTAAGAGCCATGCTTGGTAGCGAGAGAGCCTGGAGGGCTGCCGCCTCCTTCTGCGAATCTGTGATGGCGCAGAAGGAGGCAGCGGAGAGGGAGCGGGAGGAGGACGCTCTAGCCGCCCCTCTCCGGCGTAGACGGGTGGGCCGAAGAAGGCAGGCAGCGGTGACTGCCGGTCTTCGACGGCCCTAAGGTGGCCTGGGCGCGGCCTGACCAGCCGCGCGCCCTAGGTGCCGCTCCGGCATAGGCCACCACGTCTGGGGACTGCCTAGTACCCTAGCGCAGTCCCCCTGAGGCGCGTCGCCCGGTCCACTCGTTGGGCCGGGCCTGCCCGGGGGCGGGCTCGGAGCTGTGGCGCACGCAGGTGCGTCGGCCCCGAGACGCCCCCACATGGGCGTAGGAGGGTACCGGGGGGTTTTAGTGGAGTAGGATCAGTGTGGTCTTCCGCACTGGTCCTGCTTGAGTAGGGTCGGCACTGTTTCCCGTGCCGGCGAGTCCCACACACGCCGTGCGCCTAGTCAGCGTCACGGTATGGTGCGTAACTGCATTTCCCCTCGTCACAAAAAAAAAAAAAAAAAAAAAGGTTAGGTTAGGTTAGGTTAGGTTAGGTTAGGTTAGGTTAGGTTAGGTTAGGTTAGGTTAGGTTAGGTTAGGTTAGGTTAGGTTAGGTTAGGTTTTTTTTTTTTTTTTTTTTTTTTTTTTTTTACGGCTTCCCCACTCAGTGGCAGGACTTTTTTGTGCTTTTTTGGTTTTCTTTCTTTTCTAGAGTTTTTCTTTTCTCTACTTCGTATTTTTTTGTTCGAGTTTTTCTTTTCTCGTTTTTGTTATTTTTACTTATCGTTTCTACATTTCCTATTTTCTATTACATTTTTATTTTCTTACAATTTTAATAATTTATCTAGATTCTTATATGTCACTGCTGTTTTCTATTCTATAATTTAGTTTTCTCTTACATTGGATACTATTCTTATTAGATTCATTTTGACTTTTACAATTATTTTCTTAAGTTATTATTTCCTTTTCTTGTTTGATTACAATTTTCTCCTTAATCTATTTACATTCACTTTCTTATATTACATTGTTTTCTTTGCTACATTTCTTTGTCTTTATTTAGACTGTCGTTTGTATACTACTTATCCTATTTACATTTGCTTTATTTTATTTACAATATTTACTTATTTCTATTTTTACTTTTCTTATTTATGTTACGTGCATTGTATTCTAGTCAATTTGTCTTTCGCTTATTTCTATTTATATCTCTATCTCTATTTACTGCTGGAGTCCCTCCGTGGTCACTTTTTCCTTCCGAGTTTGGGTGGTAGCCTCTAGAGCCCGGTATGCCTCCGCAAGTGGAGTTTCAAAAAATAATTTTTTGCCTCCATTTGTTTTGGCCCCGTGGTTACCTTTGGCCTCCACTCGCACTCCCTGCTTTGTTCCACGAAGGGGCTTCAGCAGTCTTATCCCTAATATTGATTCCCTTCTTTCCTCAAGAAAGTGGAACCAATGCCATCTCTTTTCAATATATTTTGTTATCTTTATCCAGATTCCTTTTTCTGCCCTATATATTTCTTTCTGCTCCTTTTTTCCTCTCCCCGTTCTGTTGTTGCCCACAGCACCCTTAGCAATATGCCACCTTTGCTCTTGCAATTTTATCCCAGAGTATTCTCTGTGGGCAGGCACTGCTAAAGGTGTTGTGTTCATTCTCTTTTAACTCAGCCCTTTTACAATTTAGGCAACTAGGAGCGGAATTTTTGTTTGGGCATGCGGCGTATAAGTGGTCCTCCCCACAGTGGCTGCAGCTGTCCAGCGCCTCCGTGCAGACCCGTCTGATGTGGCCGTAGCCCAGACAGCGGGAGCACTGGATTAACGGGGTCTGATCTTCCACAGCGGAGATTCCCCACTGTAGTTGAAGAGACCCCGCATCTGTCAGCTGCCGCCAAATTGTGGGAGCCACTCTGACCACCACGTGCGCCACATGCGGATTCCTAGTTGCCTTTTCATATATAACTTCCATGTCCTCTTCCTTAAACCTTTCCTCCCTGTTTATTCTTCCGATTTTTCTTTTTATCCCTTCTATCACTTCCTCTTTCTTTCTCTCTCCTCTTACGTTCCTCACTATTACTAATGGGTTTTTGTTCTTTGCCCTTTCCACTTTTAGTATTTTGTTCCTTTCGATCTTCTCTTTCAATTTCTCTGCCTCACTTTCCCTTGCACACCCTATAATTACCTTTTGCCCTTTCGCCTTTCTCACTCTTCGCACTTCGTTCCACTCCCCTTTTTCGTCGACCGACTTCCTCACCGCGTCGAACACCTGGTCGCTCGTGAGCGTTTCGTCGGTCGACGCCACTATGATTGAATGTAGTGTTTTGTTTTGGGGTGGAACGCTTCTCACTTTTTCCGCATACGTTTCTTCCTTTCTTTCTTCCTCTATCTTAGTTCCCAGCTCAGTCAGTTTCTTTTGCTCTTCTTCCATTCGCTTTCCCACTCTTTCTTGCATCTCTTTTATCTCTTCCAATCTTCCCATTCCTTCCTCTATCCCTCTATTATTTTCTATTATTATCTCTTTTAGCTTTTCTTGTTCTTCTTTCATGTACTTGCTTTCTTCGACTTGCATGCTCATCGTTTTCTCCATTTTCTCTATCCTGTTTTTACTAACTTTCATTTCTTCCTTTTCTTCTATTAAAATTTTGTTAAACTTCTTTTGTTCCTCTCTCGTCTCTTTTACTTCTTCTTTAATCTCCAGCAGTATTCCCATGATATCTGCTAGGACATTACCATTCACTCTTATTTCTTCCTTATTTCCTATTATACCTTCATACATCTTTATCATACTATTCCTTCTTTCATTCTCACTCTCACTTTCTTTCTCATCTTTGCCATTCTTACTCTCTTTTCTTTCCTCCTCTTGCATTCTTCTTCTTTCTTTGTTACTTTCTGACTCGCTTACTCTACTTACTAGCTCTTTAATCATCTTTACCATTTCAATCGTCTCTTCCGTAATCCTTGCCTTTCCTTCTCTTGTTACTGACTTGTTTGTTCCTTTTGGTTCCATTTGTTCTTTTATTTTGCTTTGCGCTTCATTCGCTCTTCTTTCGTACTCCCTTACGTTCTTATATTTCTGTGGCGATTTCATCGTGGGCTGAGCTTGAGATTTATCACTATCTATTTCCCCCTGGGGAGAGGAGTCTGCACGTCTACTTTCAAAATTGTTGCATTTCAACCTTGCAAAAATAGGTTGGCTACTAGTATACATTTTTTCTTATTTCTTTGTTATTGTTTATTATCTGAGTGGGTTTGCCTACGTCTAATTGTAAAATAATTTATAAAATAAAATAAAATAAAAAATTGAATAAAAACCGAATAAATAATAATAATTAAAATGATAATATCAATGAGTCAAAAGACGATTTAGTAAATAAATTAAATAAAGCAATATTACACTTGAACTGAATCCGAACTAATGAGTCAAAAGACGAATTGAATTAAATAAAATAAGAATTAAAATTAAAATTAAATTGAATAAATTAATGAGTCAATAGACTATTTAATGAATTCGATAAAACTAAGCTAAAATAAGTTAAATTAAAATTAAATTTGAATGAGTCAATAGACAACACAATAGATTAAAAATAAAATAAAATAAAATGAATAAAATAAAACAATGGGTCAAAAGACAAATTCGAATTCAATTTCTATAATATTGCTTACTGCCCTTAAGAAAGGTACCGGTTGTCAGTATAAATTAACTTAAGAATTAAGAATTATAACACACACAACAATTAATACTAAAGCTAAGCCTGCCCTCAAAAGAGGTGCAGGGTGTCAATATCACAGTCAAAATCAAAATTAAATTTTTAACGCACACAACAAATTACTAACACTAAGCCTGCCCTTAAAAAGGAGCAGGTTGTCAATATCAGACTTTAATTTTAAATTAAAATTAAAATCTAATTTGGAGTAAAATAATACAATAAAATACAATTAGTAATTTGTGCAATAGTGCAGATTTGTCAGTATTTAGCCTAAGTCTGCCCTCAAAAGAGGAGCAGAGTGTCCTAATTCTAATAAAAACCTAACTAACTTAACCTATATTCAGGCTCAATAGAGACCTGAATTTGTCAAAATTGCTTAATACTAGTCCTGATCTCAAAAGAGATTCAGGAGGTCAATTTATGCTTAGAAAGGCCCTATTTCCTGTGTAAAACTTTGTATAACAAAACTTAATATTAATTATTTTCGGCTCTATGAGCTCTATGTAGAGACACTTGGCACTCTATCTGATTTGTGTTAATTTTTAGGACCAAACCGTAAAAGTTTGGTCGAAATCGGTCCAGTAATTACGGAGATAGGTTTTTTCCAAATAGGGGTAACTTTGGGGTTGGGGGGTTGTTTTTATTCCCGAATGGGGTAGTGTTTCTATACCCGATACTTTTTCTCCAAAGAACCCTATGTGGGAAACCCCTCTAAGTGTCCCTTTTGTCAGTTAACACTTTTTTAATCCGTTTTCTGTCTAAGTTTTTGTTTAAAGGGGCGTGGCCTAATTTCCCCAACCTGGAGGGTTGTCCCGGGTGATTTTTGACTTCAGATTCCTGTAAAGGGGGATATCCTACGTCGAAAACCTCCCGGACTTATTTCTGAGAAATCTGTATTTTTTGAGGTATTAAGAATTAAACAAAATTTTCCCTCTTTTTGATTAATGTTCAGTATCTTCCCAACTAGGGGTGGGAAAATTATTCTAAAAAGTTTATAAGATAGGGGAAGAATTGGGCTTTCCAATGATACTATTATTATAATTTTAGGATTAAAAACTGCAAAGATATTAGACACGAAAAAAGGTAAACAAAGGGGACACACTAAAAGTAAAAACTTAAAACTATACAAACTTATTTGTGCGGTTTTCGGCAAATTTACGGAATTTTCCGGTAAGCGGCGCTCGGGGCCGTTTCCGATTTTCCGGATTTTTTAAAAACTGGTGGATAGGGCCTTTCTTAAGCTACAGGTACATATGTGTAATCCATTTAAAATCACAGTGTAACTATTTTTAAAATTCAAAATTCTGTACAGGGTCCCCAAAATTTGACCGCAAAAAGGTTTGTAATGTTTATATTTTCTCCGGGTTTCAATCCTTATCTTTCCAAAGTAGTTTATTATGACCGTCTAGGTGGGTTTTACCCCTCCTAGAAAATTGGTATTTATAAACTAGGTTTAACTACTTGAAATTCAAGTTTAAAGATGAAATTTTTGGGAAAAATATACAATTTGTAAAATTTTTAAAAATGCCACTTTAGGGGCTTATAACTTTGGACTGGGTGGTCCAAAATTAAAAATTTCTTCACCAGAAATGGTTGTATGCACCTTACAATCTAACTATGTAAAAATAATTTTCAAAATGTCAATATTAAAAAAGTGGATTTTCAAGTTACGTAATTTTACAACTTTAGTTTTGCGGTCGAGAGAATTTCTATGTTCTACTTTGGGGGGGTGGCGCTCGGAAACGCCGAGACCTACCCTTACAAACTTAATACTACTAGATAGGGGATGAACCAGCCTTTCCCGTGATCTAAATTTTGGATTTTTTAATTTATATTTTAATATAAATTAAGAGGTTATAAAATTTGGAAGAAATTTTTTCAACTACAAAACCGTGTTTGTTTGCGCTGGTACGTTAATTGAAAAGAAAATTTTTATCCTACGGGATAGCCCGGGTCGACGTCCTCCTGTTGTGTCAAAAACCAGATTTTGATCTGATAAAAAACCGGTTGATATTCGGCTTTTATTTTCGTGGCGTTCGCCCCGCTCGTCCTGAAAACCGAATATCTCCGTATCTAACAAATAAAAAATTCCAAAACTTTGCACTAATAATCTACAATAACTACTAAACTTAATTTTGATTTTTAATATATACCTTCCCGATCTGGTTTTTGCTACAATTACTCTTATATCTAATGCTAAAATTAAAAATGTTCAGGACCTTGTTTTTCCTTTGTTTCAGCTTGGAGCTGGTCACCGAAAGCTCCTCCCGGTCCGCTGCGATGTCCTCTGCCTGATTCTGGTGGTTTGGTGGGGGTCCCTGGCTTGGATCCAGGACCTCGTGGCCACGTGGTGAGGGGACTTTCTTAGGAAAGTCCCTGGTTTCAGGAGGGAAAAATCTGAAATTTTTCTCCAGCAATCCTTGGGTCAAATGGTGCCTCCCCACAGTCCAAAAAAGGTGGGTCACCGCTGCGGTTCCCGAGATATATGGCTCCGAATTCCGGAATAACCTCAAATTTGGGGTTTTTTGCACTTTTTATCACTTTTTCTCAACTTTTCACTTTGGTGTAATACACCAATCGATTCGTCTCGTCGAGACGAATCTTTTGACACTAAGCACTTTGTATATTGCTCTAATTTTTCCGGCACTTTGATTTTTTAACTGCGGAGCTCAATAAAATCGAACCGTTCGGGTCTAGCGCTACGGGGCAACTGGGTTAGGTTAGGTTAGGTTAGGTTAGGTTAGGTTAGGTTAGGTTAGGTTAGGTTAGGTTAGGTTAGGTTAGGTTAGGTTAGGTTAGGTTAGGTTAGGTTAGGTTAGGTTAGGTTAGGTTAGGTTAGGTTAGGTTAGGTTAGGTTAGGTTAGGTTAGGTTAGGTTAGGTTAGGTTAGGTTAGGTTAGGTTAGGTTAGGTTAGGTTAGGTTAGGTTAGGTTAGGTTAGGTTAGGTTAGGTTAGGTTAGGTTAGGTTAGGTTAGGTTAGGTTAGGTTAGGTTAGGTTAGGTTAGGTTAGGTTAGGTTAGGTTAGGTTAGGTTAGGTTAGGTTAGGTTAGGTTAGGTTAGGTTAGGTTAGGTTAGGTTAGGTTAGGTTAGGTTAGGTTAGGTTAGGTTAGGTTAGGTTAGGTTAGGTTAGGTTAGGTTTTTTTTTTTTTTTTTTTTTTTTTTTTTTTTTTTTTTTTTTTACAGCTGCTCCCCACTTTGTTGCAGGTCTTTGTTTACTTGTTTATATTTGGTGTGTCTTTTCATATTTTTCTTTTTTTGCTTTAAAAGCACGTTTATTTTTTTCGCGCTTATATATATATTTTTTTACACATTTTTCTTTTTGTGTCTCTTTTTCTTTTATCTTTTCAAATTTTCTTATTCTATTACATTTCTTACTTCTATTGACTATTATTTTACATTTATTGGTTCCTTATACTTTATGTTTTTGCTTTATACATTCCTATATCTATTCTTATCTGTACTATTTTGCTATGCTCAGATTAATATCTGGTCTTTTGTCTTATTTTCTAAATTTTCTTATTCTATTTACATCGTCTATGCTTAATCTCTACTTCTTTTCTTATTCTAGTTACATGAGTTACTTATTCTTATTACAGTTTTCATTTCTTTGTCTTATAACATATTTACATTTACATTTTATTCACTTACATTTTCATTCCATTGTTCTTTTCCATTTATATTTACATCTACATTTCTTATTACACTTGCGTTTTGTTTTAAAATTACTTTTTCCTTATAGTATACTTTCCTTTTTACATTTCTACCTTTTCCGTTTTTTATCTAATCCCGTTCTTTACGTTTGACTCCACTCGGAGTCTTGGGGTTGGGTAAGTGCTCGCGGGTTCAGCTTCCGCAAGACAGGATTTGCAAATATCATATTTGCAACCCTGTTTGCTTTGGCTGTTCCCGCGCGCACTTTTCAGTTTTCACCTTTCCCTTTGCGTTTCCTCCCAGTGGAGTCCCGTCTACTTTTTGGTCTTTGGCTTTGCTTTGCGTTCCCCTATTGTCTATTTGTATACCTATTACCCTATTTATTTTCCTATTTATTTCTTTAATTTCTGTAATTATTTTCCTAATTTCGCCCTTAGCAGTGGTACGCGACTTTCGATCTGGCAATTCTATCCCAAATAGCCCTCTGTGGGCATTCGATGCTGAAAGTGTTGTGTGCTGTGTCCTTATTTTTCGCCTTTTTGCAGTTCTGGCAGCATGGTGCTTCTTCTTTCTTTGCGCATGTGGCGTACTTGTGGTCTCCCCCGCAGTGGCTGCAACTGTCCAGCGGCTCCTGGCAGACCCGCTTGATGTGGCCGAAGCCCAAGCAGCGGGAGCACTGGATTAGCGGGGACTGATCTTCTACTCTGGATGGTCCCCAGCGTAGTTGAAGGGTCCCCGCCTCTGTCAGCTGCAGCCATATTGCCGGGGCCACTCTCAGGACCACGTGTGCCACATGTGGATTTCTTGTTACCCTTTCAAATACTGCCTCTATGTCCTTATTTTCTTCCTCTTTACTATTCCCTTTCGTTCTTTTTCCTATCTTTCTTTTTATTGCCTCTATAACTTGCTCCGACTTGTTTTCTCCTCTTACGTACTTAACCACTATCAACGGGTTTTTATTTTTAGCTCTTTCAACTATCAGTTTTTTGTTCCTTTCCAATTCCTCTTTCAGTCTTTCCATTTCATTCTCCCTAGCACACCCTATTATGACCTTCTGTCCCTTTGCCTTTCTTATCTTTTTTACCTCCATCCATTCTCCTTTTTCATCCACACTCTTTTTCACCTCTTCAATCACTTCTTCACTTGTTTGCGTTACGTCCGTTGATGCTACTATGATGGAATGTAAAGTTTCCATCACAGTAGCTGGCCCTTTTACTCTCTCTGCATACGTATCCTTTCTGATTTCATCCATCTTTTCTTTCACTATCCCTTCTATATCCCTTTTTTCCCCTGTGATTTGTGTCCCTACTTCTTTTTGTCTACTTTCTATTATTTCCATAATGCTGTTTCCCCTTATTATTTCCTTTCTATTTCCTAAAATTGTTTCTTTAATTTTCCCCTGTTCCTCTAGTGTCATTCTACTTTCTTGCATTGTGGTGCTTAGCATACTTTCTATATCTCCTATATTATCATTTCCTTTTTTCCCTATTTCTTCTATTGTTTCCATTTTCCTATTTCCTGTTATTATTTCTTTCCTATTGTCTAAAATTGCATCCATCACTTTCTTTTGTTCTTCCATCAGGAGATATGCTGTGCTTTCGTCGTTTTCCTTATCTAGCTCGAATTCTATTCTTGTCTCTATTTTATCCGTGTATAGCTTTGCCTCTATCGCTGCATCCCTTGCTTCCATCACTACGTCCATAAATTTCTGCAGTTCTCCATCCATGTGATCGTTATCTTCCTTTGTTATTACTGCAGCTTTATTTATGCCCTCCATTATTTGTCTGCTAAGCTGTTGCTGTTCATCCATCCTTTCTAACGTGCTCTTCGTCTTTCTGGTTCCTTCTTCTATTCTTTCTCTATTCCCCAAAACTATGTCCTGTATATTTTTCAGCATTTCTTTCATCTCTCCTATTTCCTTCCCGTCCATTCTTTCGTCTTTCTTTTCCTCCCTTCTGTCCATTTCTTTCGTTCCATCGTCGTTCTTACTGTTTTCTAATTCTACTACTCTTTTAGCCAGCATCTCTATCCACTCTTTCATCTCTTTCGTTCCTTTTCTTAAAATCTGTTTTCCCTCGCTTGTCACTGATTTGGGTGCCAAATGCTCCAACATTTTGGCACCCAAATCCCTAGCCTTATTTACTAAATTGTGGGGGAATTCCTCCACTTTCTCCTTTCCTCGCTGTTTTCTGTGTGCCTTGCGCCGTCGTAAGTCGCGTACCTGCTGTCTCGTTTACCATTTTTGGTTCTTGTTTCTCAGAAGGAGATTCATAAACGTAATCGAAAGTTTTTGAATTTCTCGCGGCGGGGATGTGTTTGCCGTTTCTTGCCATTTTAATTTTTTGGAACCAATATGGAGCAGTCTTTAAGACCTGTTTTATCCGAATTAGATTTTTTGATATAAATTAAATTGAAAAATAAAATTAAAATAAAATAAAATAAAAATTAAAAAAGTGAAATTAAAAATTTTGAATTAAAATTGGAATTAAAATTATGAGTCAATAGACGGATTGATAATTTAAATTAAAATAAAATTAAATGGACACACCAAAATAATATAATAAAATAAAATAAAATAAAATTACTAAATTACTAATTCCTAAAACTAAGCCTGCCCTTAAAAAAGGTGCAGGGTGTCTATATCACAGTCAAGCTAAAGATTTAAACGCACACAACAAATTACTATTACTAAGCCTGCCCTTAAAAAAGGTGCAGGTTGTCAATGTAAGTTTATGGATTTTAGTTAAAATCAAGTTTAAATAAAAGGTAAATAAAAGGTAAAACAATAAAATACGACTGTAGTAATTTATGCAATAAGTGCAGATTTGTCAAATTTTTAGCCTAAGTCTGCCCTCAAAAGAGGAGCAGAGTGTCCTAATTCTAATAAAAACCTAACTAACTTAACCTATATTCAGACTCAATAGAGTCCTGAATTTTGTCAAAATTCCTTAATACTAATCCTGATCTCAATAGAGATTCAGGGGACTTAATTATACCTTGAAAGGCCCGAGTTCCTATATGAGAATTTTTGTATATGAAAACTTAATATTAATTTTCCTAGTCTCTATGTACTCTATGTAGAGACGTTTGGCACTCTATCTGATTGCTGAGAATTTATAGGACCAAACCGTAAAAGTTTGGTCGAAATCGGCCCAGTAGTTTCCAAGTTGCCTTATTTCTTCAGATAGGGGTGGTTTAGGGGTTGGGAGGGGTAGGCGTCGAGATTTGGGTCCCAAGTGAGAATTTGAGTCCCTATATAAAATGTTGTTAGTTTGGGACTGTTAGTTCCTTAGTAACGGGCTATTAAACAAATTCTCCCTTAGGGCGGCGGGGGAAAAATTTCAAATTTAGGGGTTGGTTTTTATGTTTGTAAAATTTCCGGTAAAGAATGCTGATTATTTTTGTCCGAGAAAGTGTATATGCCAAAAGTATAGTTTTTATAAAATTTTGAATTTTGTATGTCTAATTAATTTATGGGGTAGGGGGTAGGGGGTTGAGACTATGGGGGATCGACGTCTCCCTGGGGGTTTCCACCTGCGACTCTTCGAGTCGCTTAAGGCCGAATTTGGGGTCCAAAACGTCCTACGATGCGTACTTTAGGAGTTAGCTGTATATGTTTGCTTCTTCCGGGAATCGAACCCGGGAATTTCAATTTTTTGTGGTGTTTTTTATGTTGGGGTCGGGTAATGTTGTTTGAAGAGATACTTTTCTCCCAAGGAACCTAATGTGGGAGATTTCTCCAAGTACCTTTTTTGGCAATTAAACAAGCCCCTATATATTCCGCCTATAAGTGGGCGTGGCTTATGACGTAGTCCGCCCTGACTAGAAATTCCCCGTTTTCAAAAGTCGTCCCGGACGGGTTTCGACTTCGGAATCCTGTAAAGGGGGATGTCCTCTATCGAAAAGCTCCGGGATTAATTTTCGAAAAACGGGTACTTTTGGAGATTTTTTGGGTTTTAGCCCGAAAAATCCCTCGGTGATTAATGTTCTATTGTTCTAAGATTAGGGGTTGAAAAATTTATTTTTTGCAAAAACTTAAAAAGTAATAAATGGGCCACCAGGGGGCACAATTTTTATAATTTTAGGGGTTCGGAATTCAAAGATATTAACTAATAAAAAACGTAAACAAACATATACTTATGATTAATGGATTGCCAACTTAATTGTGCGGTTTTGTTGAAATTTTTTGGAACTTTTGGGGGGTCGGCGCTCGGGCGCGTTTTAAGTTTTCCAAAAAATTTTTAAAACACTTGCTCGGGCCTTTCCTAACCTAATTGTACATATATAAAAGTCATTAATTATCACAGATTTAATATTTTTAAAATTCAATAATCCGTGCTGGGTCCCCGAAATTTGACCGCATAAAAATTTGTAACCCTTATATTTTTTCCGGGTATTAACCCTTATTGTTAAAAAGTAGTTCCCTTGGAACGTCTTGATGGGTTTTACCCCTCGTATAAAATTCGTTCTTATATAATAGTTTTAACCACTTTTAATTCAATATTTAAAATGAAATTTTTGTAAAAACTAACATCGGGTGAAATTTTTATTTTAAAAGCTTATAACTCCGGACGGGGTGGTCCGAAATTTAAAATTCCTCCGTCAAAAATGGTTACTCTTACATAACTATCTAAATGCGTAAAAACAATTTTGAAAAAATAAAAGATAAAAAAGTGAGTTTTCAAGTTACGTAATTTTTACAATGTTGTTTTTGCGGTCAAAAGAATTTCTGGGTGCTACTTTGGGAGGGTGGCGCTCGGAAACGCCTGGCTCCTCCCTTAAGATTTTTATACTACTAGATAGAGGGTAGTCCGGCCTTTCCTGTGATATATAATTTTTATTTTTTAATTTATATTTTCATATAAATTAAATCTGTTTAAAATTTTGAAGCAATTTTTATCGTTACAAATTAAGTTTGTTTTAATCTAATTTCTCTAAATACTAAGTTTTTTCCAAAGATTCTTTTTTCACCGGATAGCCCGGGTCGAGTTCCTCTAATAATCCAAAAACCAGGTTTTAAAATAAATAAAAACAAGTTGTTATTCAACTTTTATTGTTTTTGATGGTCGTCCCGCTGGTCCTGAAAGTTGAATAACTACGGTGATCTTTAAGATAAAATTCCGAAAAAAGTTTTAAAATGATCGTTAATAAATAGCAAATTTAATTTTGATTTTTAATTAATAGGTTACCACTCTGGTTTTTGTTTTATATGCACTTATTTCTAAACTTAAAATGTAAAATTTTTAGGACCTTATATCTCCCTTCCTATTGGGGGTAGGCTGATGCTGAAAGCGTTCACTTGTCGGCTGCGACGTCCTCTCCTCGTCTGTGGTGGTTGGAGTGGCGCGACTGCGCTGGTTCCAGTACCTCGTGGTCGGGTGGTTGAGGGACTTTCTTAGGAAAGTCCCTGGATCTTCGCCGGAAAATTCCGGGACTTTGCAGGCGCCTTCCTCTCGTCAA
This sequence comes from Chilo suppressalis, assembly GCA_902850365.2. Classification (NCBI taxonomy): domain Eukaryota; kingdom Metazoa; phylum Arthropoda; class Insecta; order Lepidoptera; family Crambidae; genus Chilo; species Chilo suppressalis. Next base: position 87,476 of record OU963896.1, on the reverse strand, counting down.
TTGTGGACCTCCCACAGTCCAAAAATGATGGGTCGTCGCGATGGATTTAGAGATATCCTGCTCCAAAGTCTGAGATAACCTTACTTTTACGGTTTTTTGCACTTTTTGGTGGTTTTTTCACTTTTCACACCTAAGTGTGACACACCGTTCGATTCGTCTCGTCGAGACGAATCCACCAATACCAAACACTTGGTTAATTGCACTGATTTTACTGGCACTTTGATTTTTTGACTGCGGAGCTCAATAAAAGCGTGACGCTCGGGTCTAGCGATGCGGGGCAACTTGGGTTAGGTTAGGTTAGGTTAGGTTAGGTTAGGTTAGGTTAGGTTAGGTTAGGTTAGGTTAGGTTAGGTTAGGTTAGGTTAGGTTAGGTTAGGTTAGGTTAGGTTAGGTTAGGTTAGGTTAGGTTAGGTTAGGTTAGGTTAGGTTAGGTTAGGTTAGGTTAGGTTAGGTTAGGTTAGGTTAGGTTAGGTTAGGTTAGGTTAGGTTAGGTTAGGTTAGGTTAGGTTAGGTTAGGTTAGGTTAGGTTAGGTTAGGTTAGGTTAGGTTAGGTTAGGTTAGGTTAGGTTAGGTTAGGTTAGGTTAGGTTAGGTTAGGTTAGGTTAGGTTAGGTTAGGTTAGGTTAGGTTAGGTTAGGTTAGGTTAGGTTAGGTTAGGTTAGGTTAGGTTAGGTTAGGTTAGGTTAGGTTAGGTTAGGTTAGGTTAGGTTAGGTTAGGTTAGGTTAGGTTAGGTTAGGTTAGGTTAGGTTAGGTTAGGTTAGGTTAGGTTAGGTTAGGTTAGGTTAGGTTAGGTTAGGTTAGGTTAGGTTAGGTTAGGTTAGGTTAGGTTAGGTTAGGTTAGGTTAGGTTAGGTTTTTTTTTTTTTTTTTTTTTTTTTTTTTTTTTTTTTTTTTCAGCTGCTCCCCACTTTGTTGCAGGTCTTTGTTTACTTGTTTATATTTGGTGTGTCTTTTCGTATTTTTCTTTTTTTTTTTGCTTTAAAAGCACGTTTATTTTTTCGCGCTTATATATATTTTTTACACATTTTTCTTTTTGTGTTTCTTTTTCTTTTTATCTTTTCAAATCTTTCTTATTCTAATACATTTCCTTTTTCTATTGACTATTATTTTACATTTATTGGTTCCTTATACTTTATGTTTTTGCTTTATACTTTCCTATATCTATTCTTATCTATACTATTTTGCTATGCTCAGATTAATATCTGGTCTTTTGTCTTATTTTCTAATTTTCTTACTCTATTTACATCGTCTATGCTTAATCTCTACTTCTTTTTCTTATTCTAGTTACATGAGTTACTTATTCTTATTACAGCTTTCATTTCTTTGTCTTATAACATATTTACATTTACATTTTATTTTCTTGTATTTACATTCTATTACATTTCTTGGTTTACATTTACATTTACATTTTTTATTCCGTTTACATTTTGTTTCCATTTACATATTTTTCCTTATAGTATACTTTCGTTCTTTTTAACATTTAACCGTTTTCAGTTTTTTACCTAATCCTAAGTTACTTAAGTTTGACTCCACTCGGAGTCTTTGGGGTTGAGTAAGTGCTCGCAGGTTCAGCTTCCGCAAGACAGGATTTGCAAATATCATATTTGCAACCCTGTTTGTTTTGGCTGTTCCTGCGCGCACTTTTCAGTTTTCACCTTTCCCTTTGCGTTTCCTCCCAGTGGAGTCCCGTCTACTTTTTGATCTTTGGCTTTACTTTGCGTTCCCCTATTGTCTATTTGTATACCTATTACCCTATTTATTTTCCTATTTATTTCTTTAATTTCTGTAGCTATTTTCCTAATTTCGCCCTTAGCAGTGGTACGCGACTTTTGATCTGGCTATCCTATCCCATATAGCCCTCTGTGGGCATGCGTTACTGAAGGTATTGTGTGCTGTATCCTTACTTTTTACTTTCTTGCAATTTTGGCAGCATGGCACTTCTTCCTTATTTGCGCATGTGGCATACTTGTGGTCTCCCCCGCAGTGGCTGCAACTGTCCAGCGGCTCCTGGCAGACCCGCTTGATGTGGCCGAAGCCCAAGCAGCGGGAGCACTGGATTAGCGGGGACTGATCTTCTACTCTGGATGGTCCCCAGCGTAGTTGAAGGGTCCCCGCCTCTGTCAGCTGCAGCCATATTGCCGGGGCCACTCTCAGGACCACGTGTGCCACATGTGGATTTCTAGTTGTCCTTTCAGTTACTGCCTCTATGTCCTCTTTTCCTTCCTCTTTGCTATTCCCTTTCGTTCTTTTTCCTATCTTTCTTTTTATTGCCTCTATAACTTGCTCCGACTTGTTTTCTCCTCTTACGTACTTAACCACTATCAACGGGTTTTTATTTTTAGCTCTTTCAACTATCAGTTTTTTGTTCCTTTCCAATTCCTCTTTCAGTCTTTCCATTTCATTCTCCCTAGCACACCCTATTATGACCTTCTGTCCCTTTGCCTTTCTTATCTTTTTTACCTCCATCCATTCTCCTTTTTCATCCACACTCTTTTTCACCTCTTCAATCACTTCTTCACTTGTTTGCGTTACGTCCGTTGATGCTACTATGATGGAATGTAAAGTTTCCATCATAGTAGCTGGCCCTTTTACTCTCTCTGCATACGTATCCTTTCTGATTTCATCCATCTTTTCTTTCACTATCCCTTCTATATCCCTTTTTTCCCCTGTGATTTGTGTCCCTACTTCTCTTTGTCTACTTTCTATTATTTCCATAATGCTGTTTCCCCTTATTATTTCCTTTCTATTTCCTAAAATTGTTTCTTTAATTTTCCCCTGTTCCTCTAGTGTTATTCTACTTTCTTGCATTGTGGTGCTTAGCATACTTTCTATATCTCCTATATTATCATTCCCTTTTTTCCCTATTTCTTCTATTGTTTCCATTTTCCTATTTCCTGTTATTATTTCTTTCCTATTGTCTAAAATTGCATCCATCACTTTCTTTTGTTCTTCCATCAGGAGATATGCTGTGCTTTCATCGTTTTCCTTATCTAGCTCGAATTCTATTCTTGTCTCTATTCTATCCGTGTATAGCTTTGCCTCTATCGCTGCATCCCTTGCTTCCATCACTACGTCCATAAATTTCTGCAGTTCTCCATCCATGTGATCGTTGTCTTCCTTTGTTATTACTGCAGCTTTATTTATGCCCTCCATTATTTGTTTGCTAAGCTGTTGCTGTTCCTCCATCCTTTCTAACGTGCTCTTCGTCTTTCTGGTTCCTTCTTCTATTCTTTCTCTATTTCCCAAAACTATGTTCTGTATATTTTTCAGCATTTCTTTCATCTCTCCTATTTCCTTCCCGTCCATTCTTTCGTCTTTCTTTTCCTCCCTTCTGTCCATTTCTTTCGTTCCATCGTCGTTCTTACTGTTTTCCAATTCTACTACTCTTTTAGCCAGCATCTCTATCCATTCTTTCATCTCTTTCGTTCCTTTTCTTAAAATCTGTTTTCCCTCGCTTGTCACTGATTTGGGTGCCAAATGCTCCAACATTTTGGCACCCAAATCCCTGGCCTTATTTACTAAATTGTGGGGGAATTCCTCCACTTTCTCCTTTCTCGCTGTTTTCTGTGTGCCTTGCGCCGTCGTAAGTCGCGTACCTGCTGTCTCGTTTACCATTTTTGGTTCTTGTTTCTCAGAAGGAGATTCATAAACGTAATCGAAAGTTTTTGAATTTCTCGCGGCGGGGATGTGTTTGCCGTTTCTTGCCATTTTAGTTTTTTGGAACCAATATGGAGCAGTCTTTAAGACCTGTTTTATCCGAATTAGATTTTTTGATATAAATTAGATTGAAAAATAAAATTAAAAATAAAATAAAAATAAAAATAAAAATTAAAAAAGTGAAATTAAAAATTTGAATTAAAATTGGAATTGAAATTATGAGTCAATAGACGGATTGATAATTGAAATTAAAATAAAATTAAATGGACACACCAAAATAATATAATAAAATAAAATAAAATAAAATTACTAAATTACTAATTCCTAAAACTAAGCCTGCCCTTAAAAAAGGTGCAGGGTGTCTATATCACAGTCAAGCTAAAGATTTAAACGCACACAACAAATTACTATTACTAAGCCTGCCCTTAAAAAAGGTGCAGGTTGTCAATGTAAGTTTATGGATTTTAATTAAAATCAAGTTTAAATAAAAGGTAAATAAAAGGTAAAACAATAAAATACGACAGTAGTAATTTGTGCAATAAGTGCAGATTTGTCAAATTTTTAGCCTAAGTCTGCCCTCAAAAGAGGAGCAGAGTGTCCTAATTCTAATAAAAACCTAACTAACTTAACCTATATTCAGGCTCAATAGAGTCCTGAATTTTGTCAAAATTCCTTAATACTAATCCTGATCTCAATAGAGATTCAGGAGACTTAATTATACCTTGAAAGGCCCGAGTTCCTATGTGAGAATTTTTGTATGTGAAAACTTAATATTAATTTTCCTAGTCTCTATGTACTCTATGTAGAGACGTTTGGCACTCTATCTGATTGCTAATAATTTATAGGACCAAACCGTAAAAGTTTGGTCGAAATCGGCCCAGTAGTTTCCGAGTTGCCTTATTTCTTCAGATAGGGGTGGTTTAGGGGTTGAGAGGGGTAGGCGTCGAGATTTGGGTCCCAAGTGAGAATTTGAGTCCCTATATAAAATGTTGTAAGTTTGGGACTGTTAGTTCCTTAGTAACGGACTATTAAACAAATTCTCCCTTAGGGCGGCGGGGGAAAAAATTTTAAATTTAAGGGTTGGTTTTTATGGTTGTAAACTGTCCGGTAAAAAACGCTGATTATTTTTGTCCGAGAAAGTGTATATGCCAAAAGTATAGTTTTTATAAAATTTTGAATTTTGTATGTCTAATTAATTTATGGGGTAGGGGGTAGGGGGTTGAGACTATGGGGGATTGACGTCTCCCTGGGGGTTTCCACCTGCGACTCTTCGAGTCGCTAAAGGCCAAATTTGGGGTCTAAAACGTCCTACGATGCGTACTTTAGGATTTAGCTGTATATGTTTGCTTCTTCCGGGAATCGAACCCGGGAACTTCAATTTTTGGTGGTGTTTTTTATGTTGTGGTCGGATAGTGTTACTTGAGGAGAGACTTTTCTCCCAAGAGACCTAATGTGGGAAATTTCTCCAAGTGCCCTTTTTAGGCAATTAAACAAGCCCCTGTATATTCCGCCTAAATGTGGGCGTGGCTTATGACGTAGTCCGCCCTGACTAGAAATTCCCCGTTTTCAAAAGTCGTCCCGGACGGGTTTCGACTTCGGAATCCTGTAAAGGGGGATGTCCTCTATCGAAAAGCTCCGGGATTAATTTTCGAAAAACGGGTACTTTTGGAGATTTTTTGGGTTTTAGCCCGAAAAATCCCTCGGTGATTAATGTTCTGTTGTTCTACAAATAGGGGTTGAAAAATTTATTTTTTACAAAAATCTTAAAGAGTAATAAATGGGCCACCAGGGGGCACAATTTTTATAATTTTAGGGTTTCAGAATTCAAAGTTATTAACTAATAAAAAACGTAAACAAACATATACTTATGATTAATGGATTGCCAACTTAATTGTGCGGTTTTGTTAAAATTTTTTGGAACCTTTGGGGTGTCGGCGCTCGGGCGCGTTTTAAGTTTTCCAAAAAATTTTTAAAACACTTACTCGGGCCTTTCCTAACCTAATTGTACATATATAAAAGTCATTAATTATCACAGATTTAGTATTTTTAAAATTCAATAATCCGTGCTGGGTCCCCGAAATTTGACCGCATAAAAATTTGTAACCCTTATATTTTCTCCGGGTTTCAACCCTTATCTTTCCAAAGTTGTTTGTTAGAACCGTCTAGGTGGGTTTTACCCCTCCTAGAAAATTGGTGTTTATAGACTAGATATTACTACTTGAAATTCAGGTTTAAAAATGAAATTTTTGAGAAAAATATACAATTTGTAAAAATTTTTAAAATGCTACTTTAGGGGCTTATAACTTTGGACTGGGTGGTCCAAAATTAAAAATTTTTTCACCAGAAATGGTTTTGTGCACCTTACAATCTAACTATATAAAAATAATTTTCAAAATATCAATAATAAAAAAGTGGATTTTCAAGTTACGTAATTTTACAACTTTAGTTTTGCGGTCGAGAGAATTTCTATGTTCTACTTTGGGGGGGCGGCGCTCGGAAAAGCCGAGACCTACCCTTACAAACTTAATACTACTAGATAGGGGATGAACCGGCCTTTCCCGTGATCTAAATTTTGGATTTTTTAATTTATATTTTAATATAAATTAAGAGGTTATAAAATTTGGAAGAAATTTTTCCAGCTACAAAACCGTGTTTGTTTGCGCTGGTACGTTAATTGAAAAGAAAATTTTTATCCTACGGGATAGCCCGGGTCGACGTCCTCCTGTTGTGTCAAAAACCAGATTTTGATCTGATAAAAAACCGGTTGATATTCGGCTTTTATTTTCGTGGCGTTCGCCCCGCTCGTCCTGAAAACCGAATATCTCCGTATCTAACGAACAAAAAATTCCAAAACTTTGCACTAATAATCTACAATAACTACTAAACTTAATTTTGATTTTTAATATATACCTTCCCGATCTGGTTTTTGCTACAATTACTCTTATATCTAATGCTAAAATTAAAAATGTTCAGGACCTTGTTTTTCCTTTGTTTCAGCTTGGAGCTGGTCACCGAAAGCTCCTCCCGGTCCGCTGCGATGTCCTCTGCCTGATTCTGGTGGTTTGGTGGGGGTCCCTGGCTTGGATCCAGGACCTCGTGGCCACGTGGTGAGGGGACTTTCTTAGGAAAGTCCCTGGTTTCAGGAGGGAAAAATCTGAAATTTTTCTCCAGCAATCCTTGGGTGAAATGGTGCCTCCCCACAGTCCAAAAAAGGTGGGTCACCGCTGCGGTTCCCGAGATATATGGCTCCGAATTCCGGAATAACCTCAAATTTGGGGTTTTTTGCACTTTTTGTCACTTTTTCTCAACTTTTCACTTTGGTGTAATACACCAATCGATTCGTCTCGTCGAGACGAATCTTTTGACACTAAGCACTTTGTATATTGCTCTAATTTTTCCGGCACTTTGATTTTTTAACTGCGGAGCTCAATAAAATCGAACCGTTCGGGTCTAGCGCTACGGGGCAACTGGGGTTAGGTTAGGTTAGGTTAGGTTAGGTTAGGTTAGGTTAGGTTAGGTTAGGTTAGGTTAGGTTAGGTTAGGTTAGGTTAGGTTAGGTTAGGTTAGGTTAGGTTAGGTTAGGTTAGGTTAGGTTAGGTTAGGTTAGGTTAGGTTAGGTTAGGTTAGGTTAGGTTCCGCCCTCTCGTTGGAGAGGGGAGCGACTGTGCAGTGTCGCTACCGGACGCGTCCCCCGGGTTGTGGATAGGGGCACGCCCCCCATATATGGGGGGGTACCGGCTTCGGCCGGCGCGGACAGCAACTGCACGACAATCTCGTAACCCCGTACGTAGTGCGGGGCCGAGGGCCGCTAGTCTCTTCGGAGGGTGGGGGCCGCGAGGAAGAAAACCTCTCTAAAAAATTACCCAGTGGGGGTCTCGGCTGGCGTCCTGGGTAGCCCGGGTAGCGGCAGCCGAGCTGGGGGAGAGCTCGCAACCCCGCACTGAGCGGGGCCGAGGGCTGCCACTCTCTACGGAGGGCAGTGGTCGCGAGGAAGACAACCTCTATAAAAAATTACCCGGAGTGGATCGGCTGGCGTCCTGGGCATCCCGGGTAGCGGCAGCCGATCAGTGGCCGACTTGTTGGCGGTGGATGGCGGACAGTGTTCCGCGGGGACTCAGGTCCCACGTGGCGATGCCACACCCGGGCGTAACTGCTCGGTTGGCGGGGCTTGCCTTAATTGGCTGGCCCAGCGGCCGTTTCGACGGCGTGGTTTGCGGACCTCCAAGGTCCGCGTGCGCGGCGGCCCCGTGGCCACGAGTGTGGTCACTGGGGATGGGTTTCGGCCTACCGTCGGGCGAGCTGGAGACCTGTGTGTGTGTGTCGTTGTCATGTCTAGCGGCACCACACAGGACCAGTGGGGACTGCCTTAGTTGGCCGTCCCTGAGAGGAGCATACCTCGTTAAAAAACCCCAAAGTGTCGGGTCTACCCGTTAACTGGTATTAAAGTGCAAGCGTGGTACCAGGCGCCTTATGGTGGTGGGCTGGGGAAGTCCACCTACTAGCGCTTCCACCCCGGGGCACTACCCGCCGCCCCGGGAGTATTAGGGTTACCCAGGTACAGGGGGCACTGCCTGGGTGGACCATTTATTTCCCCCACACTCGTGGGAATAACAATGCAGACATCTTATACAAAAAACAAAAATTTAAAGAGTGAGGAGAAGAGGATGGAAGGAGTTGTGGAGGGTCTGGAGAGACCGGAGAAGGAGGATGTTGGAGAGAAAGGAATGGGTTTCGCACAGCCGGAGGAAATAATAAGGACCAGGAGCAGGTCTGGTCAGGTGCAGCCGGAGGGGTCACGCAGGAGCTCAGTGACCCTGACGTTCGGTCCCGACTGTCAGTCATTAGCCGGGTCAATGTCCAGCCTACGGGCTGAATCGGAGGCGGAGTCAGCTGCCGAATCAACGGCCGGTCCGGCAAAAAGCCGTAAGAGGCGGTCGGTGGCGTCCAGCTACCTAAAGGACGCCTCGACAGTGGTGGCACCTGCGCCCAAAGTGCCCAGAGCCAAGGGGGGCAGAGGAGGCAGAGGTGGCGCTCTGACGCATAGCGTCGGGATATCCCAGGCGCGGAGAGAGGCCAGGGAGATTGAGCCGGACTCTGAATCGGAATCCACTCTAACGGAGGCATACACATCTGCCGCCAGTGACGGAGAGGCCGAGCCTCGTAACATGACAGTGGAGGACTTGGTGGCGGAGGCCTCGAAGAGGGTTGGCGAAGTGACAGAGGTCGCGAAAAAGGCCAAGAATTTAAAGGGGACCTGCAAAAAGAAATTGCGCTCCAACGCAGGCTCCCTGATGGCCGTGGTCCGCGCCTTGGCTCAAAAGGACACGGCAGAAGAGATGCGTCGACTGCGGGCGGACAACAAGCGCCTGCAGGACGAGCTCTCAAAGGTCCGCCACGAGCTGACAGCTCTGAGGCGGGCCTTCTCGGAGGCCGGTGAAGGGCGCCGCAAAAAGCCGGCGGCGCCCATCATCCTAGACACCCCGGCGGGAGTGGGAGGCGGAGGCAGCGGAGGGGAGGACCTTGCTGGAGCACTACAAGAGATGCACCGCTCTCTTGCTCAGCAGATGTCCAACATGCTCCAGGCAAGGTTGGAGGGCCTGGAGGTGGATGGGCGGCTCCTCCCTGCAGCGGAGAGACCCCGCCGGCCGCCATTGGCAGCTGATGCCAAGGCCGCGGGCTCAAAGCCACCTAAGACGGCACAGACGGTTGGGGACGGTAAGGTAGCCCCAACCACGCTTGCCCCGGCCGCCAACATGCCCAAAAAGGCGAGGGCGAAGGCGGCAAAGGCGGCAAAACCAAAGGCAGGCACTTCGGCTCCTCCTCCTCCAGCGAGGAGTGAGAAACAGGTGGCAGCACCGCTGCCTAAGGAGGCAACACCACCGGTGGTTGAGGGCGCCTGGGTGACCGTCGCCAAAAAACCCAAAAAGCCCAAAAAAGCAGAGGCGGCACCGGTGGCAACCCAGAAGGGCAAAAAGGCAGCCAAGGGTCCACAAGGGCCAAAGGGCCCCAAGGTGCCAAAGGCGCCTAAAACCCTGGCGGTCGTGGTGGCTCTGAAGCCGGAGGCGGTGGCTCAGGGAGCCACTTACAAGGACGCCCTGACCAAGGCCAAGGCATCCGTAGACATGGACGAACTGGGCATCGGCCCGTCGAAGTTCCGGACTACGGTGACGGGAGCGAGAATTATCGAGCTCCCGTCCGGAACAACGGTGGCCCAGGCCGACACTCTGGCGGCCAAGGTGGGCGAGGCCTTGGGCGATACAGCCAGGGTGACCCGCCCAACAAAATCAGCAGACGTCAGGGTGTCGGGCCTGGACGATACTGCGACGCCCGAAGAAGTGCGGGCGGCTCTGGCCGACAAAGCCGGTTGCCCCCCCAATACTATCAGGGTGGGGGCAATATCATCCGGCGCCAGGGGGGCTGGCTCAGCAATTGCCTCCTGCCCCGTTGAGGCCGTGGCCAGCTTGGTCAAAGACGGGAGACTAAAGGTGGGCTGGAGCGCAGCCACGGTCCGGCTACTGGAGCCACGCCCTATGCGTTGCCATAGATGTCTGGCACTGGGGCATCCAGCAGCCAAGTGCCCCTCTAGCAAAGACCGCAGCAATCTCTGCTATCGCTGCGGCAAAGAGGGGCACGTAGCCAAGGCCTGCAAGGCCCCACCGCACTGCGCGGTGTGCGCCGACAGGGGCCTGCCAGCCGGGCACCGAATGGCGGGGGCCAGTTGTAAGCCCCCTCCCGTCAAGGGCCACCTGCCGAAGCCGGCAGCGGCTCCTCGGGCCGCACCAGAGGCGGCCCCCCGCGCCACGCCAGAGGCGACCCCAGCAGTAACCCCAATGTCCGTCAACGATGCCCAGTAGGACATTGGGGAAACTGCTCCAGGCGAACCTCAACCACTCCGCCGGGGCACAGGATCTCCTGTGCCAGACGATGGCGGAGTGGGGGGTCGACCTTGCGGTGGTATCGGAGCCGCACCGTATCCCCCCGTCCGACAAGTGGATGGGGGCTGCGGATGGCTCCGCTGCCATAGTGGCGGCGAGTGCAGGCCCTTCCCCGGTGCTGGTGGAGAGGGGGGAGGGGTATGTGGCGGCACGATGGGGAGAGGTGGTGGTGGTGTCCACCTACTTCTCCCCCAACCGCAGCAGGGCCGACTTCGATCGGTTTCTCGCTGCGGTTGAAGGGGTCGTGCACCGCGCGGCCCCTCGTCAGGTGCTGGTGGCGGGGGACCTCAACGCAAAATCGACCGCGTGGGGGTCCCCCCGCACCGACGTCAGGGGTGGTATACTGGAGGCCTGGGTGTTCGCCCTGGGTCTCCAGATCCTCAATCGAGGAACCACCCCTACCTGCGTCCGGTGGCAGGGCACGTCACTCATTGACGTGTCCTTCGCCACCCCGCCGCTCGCGGCCCGTATCCGGGGCTGGCGGGTGGAGGCGGATGTGGAGACCCTATCGGACCACCGATACGTCCGGTACGAGGTCTCCACGGCATCCCCAGGGGCCCCGGTGGGCCCCCGTGCGGGCAGCTCGCCGTTCAAACGGTGGGCGCTCGCACGCCTCCAGCCGGATGTGGCGGAGGAGGCGGCGACGGTGCGGGCCTGGGCAGGGGTCCCGGACGCCGTCGCTGGGGATGCCGACGGCATGGCGGACCTTTTCGCGGACGACATCAACGTCGTCTGCAGCGCCGCCATGCCGAGGGCGCGGGTTGGCCCACGGAGGAGTGGGCAGGCATACTGGTGGACGCAGGAGCTCACGATCCTGCGTGCCGCCAGTATGAGGGCCAGGCGCGCCTGCCAGCGATGCCGCAGGCGCGCAAGACAAGCGCCCGGTGAAGAGGAGGTCCTCCGCCGGGCGTACAATGAGGCCCACACGGCCCTGCGTAGAGCCATCTGCAGGGCCAAGGTCGCTGCCTGGGATGAGTTTTTGGCCATCCTGGACAGCGACCCCTGGGGGAGGCCGTACCGGACGGTGAGGGGGAAGTTCGCTTCGGCGGCCCCCTCCACGTCCGGTATGGAGCCCGCGCTGGTGAGGAGGGTGCTGGGGACACTTTTCCCAGACCCCGGGCCCTTCGAACCCCCCAGGATGCTGCCCCCCGGTTCTGCTCCGGGGGCGTGGGCGGCTGGCCCCCCCGTGTCCGATGGAGAACTGGACACGGTGAGGGACCGGCTCCGGAGCCGCAATAAAGCTCCGGGGCCGGACGGGGCCCCGGCCAAGGTAATGGCCATTGCCTTGGGCCCCCTGAGAGAGCGATTCCGCGCGGTGCTAGACACATGCATCGCGACGGGTCGCTTTCCCAGGCGCTGGAGAGTGGGGCGGCTTTGCCTTCTCCGCAAGGAGGGCCGCCCGGCAGACTCTCCAGCGGGCTACCGGCCGGTGGTGTTGCTCGATGAGTCCGGGAAGGCTTTTGAGAGGATTCTCGCCTCCCGGATCATCGAGCACATCGAGGGTGAGGGGCCGGACCTGGCGGACTGCCAGTTCGGCTTCCGAACCGGCCGGTCCACGATGGACGCGGTTGGCCGTCTCAAGAGGTGGACTGAGGCGGCCACAGCTCGGGGGGAGGTGGTGATCGCGGTGTCCTTGGACATCGCGAACGCGTTCAACACCATCCCCCACGAGTGCATAGAGGCGGCGCTCGAGTTTCATCGAGTGCCACTCTACCTCCGCGCCCTCGTCCGGGACTACCTGCGAGACAGGTCAGTCCTGTACGAGGATGCGGAGGGCCGCGTCCAATCGTGGCCAGTGAAGGCAGGCGTACCCCAGGGTTCCGTATTAGGTCCCCTCCTATGGAACCTGGGGTACAACTGGGTCCTGCGGGGTGAGCTCTTGCCGCGCATGGATGTCGTCTGCTTTGCGGACGACACCCTTGGTAGCGGCGAGAGCGAGGGGGTGGGAGGAGGCGGTCCGCCTTGCGTCGGTCGGCACCTCCATGGTCGTCCGACGCATCCGCCTCCTGGGACTGGAAGTGGCCCTCGAAAAGACGAGGGCCATGGCCTTCCACGGTCCCAGACGCAGGACCCCGCCGGGGCTCCGTGCCCGGGTAGAGGGGGTGTGGGTTCCGGTCGAGATGCACCTTAAGTATCTCGGCCTGACCCTAGACCCCCGATGGAGCTGGGAGGAGCATTTCAGGCTCCTCGCTCCCCGGCTGTGCGGCGTCGCAGCCGGACTCGGTCGCCTCCTCCCCAATGTGGGGGGGCCGAAGGCGAAGTGCCGTCGGCTTTATCACTCCGTGATAAAGTCGATGGCGCTGTACGGGGCCCCGGTCTGGGCTGAGTGCCTCTCGTCCCGCACGAGGGCCCTCTTGCGAAGACCGCAGAGGGTCATCGCGACCCGGGCCGTGCGGGCTTACCGCACGGTCAGCCACGGGGCTGCCTGCGTCCTAGCAGGTACGCTCCCGTGGGAGGTTGATGCCCTGGTACTATCCCAGGTGCATCAACACCGGGTCGCGGCGAGAGAGCGGGGCGAGCGACCCGTTCTAGAGGAGGTAGAACGGGTCCGCACCGAGGCGCAGGGGGAGGCTCTGCGCCGATGGGTGGAGGCACTCGCCAACCCAGCCGCTGGCCACCGGACGATCGAGGCGATTCGTCCGGTGTTGGAGGAGTGGGTAGGGCGCCAGCGGGGCACCCTCACCTACCGCCTGGTGCAGGTACTGACCGGACATGGGTGTTTCGGTCACTACCTGCACCGAGTCGCCCGTCGGGAGGAGACGCCGCGGTGTCATCACTGCGCCTCTCCCGACGACACGGCCGAGCACACGTTGATCGTGTGCCCGGCCTGGCGAAATGAGCGCCGCGATCTGATCGCGGCGCTCGGCGGAGGAGGCCTCTCGCTGCCAAGTATGGTAAGAGCCATGCTTGGTAGCGAGAGAGCCTGGAGGGCTGCCGCCTCCTTCTGCGAATCTGTGATGGCGCAGAAGGAGGCAGCGGAGAGGGAGCGGGAGGAGGACGCTCTAGCCGCCCCTCTCCGGCGTAGACGGGTGGGCCGAAGAAGGCAGGCAGCGGTGACTGCCGGTCTTCGACGGCCCTAAGGTGGCCTGGGCGCGGCCTGACCAGCCGCGCGCCCTAGGTGCCGCTCCGGCATAGGCCACCACGTCTGGGGACTGCCTAGTACCCTAGCGCAGTCCCCCTGAGGCGCGTCGCCCGGTCCACTCGTTGGGCCGGGCCTGCCCGGGGGCGGGCTCGGAGCTGTGGCGCACGCAGGTGCGTCGGCCCCGAGACGCCCCCACATGGGCGTAGGAGGGTACCGGGGGGTTTTAGTGGAGTAGGATCAGTGTGGTCTTCCGCACTGGTCCTGCTTGAGTAGGGTCGGCACTGTTTCCCGTGCCGGCGAGTCCCACACACGCCGTGCGCCTAGTCAGCGTCACGGTATGGTGCGTAACTGCATTTCCCCTCGTCACAAAAAAAAAAAAAAAAAAAAAAAAAAAAAAGGTTAGGTTAGGTTAGGTTAGGTTAGGTTAGGTTAGGTTAGGTTAGGTTAGGTTAGGTTAGGTTAGGTTAGGTTAGGTTAGGTTAGGTTAGGTTAGGTTAGGTTAGGTTAGGTTAGGTTAGGTTAGGTTAGGTTAGGTTAGGTTAGGTTAGGTTAGGTTAGGTTAGGTTAGGTTAGGTTAGGTTAGGTTAGGTTAGGTTAGGTTAGGTTAGGTTAGGTTAGGTTAGGTTAGGTTAGGTTAGGTTAGGTTAGGTTAGGTTAGGTTAGGTTAGGTTAGGTTAGGTTAGGTTAGGTTAGGTTAGGTTAGGTTAGGTTAGGTTAGGTTAGGTTAGGTTAGGTTAGGTTAGGTTAGGTTAGGTTAGGTTAGGTTAGGTTAGGTTAGGTTAGGTTAGGTTAGGTTAGGTTAGGTTAGGTTAGGTTAGGTTAGGTTAGGTTAGGTTAGGTTAGGTTAGGTTAGGTTAGGTTAGGTTAGGTTAGGTTAGGTTAGGTTAGGTTAGGTTAGGTTAGGTTAGGTTAGGTTAGGTTAGGTTAGGTTAGGTTAGGTTAGGTTAGGTTAGGTTAGGTTAGGTTAGGTTAGGTTAGGTTAGGTTAGGTTAGGTTAGGTTTTTTTTTTTTTTTTTTTTTTTTTTTTTTTTTTTTTTTTATTCTACCACAGACTCGAGGTCCGTGCCTTTGGCTGTTTGTTATTTTTTAAAATTGATTGTATAGTTATTGCTCCACTTTTTATTCTTTTGCGCTTGCTCTTTTGCGCCTCTATTCTTTTTTTTAAATAAAATTTACATGCAACATGCTTATAAAATTACAGTCTTGGTTACCTTATTATCTAGGGTGCACTATTTTCTATTTTAAAGGAGGATGTTTCGACCTGTCCCATTCCATCCCGCAATAGGCGTAGCTGGGATGGGGCGGGTCGATACTTGGGGGGGGGGATAGGGGCTGGGGAGGGATGGTTGGTGGGTTGGTCCCTGGAGTTAACGCTTCCGCGCCTCCAGGGAAGGTGGGTAGGGGGGGGGGGGGGGGGGGTTTGGGTGGGGGGAGGCTCTGGAGTTAACGCTTTCGCGCCTCCAGAGCGTTTAATAATTACTACGGTGTGTTGGTTTATTAGTGCTTATGCTTATAAATACTTAATACTAACGTGCAATATTTTTAGCTGTTTTATGGTTCATTTCATTTATAGTATTGGTACGGTTTCAGTTTTTTGGCTCTATACATTAGTTATTTGCAATGGTAGTTTATGGTTTTGGCACTCCGTCGGCGGTCCATGGCAATAATGGTCTTGAGGCCACTATTGCCTGGACCGTCTACGGGGCTTCTGGTCATCCGCCATACCCGGTGCATTGTCAGCGCTAGCTGTTGCTAGCGCCGCAAGCGGGGTACTGGCGGTTAACAATATTTTTCAGTTTGTTGGTCTGTTACATTTTCTTAAAAGGTGCTTAGTGGTATAGTTCTGACTATCTAGGTTGAAGTATAATTTTGTGCATTTTAGTTAAGCAAAAATATAATTAAATATAATTAAAACATAATAAAACAATAAATTCTATACAATTCAACATAATTCAGTACGATCCGCCGCCAAGCCTGTTGTGTGACCTTAGGAGTATAACTGAGTTGCATCCCAACTCTTGTGCTCCGTCGGTGGTCCATGGCAATAACGGTCTTACTACCCCTATTGCCTGGACCGTCCACGGAGCTGGTGGTCATCCGCCAGACCCAGTGCGTTGTCGGAGCTGACTTGTGCCAGCGCCGCAAGCGGGGTTCTGGCGGTTTGCGGTGCGTTAAAAACATTCTTGGCTGCGGATGCGCACTGAGTTCATTATATACTATACAGTTGTTTCAAATCAAAATTAAAATTAAACAAATTTAGACAAAATTAAACAAAATTAAACAATTTAAACAAATTAAACAAAATTGAATAAAATTACACAGAATTAAACAAAATTAAACAAAATTAAACAAATCAATAACTTAAATGGCTACAGATATACAATGGTTCTATTCTACTTATTGCTATTACAAATCTTTGTTATGATTTGACCAGTCCGGGGTGTTGTCGTTATCCGAGTAGTGTCTTGTCCATGATTGTTTTCCTTGTCCTGGTAGTCTGTCATGTCCGAGGGGGGATATGTGGATGGGGGAGTCCCTCGCCTTCTTGGCGAAAGGCTCCCCCGTCCAGAGATCGTCTTTGTCCGTCCGTTAGTTTGGGTCCCGTCCGGTTAATTTTTGGATCATGGACTCGCTCAGTGCGATACCTTCGCTACGTATCGCCTCCCTGAGGTTGTAGTCCCTGATCCTGCTGTCTGTGGCCCTTTCCACGCCGATAACTAGGCGGGCGATCGTATCGCCCTCCACGTTATCGGCGTAGTAGACACAAGATGTTGTGTGTCTTGTAAGGGCCACTACAGCGTGTGGAACGCTCCGTGTGATGTGTGTGGTTTGCTGCTTTGAACACACCACAACCACGTCCCGGTACGTCAGTCCCTGTGCCTCGTGGATGGTCAGGGTTCGAGATCCCGAACAAGTACCATAGCCACGGCCGATCAGTTTCTCTTTTTCGGCCTGGGTGTGGGCTAGGTATAGGGTGTTCGGCTTGTTCGGAATCTCGACCCCCGAGTATCCCTTCCGCGACAGGGAACGCACCAGTCCGGAAGACGAGTATATTCCCTCATAGATTTCCCTGAGGGCATACGCTACGTCTTGCGGGTTGCGATGTGTGCAAAGCAGCTGTGTGGGTGCTATGTGTAGTGAGTGTCGTGGTGTGTTGTGTAGTAGGGGGAACAGATTGTGCCTGTCAATATAGGGCAATTGATTTTCATCGCCGACTAGGAGGGTCTCCTCGACGCGCGCAAGAACGATCGCCATCACTATTGACCCGAAGTGACTCATTAGGGCCTCATCCACCAGGAGGCGGCTAAAGGAGGCCTTTTCGTCAACTCCGTTCGCCAGCAGTGATGCCATCGTCCTGGCACGCTTCCTCGCCTCGGATACACCGATGCGAGGTGCGAGTTTTTCCCTCAGGTCGGCGAGTGCCTCTCTGGTGTTTGTGACAACCATGTCCGTGTCTGGCCGGAACTGCTCCAGGATCCAGGTCGTTTTTCCGCACCCCGGAACTCCGTTCACCCATCGAATCCGTAGCCGCGACCAGTCCACTTTTGCTCCGCTCGAGTCCAGGGTCCTGGAGATGGCTTCTGCCCTCTCCAGGATCCTGTTCTCCAGCAGAACTCTTGTGAACTTTGCAACCACGACCACCGATCCGGCAGATGGGGTGCTGAAGAACTCCCTGTTCTCCGCCGAGGGATCCCGTTCCACAAAGCCAACGCCCTCGCAGTATGCCGCCATGTACGACCCCGACATTTCCCCGTGCAATACAAGGCCGTTATCGTTGTCGTACAGGGCGGCCTCCGCGTCTCTGAGCTCCGTCCGTAGCCATTCCAAGTTGCCTCTCCGGTAGGTTTGGAGGATGGATTTACATGCATCCTCGTTAACCCTCAGAGTGGCCCTCGTCATGGCCACGAACTCGGCAAATGCGTTGACTATGTGGTCCGCATGTTCCCTTACCGGTTTGTATTCTGGAGCAGTTACGCGTCCCTTGTCGGCCAGGGTTCGTACTGGTGTTGTTTGTACGATACCCGAAGTGGACGGTTCGGTTGTCACCGAGGCTTGCCCGCACACTGGTCCCCCTGTGTGTTGTGAGTGTGTGTGTTTTTGTGTGTGTTTCAGAGGGGAGAACCGGGACGCGCACTGCAAGACGGCTTTGATAAGGGGGTGATGGCGTTTCCCTTTGGGTTGCGCCGTCTCTCGCCCGGCCAGGACCAATGCATGCTCCGCGTCCACTTTCTGCTGGAGTTTCCCCGAGCCGCTGCTCGGGGGAACTCCAGCAGATTCCCCCGGAGAATCAGCTCCGACTACGACCTTCGGGCTACGAGGCAGTAGGTGGCTGAGGTCCTGGCCTCTGTCCTCGTAAACCACTATTTCGTGGTTTTTAGAGGCGGCCAAGACCCCAAGGTGGTCGCCCACCTCGCCTTTCTCATAGCCCACAGTCATGGCGTCGACGCTGATCCTCCTGGGTGCGGACGCCTCTCCCGGGGTCCCCCTCCCCATCGCCGTCAGCACCCTGTTCACCAAGCTGAACCCAGTTTCCGTGCTCCCGGCCTCGAACAGTGCTATGACCTTGTTGGTCTTTCGCACTATCCGACACCGTATCCCGAGCACTTCTACCTGGGGCAGCGCGTCGTAGGTCTTCCGACGCATGGTGATTTTGAGGGTGCTGCCGTTCATCAGGAGACCAAGCCCCGGTGAGACGTAAACATTGGTCCTAGCCCGCGAGTTGCAGAAGCAGAGACCCACTCTCTCATGGTTACTGTCCATGAAGGAGTAGATCCCCCTTATGCGCGTCCCGGGTGTCCCCTCTGTGGCGCAGTCCAGTAAATTGAATTCCTTGGTTAATGGGATGATTGATGAATGTGGTGGGATGATTGGTGCTGATGAATGTGGATGTGTGTTCGTGATGATGGTGGGGGGGATCCTACTATTTCGGCCTGAGGCCGTTTCTGCCACCTCCTGGATGAACTTTAGGAGGTGGGGCCGAGATCTTTTGTCGGCCATTACTTCCCCCACGTTGATTTGAGACAGCCGGTCAGCTATGATGCACTCCAGATTGTACCGCGAGGGGCCGAATCTCGGGCAGTCGAATAGAAGGTGCCACACCGACTCGCTGACATTCGGGTCGCACTCGCATCCCGGTTCCTCCCTCAGCTTGAACCGGTGCAAGTACTCCCCGAACCCGCCATGACCCGTCAGGATTTGGATTTGGTGGTATGAAAGATTTGATTCCCGGACTATCTTGTATGCAGTTTTAACGTCCGGGAAGAAGGTCTTTGTTATCATACCACGTGGGGAGGAGCTATATCGATCTTGCCATCTGGCTATAGACTCCTCCCTTATCCTCCTCTTGACGTGTGACAGCGGGACGTCAGCGTAGTCGGGTTCCGTCTTCCCGGCCTTGGCACCCTCCTTCGCTAGTTCATCCGCCCGCTCGTTCCCCTGTGTGCCGATGTGTGCCCGAATCCAGTATAGGCCGACTTGCTTTCCGGCTGCTCGCATTTCAGTCAGATCCTCTTTGATGGTCTTCGCCAAGGGGTGCAGGATTTTCGGGTTAGAGAGCAGCTCTAGCGAAGATCTCGAGTCGCTGAGGATGTTGGAAACCTCTGAGTCGCTCTCCTTTACCCTCCGCACCGCCTTGTGAAGAGCGAAGAGTTCTGCCTGAAATACTGAGCAGACCGGATCCAGGCAAAAAGGTGTTTCATGGAAAGGTCTCGACTCCCCCCTCCCACCACGTTAGAGCCGCTCCCACGCCTCCCTCCATTTTGCTTCCATCGGTGTAAATCACCGGGCCGGCGCCATGGAGTGAGGCTATGGTGCTCTCGGAGACGTCCTCGAGAAGCTGATACTGAGGTGTTGATGTATCAGCGGGGTGTGGCTGTTCTGCTGGTGACACCCTTTTCTCGAGTCGTCTATCCGGTGGTAGGAAGGAGCTGTCGTGGCCCTTCTTTGCCCGGTACAGCGCTGCGGCCTCCTGGATTCTGATGTCAAGTGGCAACACACCAGACAGCACCAACGCCGATGTTAATGACGTTGTGCGGTACGCCTTGCTGATCTTGATAGCAAAGGCTCTCTGGAGCGCATCAAGCTTTGCGATGTTGCCCTGGAGGTGGGACGCTGCGTACCACGCGCTCGCCCCGTACACTATGATGGGCTCTATCACCGCGATGTAGATTGTCCGAATGATGTCCCTATTCAGTCCCCACCTCAACTTTGCCGCACACGCTAGCTGTTTGTAAATGTCCGCTGTCTTTTTACAGACTTTGGACACGTGTGCGTTGAAGTTGAGGCGTCGGTCGATGGTGAGACCTAGAAGGCGGATCTCGTCAACCAGCCCTATCTGGACTCCGGCCATTACTATGAGGGGCGGTCTGAACTTTAGCTTCTTGGTGAGAAGCATCGCGCAGGTCTTGTGCGGAGCGAAGTTCAGTTTGTTCCTGGCCCCCCAGCAATGGATTTTGTCAAGGGTTTGGTTGACCAGATCCTCCATCTCTTCTGGGGACTGCTCGGTGAACATCAAGACGACATCGTCGGCGAACGCCTGGCAGTACACACCGTCAGCCTTCAGAATTTCGAGCAAGGAGTCGAGGATGATGTTCCATAGGACCGGGCCTCCAGTTGATCCCTGTACACACCCTTTGGTGGTCCTTCTCTCGCTCCTTTCTCCCGCGTAGTTCACCACCACGCTTCTGTCGGCTAGGTATGACTGCAGTGCACGGTAGATGTTGTGTGGGCAAGCTTTGCGCAGCAGCTGGTTCTTAATCGCGGGCCACCACGCGTTGTCGAAGGCGCCCTCTATGTCCAGCGATACTAGGAGTACAGATCGCTTCCTGGCGATGCTGCTCCTCACCTGCTCCATCAGGTCATAGAGGGCGTCCTCGGTTCCGCGTTGCGGCATGAAGCCGTACTGCCGCTGGTCTAGGCTTGGGTAGACATGCCATTGCAGTCTCCTGATTAAAAGCTTCTCGACCGTCTTTCCTAGGACTGATAGTAGCCCTATCGGACGGTGGGACTTAGGTGTTGTGTAGTCCTCTTTGTTAGGCTTTTTCAGGATAACTACATGGGCAATCTTCCACTGCCTCGGGAAATACGCAAGTCGCAGGATCTTATTTGCGATTTCTAGAAATATTCCCATGTGGCAGCGGATCGCCCTGGCACAGATGTCCGATGTTAGCCCATCCGGCCCCGGCGCCTTTTTCGGGTTCTGTTCCCTCAGGATCGCCTCGATCTCTTCGGCCGTGAAGGGCGGGTCATCTTTACCCAGTTTGCCAAGCATTTCTGCATCACTCAGGTCGACGCTGGATCTTATTAGCGCCTGTTCTGCGGTGTCGTTCTCCGCCGAGTCCTCCGGATAGAAGGTTGAGGCTAGGAGGTCCGCGGATTGACGTGGTGACAGTGTCTTTCCGTCCGGACCCCTCAGAAGCTGATCCTCGCCCCTTCCCTTCGTCTTCCTGAGAACTCGGTAGATTCCGTCCCACAGACTTTCACGGTCCTGAGTGGTGCAGAAATCCTTCCAGCTCGATGTTTGGGCCTCCTGCGCCTTTTGGGCGTAGGTGGCCTTGGCCTGATGGTAAGCCTGCAGCACGTGCTCCATGCGCACTGGGGCAGCGTTGCGGATTCGCCGTTTGCAGCGGAGGACCTCCCGCTTAAGGTCCTCGATTTCCGGCGTCCACCAGGGGGGTTTCGGCTTGTCCTTCCTAGGAGGTAGCTTAGGGATGGTGCTTTCGCATGCATCCCTAATGGATGTTGTGTACCTCCCTATCATGGTCTCCATTTCTTCACCCGTCGCCACCGTTCGGATGTTGTCGACGCAGACGTTATTGCTCTCTAGGGCGATGCGTAATCGACTGTCGAAATCCGACCACTTTGCCTTAGCTGTATTGTATATCCTGGTTGTGGGTATCGGGATCGGCAGAAGCTTCTCCCCCACTTCCAGGGTATACGTGATGGCGTTGTGGTCTGATGTTATAAGGTCTCGACAGACTTTCCACCTTTTAATCCGCCCCAGGAGTGGTATGGAGCATACCGTCACGTCGACAAAGCTCGTGCACATCCGGCCTCGCCGAGGCTCTTCGAAC
The DNA here is from genome assembly GCA_902850365.2 of Chilo suppressalis. Lineage (NCBI taxonomy): Eukaryota > Metazoa > Arthropoda > Insecta > Lepidoptera > Crambidae > Chilo > Chilo suppressalis. Next base: position 65,731 of record OU963896.1, on the reverse strand, counting down.
GTTGGTGTGGTTCCGGTATTGAGGATCTGGAGTTCCATCTCGTTGAGGAAGGAGTTGTAAGCCTGGCCCCTCTGGTTTTCCTCATCGCTGCCCCACCAGTGGCTCCATGCGTTGACGTCCCCTCCTATCAGGATCTGTTGCGTCTGGGCCCTGAGCACGTGATACATCGAGCGAGTGCGCTCGATGTTGTGCTCGATGTCCAAATCTCCCTCGAAGTAAACGGATATTACGCCGAGCCTAAGCCCGCCAGAAACCAGCAATACGGCCACCTCCGTCTCGGTCACAATCTGAGGATCGTTTATGATCCGCAGTCTGTTCCCGAAGACGAATATTACCGCTTTTACCGGTTTCTGCCGATTGAGGGTGCACTGGATGACCTTAGTGCCAGGGTATTGCTTTACCTCGCCTTTCGATCCCACATAGGGCTCTTGGGCTAAGGCAACGTCAATACGCCTGTCCTCTGCTAACTGGAGTAGCTCGGCTGTTGCTTGCTTGGATCGGCGCAGGTTGATCTGTATAAAGTTCAACCTTGATCCGTCTACTGGGAGATTAAGGATTGGATGGTCGTGGGGGCCCTTAGCAATACGCAACTTTGGTCCTTGCTATGCCATCCCATACTGCCCTTTCTGGGCAGTCCTCGCTAAAGGCGAGGTGATGGTTGTTGGTGTCCCTCTTTGCTCTTGTGCAATTGATGCACTTTGGTGGCTGTTCATTTTGCCGGTCTCGGCACTCGGACCAGGAGTGGGCCCTTCCGCAATAGTTGCAGAGTTGGGCCGCCTCCGTGCACAAGTTTTTTGTGTGGCCGAAGCCGAGACACTTGGCGCACTGGACGAGGGGCGACTGGTCCTCAACGGGCCTGCGTTCCAGACCTATGTGGACCGCGCCCGCCTCCAGCATGCGCTTGTGGAGTTCAGGGGACACCTCGAGTATGGGGTGGCATTGCAAGGGGTTGCGTGTTCTCTTCCGATAGCGCACCCTCACCGACTGTCGACTTTTCTCCAGGCCCTCGAACAATTTCTTGTTCTGGGCGGCGAGGTGGTCGACGATGTCTTGGTCGGTGTGGTACGCCATCAGATTCTTGATCCTAATAAGTGGGTGCGTCTTTTTAACCTGTCGCACCTCCAGGGCACCATCACTCTCAATCTGATTCCGGAGGAGCCGCGCGTCTTCCTTGTCGGCGCAGCTGAGGACCACCTTCCGGTCCTTGGCTTTCCGTACACGGTCCACCTTGAGGCCGGTGGACTTGAAGTCCAGCTTCTTCCTCAGCTCTTCTAGAACCCCGTCCCCGGTCTTATTGGGGTCACGGCTGGTCACAATTATTGTGTGCTCGGGGTTCTTGGTGGTTTTGGCTGCCTGCGCGTAGGTTTTGTTGCGCGGCTTTGCGCTCTCCGCTATCGGCTCCTCCGGCCTCAGATGTTGGAACCGGCTGTTCCAAATCTCGAACGTCTTTTTCAGCTCCGTGGCTCCGCCGGCGATGCCCGCTACTTCCTCCTTTAATGGATTCAGTAGGGTCTTTATGTTCGATGCCGTTTCCGCTATTGCCAGTTCTGTGCCGAGTCCGACGTCCGATTTGCAAGTGGACCCGCTTGCCAACACTAGATCCTTCAGCTCCCTGACACTCTCCCGTAGCTGCCTTCCGTTAGTTATTATTGGAGCCACACTGTCCTCCAGATGGTTTTTAATGTTGTTAATGTCCTGTACTTGCGGAAGACGTGCGAGGGATTGACGGATCTCCGCCATGTCCTCCCTCATCCTGGCGATCTCTGTTTGCATCGCCTGGATGATGGCGTCCTCCACTGCAGTAGTGTTGGGGGGCAGTGTGGGGGGTGGTGAACGGTCCCCTGTGGCTTGTCCCGGCTTTTCAAGCTTGAGATAATGTAGCTCTGTTGCTACCTCAGCTATCTGCCGGGACAGTTTTTGGAGCTCCGGGAGGTAGTTGCGCTCTGGGGTGGGGGTGGCCGAGGCGGGCAAGGCGGCCTCTTTTTTCTGGGCGGGGGCGCGCTCGGACGGTTTATGCTGTTCCTTCACTTCCAGGTGGATGGCCTTGACCGTACTGATCAGGCCATCCATCTCGAAGTTCAGCCAGCTTTGAACTCCGTCCACCGCTTTGTGCGTCCCCGTCCAGGACTCCATGATCTTATTGAGTCTCTTGTCCGCCTCGTCCCTTGCCCTCCTCATTTCCGCGGCGTGGGCCCTCTCCACACGAACCAGCTCTCGCGCTGCCCTCGTCCTTTCTACCTCGAGGTTCACCCTATGGCGATTCCTCGAGTCGGCCAGCGCGAGAACCAGCTCGTAAAGGTTAGAGAGGTTCTCGACGGCGACGGTCTTGATTTCTCTTTTGAGATTCCGTGCACTCTCGAGAACCTCTTTCCCCGCCTGGAGGTACTCCCGCGCAGCGTCCGTGGCCAGGTCCTTGCAAACCCCGGTGTGTTTTCCCAGAGGGGGCAGGATGCTCGCCCTCCTCTCTGGTTCTGGGTCGGGGTCCGTCCAGTCCGACGCACTGCTCCCCGCCTCCCACTTTTCGACCTCCCCTTCCTCCTCTCGTTGGGGGGTCGTTGACCACACCACACTGTAGTGGTCGATCTTGGGGTGGGGGGTGGGTGCGCGGGACTGGAGGGCCCCTCCCGAGGTGGCGCTGTCCGCTTCAGGGGGCGTGTTGGCAATCGGGTCCTCTTTAGGGGGAATTGTGTTTTTCGACTGTGTAGGATCCGATATGTCTGATGATGGTGGTTCGTGATGAGTTATTTCTGTTTCGAGGTCCACGCTGGGAGGGGCTGAATATGGCAGCTCCTCTAGGTCCTCTGGCAAGGGGATTGTGACGTCCCGGAGCGACACGTTGGCTAATGGCCTCAAGTCGTCCATGTTGGTCCGACGGGCCGCCAATTGTGCGCTCCTGATGGACGCCCCTCTGCGTAGGCTGACTGATTTTGTTGCCATTTTTTGCAGCTCCTCCCTTGCCAGTGTGAGGCCTACTTCAGATGGACCTCCGCGCTGGTGTTTTTTCTTTGTTATTCTTATTAGGAATGGCTTGTCGGTCTTGGGTAGGGGCAATCGAGGTAATTTCGATTGCTCCTGTGTCTTAGAATGTGATGGTACTGCCTTGATGTGGATGTGGGATGACTGTTCTTGTGTTTCTGTGCATGCTTGTGATGTTTGTTCGTGTTGTTGTGCTTCTGTTTGTGGGGTAGTGTGTGCTGTGTGTTGTGTTTGTATGTGTGCTTGTGTTTGGGGTGTGTCAGTCTGTGGTGTGATGTGTGCTGCCTGTTGTGTGTGTGCTGGTTTGGGTGTGGAGGCAGCTCCTGGTGTTTTTGTGGGTGAGGGGCTGCCCGTGGTGGGTGTGTTTTCTGTGTTTGTTCCATTTTGGGTTCCGGTTGGGGGGGATGTGTTCAAATTTATGTGAGGGGGTCCTATTTAGTGAGTGGTTGGCTAATTTGAAAAAATTTTTCCAAAAAGTTAATTTTTGGAAAAGTTGTGCAGGTTTTTGGTAAAATCCAAGATGGCGGCCGTGGGTTTATATTTGGGAGGACGCTATATAGCCCGTCCAATAGGTCTCGCCAAGACCTCTCACCAGACACCAAGCACGACTCCGTGGGAACGATAGTCCCCGAGATATCCCCAAGGTAATTTTGGGGGTTGATGGGGGTGAAAAGGGGTAAACCCTTATATCTCGGAAAGTACACGTCTCCCAGAACCAGGACTTGGTGGGGTTCGGTAGAGGGCGTCTCGAGCTATCCCTTTTTCCAAGAATCTGGAGATGTTATTCCAGGGTGGAAATCGGGATATTTCTCCCTCTGGTGTTTTGAGGGTTGCGGGGGGCAGCTCGGACGTGAAACCCGGTGTCTCTAGCACCAGTAGTTTAGGAGATATATACCTCCAAAGTTTTTCAAAATGGCGATCCAAGATGGCCGCCAAGACTTTGAAGAGCTATATCTCCGGTTTCACTGGTCCCAGAGACACGGTGTTTCGGGTTTTCTGGGTCAGCTCGGCGAGCTCTATTGGGCGCGCTGGTAAAATCGGGGGGGAGATTTTCACCCCTTGAATGTGAGATTTGATCTCACCGATGTCTGGAGGGGGTCTGGGTGATGTTGTTTCAAAAAAGCGCGGTTTCCCACGGCCGATAGTTCAGGAGTTACGGGCCTTTTCGTAAAAACAAAATGGCGGACCAAGATGGCGGCCAAGATTTAAAAAATTAATATCTCCCGTTCTATCGGTCGTAGGAGAGCGGGGTTTTTTCCTGTGATGTTATTGTCTGATTACCCACCTCCCCAGGGGGCTTAGATTGCTCTAGGAGGGTGGATGTCTGGATTGGCGTTCTGGTGATGGGGGGCCCAAGAGGTGGTAAAATGAGCCTCTACTGTGGTAGTCTGGTGTCTGTAGCACCAAAGACGCCTGAGTTAGAGCCGATCGAAAATTCCACCCTCAAAAAACAAAATGGCCGCCGGGGGGTAAAATTTAAATATAAGCGTTAGGGACCCCGGACTTGGGTCTCAAAATATGTATTTATAGTATCTATTTGTTGTAAAACTATAATCTAACTTATAAACTAATACCCTACCCTGTAGAGGAGTAGAGTAGTACTAAAAATGCTTATAACTAACAAACTGGGTGAGGTAGAAAATTCCCGGTGCAGGTTTTGGGAAGTGCTGATTGGGCTGTGCCCTCTGGTGTTTTTGGCGTGTAGGTCAGTTAAATAGTTTTCGTTTTAGGGGGCCGGGAATGTTCCACCCCGAACTTTCCTGGTGGATATCTCCGGATGCTGTGGGAATCGAGGGGGGCGGTTTTCGCTAGTTGGTGTGGCGGGGTGAGGGCTTCTCACGCCACCAACAAAAACATATGCCTCCCTTAGGCGAAACAGGAGATATCCCCAAAAAAGTCTTAAAAAAACTTAAAACTAACCTAGCTTCCCGGATTTTGCAGCGTTTTCGACGTGCGAAGTGTTGGGGGACTCGTGGCGGTGTCCTCTTGCGATTGGAGTCCTCAGAGTCTGCGCTGTGTGTCGGGATCTTTTGACACGTGTGACCTAGTTATTCCCTTTTCGGGAATAACTCCGTGGTCACAACAGGTAGGCTCTGGGAGGTTTTTTCTTCTTGTGCGGCGCGCAGAGGCGCACCGAACGACACTTCTCACGTGACTGTACGTGCACTGCTCACTGAGTTATTGTCCAAAAACACTGTTTTTACGTTCAATATGTTTCAAAAAACTTCACTTTTTCAGTTATAACTTTTTGTGCACTTCACCGATTTTCGAAAACTTTGCGTAGGCTTGTAGCCTGCACCGAGACGCGTCTTCCGATGTATCGCACTTGGTGATCCGTGCCGGATTTACCACTTTTTTGAATTTTTTAGTGTGGAGCAACGTGGTTTTCCGTGTGTACTGCGTGGCGTTTTGCGAGTAACTGAGGTTAGGTTAGGTTAGGTTAGGTTAGGTTAGGTTAGGTTAGGTTAGGTTAGGTTAGGTAGGTTAGGTTAGGTTAGGTTAGGTTAGGTTAGGTTAGGTTAGGTTAGGTTAGGTAGTTAGGTTAGGTTAGGTTAGGTTAGGTTAGGTTAGGTTAGGTTAGGTTAGGTTAGGTTAGGTTAGGTTAGGTTAGGTTAGGTTAGGTTAGGTTAGGTTAGGTTAGGTTAGGTTAGGTTAGGTTAGGTTAGGTTAGGTTAGGTTAGGTTAGGTTAGGTAGTTAGGTTAGGTTAGGTTAGGTTAGGTTAGGTTAGGTTAGGTTAGGTTAGGTTAGGTTAGGTTAGGTTAGGTTAGGTTAGGTTAGGTAGGTTAGGTTAGGTTTAGGTTAGGTTAGGTTAGGTTAGTTAGGTTAGGTTAGGTTAGGTTAGGTTAGGTTAGGTTAGGTTAGGTTAGGTTAGGTTAGGTTAGGTTAGGTTAGGTTAGGTTAGGTTAGTTAGTTAGGTTAGGTTAGGTTAGGTTAGGTTAGGTTAGGTTAGGTTAGTTAGGTTAGGTTAGGTTAGTTAGGTTAGTTAGTTAGGTTAGGTTAGGTTAGTTAGGTTAGGTTAGGTTAGGTTAGGTTAGGTTAGGTTAGGTTGGTTAGGTTAGGTTAGGTTAGGTTAGGTTAGGTTAGGTTAGGTTAGGTTAGGTTAGGTTAGGTTAGGTTAGGTTAGGTTAGGTTAGGTTAGGTTAGGTTAGGTTAGGTTAGGTTAGGTTAGGTTAGGTTAGGTTAGGTTAGTTAGGTTAGGTTAGGTTAGGTTAGGTTAGGTTAGGTTAGGTTAGGTTAGGTTAGGTTAGGTTAGGTTAGGTTAGGTTAGGTTAGGTTAGGTTAGGTTAGGTTAGGTTAGGTTAGGTTAGGTTAGGTTAGGTTAGGTTAGGTTAGGTTAGGTTAGGTTAGGTTAGGTTAGGTTAGGTTAGGTTAGGTTAGGTTAGGTTAGGTTAGGTTAGGTTAGGTTAGGTTAGGTTAGGTTAGGTTAGGTTAGGTTAGGTTAGGTTAGGTTAGGTAGTTAGGTTAGGTTAGGTTAGGTTAGGTTAGGTTAGGTTAGGTTAGGTTAGGTTAGGTTAGGTTAGGTTAGGTTAGGTTAGGTTAGGTTAGGTTAGGTTAGGTTAGTTAGGTTAGGTTAGGTTAGGTTAGGTTAGGTTAGGTTAGGTTAGGTTAGGTTAGGTTAGGTTAGGTTAGGTTAGGTTAGGTTAGGTTAGGTTAGGTTAGGTTAGGTTAGGTTAGGTTAGGTTAGGTTAGGTTAGGTTAGGTTAGGTTAGGTTAGGTTAGGTTAGGTTAGGTTAGGTTAGGTTAGGTTAGGTTAGGTTAGGTTAGGTTAGGTTAGGTTAGGTTAGGTTAGGTTAGGTTAGGTTAGGTTAGGTTAGGTTAGGTTAGGTTAGGTTAGGTTAGGTTAGGTTAGGTTAGGTTAGGTTAGGTTAGGTTAGGTTAGGTTAGGTTAGGTTAGGTTAGGTTAGGTTTTTTTTTTTTTTTTTTTTTTTTTTTTTTTTTTTACAGCTGCTCCCCACTTTGTTGCAGGTCTTTAATTACTATTTATATTTGGTGTGTCTTTTTATTGTTTTTTATTTTTTTGCTTTAAAAGCACGTTATTTTTTTCGCGCTTGTATATATTTTGAGCACATTTTTCTTTTTGTGTCTCTTTTTCTTTTATCTTTTCAAATTTTCTTATTCTAATACATTTCTTACTTCTATTGACTATTATTTTACATTTATTGGTTCCTTATACTTTATCTTTTTGCTTTATACACTTTCATATCTATTCCTATCTATACTATTATGCTATACCCAGATTAATATCTGGTCTTTTGTCTTATTTTCTAGTATTCTTATTTTATTTACACTGTCTATGCTTAATCTCTACTTCTTTTCCTTATTCTAGTTACATGGATGTCTTATTCTAATTACAGTTTTCATTTGTTTATCATATCACATATTTACATTTACATTTTATTTTCTTGTATTTACATTCTATTGCATTTTTTAGTTTACATTTACATTTACATTTCTCATTCCATTTACATTTTGTTTCCATTTACACATTTTCCTTATGGTATACTTTCGTTCTTTTTAACATTTTACCGTTTTCAGTTTTTTACCTAATCCTAAGTTACTTAAGTTTGACTCCACTCGGAGTCTTTGGGGTTGAGTAAGTGCTCGCGGGTTCAGCTTCCGCAAGACAGGATTTGCAAATATCATATTTGCAACCCTGTTTGCTTTGGCTGTTCCCGCGCGCGCTTTTCAGTTATCACTCTTCCCTTTGCGTTACCTCCCAGTGGAGTCCCGTCTACTTTGTGGTCTTCAGTTTCGCCTTGCGTTCCCTTACTATCTAATTGTATATCTATTTCACTACTTGTTTTCCTACTCATTTTTTTATTTACTGTAATTAATTTCCTAATTTCGCCCTTAGCAGTGGTACGCGACTTTTGACCTGGCAATTCTATCCCAAATAGCCCTCTGTGGGCATTCGATGCTGAACGTGTTGTGTGCTGTGTCCTTATTTTTCGCCTTTTTGCAGTTCTGGCAGCATGGTGCTTCTTCTTTCTTTGCACATGTGGCGTACTTGTGGTCTCCCCCGCAGTGGCTGCAACTGTCCAGCGGCTCCTGGCAGACCCGCTTGATGTGGCCGAAGCCCAAGCAGCGGGAGCACTGGATTAGCGGGGACTGATCTTCTACTCTGGATGGTCCCCAGCGTAGTTGAAGGGTCCCCGCCTCTGTCAGCTGCAGCCATATTGCCGGGGCCACTCTCAGGACCACGTGTGCCACATGTGGATTCCTTGTTACCTTTTCAAATACTGCCTCTATGTCCTTTTTTCCTTCCTCTTTGCTATTCCCTTTCTTTCCTTTTCCTATCATTCTTCTTATCGCCTCAATCACTTGCTCCGTCTTGTTTTCTCCTCTTACATACTTTACTACCACTAACGGATTTTTATTTTTGGCTTTTTCTACTATTAATTTTTTATTCCTTTCCAATTCCTCTTTCAGTCTTTCCATTTCATTCTCCCTAGCACACCCTATTATGACCTTCTGTCCCTTTGCCTTTCTTATCTTTTTTACCTCCATCCATTCTCCTTTTTCATCCACACTCTTTTTCACCTCTTCAATCACTTCTTCACTTGTTTGCGTTAAGTCCGTTGATGCTACTATGATGGAATGTAAAGTTTCCATCATAGTAGCTGGCCCTTTTACTCTCTCTGCATACGTATCCTTTCTGATTTCGTCCATCTTTTCTTTCACTATCCCTTCTATATCCCTTTTTTCCCCTGTGATTTGTGTCCCTACTTCCTTTTGTCTGCTTTCTATTATTTCCATAATGCTGTTTCCCCTTATTATTTCCTTTCTATTTCCTAAAATTGTTTCTTTAATTTTCCCCTGTTCCTCTAGTATCATTCTACTTTCTTGCATTGTGGTGCTTAGCATGCTTTCTATATCTCCTATATTATCATTTCCTTTTTTCCCTATTTCTTCTATTGTTTCCATTTTCCTATTTCCTGTTATTATTTCTTTCCTATTGTCTAAAATTGCATCCATCACTTTCTTTTGTTCTTCCATCAGGAGATATGCTGTGCTTTCATCGTTTTCCTTATCTAGCTCGAATTCTATTCTTGTCTCTATTCTATCCGTGTATAGCTTTGCCTCTATCGCTGCATCCCTTGCTTCCATCACTACGTCCATAAATTTCTGCAGTTCTCCATCCATGTGGTCGTTGTCTTCCTTTGTTATTACTGCAGCTTTATTTATGCCCTCCATTATTTGGCTGCTAAGCTGTTGCTGTTCATCCATCCTTTCTAACGTGCTCTTCGTCTTTCTGGTTCCTTCTTCTATTCTTTCTCTATTTCCCAAAACTATGTCCTGTATATTTTTCAGCATTTCTTTCATCTCTCCTATTTCCTTCCCGTCCATTCTTTCGTCTTTCTTTTCCTCCCTTCTGTCCATTTCTTTCGTTCCATCGTCGTTCTTACTGTTTTCTAATTCTACTACTCTTTTAGCCAGCATCTCTATCCACTCTTTCATCTCTTTCGTTCCTTTTCTTAAAATCTGTTTTCCCTCGCTTGTCACTGATTTGGGTGCCAAATGCTCCAACATTTTGGCACCCAAATCCCTGGCCTTACTTACTAAATTGTGGGGGAATTCCTCCACTTTCTCCTTCCTCGCTGTTTTTTGTGTGCCTTCCGCCGTCGTAAGTCGCGTACCTGCTGTCTCGTTTACCATTTTTAAGTTCTTTTATCTCAGAAGGAGATTCATAAACGTAATCGAATGTTTTTGAATTTCTCGCGGCGGGATGTGTTTGCCGTTTCTTGCCATTTTAATTTTTTGGAACCAATATGGAGCAGTCTTTAAGACCTGTTTTATCCGAATTAAATTTTTTGATATAAATTAAATTGAAAAATAAAATAAAAATAAAAATAAAAATAAAAATAAAAATAAAAAATTAAAAAGTAAAATTAAAAATTTGAATTAAAATTGGAATTGAAATTATGAGTCAATAGACGGATTGATAATTTAAATTAAAATAAAATTAAATGGACACACCAAAATAATATAATAAAATAAAATAAAATAAAATTACTAAATTACTAATTCCTAAAACTAAGCCTGCCCTTAAAAAAGGTGCAGGGTGTCTATATCACAGTCAAGCTAAAGATTTAAACGCACACAACAAATTACTATTACTAAGCCTGCCCTTAAAAAAGGTGCAGGTTGTCAATATAAGTTAAAGATTTTGATTAAAATCAAGTTTGAATAAAAGTAAAACAATAAAATACGATAGTAATTTGTGCAATAAGTGCAGATTTGTCAAATTTTTAGCCTAAGTCTGCCCTCAAAAGAGGAGCAGAGTGTCCTAATTCTAATAAAAACCTAACTAACTTAACCTATATTCAGGCTCAATAGAGTCCTGAATTTTGTCAAAATTCCTTAATACTAATCCTGATCTCAATAGAGATTCAGGAGACTTAATTATACCTTGAAAGGCCCGAGTTCCTATATGAAAATTTTTGTATGTGAAAACTTAATATTAATTTTCCTAGTCTCTATGTACTCTATGTAGAGACGTTTGGCACTCTATCTGATTGCTGAGAATTTATAGGACCAAACCGTAAAAGTTTGGTCGAAATCGGCCCAGTAGTTTCCAAGTTGCCTTATTTCTTCAGATAGGGGTGGTTTAGGGGTTGGGAGGGGTAGGCGTCGAGATTTGGGTCCCAAGTGAGAATTTGAGTCCCTATATAAAATGTCGTTAGATTGGGACTGTTAGTTCCTTAGTAACGGGCTATTAAACAAATTCTCCCTTAGGGCGGCGGGGGAAAAATTTCAAATTTAGGGGTTGGTTTTTATGTTTGTAAAATGTCCGGTAAAGAATGCTGATTATTTTTGTCCGAGAAAGTGTATATGCCAAAAGTATAGTTTTTATAAAATTTTGAATTTTGTATGTCTAATTAATTTATGGGGTAGGGGGTAGGGGGTTGAGACTAGGGGGGATCGACGTCTCCCTGGGGGTTTCCACCTGCGACTCTTCGAGTCGCTTAAGGCCGAATTTGGGGTCCAAAACGTCCTACGATGCGTACTTTAGGAGTTAGCTGTATATGTTTGCTTCTTCCGGGAATCGAACCCGGGAACTTCAATTTTTGGTGGTGTTTTTTATGTTGGGGTCGGGTAGTGTTGCTTGAGGAGATACTTTTCTCCCAAGAGACCTAATGTGGGAAATTTCTCCAAGTACCCTTTTTAGGCAATTAAACAAGCCCCTGTATATTCCGCCTAATTGTGGGCGTGGCTTATGACGTAGTCCGCCCTGACTAGAAATTCCCCGTTTTCAAAAGTCGTCCCGGACGGGTTTCGACTTCGGAATCCTGTAAAGGGGGATGTCCTCTATCGAAAAGCTCCGGGATTAATTTTCGAAAAACGGGTACTTTTGGAGATTTTTTGGGTTTTAGCCCGAAAAATCCCTCGGTGATTAATGTTCTGTTGTTCTGAAATTAGGGGTTGAAAAATTTATTTTTTGCAAAATTCTTAAAGAGTAATAAATGGGCCACCAGGGGGCACAATTTTTATAATTTTAGGGGTTCGGAATTCAAAGATATTAACTGATAAAAAACGTAAACAAACATATACTTTTGATTAATGGATTGCCAACTTACTTGTGCGGTTTTGTTAAAATTTTTTGGAACTTTTGGGGGGTCGGCGCTCGGGCGCGTTTTAAGTTTTCCAAAAAATTTTTAAAACACTTGCTCGGGCCTTTCCTAACCTAATTGTACATATATAAAAGTCATTAATTATCACAGATTTAGTATTTTTAAAATTCGATAATCCGTGCTGGGTCCCCGAAATTTGACCGCATAAAAATTTGTAACCCTTATATTTTCTCCGGGTTTCAACCCTTATCTTTCCAAAGTTGTTTGTTAGAACCGTCTAGGTGGGTTTTACCCCTCCTAGAAAATTGGTGTTTATAGACTAGATATTACTACTTGAAATTCAGGTTTAAAAATGAAATTTTGAGAAAAATATACAATTTGTAAAAATTTTTAAAATGCTACTTTAGGGGCTTATAACTTTGGACTGGGTGGTCCAAAATTAAAAATTTTTTCACCAGAAATGGTTTTGTGCACCTTACAATCTAACTATATAAAAATAATTTTCAAAATATCAATAATAAAAAAGTGGATTTTCAAGTTACGTAATTTTACAACTTTAGTTTTGCGGTCGAGAGAATTTCTATGTTCTACTTTGGGGGGGCGGCGCTCGGAAAAGCCGAGACCTACCCTTACAAACTTAATACTACTAGATAGGGGATGAACCGGCCTTTCCCGTGATCTAAATTTTGGATTTTTTAATTTATATTTTAATATAAATTAAGAGGTTATAAAATTTGGAAGAAATTTTTCCAGCTACAAAACCGTGTTTGTTTGCGCTGGTACGTTAATTGAAAAGAAAATTTTTATCCTACGGGATAGCCCGGGTCGACGTCCTCCTGTTGTGTCAAAAACCAGATTTTGATCTGATAAAAACCGGTTGATATTCGGCTTTTATTTTCGTGGCGTTCGCCCCGCTCGTCCTGAAAACCGAATATCTCCGTATCTAACGAACAAAAAATTCCAAAACTTTGCACTAATAATCTACAATAACTACTAAACTTAATTTTGATTTTTAATATATACCTTCCCGATCTGGTTTTTGCTACAATTACTCTTATATCTAATGCTAAAATTAAAAATGTTCAGGACCTTGTTTTTCCTTTGTTTCAGCTTGGAGCTGGTCACCGAAAGCTCCTCCCGGTCCGCTGCGATGTCCTCTGCCTGATTCTGGTGGTTTGGTGGGGGTCCCTGGCTTGGATCCAGGACCTCGTGGCCACGTGGTGAGGGGACTTTCTTAGGAAAGTCCCTGGTTTCAGGAGGGAAAAATCTGAAATTTTTCTCCAGCAATCCTTGGGTGAAATGGTGCCTCCCCACAGTCCAAAAAAGGTGGGTCACCGCTGCGGTTCCCGAGATATATGGCTCCGAATTCCGGAATAACCTCAAATTTGGGGTTTTTTGCACTTTTTGTCACTTTTTCTCACTTTTCACTTTGGTGTAATACACCAATCGATTCGTCTCGTCGAGACGAATCTTTTGACACTAAGCACTTTGTATATTGCTCTAATTTTTCCGGCACTTTGATTTTTTAACTGCGGAGCTCAATAAAATCGAACCGTTCGGGTCTAGCGCTACGGGGCAACTGGGTTAGGTTAGGTTAGGTTAGGTTAGGTTAGGTTAGGTTAGGTTATGTAGGTTAGGTTAGGTTAGGTTAGGTTAGGTTAGGTTAGGTTAGGTTAGGTTA